>CM075776.1:67693957-68354582 GCA_037974665.1 Ehretia macrophylla | reverse complement strand
AAGAAAGGGTTATGTTTATACATGATATATACGAAGGTGGAAGCTATTGAATGGAGTGATTGGTTTTTACACGTCTTATATATTCAAGCTTGAGTTTATTTCTTTTTGTTCCACTAGTTTCGATGGCTTTTGAGTTACATTCTCAAATATTTCCTACCTTTGTCCTAAACCCTATTACAACCCATGAAAAGTCCTTATGATTTGTGCTATGCATGTGATCTTAGTGGTAGATAATGAGAAGATATGTAAGCCTATGGTAGATCAATTTTCATAGGAAAGAATTTGAGCGAAACACATACCCTTTGAACACATGAGAGTCGAGTGTTTATTCATGTGAGGGTCTACGTATTCCGTTACTCCATCTTCGAGTGAGAATACTTACTAAGTAATTATGAGTTGGTTAATAATGTTTGTTCATGATATGTCATGAGTTTTGAAGAGCTTGGTTGTTATTTGTTGATGGCGTTGCAACTTTGGTATACTTAAAAATTTGAGTTTTGCCCGAGGATAAGCAAAGGTTAAGTGTGGAGGAATTTGATAAAAGTGTAAAATGTCATATTTTTCTCCCTTAATGGTTAATCTTTTACACCTATTTGATGCCTAAATATACTCATTATTTTTATATTTTGATTTAGGATGCAAATGGAGGCGTTAAGTGCAAAACGAAGTTAAATCGCGCAATTCGGGACAGTTTCAACACTGTTACGTTTTTGGGCATAGCTCTCTCATTCGAGCTCCGCTTGAGGTGATTCAAGATGTTCTGGAAAGCCAAAAATAATATCTACAAGTTTTATGTTTTGAGTTTTGACATATAATGACTGAATCAATGTCGAAAAAGGACATGAAGTTGCTACACCTGTGTTGTTTAGCGTTCTGGAATGTTCTTTATCTAGAAGCTTCTAGTTGATGGTGGAGGAGGTGGTGCACGAACATTTCAGCTATTTTAGCTATCCTAATTATATCAGGACTTTTCTAGTTGTTTTAGGCTCTTCTAGTTATATTAGGACTTTACTTTACCTTATCTTTAATATTTCCCTTATTCTATTTCCCTTATTCTGTTTTCTCTCCTCTTATTTCTCTAGTTTTGTTCATGGCTCTGCGTGGCTAAACTTTTATTCTTGGTCAAAGGAAATTGAAGCATCAGAATCAAGAAAACAGTGAGATCTAATTAGTTTTTGTTGTTCAATTTATGCTTTAAGTATTGAATGTTCTTCTATGTTATTTATATGATTCTTTCGTTGAATTGCTAGGGTGACCAATTAGTTTATTATTCGTTATAATCTATTGCTAAGTTAGATATCAAATCCGTAATTGTTTGATCCGTCTAACTTGCGAAGCGACTGGGATTTAATGATTTGCTGCATCATGAATTATTAGATCTTAGGAAGAACATTCAACTAAATTAAATGCAATTGCTTGTGCTTGTGTTGTTTAGCTTCATCGATCTCTCTAATTCTTAAGGCTGCTACGGGATTAAACTTTTATCGCGTGACTAAGGTTGTTTAGTAGTTAGGGTTAATTAGGTCACATGTATTCTGATTAACTACGATTAAGGAGAAAAAGAAAAATAATTCCAACGGTGAATATTTAAAGTTTGAATTGATATATATTTGTATCAATGATCAGTTACAAGATTTCGATGGTGGATGTTGACTTAGACCAAAATTTGTTTTTTTTGATTAATTTCGACATTTTAATTTGAATTATTATTATTTAATTATCGTTTTCCTTTTTACATTAAACTCTAACTCTCCTAACCTTGTTCACGTAGCATAAAATTAAGCCAGATACTCTATATTGGAACAATCCTTGCTCGCGCTACTTCATTTATCTTTAAGAGTATAGGTTTTATTTTTGGTTGCTTGCGACAGCACACCAATAACAATAACAATAATAATAATAATAATAATAATAATAATAAATAATAATTAAATAAAAATACATTAATAATAATAATAATTATTATTATTATTGTATTAAAAATAAATAATAATAATAATAATTAGTAATAATAATAATTATTAGTATATTTTTTAAAAAATATACTAATAATTATTATTTAAATAATAATAATAATAATAATAATAATAATAATAATAATAATAATAATAATATACTATAATAATAAAAAAATAATCTTGTCATATTATATAAGGTATTCTGATTACTACTCTTCATTCCTAGAGCATACCAAACGTGAAATTGTCATTCTCAAGTTCATTATATTCCTAGTTTCATTCCATTCCTCGTTCCATTCCATTCTTTGTTCCTTTACGTTCTGTCCAAATCCATTCCAGTATACCAATCGCTACCTTATACTCTTAAAAATTGTTAGTTTTTAGTTTGAAAGAATTTTTTTTCCATAACTTCTTAATTTTGATTTTTGCTCATAAAATCATTGCATAATTTATTTCAAATTTTATAATTGGCTTGAATTCTTCTATTTTTAGTTTCTTTACATTTAAGTTAGTTTTTTTTACATTTTTTAAATAATTAGTTACGGTTACTGTTAACCGCACTTCTTTGAATCTTTAACGGTTACGGCTATAGTTAGTAGTTTTTAAACCCATTAGGTTTTGGTTAAGGTTATAGATTTGCTAAATGGTTTCGGTTATAATTTATTTTTATTTCTTGTGGTTAGCCAAATTGTTGTTGTGACGCCTTGAACCTAGTAGATAGTGCATAACACCTGTTTGCATATGATTGTGTGCCAAACTACCCTAATTTGACCCATTTTCCTAAACTACCCATAGCCTAAACCCACAAACCAAACCCATAATGTATTCTACCATCCTATTTAACTAGAAGAACAAAACAAAAACCTCACAAAACCACCAAGCACCAATCGGCCAAACCAAGAGGAAAAAAGAGAAGAAAAACTAAAGCTCCAATCTTCAAACCTTGAGTTGGTGCTTGATTGTGGGTAGTCTTGAGCAACCATTGAGCCTTCAACAACCTTCTCTAGCCTTATTTGGTGAGAATTTCATCTTATTTTGGCATTTACATGTTTTGCCTACAAACTTTAATTTTATGATTTGCTAATATATTGATTGTTTATGTTTGTATATGCTTAAATTAGTCTTATTTAGGGTCATAGAACATTCTTTTATAGTTAGATAGCATCTTGAATGGTTAAAAATTGTGGATGGATGTTTAGAGAAGATGATGAATAGTAAATTTTAGGGTTTTGGTTGATTTTGTGTTATGAGCTTGAATTGATGGTATCTAGGAGTGCTATGGGTGCTAGTGAACCTAGGTTGATGATTAAATGTGTTTGGTTGAATGGAATTGGAGTTGAGGTACAAAATTGGCTTAATTCCGAAACGGGCTTTGTGGAATTTGATCAACCGAGTGTGTTTGAGTGATGTGGTTAATGTTTATTAGGTGTGAAAGTGCTTCAAGTGCAATTATGGTGTCGAATTGGTGTTTAGTTGAGGTAGCTATAGTTCAAACAAGTTAAGAGGCGAATTGGGGTTTTGTAGTGAACGAAAGCTAAAATGTGATTTCATGGAGCCGAAGCGTGCCATAAAGTGTCTAGAAATGAGTGGTGAATTTGGTTTGAAAGTCTCGTATCTTGGTTGGAGTGGGTAGCCTAAAAAAGTTGGCCTAGTGAATAGTATTTTAGTGAATTGATGTCCAAATGTTCATTCGATGCTTGTGATAGATGCCATAGGTGTTGAAAAGGCTAGTTTAATGTTTGAAATGGCTAGAGTGTGGCTAGGTTTTGGGAAGAGTTGATTTGGTGTAAAGGACCTTCTTGGTGATGTTGGTCTGTAAATGTGTGAAGATGCTTTGGATAGCTTGGTTGTGGTCCGTAAGTGAATGTGTGGTGTGTAGAATGCTTATAGTGTGGTTCCGTGGTTATATGGCGAGTTTTGAAGTTATGAGGTAAAAATGGCTTTTATGGTAGGAATGGCTAAAAGTGGATGTTCATAGTTGAAAAGGAGTTTCTAGAGTATTCTTAGGATAATTGAATGATTGGATTGTGGTTTGTGTGACTTTGGTTTAGTATAAGCTTGAATTGGACTAAAGGGGGCTACTTGGAATTTAATACTAGCCGTGGGTTAAAGTGCGGTTTCTCGTGGTTGAGAGGTGTCATAAAGTGTTTGGAAGTGATTCGTATGGGTGAGTGAGGGATTGGATACCTTAGGCGTTGGTGTGTTATTTATATGTGATTTTTTTATGTTAACATCTAATGTTATGTTGATTACTTGTTATTAAGTGTTTAATTCTGTTGTATTGAATTCTAAATTTATGAATTCTATGTGAATTACTAGTGCTGCACAATGGGTGAAGTTGAAAGAGCTAACAAGAATGCTAGCGTTTAGTGTTTCATGGTTGCAACCATCGCGTTTCGTGTTTCGGGTGTACCCACTCTTGGACTTCTTGTCCTTGGAGGATCATTACCGAGTGTACTCTCGCTTGGACCCTACGTTCTTGGAGAATCACCCGTGTTAGTGTTTCATGCGTAACTCTCGCTTGGGCCCTATGTCCTTGGAGAGTTACTAGCAATATCCTTTCAAAAGTGTTATTTAGCGTTTTTAATGTTTTTATTGCTTGTATACTTTTATTCCTAATATGATGTTGTACTATTCTGCGTAGCGTTTATTGCTTAGTTAAATAATATTAAATGTCTTATTTGCATTGCACGAAAAGGTTTGCGAAATCCTCCCTGCTTATTCCTTTATTCACTGAGCAACAATAGTTGTTCACTCCTCTCTTTTTAACCATTTCAGGATTCGAATTCTTTAGAGTTTGAGAGGATGAAGGCTCAAGAGTTACTTGCATGATTGTGCTAGCTTGACTGCTTGTAGATCGATGTGGATGTTGTGTAATTTGTGTGTTGGAATCTGTATCTATTTTAGTGCTCTAGTGCCTCGCATGCTTCAGTGATTGTATTGTATGTATGGAGCTGTTGTTGGCTTGTTTAAAGTTGAAGTTAAGTTACTGGTTTGTATGAGTTTAAATTAAGTTATTGTTGGTTTGTAATAGTTGATATAAAGTTAGCTTGTGAATGGTTTGATCGGAACATAATTTCTAATTAATAAAATAGGAAATATTAGAGTGGTAAGATAAGCGAAAATATGATCCTAGAATGCTAGAAACTAATGAACCGATGCCAGTATACCTTAATTTGCTAAGTAGAAAGGCTCGTATGGCCTTAGGAAGTTCAGTATATTATCATATGAATGTTATGTTTTGTTTTGTGGTACATTTCTTTTGATTATAGGTATGTAGTTTGGCCTAGAAACAGGAGAAACTTTGTCCATTTTTCTTCGTTTTCGGTGACCTTGGGTTTTGGATCGGGGCTCCGCTCTCGTGAGGGATCAGGGTGTTACAGTTGTCATCCCTAAAATCCCTCGTTGATATCCAGCTTTACGACACTGGTCCAGTAGTTGAGTGAATGATCAATTGGTGCACAACAGAGAGATTACATTACG
The DNA here is from genome assembly GCA_037974665.1 of Ehretia macrophylla. Classification (NCBI taxonomy): domain Eukaryota; kingdom Viridiplantae; phylum Streptophyta; class Magnoliopsida; order Boraginales; family Ehretiaceae; genus Ehretia; species Ehretia macrophylla. The sequence goes on along the minus strand of CM075776.1, from coordinate 68,349,141 downwards.
CTGGCTTATGCACAGGATAATTGTATAGAATCATGCCGTCGCCTGAGCTCAAAATTTCAGGCCTGCAAGCGTGACTGAAGTTATAGGCATAAGAAATAACTATTTGAACTTCTTTCCTACCGGCTCAAAACGGTTAAACTAAGTTATCTCTTATATTCACAACATCTACTTATAAATTACACATATATATTATCTCTCACTTATTTGGGATATCACAAAACAAATGCTATAACCCCGTGGGTGCATTAACACGCCCCAACACATACTCTAAAATAATTAATGGTCAAACAATATTTGTGATGGTGGCATAGATTTAGATTTGAGACCTCTGGTAACAACAAGTTACTATCCGACCACTCCACCCAATCTTTGAGGACATTCATAACTTTACTTTTTTAAAAAAAATTCATATAATTACTCATATACAACAATTTTCTTCTCATCTTTTAAATATTATTTGGAGCTTGAAATTGTGAATTAGAGAATTTAGTGATCTATTATCTAATGCAGACTGCTTGTATAATTAATCGTCCTTAAAACTATATATTAGAGCAGTGTTATGATTATTTCACTCTCTCACCACGCCTAAGACCACTTGGGTTTACATTAGTTTCCTTGCACACCAAGCCTACTTTGCACGCGTTGTTTCCTTAATTCACCTAGTCCAAAACAAATTCGGAATATTGCAAACCGCCTATAAATACTACTAAAATAGACAGCAGAGTTTCATATACCCATTGAGAAAAACAGTTAACCTAGTAATTTTCTGTCGGTTTCTTTGGTCTCTACACAATCATCAACACATCTTTTTAATACCTTTGTTTCAAGAAATTCATCGATCATCACAGTATGCAAAACAAGAAACAAGAAGAAACAATGAAAGATGAAGATAGTTTGGCTTATCAACGCCTCGTATGGGACGCTCTTCAAAGGAGCATCAATAGTTTGGTTAACAAAGTGAATGCCTCCAACGTAAGAACCATTGTCAAAGAACTATGCTCTGAGAATTTGATCCGAGGTCGCGGTTTATTCTGCCGTGCTATTCTCAAATCTTCGGTGGTTTCTCCAAATCTTGTCCCTGTTTTTGCTGCTTTGGTCGCTGGTATCAATACGAAATTTCCTGATATTGGTTATCTGTTGCTGAAAAGGGTTCTTGTTCAGATCAAGTTCGCGTACGAACGCAATGACAAAGTGCAGTTGTTGCTGATTGTGAAGTTACTGGCACATCTTGTTAATCAAAGCGTTGTTGATGAGCTGTTGGCATTCGAGTTGCTAATGATTTTATTACAAGATCCCTGTGAGGATAATGTAGAAGTAGCGGTTACTTTAATCTTAGAGTGCGGCAATGCACTGCAAGGCCTTTTTCCTCGTGCCCTGGATTCTGTTTTCGAGTGGCTTGGTGAAATCTTGCACCAGGGGAAGATTCATAAGCAGTGTCAATGCCTCATTGAGGGGCTGTTCGCCGTCAGGAGGGCTAAGTTTTCGGGATACCCTGATTTTCCTCCCGAGTTGGATATTGTCGAGTTGGATGATGAAGTCATCCATGAGATTTCTTTCGGCAATGAGATCGATCCTGAACTGTTGTTGGACAGTTTCAGGCCTGGTCCTCACTTTCTGGAGAACGAGGAGAGCTACGGTGCGATGAAGAGGGCTGCACTTGGTGAAGGAGATGTGATATCGATGTCCCAGAGTGAGGAGGATGATGATTATTTTGACAGTGATGATAATGGCGAAGATGAGACCAACAACGATCTTGTTGATCTTCGTAGGAAAATATATCTGACTGTTATGTCCGGCATTGATTTTGAGGAGGCAGGACATAAGCTTCTCGCTATACCATTGAGCCCGGTCCAGGAGATGGAAGTTTGTGCCTCACTGGTCGAGTGTTGCTCGCACGAGATCAAATATCGCCGGTTTTATGCCCTGTTGGCTCAGCACCTCTGCTTGATCAACAAAGTCTATCAAGACAATTTTGAGCGCTGCTTTCTCCTGCAGTATTCAAACATTCACCGCCTGGAAACACAAAGGCTGCAAAATGTGGCAAGATTGTTGGCGCATATGCTTGCCTCTGATGCTCTCCCATGGAAGATCTTGTCCTGCATTCACCTTACCAAGGATACAACGTTGTTGTCAGCCCGGACTTTCATCAAGGTTGTCTTCCAGGAGTTGTCAGAGCAGCTTGGAATTGAATCCCTCAAGAAGCGCCTCAATGATCCTACTTTACAGTGCTCACTTACCTCTGTTTTCCCCAAGGATTATCCCGAAAACACACTCTCTGCAATCAAATTTTTTACCTCCATTGGGCTCGGAGGCTTAACAGAGAATCTGAGAGAGTACTTAAGAAACAGCCTGTTATCGATTTCGCGCAATCGAGATGAATCTGGATCAGAGGCTGTGAAGAAGTATCCGACTATAGCTGCTAGTCAGAGACATTGGAAACGAAAGAGGACAGATTAACAGAAATCTGTGTTCATCGAAGTAGTTATTTTCTGCTCCTGTTTATCATACACTAATGAATTCTTTGATGTAATTGTAAGGATTTCTTTTTTAGTTATTGTTATGCAACTAAGTAGAAAATTGCAGTTTTACTTGAAAGTTTCTTATTGAAACAAGATTTACGCTAATGTTTTATACACGTCGCATATTCAATCTTGTTGAATATCACTTGTCTTCATTACCCTTGGTTTGGATACGAGAACGAAAACTGATTTTTTTTTTTTTTTTGGTTCGGCAAGTAAATAATTTTATTAATACCAAAATACTTAAAAAAATTCATACAAACATAAGTCCAAGCTAAGGTAGTATTTTAGAGTCAATGATCTATTGTCTAGTCTATTTCTAAACTTCTTCCTTGTATACAATCTTTTCTTAACATCAAAAATAATTTTGCAAAAAAGCTGGTCTTCATTGATCATCACTTCTTGATATTCTCTTTTGATAATGGAAACTAATATTACTGTCACAAGACTGCTGCATGGTGGGACCGAATGCATGTTAAAACAGTCAAAGAGCCCCAGTAAAGACTTACATGTGTTTGGATTGCACAAAGGAATGGAAAGTAAAGTAAAGTGGAGGAAAAAAAATAAAGGAAAGGAAAGGAAGTGAATTATTTTATTTGGATTGTAGAAAAATAATAATGAAAATGAAAAGAAAAGATTTTATGATATTTTGTTTTGATTGGAGAAATAAAGAAAAAGAAAAAGATAATTTTAAATGTAAAATTATTTAAGTACTTTTTATTTTTTATTTTTATAACTATGAAATATGTAAGGATAAAAAAGATATTTTGTGTTAAAACCTTTCATTTCCTCTTCAAATACCCCAAATTGAAAGGTTTGAAAAATTCATCCAATTAAAAAAAAATGAAAAAATTTTCGTACTCCTCTATATCCTTTACTTATTTTAAAATTGTAATCCAAATAAGGGGAAGGGTTCCTTATCCCCTACCCTTTTTTTACTTTCCTTTAAAAATGTGAACTTGAACAAGTTGTTAAAGTTTTGGTGAAATAGTAGATAGTGTGATATTATAATAAGATATCCTATGTTCAAGACTTCAACATTTATTGCATTAAAACGAAAAACAAAAAAAGTGCCTCATAAAAGGAAAATAAAAAAATGAGAAAAATTGCATGAGGGTATAAGAAAATACGCAAGCAAATTTGTATCTAGAGTTTCATGACTGATTGTAGAGCCGAAATCCAGTTAGCAAACTCCGAAAAGAACCACACAAAGAGATCTACTCAACGTAGTAGTTATCACGTTATTACTATATGAGCAATATTCTACAATAGTAAATCAATGTAGGACAAGAGAAGCTGGTTAGGTTGTTCAGTCTCATGTTTCTCCTTAATAAAAAAAAAAAAAAACAATTCGCAATAATACTCATTTGAAGTCTTTCAACCGAAATTTCGAAACAAAAATCAATGGGTAAATGACACGGGATCGGACCCCCCCTGTATTTTTACTTATGTATAAGTTTCTTCCATGTAGTTTATAAAGTGCAAATTATTCTTTTATGATTTTAAAACATGTGTAGACGTCCTCATCCGTCAGTCAGGCGTTAATTTTTTTAACAGTTTTAGTCATTTAACAATTATGCCCCCTTTAGATAAGTGAACAAAATAAGAAAAATAAATCTGAAATCCCCAAATCAAACATAACCTATTAAAATAAAAAATTAAGGCTCACTCTCTCATTCACTCACGGCTAAACAACAACCCAAACCCGAAAATCATTAGTTCAAAATTAGGGCTTGCTCAGATTTGCTGTTGTTGGTGAGAAAACTAGATCAAGGTTGCTGCAGTTGGAAGTTCTTCAACCAAGAGATCAAGGTTGCCAACAGTTGACCAAGTGCTGGAAAATATTAGAAGCCATGAAAGAAGTTAGAAAACCAACTATGTTATGGGTTGTTTTGGACGTAAATTTTATATTGATTAAACAAACAATGTCTAAATGCTTGAAGTAGCTCATCTTTGTTTCTTATTTGTGCTTTTTGTCTGGGTGTAATATATTTTTGTTGTTATTAATCAAGAAAAAATATTTGTTGTGAGTCATGAATTTTTACCCTATATATGAAATTATATTCTCCTCTGTCTCACTCAAGTGAAATTTGTTAACCCAATATATTGAGTGTGGATGACTAATTAGAGAGAGTTTGTCTTGTGTCTTCTTCAATTTTACCTAATAGTCTTTAATGGTAATGTTGGAGTAGGTCTCATCATCATCCTTTTCTAATTTACAACAAAGTTTTCGTGTTGTTGATTCTTAGGTGTAGTGCTTCTTCCTCTATGTTTCTTTCTCCACATTATTTACTAAAACTAGTGATCTCATTATTGTCTATTCTAGCAAAACCACCCATCAGAGCCATCGTTACCCATTGGTCGTTAAGGCGTATTCTCGAAATACCTATTCAACTTATAGGAAATCATTAAAAATATTTTACCCCCTAGAAACGTATAGAAAGTTTTCTCCTCGTACGGCTTGAGAGAAAATGATTTGATTTGCAGTTTTGTTAATGTATGGAATTCGATATCCAAACAATCACAAACTTATCGTCAAATGTCTCTTCTATTATGTACGAAGACCCCCCAATAGTATCTCAACCTTTAACTACCAGAGCGTTATAAATATTGGACATCTTGTCCAGCAAATAGGCGACATCAATAAGCAAATACCTGTGTTTGTGTTTTAGCACTAGTCTAATTCTTGAAGCACCAAATCACCTTTTTATATTTTTTTTTGTTAGTCTAATCCTCCCCTCACTCAATTGCTTATTTCCTTGACTAAAAGCACTTCTCAAAATTACTGCGGACACATAAATTATTAGTGTATTACGAGCCATAATAACAAGTACGAGGTATTGACATTCATGTGATTGGCATCATCCTAAAATATCAAAGTCCTCTTGGTTGTTGATTTCATGTTGAGATCACAAATAAATTCTGATTTTTTTATTCTTTTTTTGAAATTACAAGTCCTTGCAGTTTGTTTCTTCTTCTTCTTCTTTAAAATATCCCATGCAAAATATTTATCTCTACTCGATGAAGCACATATCTAATTGCTAGATTGAGAATAATAATAGTCATACATTATTTACAACAATGGTTGAATCTCATTTTATATTCATGTAAACCACCATCTTTATCGAGTTTAGCATTTTCTTACAAAAATAAGTAATTAATACTTCACAAATTTAACTAAGGCTAATTAAGTAACCTAACTAAATGCAATTTATAACTCACATACATGCATCCACACACGCATCACTCAACCCACTTCAGCCGACACAAACCTGTTCACACTTTAACTTGATTTTCTTTTTTCTTTCTTATCTTTTCAAATATTTATCTCGTAGGTATAAACATAACAATACTTTGCAAGAGGCACCTATTAGATGGTTTAAAAATATAAACATAACAATACTTTGCAAGAGGCATAAAAGGAGAGTTAAGATAAATTGAATAAAAATATTATGTAACTAATAGAAAAAATAGCTATCGATAAAAATAAATAACGTCGACAGATGTATATAATCAATCAACTTATGTTTCCACTTTTGAATATCAGATGGAGGGAGAGATTCTTACAAAAAAAACATAGAGAAACATAGAGAAATAATAATAAAATTAATAATAATAATTGATAAGAATGCAAAATGTCATATTTTTTTCCCTTTATGGTTAATCTTTTACACCTATTTGATGCCTAAATGTACTAATTATTTTTATATTTTGATTTAGGATGCAAATGGAGGCGTTAAGTGCAAAACGAAGTTAAATCGCGCAATTCGGGACAACTTCCACACTGTTACATCTTTTGGGCATAAGTTTCCCATCCAAGCTTCGATTGAGGCGATTCAAGATGTTCTGGAAAGCCAAAAAGAATATCTACAACTTTTATGTTTTGAGTTTTGAGATATAATGACTGAATCAAGGTCGACATTGGACGTGAAGTGTTACACCTGTGCTGTTTAGCGTTCTGAAATGTTTTTTATCTAGAATCTTCTAGTTGATGGTGGAGGAGGTGGTGCACAAAAATTCTAGCTATTTTAGCTATCTTAATTATATTAGGTCTTTTCTAGTTGTTTTAAACTTCTCTAGTTATATTGGGACTTTACTTTACCTTATCTTTAATATTTCCCTTATTCTGTTTAGATTAGGATTCTATTATTTTGTATGCTTCACAAACTATAAATAATGGGAGAAATCATAAGATTTCGACCACCTCTTTTCTCTCCTCTTATTTCTCGAGTTTTTTTCATGCCTCTGCGTGGTTAAACTTTTATTATTGGTCAAAGGAAATTGAAGCCTCGGAATCAAAAAAACTGTGAGATCTAATTAATTTTTATTATTCAATTTGTACTTTAAGTATTGAATGTTCTTCTGTGTTATTTATATAATTCTTTCGTTTAATTGCTAGGGTGGCTAACTAGTTTATTATTCGTTATAATCTATTGCTAAATTAGATATCAAATTCGTAATTGTTTGATCCCTCTAACTTACGAAGCGATTAGGATTTAATGATTTGCTGCGTCAGGAATTATTAGATCTTAGGAAGAATATTCAACTAAATTAAATGCAATTGTTTGTGCTTGTGTTGTTTAGATTCGTCGATCTCTCTAATTCTTGAGGCTACTACTGGATTAAACTTTTAGCGTGTGACTAAGGTTGTTTAGTAGTTAAGGTTAATTAGGTCGCGTGTATTCTGATTAACTACGATTAAGGAGAAATAGAAAAATAATTTTAATAGTGAATATTTAAAGTTTGAATTGATATATATTTACATCAATGATCAGTTACAAGATTCCGATGGTGGATGTTGACTTAGACCAAGGTTTGTTCTTTTGATTAATTCAAACATTTTAATTTGAATTATTATTTTTAATTGTCTTTTTCTTTTTTACATTAATCTCAAACCCCTCCAACCTTGTTCACGTAGCATAAAATTAAGCTAGATACTCTCTGTGGGAATGATCTTTGCTCGCGCTACTAGAGATTCGTGTGTAGGGTATTCTTCTTGTCGTTATTATGCGGTATTAATGACATCTACAGTATCATTGCTTTAGTCTTTATTGGTATTATCTCGGCGCTCTTGTTTGGAATTTTATTCTTCTTTGATATTCATGTCAACGGGATTCTTCAACCGATGAAAATTAGTCAGAATTGGATTTCAGATGATGTTGAGTTCTATTGGAAGAAGAATTGCGAGGACGCAATTGTTTTAACGGGGGAATAATGTGATAACCCGAACCCGGCATGCATTTAATAGCACCTGACTGCATTTAATTAAATGTCTAATTAGTTAAATCAACCAATTTACACTATTTTAATATTTTTCTTGGAAGAATTTAGTAGTTGTATATTGAATAATTAAAAGATTATTATCTATTTCTAATAATTATAGTAATTGAATTTATTCTCTTGTGATTAATTAAGTGTCATTTTAAATGTTAGTGTTTAATTGTATTTGACTACGTGTTTATATTAACTTTCATTTGTAGCTTAATATTAACTTCATAATTCTTTAAAATATTCTAGAAATAGTTAAATTAATTATTTTAAATGAATATTGATTACCTTGATTGTTTTGATTATTTTAATAATCGGTGTTGGTTGTCTTGCATTAAAATCACTCGGTTTTCAAATAAACGAGGAAAGTAACTCCAAGCCGGAGTGAATTTTAAACTATTCTACTATTCTACTTTTCAAAGAATTAAAGTTTTATATTATTGCTCATCACCTTATTAGCGATCGATTATTGACTGTTTGATCGCAGTATTTTGAAAATGAGAGTTAGAGAAATATTTTTCGGACTTAATGAAAAATGTTTTTAGTTTAATTTAACTAGTTTTAGTTGTTTTTTATTTAATTGCATTGTTTTAACTTGAATTAGATTTAAATGACATCAAAATAAACTAATTTGACCATTTTTAACTTGAATTTGACCTTATCTTTTTACAATTTTGCCCTTGTCACCTTATAAATTAAAAAAACAAGGCAAAAATGACTCAAAACAAAACCACAAATGACCCTTGTGTCCCCCCCCCCCATGGCCGAAACCTTTCAAGAGGAAAAAAAAAATATTTTGCTTGCATTTTCTTCTACAATTGCGCGTGGAATTGCTCGGGGGTCGTGGCTCGGGTCCTTGCGGGTCTTGGTCTTCAATCTCTGTGAGGGTTTTCACACTTTTGTGCATTTAAATACGAATTTGAATTTTATGTCAAATTTTTAGATTTGATATATAATGTGTTATAATGCCTGTAAATGCATGATATAGCTTCCTTTGAGTTCGTAGAGCATTGTTTGATAGTTATTTAGCAATTTTTACGGTTGAAACTGCGTATTTGAAATTGGAGAAGAACATGAATAGTGAATTATGAATAGTAAACTCTAGAATTTTGGATTTTGATCCAAATTGCGATTGCTTGATTTGGATAGGTGCCATTAGTGATAGAAAGATAAAATGTGAAATAAAAACGGATTGGCCTTTGATAAAATTGGAAATTAGACAAAGAAACGTAAATGGGCTGTTTGACCAAAAGTTGACTGTGCTCGAATTGAGTTGGGGGTTTTGCAATTGAGGGCATGGAAGCACTTTTGGCACTGTTGTGGCATTGATTGAATGACGGGTTAGCATAGCTGTAGTTCAAACGCAGTAGGTGGACTTTCGGGCCTCGGGTGAGAAAGTGAATTTTAGTGACATAGAAACGTGCCTTGTAGTGCCTGAGTGAATGTAATGAAATCGGTTTCCTAATCCCGTAGCTCGTTTGCTCGTAATTGCCTTTGAAAGTTAGGGATTGAATAGTAATAATTGTTGTTTTCGTGTTTGAACTGCTGTTACTTGTTTAATTTGTGTTATTGTGGCTATTAATGATAGTTATGCTTGACAAGTTAATTGAATGCTAGTATTGATTGTAAATGCTTGATATCTCGTTTATCGTCTCTAATCTGTATTGTTGTGCTATCGCTCGTTTATCGCCTTGTATCGTGTCTTGCATTGCATAGTGTCAGGCGCGTGAGTGATGGGCCTCTCTGGGTAGCCTCGGGTTGCCAGTGTTGGTTGCTCTAGCTCCGTGTCCTATTCCCTTTTCTCGCTTGGGTTGCCTCCCAAGGAGATTTGGGTCGTAGAATTGATGGTTACTCCCGGAGTATTCCAAACTGAAGTTATAAGGTGGTTGCGCGCTTATTGTCATCGTTGTCTACATCAAGCTCGAGATTGATGTATCGCTCGTGAAATGGTACATTGCTCGTATGAGTGAACCATAGCCTTTAGAGTGTGGTATAGCTTTGAATGGTTGTGTTAATGCTTTCAGTAATTGCTTATTGTATTGATTATTTGTCTTGATTGCTTACTTATCGGATATATTGCTTAACTGTTTTATTTGCATTGCACGAATTTCTTTCTCTCCAATTCGATATATGTCTCACCCTCACTAAGTATACGTGTTGTGTATACTCACTCCTCACCACCACATTTCAGGAAATGCCATGTTAGCTGGAAAGTTCGTGATTTCGTGAAAGTTCGTGCTTGAAGAGTTGTCTTGCGTGCCTATGTGACTTGAGTTGTCGAAGTTGTAAAGATGTATGCTTTTATGTATTGTATGTATTTAATGTCAAAAGGGATGTAATTTACATTTCATTAGATTATTGAAGTGGTTTGATAAGTTAGATTATGTATCTAGTTAATGTAGCTTAACTCCAATGCATGTTTGTATTATCCAAAAGAAAGAGATAGAAAGATACGATAGTCTAACTTATGCAATAGGTTGGTGTAGTTTAATTGCTAAGCATGAATGTATATTTGCTTGTGATTGCTTGTTGTGAACCAAGGCTCGGATGGCCTTGAGGTGGTTGAATGTTTGGACATGGTATTGGTCCACTTATATGCTGTCGCAGGTTTGCTTTTTGCCTAGAAACAGGGGAGACTCCGTCCGTTTTCCCTAAAATTTTGCCCGGGTTTGGATTTGGGTTGTAATTAGATCGATTGATAGAACTCCCAGTCTCGTGAGAGATCGGGGTGTTACAGGTGGTATCAGAGCTTGTTTAGCTCATAAGCCGGGATAGGGTCCTCGGTCTGGTGGGTAGTAATCCATGAATGTGTGCTTGTTAAGTGTGTCTTGAAAGTGTATGCTTGTATGTGAGATTGTGTGTCTTGACTTGAATGTATGCACCTATGTGATATAGTTATGTGTTATGTGTTAAATGTTTCTCAAGTAAAGTGAAGTGTCTAGTTGTGCATTGAATTGACCTATTGAATTGACCTCGTGAATCGAATCGACCTCGTGAATTGTTAGTTGCTTGAAGTATTGCTTGTAATGTGTGTATTGGAATGTCTTGAATTGGTTGTGCTGTGATTTGAATTGATTATGTTGTGCTTGAATTGATTGTCATGTTTGAATGACTTTGATGATTAAATGGTTTTGTAAACTCTTTTGTAAACTTGCTTGCATAATAGTTTAAGGCATGTGTATAAATGTGATATCTTGGCATTCATACATGTCCTATGAAAATGGTAAGAAAGACTTCTTCCTCCCCTAAAGAAAAATGGTTAGTAGCAAGCCCAAGTTATTTGGATTGACGGAAACGAGCAGTGCTCAACTAGGCCTTTATTTGGGAGTTGACATTTATAGCTGGAGTTTGTTTATTGGCGTTCCTTGAAGGTTATCTTCTATGCTTTGTGTAAATGACTTCCTTTGGAGTTCTACATGATTATTCTCTGGGGTATTTTCTTAATGTCTTCTTGATTGGGCATTCATCGGGTATTTCCATATTGGCATTTCGTGGGAGACTTGGTTGGGATTTTAATCAACCTTTGGTGTTCTTTCTGCATTCTTATGGGAAACTTTGATTTGAGTCTGCTTACAATGATCAGTTTTGTGTGAGGCGTACTACTTTGGTATTCCTTGTGGACATTTTTCGGTGGATTTGGCAATCAGAGCTCTTATTGGACTTGCTACATAATATTGTCTACAATATCTTTGCTCTGGTCTTTCTTGATATTTTATTGGCAATCGTGATTAGAATTCCTCAATAGTATATGGTGCACCTGCACGACATTTCCTCTGGTATTTTACCCAATATTCGGTAGCAGTATTATTTTGGGGAAATCTACTTGGCTATTCAGCTTGGTGTTCATTCATGGACTTTTGATAATTATATATATGTTGGCGTACATTTTGGATTCCCTATTCAGATGCTTCTTGAGCTATATTTTGGAAGACTTCCTTGAAACTTCTGAAATATGATTGACTGGATTTCTTGTCTGGAGTCTTCCTGAGCAGTACTTGGGATTCTTGTTTAGACTTTGCTTCAGATTGTTTATTGGTATGTTCTCAGTACTTTTAGTTGGGATTCTATTATGGCATTTATGTCTAGTAAGATTTTTATTTGGGGATCTATTTGGTATTCTCTAGAGCCTTTATTTGGCTTCTTGCTTAGGAATTCTCGGGCAGTAACAGTTGAACTTCTACTAGAGATTCGTGTGTGGGGTATTCTTTTTGTCGTTATTATGCAGTATTAATGACATCTACAGTATCCTTGCTTTAGTCTTTATTGGTATTATCTCGGCGCTCTTGGTTGGAATTTTATTCTTCTTTGATATTCATGTCAACGGGATTCTTCAACCGATGAAAATTAGTCAGAATTGGATTTCAGATGATGCTGAGTTCTATTGGAAGAAGAATTGCGAGGACACAATTGTTTTAACGGGGAAATGATGTGATAACCCGAACCCGGCATTCATTTAATAGCATCTGACTGCATTTAATTAAATGTCTAATTAGTTAAATCAACCAATTTGCACTATTTTAATATTTTTCTTGGAAGCATTTAGTAGTTGTATATTGAATAATTAAAAGATTATTATCTATTCTAATAATTATAGTAATTGAATTTATTCTCTTGTGATTAATTAAGTGTCATTTTAAATGTTAGTGTTTAATTGTATTTGACTACATGTTTATATTAACTTTTATTTGTAGCTTAATATTAACTTCATAATTCTTTAAAATATTCTAGAAATAATTAAATTAATTATTTTAAATGAATATTGATTACCTTGATTGTTTTGATTATTTTAATAATCGGTTTTGGTTGTCTTGCATTAAAATCACTCGGTTTTCAAATAAATGAGGAAAGTAACTCCGAGTCGGAATGAATTTTAAACTATTCTACTATTCTACTTTTCAAAGAATTAAAGTTTTATATTATTGCTCATCACCTTATTAGCGATCGATTATTGACTGTTTGATCGCAATATTTTGAAAATGAGAGTTAGAGAAATATTCATCGGACTTAGTGAAAAATGTTTTAGTTTAATTTAACTAGTTTTAGTTGTTTTTTATTTAATTGCATTGTTTTAACTTGAATTAGATTTAAATGACATCAAAATAAACTAATTTGACCATTTTAAACTTGAATTTGACCTTGTCTTTTTACAATTTTGCCCTTGTCACCTTATAAATTAAAAAACAAGGCAAAAATGACTCAAAACAAAACCACAAATGACCCTTGTGTCCCCCCCCCCCCCATGGCCGAAACCTTTCAAGAGGAAAAAAAAATATTTTGCTTACATTTTCTTCTACAATTACGCGTGGAATTGCTCGGGGGTCGTGGCTCGGGTCCTTGCGGGTCTTGGTCTTCAATCTCTGTGCGGATTTTCACGCTTTTGTGCATTTAAATACGAATTTGAATTTTGTGTCAAATTTTTAGATTTGATATATAATGTGTTATAATGCCTGTAAATGCATGATATAGCTTCCTTTGAGTTTGTAGAGCATTGTTTGATAGTTATTTAGTAATTTTTATGGTTGAAACTGCGTATTTGAAATTGGGGAAGAACATAAATAGTGAATTATGAATAGTAAATCCTAGAATTTTGGATTTTGATCCGAATTGCGATTGCTTGATTTGGATAGGTGCCATTAGTGATAGAAAGATAAAATGTGAAATAAAAACGGATCGGCCTTTGATAAAATTGAAAATTAGACAAAGAAACGTAAATGGGCCGTTTGACCAAAAGTTGACCGTGCTCGAATTGAGTTGGGAGTTTTGCAATTGAGGGCATGGAAGCACTTTTGGCGCTGTTGTGGCATCGATTGAATGACCGGTTAGCATAGCTGTAGTTCAAACGCAATAGGTGGACTTTCGGGCCCCGGGTGAGAAAGTGAAGTTTAGTGACATAGAAACGTGCCTTGTAGTGCCTGAGTGAATGTAGTGAAATCGGTTTCCTAATCCCGTAGCTCGTTTGCTCGTAATTGCCTTTGGAAGTTAGGGATTGAATAGTGATAATTGTTGTTTTCGTGTTTGAACTGCTGTTACTTGTTTAATTGGTGTTATTGTGGCTATTAATGATAGTTATGCTTGACAAGTTAATTGAATGCTAGTATTGATTGTAAATGCTTGATACTTCGTTTATCGTCTCTAATCTGTATTGTTGTGCTATCGTTCATTTATCGCCTTGTATCGTGTCTTGCATTGTATAGTGTCAGGCGCGTGAGTGATGGGCCTCTCTGGGTAGCCTCGGGTTGCCAATGTTGGTTGCTCTAGCTCCGTGTCCTATTCCATTTTCTTGCTTGGGTTGCCTCCCAGGGAGATTTGGGTCGTAGAATTGATGGTTACTCCTGGGGTATTCCAAACTGAAGTTATAAGGTGGTTGCGCGATTATTGTCATCGTTGTCTACATCAAGCTCGAGATTGATGTATCGCTCGTGAAATGGTACATTGCTCGTATGAGTGAACCATAGCCTTTAGAGTATGGTATAGCTTTGAATCGTTGTGTTAATGCTTTCAGTAATTGCTTATTGTATTGATTGTTTGTCTTGATTGCTTACTTATCGGATATATTGCTTAACTGTTTTATTTGCATTGCACGAATTTCTTTCTCTCCAATTCGATATCTGTCTACCCTCACTGAGTATACGTGTTGTGTATACTCACTCCTCACCACCACATTTCAGGAAATGCCATGTTAGCTGGAAAGTTCGTGATTTCGTGAAAGTTCGTGCTTGAAGAGTTGTCTTGCATGCCTATGTGACTTGAGTTGTCGAAGTTGTAAAGATGTATGCTTTTATGTATTGTATGTATTTAATGTCAAAAGGGATGTAATTTATATTTCATTAGATTATTGAAGTGGTTTGATAAGTTAGATTATGTATCTAGTTAATGTAGCTTAACTCCAATGCATGTTTATATTATCCAAAAGAAAGAGATAGAAAGATATGATAGTCTAACTTATGCAATAGGTTGGTGTAGTTTAATTGCTAAGCATGAATGTATATTTGCTTGTGATTACTTGTTGAGAACCAAGGCTCGGATGGCCTTGAGGTGGTTGAATGTTTGGACATGGTATTGGTCCACTTATATGCTGTCGTAGGTTTGCTTTTTGCCTAGAAACAGGGAAGACTCCGTCCGTTTTTCCTAAAATTTTGCCCGGGTTTGGATTTGGGTTGTGATTAGATCGATTGATAGAACTCCCGGTCTCGTGAGGGATCGGGGTGTTACAGGGGTGACTGACGAGCAGATCAAATTAAGAGCCTTTATGTTTTCTTTGAAGGATGCGGCTAAGGATTGCTTTATTATCTACCTTCTGGGAGTGTTACCTCATGGAACGAGATGAAAAGGTTATTTTTGGAGAAGTATTTCCCAGTTTTAAGGGCGGCCAACATTCGAAAAGAAATTTGTGGTATAAGGCAACATAATGGGGAGTCCCTGCACGAATATTGGAAACGTTTCAAAAGATTATGTGTGAGCTACCCCCATCATCATATTAGTGAGTAACTACTTATCCAGTATTTCTATGATTGCCTTTTACCCACTGATAGGAGCATGATTGATACTGCGAGTGGATGAGCTTTGGTGAATAAAACTCCAGAGTCCGCGAAAAATTTGATTGCAAATATGGCAGTCAATTCTCAATAGTTTGGCACAAGGCTCGAAGCTCCGTCTAAGCGTGTTAATAAGGTAAATGTTTCCTCCCTTGAAGAACATATTGCGAGTCTAACTTCTTTTGTTCGTCAAATGGCTGTAGGTAACATGCAAATGGCGAAAGCTTGTGGGATTTGTTCGGTAGTAGGCCATCCAACCGATATATACCCAACTCTGCAAGGTGAGCCCGTTGAACAAGTGAATGCGACTGGTGGTTTTCTTGGACAACTACAAAGCAAGTATAATCCCTTTTTGAACACATATAATCCAGGATGGAGGGATCATCCCAATCTTAGCTATGAGAATCCACAAGCAAATCAACCCGCGACACAGAATCACCCAAGTTTTCAGCAGTATAAATAGCCATATCAACAATCGGGTCAAACTTCTAATTCAGGTATGTCTTTAAAAGATATTGTTAAGTCTCTTGCCACTAGTACTTTGCAATTTCAACAGGAGACAAAACAATTTCAACAAGAGACGAGGGCTAGTATTCAAAGTTTGGACAATCAAGTGAGCCAGATAGCAACTACAATTAGTCGACTAGAGGCGCAAAGTTTGGGAAAATTACCCTCTCAAACGGTAGTAAATCCAAGAGAAAATGTAAGTGCAATCATTTTGAGAAGTGGTAAAGAGCTTGAGATTCCAGTAAAGGCAGCCCCTGCATCGTTGAAGCAAGAAAAGGAGAAAAATATCGTTACAGACAGTGACGTTCCTAATGACAATAATATTCCTAAGCGTAAGTTTCCACCTCTTTCTGATTATAAACCAATACCCCTTTTTTTCCCAGGCTTTAGCAGAATCTTGAAAATATGAACGAAATAGCGATTTATATGAGACTTTTTGCAGATGTGAGGTAAATATTCCACTTTTAGATGCTATTAAACAAGTACCTCTTTATGCTAAATTCTTGAAATAGCTGTGTATAATTAAGAGGAAATAGAAACTTAAAGGATGTGAGAAGGTGAGAGTAGGGGAGAATGTTTCTACAGTTATTCAAAGAAAACTCCCTACCAAGTGCAAAGATCCAGATATGTTACTATCCCTTGTACGATAGGTAACACTATATTTGAGAAGGTCATGTTAACTTTAGGAGCTTCCATTAATGTCATGCCATATTCGATATATGCTTCATCAAAACTTGGACCTTTGAATAAAATTGGTGTTGTGATTCAATTGGTTGATAGATCTAATGCCTATCCTAAGAGGATAATTGAGGATGTTCTTCTGCAAGTTAATAATATGGTTTTTCCTGCTGATTTCTATGTGCTTGATATAGAGGGTGATGATCAAAATACGCCTATTTTGTTAGGAAGACTATTCTTAAAAACATCCAAGACTAAGATAGATGTTCATAGTGGTACACTTACCATGGAATTTGATGGCGAAATTATTAAGTTTAATATTTATGATGCCATGAAATATCCTGGTGATGATAATCCTGTTTATTCTATTGATGTGATTGATTCTTTAGCACATGAAGTAAAAGAACTTGATAAAAAAGATGGATTGGAAGTTTCCATTAGTAAGCATCTTGAGAAACGGTATGAGGAGTTAGCCTTCAGTACTAGTTTGCAGGACATTGTTACAACATTAAATGTTTTTTCACAGGAACCTATTCCATATTTGAAGCCATTCCAAGAGAAAAATGTGAAAGAATTGGACCTTGATAATCCTGATTGAAGAAGGAAGCATTGAGTCGAGTCAACGACAATAAATAAAGGCGCTGCTTGGGAGGCAACCCAAGGAAAGTTTGTCATATTGGCTGACGTTAAATGGATCCAGATATTTTAATATTGTTTTTTGTAGGTATTAGTTAGTTTGATAATTTTTATTGTTTCACAGAGTCAGCTTTAGTGTCTTCCAGAGTTTGGAGTCTTTGTATAGGGATGTAAATAGGGTTGGCCAACAAAACAA
Source organism: Ehretia macrophylla (assembly GCA_037974665.1). Classification (NCBI taxonomy): domain Eukaryota; kingdom Viridiplantae; phylum Streptophyta; class Magnoliopsida; order Boraginales; family Ehretiaceae; genus Ehretia; species Ehretia macrophylla. The sequence continues at coordinate 68,331,802 of CM075776.1, read as the reverse complement.
TATATAAAAATGAAAAAAAAAAATGAAAAATAAAAAAAACAAAGTACTTTAATATTTTTGTTGTTTCTTGTTATTTTGCTTTTTCTTCTTTTCTTGGGCTTCACTGAATAATTGCAAATTTAAAATATTACTTTTCTTCTCCCTGTCAAGTGCTTCAGGTATGTCCGCCTACAGGCTCTATTTCTCTTACCTCACTTGCTTTCATGTTTTTATTCATCTTTGCATAAATTTCAAAGTTTATTTTTACTCATTGAGGACAATGAAAGTTTTTAAGTATGGGGGATGGGATTTAGGTTATGTCTTAATTTGTGCTTTCAATTTTTTTTTTTTTTTTTGGTTTTCAATGGTTTTTTTGTGCATGGCATGAGCAAGGTGCAATTAAACTTAAAAAATTCAGAACATGATTGAATAAGTATTTTTTCCACTTAGAATTAATTAGTTTAGTTATTTTCCTTGAGCATGGTAGTGATTGAATTACGTAGACAAATACTGGTGAGATTTTGAGCCTTTAGACTGACACATTCATAATTAGTCTCACTTTTTTTTCATGAGAGATAGTCTTCCATGGATTTGTCTCTCTAGAACTTGCCTTGATTCTCTTCGAAGTCACATTGACGCATGCATGCATAAATATGATTAAGGCCTTCTTTGATTTAGTTACATACGCCAAATAGCCTACCTTGTACTTAATATTTTCCTTTGTTAAAAACCTTTGAGCTTTATGGACCTTATTTATTGTGAACCCACGTTACAAGCTTTAAACTCGAAAAACAATGTCTGTGCCCAAGCCTTAGGACTAGTGGAACATTGTTCAACGTTATGATATGTATGGGTGTACAAGAAATAAGTGTGGGGGTGTCTGGATTTGTGGTATGGCTATGACTGGTGTAATAGAACATGTTTTCATTCTCAATTGTGAGTTTCATTGTTGATGTAATTTTGGTGAAAAAAATAATAAGAAAAAAAGAGGGAAAAAATAATTTAAAAAAATATAGTTTAAAAAAAAGGAGAAAGAGAAAAGGAAAAAGAAGGAAGAAAGTGATAGAGAAAATTTCTTTTAAACTGTCCATGTTCATAATTCTTCCTAAAAATTCCAAGAAAGGGTTATGTTTATACATGATATATACAAAGGTGGAAGCTGTTGAATGGAGTGATTGGTTTTTACACGTCTTATATATTCAAGCTTGAGTTGATTTCTTTTTGTTCCACTAGTTTCGATGGCTTTTGAGTTACATTCTCAAATATTTCCTACCTTTGTCCTAAACCCCATTACAACCCTTGAAAAGTCCTTATGATTTGTGCTAAGTATGTGATCTTAGTGTTGGAGAATGAAAAGATATGTAAGCCTATGATAGATCATTTTCATTGGAAAGAATTTGAGCGAAACACATACCCTTTGAACACATGAGAGTCGAGTGTTTATTCATGTGAGGGTTTACGTATTCCGTTACTCCATCTTCGAGTGAGAATGCTTATTAAGTAATTATGAGTTGGTTAAGAATGTTTGTTCATGATATGTTATGAGTTTTGAAGAGCTTGGTTGTTATTTGTTGATGGCGTTGCAACTTTGGTATACTTGAAAATTTGAGTTTTGCCTGAGGACGAGCAAAGGTTAAATGTGGGGGAATTTAATAAATGCAAAATGTCATATTTTTCTCCCTTAATGTTTAATATTTTACACCTATTTGATGTCTAAATGTACTCATTATTTTTATATTATGATTTAGGATGCAAATGGAGGCGTTAAGTGCAAAACGAAGTTAAATCGCGCAATTCGGGACAATTTCAACACTGTTACATTTTTGGGCATAACTCTCTCATTTGAGCTCCGCTTGAGGTGATTCAAGATGTTCTGGAAAGCCAAAAATAATATCTACAAGTTTTATGTTTTGAGTTTTGAGATATAATCACTGCATCAATGTCGAAAAGGGATGTGAAGATGCTATACCTGTGTTGTTTAGCGTTCTGGAATGTTCTTTATCTAGAGGCTTCTAGTTGATGGTAGAGGAGGTGGTGCATGAAAATCCCAGCTATTTTAGCTATCCTAATTATATCAGGACTTTTCTAGTTATATTAGGACTTTGCTTTACCTTATCTTTAATATTTCCCTTATTCTATTTCCGTTATTTTGTTTTCTCTCCTCTTATTTCTCTAATTTTCTTCATGGCTCTGTGTGGCTAAACTTTTATTCTTGGTCAAATGAAACTGAAGCATCGGATCAAGAAAACTGTGAGATCTAATTAGTTTTTGTTGTTCAATTTATGCTTTAAGTATTGAATGTTCTTCTATGTTATTTATATGATTCTTTCGTTTAATTGCTAGGGTGACTAACTAGTTTATTATTCGTTATAATCTATTGCTAAGTTAGATATCAAATCCGTAATTGTTTGATCCCTTGCGAAGCAACTAGGATTTAATGATTTGCTTTGTTAGGAATTATTAGATCTTAGGAAGAACATTCAACTAAATTAAATGCAACTGCTTGTGCTTGTGTTGTTTAGCTTCATCGATCTCTCTAATTCTTAAAGCTGCTACTGGATTAAACTTTTATCGCGTGACTAAGGTTGTTTAGTAGTTAGGGTTAATTAAGTCGCGTATATTCTGATTAACTACGATTAATGAGAAATAGAAAAATAATTCCAACGGTGAATATTTAAAGTTTGAATTGATATATATTTGTATCAATGATCAGTTACAAGATTTCGATGGTGGATGTTGACTTAGACCAAAATTTGTTTTTTTGATTAATTTCGACATTTTAATTTGAATTATTATTATTTAATTATCTTTTTTCTTTTTTTACGTTAAACTCAAACTCCCCTAACCTTGTTCACGTAGCATAAAATTAAGCTAGATACTCTATATGGGAACAATCCTTGCTCGCGCTACTGCATTTATCTTTAGAAGTATATGTTTTATTTTTGGCTGCTTGTGACAACACACCAATAACAATAAAAATAATAATAATAATAATAATAATAATAATAATAATAATTATAGAAATAATAAAAATAATAATTAAATAATAAATAATTAAATAATAATACATTAATAATAATTATTATTATTATTATTTAATAAATAAATAATAATAATAATTATTATTATTGTTTTAAAAAATAAATCATAATAATAAAATTAGTAATAATAATTATAATTATTTTTTAAAAAATATACTAATAATTATTATTTAAAAAATAAAAAAATAAAATTAATAAATAAATAAAAATACATTAATAATAATAATTATTATAATAATATACTATACTAATAAAAAAACAATCTTGTCATATTGTATAAGGTATTCTGATTACTACTCTTCATTCTTATAGCATACCAAATATGTAATTGTCATTCTCAAGTTCATTCTATTCCTAGTTTCGTTCCGTTCCTTGTTCGATTCCATTCTTTGTTCCATTACATTATGTCCAAATCCATTCTAGTATACCAATCGCTACTTTATACTCTTAAAAATTGTTAGTTTTTAGTTTGAAAGAATTTTTTTTCCATAACTTATTGATTTTGATTTTTGCTCATAAAATCATTACATAATTTATTTCAAATTTTATAATTGGTTTGAATTCTTCTATTTTTAGTTTCTTTACATTTAAGTTAGTTTTTCTTACATTTTTTAAATAATTAGTTACGGTTACTGTCAACCACACTTTTTTGAATATTTAACGGTTACGATTATAGTTAGTGGTTTTTAAACCCGTTAGGTTTTGGTTAAGGTTATAGATTTGCTAAATGGTTTCGGTTATGGTTTTTTTTTAATTTTTTGTGGTTAGCCAAACTGTTGTTGTGATGCCCCGAACCTAGTAGATAGTGCATAACACCTGTTTGCATATGATTGTGTGCCAAACTACCCCAATTTGACCCATTTTCCTAAACTACCCATAACCCAAACCCACAACCCAAACCCATAATGTATCCTACCATCCTATTTAACTAGAAAAACAAAACAAAAACCTCACAAAACCACCAAGCACCAATCGGCCAAACCAAGAGGAAAAAAGAGAAGAAAAACTAAAGCTCCAATCTTCAAACCTTGAGCTTGTGCTTGATTGTAGGTAGTCTTGAGCAACCATTGAGCCTTCAACAACCTTCTCTAGCCTTATTTGGTGAGAATTTCATCTTATTTTTGTATTTACATGTTTTGCCTACAAACTTTAATTTTATGATTTGCTAATATATTGATTGTTTATGCTTGTATATGCTTAAATTAGTCTTATTTAGGGTCATAGAACATTCTTTTATAGTTAGATAGCATCTTGAATGGTTAAAAATTGTGGATGGATGTTTAGAGAAGATGATAAATAGTAAATTTTGGGGTTTTGGTTGATTTTGTGTTATGAGCTTGAATTGATGGTATCTAGGAGTGCTAAGGGTGCTAGTGAACCTAGGTTGATGATTAAATGTGTTTGGTTGAATGGAATTTGAGTTCAGGTACAAGATTGGCTTAATTCTGAAACAGGCTTTGTGGAATTTGATCAACCAAGTGTGTTTGAGTGATGTGGTTAATGTTTTTTAGGTGTGAAAGTGCTTAAAGTGCAATTATGGTGTCGAATTAGTGTTTAGTTGAGGTAGCTATAGTTCAAATGAGCTAAGAGGCGAATTGGGGTTTTGTAGTGAACGTAAGCTAAAATGTGATTTCATGGAGCCGAAGCGTGCTATATAGTGTCTAGAAATGAGTGGTGAATTTGGTTTAAAAGTCTTGTATCTCGGTTGGAGTGGGTAGCCTAAAAAAGTTGGCCTAGTGAATAGTATTTTAGTGAATTGATGTCCAAATGTTCATTCGATGCTTGTGATAGATGTCATAGGTGTTGGAAAGGCTAGTTTAATGTTTGAAATGGCTAGAGTGTGGCTAGGAATTAGGAATAGTTGATTTGGTGTAAATGACCTTCTTGGTGATGTTGGTCTGTAAATGTGTGAAGATGCTTTGGATAGCCTGGTTGTGGTCTGTAAGTGAATGTGGGGTGTTTAGAATGCTTATAGTTTGGTTCCGTGGTTATATGGCAAGTTTTGAAGTTATAAGATGAAAAGGGCTTTTATGGTAGGAATGGCTAAAAGTGGATGTTCATAGTTGAAAATGAGTTTCTAGAGTATTCTTAGAATAATTGAATGATTGGATTGTGGTTTGTGTGGCTTTGGTTTAGTATAAGCTTGAATTGGACTAAAGGGGGCTACTTGGAATTTAATGCTAACCGTGGGTTAAAGTGTGGTTTCTCGTGGTTGAGAGGTGTCATAAAGTGTATGGAAGTGATTAGTGTGGGTGAGTTGGGGATTGGATACCTTAGGTGTTGGTGTGTTATTTATATGTGATTTTTTTTATGTTAACATCTAATGTTATGTTGATTACTTGTTATTAATTGTTTAATTCTATTGTATTGAATTCTAAATTTATGAATCCTAGAATGCTAGAAACTAATGAACCGATGCCAGTATACCTTAATTTGCTAAGTAGAAAGGCTCATATGGCCTTAGGAAGTTCAGTATATTATCATATGAATGTTATATTTTGTTTTGTGGTTCATTTCTTTTGAGTGCAGGTATGTGGTTTGGCCTAGAAACATAGGAGACTTTGTCCATTTTTCTTCATTTTCGGTGACCTTAGGTTTTGGATCGGGGCTCCGCTCTCGTGAGAGATCGGGGTGTTACAGTTGTCATCCCTAAAATCCCTTGTTGATATGCAGCTTTACAACATTGGTCCAGTAGTTGAGTGAATGATCAATTGGTGCACAACAGAGAGATTACATTACGCAGGCTTATGCACAGGATAATTGTATAGAATCATGCCGGTGCCCGAGCCCAAAATTTCAGACCCGCAAGCATGACTGAAGTTATAGGCATAAGAAATAACTATTTGAGCTTCTTTCCTACCGGCTCAAAACGATTAAACTAAGTTATCTCTTATATCTACAATACCGACTTATAAATCACACATATACATTATCGCTCACTAATTTGAGATATCACAAAACAAATGGTATAACCCTGTGGGTGCATTAACATGCCCCAACGCATACTCTAAAATAATTAATGGTCAAACAATATTTGTGATGGTGGGCATAGATTTAGATTTGAGACATCTGGTGACAACAAGTTACTATCTGACTACTCTACCCAATTTTTAAGGACATTTATAACTTTATTTTTTTTTATTCATATAGTTACTCATATACAACAATTTTCTTCTCCTTTTCTCCCTCATCTTCTGAATATTATTTGGATCTTGAAATTGTGAATTAGAGAATTCAGTGATCTGTTATCTAATGCGGACTGCTTGTATAAGTAATCGTCCTTAAAACTATATTAGAGCAGTGTTTTGATTATTTCACTTTCTTTCACCAAGTCCAAGGGCAAATTCTTGCATGGTCTAAAATCATAGCCCCACTCATGGTTTTAGTCAATAAATTTTTGCCACATCACAAATATTACTAATTCACAATTATAGAAGTAGCTTTTAACTTTAATAAACTATAAGCTAGTCCCTTCTTTCATTATTTATTTTCCGATGGCCAGAGTTTCACCAGAAAATTTATCGAAGAGTTCAAAATTCCAATTTTTCATATCGTTCTAGTAAGATTTTTAGGTTAAAGTATTCCTCTCTTAATTCTAAGCATGAATCTAACCTATAAATTATAGAATTTTACTTCTTTGACTAACTCATTTGATGAACCACCACTTGCCACCATGGTTAACCCATAACAACCATTGGAGTAAAGTCACCACAAGAGAAAAACTAACAGAGACAAAATCTGGTGATTTTACTTCTTTCGTCTCTTGATGTGCTATGGAAACCATCAGAACCTAATCTAGATGACATGTATGGAATACTTTTCGCATTCTGCTCGTGGTTACCGCCCAAGGTATCCAAAGAAGCAAAATCTAAAAAGGTTGTTTTTCTTTATGACTTTTTTTAATCAAAAAGTAAATATTATTAGTCCATTTTGTGCCTTATTCATGGTGAAAATTGGCATTGCAGAGATTCTCCATGGTGGCTTGGGTGAGGTCACAGCAAGTGGTGCGACATGGTGATGTTGCTGTGGTGGTTGGGATTGGAATTTTTGTGGGTCTCATGGAGGTGTCATACATGTGAGTTTATTGTTCTTATGTATGAACGTGGTTGTGCTGCGTTTGTCTAGCTATATGGAGTGGGAAAAGGTGGTGGTGAAATGGTAGGAGATGGGTGGTATATTTATTGGGTTGAAGATGGAGGAAATGGTGGGGAAGATGATGGGTCTTGTGGGTTGAACAGGAAGGGAGATAGAGTTATTTGTTAAACTTTAATGATAAGTTTGTAATTAAAAAAGTTTAAGACCATAGGTGGGGTCATGGTGTTAGACATGCAAGAATTTCTCAAGTCGAAGACCACTTGGGTTTACATTAGTTTCCTTGCACACCAAGCCTAATTTGCACGCGTTGTTTCCTAAATTCACCTAGTCCAAGACTAATTCGGAATATTGCAAACCGCCTATGAATACTACTAAAATAGACAGCAAAGTTTCATACACCCATTGAGAAAAACAGTTAACCTAGTAATTCTCTGTCTGTTTCTTTGGTCTCTACACAATCATCAGCACATCTTTTTGATACCTTCGTTTCAAGAAATTCATCGATCATCACAGTATGCAAAACAAGAAACAAGAAGAAACAATGAAAGATGAAGATAGTTTGGCTTATCAACGCCTCGTATGGGACGCTCTTCAAAGGAGCATCAATAGTTTGGTTAACAAAGTGAATGCGTCCAACGTAAGAACCATTGTCAAAGAACTATGCTCTGAGAATTTGATCCGAGGTCGCGGTTTATTCTGCCGTGCTATTCTCAAATCTTCGGTGGTTCCTCCAAATCTTGTCCCTGTTTTTGCTGCTTTGGTTGCTGGTATCAATACGAAATTTCCTGATGTTGGTTATCTGTTGCTGAAAAGGGTTCTTGTTCAGATCAAGTTCGCGTACGAACGCAATGACAAAGTGCAGTTGTTGCTGATTGTGAAGTTACTGGCACATCTTGTTAATCAAAGCGTTGTTGATGAGCTGTTGGCATTCGAGTTGCTAATGATTTTATTACAAGATCCCTGTGAGGATAATGTAGAAGTAGCGGTTACTTTAATCTTAGAGTGCGGCAATGCACTGCGAGGCCTTTTTCCTCGTGCCCTGGATTCTGTTTTCGAGTGGCTTGGTGAAATCTTGCACCAGGGGAAGATTCATAAGCAGTGTCAATGCCTGATTGAGGGGCTGTTTGCCGTCAGGAGGGCTAAGTTTTCGGGCTACCCTGATTTTCCTCCTGAGTTGGATATTGTCGAGTTGGATGATGAAGTCATCCATGAGATTTCTTTCGGCAATGAGATCGATCCTGAACTGTTGTTGGACAGTTTCAGGCCTGGTCCTCACTTTCTGGAGAAGGAGGAGAGCTACGGTGTGATGAAGAGGGCTGCACTTGGTGAAGGAGATGTGATATCGATGTCCCAGAGTGAGGAGGATGATGATTATTTTGACAGTGATGATAATGGCGAAGATGAGACCAACAACGATCTTGTTGATCTTCGTAGGAAAATATATCTGACTGTTATGTCCGGCATTGATTTTGAGGAGGCAGGACATAAGCTTCTCGCTATACCATTGAGCCCTGTCCAGGAGATGGAAGTTTGTGCCTCACTGGTCGAGTGTTGCTCGCACGAGATCAAATATCGCCGGTTTTATGCCCTGTTGGCTCAGCACCTCTGCTTGATCAAGAAAGTCTATCAAGACAATTTTGAGCGCTGCTTTCTCCTGCAGTATTCAAACATTCACCGCCTGGAAACACAAGGGCTGCAGAATGTGGCAAGATTGTTGGCGCATATGCTTGCCTCTGATGCTCTCCCATGGAAGATCTTGTCCTGCATTCACCTTACCAAGGATACAACGTTGTTGTCAGCCCGGACTTTCATCAAGGTTGTCTTCCAGGAGTTGTCAGAGCAGCTTGGAATTGAATCCCTTAAGAAGCGCCTCAATGATCCTACTTTACAGTGCTCACTTACCTCTGTTTTCCCCAAGGATTATCCCGAAAACACACTCTCTGCAATCAAATTTTTTACCTCCATTGGGCTCGGAGGCTTAACAGAGAATCTGAGAGAGTACTTAAGAAACAGACTGTTATCGATTTCGCTCAATCTTGATGAATCTGGATCAGAGGCTGTGAAGAAGTATCCGACTAAAGCTGCTAGTCAGAGACATTGGAAATGAAAGAGGACAGATTAACAGAAATCTGTGTTCATCGAAGTAGTTATTTTCTGCTCCTGTTTATCATACACTAATGAATTCTTTGATGTAATTGTAAGGATTTCTTTTTTAGTTATTGTTATGCAACTAAGTAGAAAATTGCAGTTTTACTTGAAAGTTTCTTATTGAAACAAGATTTACGCTAATATTTTATATACGTCACATATTCAATCTTGTTGATTATCACTTGTCTTCATTACCCGAAAGCACTTGTAACATTGACCGATATTTTGGTGACAGAAATCTAAGTTCTTATTATATACAATTCCCTTCATGTTTGACTTGTTTTGGATGCGAGATCAAAAAACTGATATTTTTTTTTTAGTTCGATAAGTAAATAATTTCATTAATACCAAAATATTTAAAAAAGATTCATACAAACGTAAGTCCAAGCTAAGCCTAGTATTTTAGAGTCAATGATCTATTGACTAGTCTATTTCTAAACTTCTTCCTTGTATACAATCTTTTGCTCAACGTCAAAAATAATTTTGCAAAACAGCTGGTCTTCATTAATCATCACTTCTTGAAATATTCTCTTTTGATAATGGAATTTAATATTACTGACACAAGACTACTGCATGGTGGGACCGAATGCATATTCAAGCAGTCAAAGGACCGAATGCATATTAAAGCAGTCAAAGAGCCTCAGTAAAGACTTACATAGTGTTTGGATTGCACAAAGGAATGGAAATGAAAGTAAAGTGAAGGAAAAAAAATAAAAGAAAGAAATTGAAGAGAATTATTTTGTTTGGATTATAAAAAAATAATAATAGAAAAGAAAAAAAAATCTTATTATCTTTTGTTTGGATTGCACAAAGGAATGGAAAGGAAAGTAAAGTGGCGAAAAAAAAATAAAGGGGCAAAAATTATTTTAGTCTCTAAAGTTTACTCTAAAGACTAAATTGGTCCCTCAGGTTTTGCAAAAAGATCAAAGAGGTCCCTCCAATTAATTTTTATTAATCAAATGTTAATAGTCAAAGGGTTGACCGAGTTAAAAGACTATTATATCCTTAGATAACATATATTATAAAAGAAAATTACGATAAAAGTTTAAATCAGTCTAAAAAAACATAATTCACAACATTTGTGTAGGAAAAAAAAAACTAAAACTAAAAAATATCAATTCAAACATAAACAAATTAAATTCAGTAATATATCGTTAAAAAATGAATAATCATTATCGACATAATTAACAGCGAGGGTACCGGCCAGAAAAAGAGGATGAATCATGATTGTTTATTTTTTAACGATATATTACTAACTTTAATTTGTTTATGTTTGAACTGATATTTTTTAGTTTTTTTTTCCTAAGCAAATTATGTGAATTATGTTTTTTTTAGACTGATTTAGACTTTTATTGTAATTTCTTTTATAATATATGTTGCCTAATGATATAATGGTCTTTTAACTCAGTCAACCATTTGACTATTAATATTTGGCTAACAAAAGTTAACTAGAGGGACTTTTTTGGTCTTTTTGCAAACTTGATGGACTAATTTAATTTAGTCTTTAGAGTAAACCTCATGGACTAAAATGGTTTTGACCCAAAAATAAAAGAAAGGAATGGAAGTGAATTATTTTATTTAGATTATAGAAAAATAATAATGAAAATGAAAAGAAAAGATCTTATGATCTTTTGTTTGGATTGGAGAAAGAAAGAAAATGAAAATGATAATTTTAAATGTAAAATTACTTAAGTACTTTTTTAAAAATTTTTTATAACTATGAAATATGTAAGGATAAAAAAGATATTTTGTATTGAAACCTTTTCTTTTCTCTCCAAACACTCCAAATTGAAAGATTTGAAAAATCCATCTAATTAAAAAAAATAAAAGAATTTTCGTACTCCTCCATATCTTTTACTTATTTTAAAATTGTAATCCAAACAAGAGGAAGGTTTCCTTATCCCCTACCCTTCCTTTACTTTCCTTTAAAAATGTGAACTTGAACAAGCTGTTAAAGTTTTGGTGAAATAGTAGATAGTGTGAAATTATAATCAGATATCCTATGTTCAAGACTTCAACATTTATTGCATTAAAACGAAAAACAAAAAAGTGCCTCACAAAAGGAAAATAAAAAAAAAAGATAAAAATTGCCTGAGGGTATAAGAAAATACGCAAGCAAATTTGTATCTAGAGTTTCATGACTGATTGTAGAGCCGAAATCCAGTTAGCAAACTCCGAAAAGAACCACACAAAGAGATCTACTCAACGTAATAGTTATCACGTTATTACTATATGAGCAATATTCTACAATAGTAAATTAATGTAGGACAAGAGAAGCTGGTTAGGTTGTTCGGTCTCACGTTTCTCCTTAATAATAAAAAAAAAAAAACAAATCACAATAACACTCATTTGAAGGCCTTCAACCAAAATTTCGAAACAAAAATCAATGGGTAAACAACACGGGACTTCCCTTGCACTTTTACTTATGTATAAGTTTCTCCCATGTAGTTTATAAAGTGTAAATTATTCCCTTATGATTTAAAACATGTGCAAACGTCCTCATCCATCAGTCTGACGTTAGTTTTTTTAACAGTTTTGATCATTTGACAATTATGCCCCCTTTAAATAAGTGAACAAAATAAGAAAAATAAATCCGAAACCCCCAAATCAAACATAACCTATTAAAATAAAAAATTAAGGCTCACTCTCTCATTCACTAACGGCTAAACAACAACCCAAACCCGAAAATCATTAGTTCAAAGTCCTCTTGGTTGTTGATTTCATGTTGAGATCACAAATAAATTCTGATTTTTTTATTCTTTTTTTGAAATTACAAGTCCTTGCAGTTTGTTTCTTCTTCTTCTTCTTCTTTAAAATATCCCATGCAAAATAATTATCTTCTACTCGATGAAGCACATATCTAATTGCTAGATTGAGAATAATAATAGTCATACATTATTTACAACAATGGTTGAATCTCATTTTATATTCATGTAAACCACCATCTTTATTTACAACAATGGTTGAATCTCATTTTATATTCATGTAAACCACCATCTTTATCGAGTTTAGCATTTTTTTACAAAAATAAGTAATTAATACTTCACAAATTTAACTAAGCCTAATTAATTAACCTAACTAGATGCAATTTATAACTCACATACATGCATCCACACACGCATCACTCAACCCACTTCAGCCGACACAAACCTGTTCACACTTTAACTTGATTTTCTTTTTTCTTTTTTATCTTTTCAAATAATTATCTTGTAGGTATGTAGAGGCACCTATTAGACGGTGTAAAAATATAAACATAACAATACTTTGCAAGAGGAATAAAAGGAGACTTAAGATAAATTGAATAATATTATGTAACTTATAGAAAAAATAGCTATCGCTAAAAATAAATAACGTTGATAGATGTATATAATCAATCAAATTATGTTTCCACTTTTGAATATCAGATGGAGGGAGAGATTCTTACAAAAAAACATAGAGAAACATAGAGAAATAATAATAAAATTAATAATAATAATTGATAAGAATGCAAAATGTCATATTTTTTTCCCTTTATGGTTAACCTTTTACACCTATTTGATGTCTAAATGTACTCATTATTTTTATATCTTGATTTAGGATGCAAATGGAGGTGTTAAGTGCAAAACGAAGTTAAATCGCACAATTCGGGACAACTTCCACATTGTTACATATTTTGGGCATAACTCTCTCATCCGAGCTCTGATTGAGACGATTCAAGATGTTGTGGAAAGCCAAGAAGAATATCTACAACTTTTATGTTTTGAGTTTTGAGATATAATGACTGAATCAAGGTCGACATTGGACGTGAAGTGTTACACCTGTGCTGGTTAGCATTCTAAAATGTTCTTTATCTAGAAGCTTCTAGTTGATGGTGGAGGAGGTGGTGCACGAAAATTCCAGCTATTTTAGCTATCCTAATTGTATTTGGACTTTTTTAGTTGTTTTAAACTTCTCTAGTTATATTAGGACTTTACTTTACCTTATCTTTGATATTTCCCTTATTATGTTTAGATTAGGATTCCATTATTTTATTCGCTTTACAAACTATAAATAAGGGTAGAAATCATAAGATTTCGACCACCTCTTTTCTCTCCTCTTATATCTTGAGTTTTCTTCATGGCTCTGCGTGGTTAAACTTTTATTATTGGTCAAAGGAAATTAAAGCCTCGGAATCAAGAAAATTGTGAGATCTAATTAGTTTTTATTGTTCAATTTATGCTTTAAGTATTAAATGTTCTTCTATGTTATTTATATGATTCTTTCGTTTAATTGCTAGCTAGGGTGACCAATTAGTTTATTATTCGTTATAATCTATTGCTAAGTTAGATATCAAATCTGTAATTGTTTGATCCCTCTAACTTGCAAAGCGACTGGGATTTAATGATTTGCTGCATCAAGAATTATTAGATCTTAGGAAAAACATTCAACTAAATTAAATGCAACTGCGTGTGCTTATGTTGTTTAGCTTCATCGATCTCTCTAATTCTTAAGGCTGCTATTGGATTAAACTTTTATCGCGTGACTAAGGTTGTTTAGTAGTTAGGGTTAATTAGGTCACGTGTATTCTGATTAACTACGATTAAGGAGAAATAGAAAAATAATTCCAACGGTGAATATTTAAAGTTTGAATTGATATATATTTGTATCAATGATCAGTTACAAGATTTCGATGGTGGATGTTGACTTAGACCAAAGTTTGTTTTTTTGATTAATTTCGACATTTTAATTTGAATTATTATTATTTAATTATCTTTTTCTTTTTCACGTTAAACTCAAACTCCCCTAACCTTGTTCACGTAGCATAAAATTAAGCTAGATACTCTATATGGGAACAATCCTTGCTCGCACTACTTCATTTATCTTGAAGAGTATAGGTTTTATTTTTGGTTGCTTGCGACAGCACACCAATAACAATAACAATAATAATAATAATAATAATAATAATAATAATAATAATAACAATAATAATAATAATAATAATAATAATAATAATAATAACAATAATAATAATAAATAATTAAATAAAAATACATTAATAATAATAATAATTATTATTATTATTATTTAATAAAAAAAAAATAATAATAATTATTATTATTGTATTAAAAAATAAATAATAATAATATTATTAGTAATAATAATAATTATTATTTTTAAAAAAATATACTAATAATTATTATTTAAAATAATAATAATAATAATATACTATAATAATAAAAAAATAATCTTGTCAGATTATATAAGGTATCTGATTACTACACTTTATTCCTAGATCATACCAAACATGAAATTGTCATTCTCAATTTCATTCTATTCCTATTTTCATTCCATTCTTTGTTCCATTCCATTCTTTGTTCCATTAAATTCTGTTCAAATCCATTCCAGTATATCAATCGCTATCTTATACTCTTAAAAATTGTTAGTTTTTAGTTTGAAAGATTTTTTTTTCCATAACTTCTTGATTTTGATTTTTGCTCATAAAATCATTACATAATTTATTTCAAATTTTATAATTGGCTTGAATTCTTCTATTTTTAGTTTCTTTACATTTAAGTTAGTTTTTCTTACATTTTTTAAATAATTAGTTACGGTTACTGTTAACCGCACTTTTTTGAATCTTTAACGGTTACGGTTATAGTTAGTAGTTTTTAAACCTATTAGGTTTTGGTTCAAGTTATAGATATTCTAAATGGTTTCGGTTATAGTTTTTTTATATTTTTTGTGGTTAGTCAAATTGTTGTTGTGACACCCCGAACCTACTAGATAGTGCATAACACCCGTTTGCATATGATTGTGTGCCAAACTACCCCAATTTGACCCATTTTTCTAAACTACCCATAACCCAAACCCACAACCCAAACCCATAATGTATCCTACCATCCTATTTAACTAGAAAAACAAAACAAAAACCTCACAAAACCACCAAGCACCAATCGGCCAAACCAAGAGGAAAAAAGAGAAGAAAAACTAAAGCTTCAATCTTCAAACCTTGAGCTTGTGCTTGATTGTGGGTAGTCTTGAGCAACCATTGAGCCTTCAACAACCTTCTCTAGCCTTATTTGGTGAGAATTTCATCTTATTTTTGCATTTACATGTTTTGCATACAAACTTTAATTTTATGATTTGCTAATATATTGATTGTTTATGCTTGTATATGCTTAAATTAGTCTTATTTAGGGTCATAGAACATTCTTTTATAGTTAGATAGCATCTTGAATGGTTAAAAATTGTGGATGGATGTTTAGAGAAGATGATGAATACTAAATTTTGGGATTTTGGTTGATTTTGTGTTATGAGCTTGAATTGATGGTATCTAGGAGTGTTATGGGCGATAGTGAACCTAGGTTGATGATTAAATGTGTTTGGTTGAATGGAATTGGACTTGAGGTACAAGATTGGCTTAATTCCAAAACAGGCTTTGTGGAATTTGATCAACCGAGTGTGTTTGAGTAATGTGGTTAATGTTTATTAGGTGTGAAAGTGCTTAAAGTGCAATTATGGTGTCAAATTGGTGTTTAGTTGAGGTAGCTATAGTTCAAACAAGCTAAGAGGCGAATTGGGGTTTTTTAGTGAACGTAAGCTAAAATGTGATTTCATGGAGCCGAAGCCTGCCATAAAATGTCTAGAAATGAGTGGTGAATTTGGTTTGAAAGTCTCGTATCTCGGTTGGAGTGGGTAGCCTAAAAAAGTTGGCCTAGTGAATAGTATTTTAGTGAATTGATGTCCAAATGTTCATTCGATGCTTGTGATAGATGTCATAGGTGTTGGAAAGGCTAGTTTAATGTTTGAAATGACTAGAGTGTGACTAGGACTTGGGAAGAGTTGATTTGGTGTAAAGGACCTTCTTGGTGATGTTGGTCTGTAAATGTGTGAAGATGCTTTGATAGCTTAGTTGTGGTCCGTAAGTGAATGTGGGGTGTGTAGAATGCTTATAGTGTGGTTCCGTGGTTATATGGCGAGTTTTGAAGTTATGAGGTGAAAAGGGCTTTTATGGTAGGAATGGCTAAAAATGGATGTTCATAGTTGAAAAGGAGTTTCTAGAGTATTCTTAGGATAATTGAATGATTGAATTGTGGTTTGTGTGACTTTGGTTTAGTATAAGCTTGAATTGGACTAAAGGGGGCTACTTGGAATTTAATGCTAACCGTGGGTTAAAGTGTGGTTTCTCGTGGTTGAGAGGTGTCATAAGGTGTTTGGAAGTGATTAGTGTGGGTGAGTGAGGGATTGGATACCTTAGGCATTGGTGTGTTATTTATATGTGATTTTTTTATGTTAACATCTAATGTTATGTTGATTACTTGTTATTAAGTGTTTAATTCTGTTGCATTGAATTCTAAATTTATGAATCCTATGTGAATTGCTAGTGTTGCGCAATGGGTGAAGTTGAAAAAGCTAACAAGAATGCTAGCGTTTAGTGTTTCATGGTTGCAACCATCGCGTTTCGTGTTTCAGGTGTACCCTCGCTTGGACCCTTTGTCCTTGGAGGATTACTACCGGGTGTACTCTCGTTTGGACCCTACGTTCTTGGAGAATCACCCGTGTTAGTGTTTCATGCATAACTCTCGCTTGGGCCCTATGTCCTTGGAGAGTTACTAACAATATCCTTTCAAAAGTGTTATTTAGCATTTTTAATGTTTTTATTGCTTGTATACTTTTATTCCTAATATGATGTTGTATTATTCCGCGTAGCGTATATTGCTTAGTTAAATAATATTAAATGTCTTATTTGCATTGCACGAAAAGGTTTGCGAAATCCACCCTGTTTATTCCCTCATTCACTGAGCAACAATAGTTGTTCACTCCTCTCTTTCTAACCATTTCAGGATTCGAATTCTTTAGAGTTTGAGAGGATGAAGGCTCAAGAGTTACTTGCATGATTGTGCTAGCTTGATTGCTTGTAGATCGATGTGGATGTTGTGTAATTTGTGTGTTGGAATCTATATCTATTTTAGTGCCCTCGTGCCTCGTATGCTTCAGTGATTGTATTGTATGTATGGAGCTATTGTTGGCTTGTTTAAAGTTGAAGTTAAGTTGCTGGTTTGTATGAGTTTAAATTAAGTTATTGTTGATTTGTAATAGTTGATATAAAGTTAGCTTGTGAATGGTTTGATCGGAACATAATTTCTAATTAAGAAAATAGGAAATATTAAAGTGGTAAGATAAGCAAAAATATTATCCTAGAATGCTAGAAACTAAGGAACCAATGCTAGTATACCTTAATTTGCTAAGTAGAAAGGCTCGTATGGCCTTAGGAAGTTCAGTATATTATCATATGAATGTTATTTTTTGTTTTGTGGTTCATTTCTTTTGAGTGCAGGTATGAGGTTTAGCCTAGAAACAGGGGAGACTTTGTCCATTTTTCTTCGTTTTCGGTGACCTTGGGTTTTGGATCGGGGCTCTGCTCTCATGAGGGATCGGGGTGTTACAGTTGTCATCCCTAAAATCCCTCGTTGATATCTAGCTTTACGACACTGGTCCAGTAGTTGAGTGAATGATCAATTGATATCTAGCTTTACATTACGCAGGCTTATGCACATGATAATTGTATAGAATCATGCCGTCGCCCGAGTTTAAAATTTCAGGCCTGCAAGCGTGACTGAATTTATAGGCATAAGAAATAACTATTTGAGGTTCTTTCCTACCGGCTCAAAACGGTTAAACTAAGTTACCTCTTATATCCATAACACCAACTTATAAATCACACATATACATTATCTCTCACTGATTTGAGATATCACAAAACAAATGCTATAACCCCGTGGGTGCATTAACATGCCCCAACGCATACTCTAAAATAATTAATGGTCAAACAATATTTGTGATGGTGGGCATAGATTTAGATTTGAGACATCTGGTAACAACAAGTTACTATCTGACCACTCCACCCAATCTTTGAGGGAATTTATAACTTTACTTTTTTTTTTAATTCATATAGTTACTCATATACAACAATTTTCTTCTCATCTTCTAAATTTTATTTGGAGCTTGAAATTGTGAATTAGAGAATTTAGTGATCTATTATCTAACGCAGACTGCTTGTATAATTAATCGTCCTTAAAACTATATTAGAAAAACAGTTAACCTAATAATTTTCTGTCGGTTTCTTTGGTCTCTACACGATCATCAACACATCTTTTTAATACCTTCGTTTCAAGAAATTCATCGATCATCACAGCATGCAAAACAAGAAACAAGAAGAAACAATGAAAGATGAAGATAGTTTGGCTTATCAACGCCTCGTATGGGACTTTCTTCAAAGGAGCATCAATAGTTTGGTTAACAAAGTGAATGCCTCCAACGTAAGAACCATTGTCAAAGAACTAAGCTCTGAGAATTTGATCCGAGGTCGCGGTTTATTCTGCCGTGCTATTCTCAAATCTTCGGTGGTTTCTCCAAATCTTGTCCCTGTTTTTGCTGCTTTGGTCGCTGGTATCAATACGAAATTTCCTGATGTTGGTTATCTGTTGCTGAAAAGGGTTCTTGTTCAGATCAAGTTCGCGTACGAACGCAATGACAAAGTGCAGTTGTTGCTGATTGTGAAGTTACTGGCACATCTTGTTAATCAAATCGTTGTTGATGAGCTGTTGGCATTCGAGTTGCTAATGATTTTATTACAAGATCCCTGTGAGGATAATGTAGAAGTAGCGGTTACTTTAATCTTAGAGTGCGGCAATGCACTGCGAGGCCTTTTTCCTCGTGCCCTGGATTCTGTTTTCGAGTGGCTTGGTGAAATCTTGCACCAGGGGAAGATTCATAAGCAGTGTCAATGCCTGATTGAGGGGCTGTTTGCCGTCAGGAGGGCTAAGTTTTCGGGCTACCCTGATTTTCCTCCCGAGTTGGATATTGTTGAGTTGGATGATGAAGTCATCCATGAGATTTCTTTCGGCAATGAGATCGATCCTGAACTGTTGTTGGACAGTTTCAGGCCTGGTCCTCACTTTCTGGAGAAGGAGGAGAGCTTCGGTGCGATGAAGAGGGCTGCACTTGGTGAAGGAGATGTGATATCGATGTCCCAGAGTAAGGAGGATGATGATTATTTTGACAGTGATGATAATGGCGAAGATGAGACCAACAACGATCTTGTTGATCTTCGTAGGAAAATATATCTGACTGTTATGTCCGGCATTGATTTTGAGGAGGCAGGACATAAGCTTCTCGCTATACCATTGAGCCCTGTCCAGGAGATGGAAGTTTGTGCCTCACTGGTCGAGTGTTGCTCGCACGAGATCAAATATCGCCGGTTTTATGCCCTGTTGGCTCAGCACCTCTGCTTGATCAACAAAGTCTATCAAGACAATTTTGAGCGCTGCTTTCTCCTGCAGTATTCAAACATTCACCGCCTGGAAACACAAAGGCTGCAAAATGTGGCAAGATTGTTGGCGCATATGCTTGCCTCTGATGCTCTCCCATGGAAGATCTTGTCCTGCATTCACCTTACCAAGGATACAACGTTGTTGTCAGCCCGGACTTTCATCAAGGTTGTCTTCCAGGAGTTGTCAGAGCAGCTTGGAATTGAATCCCTCAAGAAGCGCCTCAATGATCCTACTTTACAGTGCTCACTTACCTCTGTTTTCCCCAAGGATTATCCTGAAAACACACTCTCTGCAATCAAATTTTTTACCTCCATTGGGCTCGGAGGCTTAACAGAGAATCTGAGAGAGTACTTAAGAAACAGCCTGTTATCGATTTCGCGCAATCGAGATGAATCTGGATGTGAAGAAGTATCCGACTAAAGCTGCTAGTCAGAGACATTGGAAACGATAGAGGACAGATTAACAGAAATCTGTGTTCATTGAAGTAGTTATTTTCTGCTCCTGTTTATCATACACTAATGAATTCTTTGATGTAATTGTAAGGATTTCTTTTTTAGTTATTGTTATGCAACTAAGTAGAAAATTGCAGTTTTACTTGAAAGTTTCTTATTGAAACAAGATTTACGCTAATGCTTTATATACGTCGCATATTCAATCTTGTTGAATATCACTTGTCTTCATTACCCGAAGGCACTTGCAGCATTGATCGACATTTTGGTGACAGAAATCTAAGTTCTTAGTATATACAATTTCCTTCATGTTTGACTTGGTTTGGATGCGAGATCGAAAAACTGATATTTTTTATTTTTTTATTTTTTGGTTCGATAAGTAAATAATTTCATTGATACCAAAATATTTAAAAAAGATTCATACAAACGTGAGTCCAAGCTAAGCCTAGTATTTTAGAGTCAATTATCTATTGAGTAGTCTATTTCTAAACTTCTTCCTTGTATACAATCTTTTGCTTAACGTCAAAAATAATTTTGCAAAACAGCTGGGCTTCATTAATCATCACTTCTTGAAATATTCTCTTTTGATAATGGAAACTAATATTACTCACACAAGAATACTGCATGGTGGGACCGAATGCATATTAAAGCAGTCAAAGAGCCTCAGTAAAGACTTACATAGTGTTTGGATTGCACAAAGGAATGGAAAGGGAAGTAAAGTGGTGGAAAAAAAAATAAAAGAAAGGAATTGAAGAGAATTATTTTGTTTGGATTGTAAAAAAATATTAATAGAAAAGAAGAGAAAAAATTTTATGATCTTTTATTTTGATTAGAGGAGGAAAGGAAAGAAAAGGAAAAAGATAATTTTAAATGCAAAATTACTTAAGTATTTTTTTTTGGTTTTTAACTATGAAATATATAAGGACAAAAAAGATATTTTGTGTTGAAACTTTTCATTTCCTCTTCAAACACCCTAAATTGAAAGGTTTGAAAAATCCATTCAATTAAAAAAAATAAAAAGATTTTCATACTCCTCTATATTATTTACTTATTTTAAAATTGTAATCTAAACAAAGGAAGGGTTCTTTATCCCTCATCCTTTCTTTACTTTTCTTTAAAAATGTGAACTTGAACAAGCTGTTAAAGTTTGGTGAAATAGTACATAGTGTGATATTATAATAAGATATCCTATGTTCAAGACTTCAACATTTATTATATTAGAACAAAAACAAAAAAAAAGTGTCTCACAAAAGAAAAATAAAAAAAGAGAAAAATTGCCTGAGGGTATAAGTAAATACGCAAGCAAATTTGTATCTAGAGTTTCATGACTGATTGTAGAGCCGAAATCCAGTCAACAAACTCCGAAAAGAACCACACAAAGAGATCTACTCAACGTAATAGTTATCACGTTATTACTGTATGAGCAATATTCTACAATAGTAAATTAATGTAGGAGAGAAGCTGGTTAGGTTGTTCAGTCTCACGTTTCTCCTTAATAAAAAAAACAAAAAACAAAACAATTCGCAATAATACTCATTTGAAGTCTTTCAACCAAAATTTCGAAACAAAAATCAATGGGTAAACGACACGGGACTCCCCCTATACTTTTACTTATGTATAAGTTTCTCCCATGTAGTTTATAAAGTGTAAATTATTTCCTTATGATTTTAAAACATGTACAGACATCATTATTCGTCAGTCAGACGTTAATTTTTTTAACAGTTTTGGTCATTTGACAATTATACCCCCTTTAGATAAGTGAACAAAATAAGAAAAATAAATCCGAAATCCCCAAATCAAACATAACCTATTAAAATAAAAAATTAAGGCTCATTCTCTCATTCACTCACGGCTAAACAACAACTCAAACCCGAAAATCATTAGTTCAAAATTAGGGCTTGCTCACATTTGCCGTTGATAAAAAAAATGAGGCCGCGAGTTGCTGTTGTTGTTGAGAAAACTCAAGTGAAATTTGTTAACCCAATATATTGAGTGTGGATGATTAATTAGAGAGAGTTTGTCTTGTGTCTTCTTCAATTTCGCTTAATAGTCTTTAATGGTAATGTTGGAGTAGGCCTCCTAATCATCATCTGTTTCTAATTTACAACAAAGTTTTCGTGTTGTTGATTCCTAAGTGTAGTGCTTCTTTCTCTATGTTTCTTTCTCCACATCATTTACTAAAACTAATGATCTCATTATTGCCTATTCTAGCAAAACCACCCATCAGAGCCATCGTTACCCATTGGTCGTTAAGGCGTATTCTCGAAATACCAATTCAACTTATAGGAAATCATTAAAGATATTTTACTCCCTAGAAACGTATAGAAAGTTTTCTCCTCGTACGGCTTGAGAAAAAATTATTTGATTTGCAGTTTTGTCTATGTATGAAATTTGATATCCAAACAAGTACAACCTTATCGTCAAATGTCACTTCTATTATGTACGAAGACCCCCCAATAGTATCTCAACCTTTAACTACCAGAGCGTTATAAATATTGGACATTTTGTCCGGCAGAAAGGCGACATCAATAAGCAAATACGTGTGTTTGTGTTTTAGCACTAGTATAATTTTTGAAGCACCAAATCACCTTTTAATATTTTTTTTGTTAGTCGAATCCTCCCCTCACTCAATTGCTTATTTCCTTGACTAAAAGCACTTCTCAAAATTACTGCGGACACATACATTATTAGTGTATTACGAGCCATAATAACAAGTACGAGGTATTGACATTCATGTCGTTGGCATCATCCTAAAATATCAAAGTCCTCTTGGTTGTTGATTTCAAGTTGAGATCACAAATAAATTCTGATTTTTTTATTCTTTTTTTGAAATTACAAGTCCTTGCAGTTTGTTTCTTCTTCTTCTTCTTTAAAATATCCCATGCAAAATATTTATCTTCTACTCGATGAAGCACATATCTAATTGCTAGATTGAGAATAATAATAATCATACATTATTTACAACAATGGTTGAATCTCATTTTATATTCATGTAAACCACCATCTTTATCGAGTTTAGCATTTTCTTACAAAAATAAGAAATTAATACTTCACAAATTTAACTAAGCCTAATTAATTGACCTAACTAAATGCAATTTATAACTCACATACATGCAATCCACACACGCGTCACTCAACCCACTTCAGCCGACACAAACCTGTTCACACTTTAACTTGATTTTCTTTTTTCTTTTTTATCTTTTCAAATATTTATCTCGTAGGTATGTAGAGGCACCTATTAGATGGTGTAAAAATATAAACATAACAATACTTTGCAAGAGGAATAAAAGGAAACTTAAGATAAATTGAATAAAAATATTATGTAACTAATAGAAAAAATAGCTATCGATAAAAATAAATAATATCGACAAATGTATATAATCAATCAAATTATGTTTCCACTTTTGAATATTAGATGGAGGGAGGGATTCTTACAAAAAAACATAGAGAAACATAGAGAAATAATAATAAAATTATTAATAATAATTGATAAGAATGTAAAATGTTATATTTTTTTTCCCTTTATGGTTAATCTTTTACACCTATTTGATGTCTAAATGTAATAATTATTTTTATATTTTGATTTAGGATGCAAATGGAGGCGTTAAGTGCAAAACGAAGTTAAATCGCGCAATTCGGGACAACTTCCACACTGTTACATCTTTTCGGCATAACTCTCTCATCCGAGCTCCGATTGAGACGATTCAAGATGTTCTTGAAAGCCAAGAAGAATATCTACAACTTTTATATTTTGAGTTTTGAGATATAATGACTGAATCAAGGTCGACATTGGACGTGAAGTGTTATACCTGTGCTGTTTAGTGCTCTGAAATGTTCTTTATCTAGAAGCTTTTAGTTGATGGTGGAGGAGGTGGTGCACGAAAATTCCAGCTATCTTAGCTATTCTAATTATATTAGGACTTTTCTAGTTATTTTAAACTTCTCTAGTTATATTAGGACTTTACTTTACCTTATCTTTAATATTTCCCTTATCCTGTTTAGATTAGGATTCCATTATTTTGTACGCTTCACAAACTATAAATAAGGGGAAAAATCATAAGATTTTGACCACCTCTTTTCTCTCCTCTTATTTCTCGAGTTTTCTTCATGGCTCTGCGTGGTTAAACTTTTATTATTGGTCAAAGGAAATTGAAGCCTCGGAATCAAGAAAATTGTGAGATCTAATTAATTTTTATTGTTCAATTTATGCTTTAAGTATTGAATGTTCCTCTGTGTTATTTATATGATTCTTTCGTTTAATTGCTATAGTGGCCAACTAGTTTACTATTCGTTATAATCTATTGCTAAATTAGATATCAAATCCGTAATTGTTTGATCCCTCTAACTTGCGAAGCGACTAGGATTTAATGATTTGCTGTGTCAGGAATTATTAGATCTTAGGAAGAATATTCAACTAAATTAAATGCAACCGTTTGTGCTTGTGTTGTTTAGATTCATCAATCTCTCTAATTCTTAAGGCTACTACTGGATTAAACTTTTAGCGTGTGACAAAGGTTGTTTAGTAGTTAAGGTTAATTAGGTTGCGTGTATTCTGATTAACTACGATTAAGGAGAAATAGGAAAATAATTCCAATGGTGAATATTTAAAATTTGAATTGATATATATTTGCATCAATGATCAGTTACAAGATTCCGATGATGGATGTTGACTTAGACCAAGGTTTGTTCTTTTGATTAATTTAAACATTTTAATTTGAATTATTATTTTTAATTATCTTTTTCTTTTTTACGTTAAACTCAAACCCCTCCAACCTTATCCACGTAGCATAAAATTAAGCTAGATACTCTCTATGGGAACGATCCTTGCTCGCGCTACTACATTTACCTTTAGGAGTATAGGTTTTATTTTTGGTTGCTTGCAACAACATACCAAATTTTCCCGCCATTGCTGTGGAGTTATTTTAGTTTATTTTTGTGATTTTTATTTCGTTCTTCAAATCTAGAAAAAAAAATCATTTTTTTTATTATTTATTTTTTTTATCATTATAATTTTAGCAGTTTTCAAAATTTCGGTAGCATTAGGTCTCGAAACTTTACTTTTCTAAAAGGAAACAACGTTCTGAGCAAGACTTGTTAGTTCAAAGGACTTACAAGCCCCACCCTCTCGAGGCCAAATTATATCATTTACTAGGTTTTTAGGCATTTTTGTATTTTAGCAAAGATTTTGTATTTTTCTTATTACTCCAGATTTCTTTTTCCTGCTTTATTTTTCATGGTTTATCAACGCTTTCTTGATTGTATGATTGTCACTCGATTTACTAATCAATGTGATTTGCAGTACGATCTAGAAATAGACAAAACTGCGCGCAAGTTAAGGAAGGAAGCTCGGAGAAATTCTGAAGATGACGAATTAATTGTTGATTCTCTATCTGCTAGCGATTCTGATTCAGAAGAGGATGAAATCATGGCTATAAATCAAACTTTGAAGGAGCTAGCCGCCCCTAATTTGGATCAACAACCCTTATGCGTAACGTTTCCCACTTTAGATGTTAATATTAGTTTTGAGTTAAAATCTGGCCTAATACATCTTTTCCCTACTTTTCATGGCCTTGCAGGTGAATATCCTCACAAGCATCTAAATGAGCTTCGTGTGGTATGCACGAGTATGAAGCCCACGGGGGTGACTGACGAGCAGATCAAATTAAGAGCATTTCTGTTTTCTTTGAAGGATGCGGCTAAAGATTGGCTTTATTATCTACCTTCTGGGAATGTTACCTCATGGAACGAGATGAAAAGGTTATTTTTGGAGAAGTATTTCCCAGCTTCAAGGCCGGCCAACATTCCAAAAGAGATTTGTGGTATAAGGCAACATAATGGGGAATCCTTGCACGAATATTGGGAACGTTTCAAAAGATTATGTGCGAGCTGCCCCCATCATCATATTAGTGAGCAACTACTTATCCAGTATTTCTATGAGGGTCTTTTACCCACTAATAGGAGCATGATTGATGCTGCGAGTGGATGAGCTTTGGTGGATAAAACTCCAGAGTTTGCGAAAAAATTGATTGCAAATATGGCGGCCAATTCTCTACAGTTTGGCACAAGGCTCGAAGCTCCGTCTAAGCGTGTTAATAAGGTAAATGTTTCCTCCCTTGAAGAACATATTTCGAGTCTAACTTCTCTTGTTCATCAAATGGCTATAGGTAATATGCAAATGGTGAAAGCTTGTGGGATTTGTTCGGTAGTAGGCCATCCAACCGATATATGCCTACCTCTTCAAGAGAAGCCCGTTGAACAAGTGAATGTGACTGGTGGTTTTCCTGGACAACCACAAAGCAAGTATAATCCCTTTTCGAACACATATAATCCAAGATAGAGGGATCATCCCAATCTTAGCTATGGGAATCCACAAGCAAATCAAGCCGCGACACAGAATCACCCAAGTTTTCAGCAGTATAAACAGCCATATCAACAATCGGGCCAAACTTCTAATTCAGGTATGTCTTTAGAAGATATTGTTAAGTCTCTTGCCACTAGTACTTTGCAATTTCAACAGGAGACAAAACAATTTCAACAATAGACGAGGGCTAGTATTCGAAGTTTGGACAATCAGGTGAGCCAGATAGCAACTGCAATTAGTCGACTAGAGGCGTAAAGCTCGGGAAAATTACCCTCTCAAACGGTAGTAAATCCAAGAGAAAATATAAGTGCAATCATTTTGAGAAGTGGTAAAGAGCTTGAGATTCCAGTAAAGGCGGCCCCTGCATCGTTGAAGCAAGAAAATGAGAAAAATGTTGTTACAGACAGTGACGTTCCTAATGACATTAATATTCCTAAGCGTAAGTTTTCACCTCTTTCTGATTATAAGCCAATACCCCTTTTTCCCCAGGTTTTAGCAAAATTTTGAAAATATGAGCGAAATAGCGATTTATATGAGACTTTTTGTAGATGTGAGGTAAATATTCCACTTTTAGATGCTATTAAACAAGTACTTCGTTATGCTAAATTCTTGAAAGAGCTGTGTATAATTAAGAGGAAATAGAAACTTAAAGGATGTGAGAAGGTGAAAGTAGGGGAGAATGTTTCTATAGTTATTCAAAGAAAACTCCCTACCAAGTGCAAAGATCCAGATATGTTACTATCTCTTGTACGATAGGTAATACTAGATTTGAGAAGGTCATGTTAACTTTAGGAGCTTCCATTAATGTCATGTCATATTCGATATATGCTTCTTCAAAACTTGGACCTTTGAATAAAACTGTTGTTGTGATTCAATTGGTTGATAGATCTAATGCCTATCCTAAGAGGATAATTGAGGATGTTCTTCTGCAAGTTAATAATTTGGTTTTTCCTGCTGATTTCTATGTGCTTGATATAGAGGGTGGTGATCAAAATACACCTATTTTGTTAGGAAGACTATTCTTAAAAACATCCAAGACTAAGATAGATGTTCATAGTGGCACACTTACCATGGAATTTGATGGCGAAATTATTAACTTTAATATTTATAATGCCATGAAATATCCTGGTAATGATAATCATTTTTATTCTATTGATGTGATTGATTCTTTAGCACATGAAGTAAAAGAACTTGATGAAAAAGATGGATTGGATGTTTCCATTATTAAGCATCTTGAGAAACAGTATGAGAAGTTAGCTTTCAGTACTGGTTTGCAGGACACTGTTACTGCATTGAATGTTTTTTTGCAGGAACCTATTCCAAATTTGAAGCCATTCCAAGAGGAAAATGTGAAAGAATTGGACCTTGATAATCCTGATTGAAGAAGGAAGCATTGAGTCGAGTCAACGACAATAAATAAAGGCGCTGCTTGGGAGGCAACCCAAGGGAAGTTTGTCATATTGGCTGATGTTAAATGGATCCAGGTATTTTAATATTATTTTTTTTAGGTATTAGTTAGTTTTATATTTTTATTGTTTCACAGAGTCGGTTTTAGTGTCTCCCAGAGTTCGGAGTCTTTGTATAGGGTTGTAAATAGGATTGGCCAACAAAAAAAGTATATAAAAATGAAAAAAAAATATATGAAAAATAAAAAAACAAAGTACTTTATTATTTTTGTCGTTTCTTGTTATTTTTCTTTTTCTTCTTTTCTTGGGCTTCACTGAATAATTACAAATTTAAAACATTACTTTTCTTCTCCCTGTCAAGTGTTTCAGGTATGTCCTCCTACAGGCTCTATTTCTCTTACCTCACTTGCTTTCATGTTTCTATTCGTCTTTGCATAAATTTCAAAGTTTATTTTTACTCATTGAGGACAATGAAAGTTTTTAAGTGTGGGGGGTGGGATTGAGGTTATGTCTTAATTTGTGCTTTCTAATTTTTTTTTTTTTTTTTTGGTTTTCAATGGTTTTTTTGTGCATGGAATAAGCAAGGTGCAATTAAACTTGAAAAATTCAGAACATGATTGAATAAGTACTCTTTCCACTTAGAATTAATTTGTTTAGTTATTTTTCTTGAGCATGGTAGTGACTGAATTACGTAGACAAAACTAGTGAGATTTTGAGCCTTTAGACTGACACATTCATAATCAGTCTCACTTTTTTTTTCATTAGAGATATTCTTCCATGGATTTGTTTCTCTGGAACTTTCCTTCATTCTCTTCGAAGTCACATTGACGCATGCATGCATGAATATGATTAAGGCCTTCTTTGATTTAGCTACATACGCCAAATAGCATACCTTGTACTTAATATTTCCCTTTGTCAAAACCCTTTGAGCATTATTGACCTTATTTATTGTGAACTCATGTTACAAGCTTTAAACCCGAAAAACAATGTCTTTGCCTAAGCCTTAGGACTAGTGGAACATTGTTCAACATTATGATATGTATGGGCGTACAAGAAATAAGTGTGGGGGTGTCTGGATTTGTGGTATGGCTATGACTGGTGAAACAGAACATGTTTTCATTCTCAATTTGTGAGTTCCATTGTTGATGTAATTTTGGTGAAAAAAATAATAAGAAAAAACGAGGGAAAAAATAATTTAAAAAAAATATAGTTTAAAAAAATATAGTTAAAAAAAAGGAGAAAGAGAAAAGGAAAAAGAAGGAAGAAAGTGATGGAGGAAATTTCTTTTAAACTGTCCATGTTCATAATTCTTCCTAAAAATTCCAAGAAAGGGTTCTGTTTATACATGATATATACGAAGGTGGAAGCTGTTGAATGGAGTGATTGGTTTTTACATGTCTTATATATTCAAGCTTGAGTTGATTTCTTTTTGTTCCACTAGTTTTGATGCCTTTTGAGTTACATTCTCAAATATTTTCCACCTTTGTCCTAAACCCCATTACAACCTGTGAAAAGTCCTTATGATTTGTGCTATGCATGTGATCTTAGTGGTGGAGAATGAGAAGATATGTAAGTCTATGGAAGATCATTTTCATGGGAAAGAATTTGAGCGAAACATATACCTTTTGAACACATGAGAGTCGAGTGTTTATTCATGTGAGGGTCTAAGTATTCTGTTACTCCATCTTCGAGTGAGAATGCTTACTAAGTAATTATGAGTTGGTTAAGAATGTTTGTTCATAATATGTCATGAGTTTTGAAGAGCTTGGTTGTTATTTGTTGATGGCGTTGCAACTTTGGTATACTTGAAATTTTGAGTTTTGCCCGAGGACAAGCAAATATTAAGTGTGGGGGAATTTGATAAAAATATAAAATGTCATATTTTTCTCCCTTAATGTTTAATCTTTTACACATATTTGATTCCTAAATGTACTCATTATTTTTATATTTTGATTTAGGATACAAATGGAGGCGTTAAGTGCAAAACGAAGTTAAATCACGAAATTCGGGACAGTTTCAACACTGTTACGTTTTTGGGCATAGCTCTCTCATTCGAGTTCCGCTTGAGGTGATTCAAGATGTTCTAGAAAGCCAAAAATAATATCTACAAGTTTTATGTTTTGAGTTTTGAGATATAATGACTGCATCAATGTCAAAAAGGGACGTGAATTTGCTACACCTGTGTTGTTTAGCGTTCAGTAATGTTCTTTACCTAGAAGTTTCCAGTTGATGGTGGATGAGGTGGTGCACGAAAATTCCAGCTATTTTAGCTATCCTAATTATATCAGGACTTTTCTAGTTGTTTTAGGCTTTTCTAGTTATATTAGGACTTTACTTTACCTTATCTTTAATATTTCCCTTATTCTATTTCCCTTATTTTGTTTTCTCTACTCTTATTTCTCTAGTTTTCTTAATGGCTCTGCGTGGCTAATATTTTATTCTTGGTCAAAGAAAACTGAAGCATCGGAATCAAGAAAACTGTGAGATCTAATTAGTTTTTGTTGTTCAATTTATGCTTTAAGTATTGAATGTTCTTCTATGTTATTTATATGATTCTTTCGTTTAATTGCTAGGTTGACCAACTAGTTTATTATTCGTTATAATCTGTTGCTAAGTTAGATATCAAATCCATAATTGTTTGATCCCTCTAACTTGCGAAGCGACTAGGATTTAATGATTTGTTGCGTCAGGAATTATTAGATCTTAGGAAGAACATTCAACTAAATTAAATGCAACTGCTTGTGCTTGTGTTGTTTAGCTTCATCGATCTCTCTAATTTTTAAGGCTGTTACTGGATTAAACTTTTATCGCGTGACTAAAGTTGTTTAGTAGTTAGGGTTAATTAGGTCGCGTGTATTCTGATTAACTACGATTAAGGAGAAATAGAAAAATAATTTCAATGGTGAATATTTAAAGTTTGAATTGATATATATTTGTATCAATGATCAGTTACAAGATTCCGTTGGTGGATGTTGACTTAGACGAAGATTTGTTCTTTTGATTAATTTAAACATTTTAATTTGAATTATTATTTTTAATTATCTTTTTCTTTTTTACGTTAAACTCAAACCCCTCCAACCTTGTTCACGTAGCATAAAATTAAGCTAGATACTCTCTGTGGGAACGATCCTTGCTCGTGCTACTACATTTATCTTTAGGAGTATAAGTTTTATTTTTGGTTGCTTGCGACAACATATCAAATTTTCCCGCCATTGCCGTGGAGTTATTTTAGTTTATTTTTGTGATTTTTATTTCGTTCTTCAAATCTGGAAAAAAAAAACGTTTTATTTTTTTTTATCATTATAATTTTAGCAGTTTTCAAAATTTCGGTAGAATTAGGTCTCGAAACTTTACTTTTCTGAAGGGAAACGACGTTCTAAGCAAGACTTGTTAGTTCAAAGGACTTACAAGCCCCACCCTGTCGAGGCCAAATTATATCTTTTACTAGGGTTTTTAGGCATTTTTGTATTTTAGCAAAGATTTTTGATATTTCTTATTACTCCCGATTTCTTTTTCCTGCTTTATTTTTCGTGGTTTATCAGCGCTTTCTTGATTGTATGATTGTCATTCGATTTACTAATCAATGTGATTTGCAGTACGATCCAGAAATAGACAAAACTGCGCGCAAGTTAAAGAAGGAAGCTCGGAGAAATTCTGAAGAAGACGAATTAGTTGTTGATTCTCTATTTGCTAGCGATTCTGATTCAGAAGATGATGAAATCATGGCTGTAAATCGAACTTTGAAGGAGCTAGCCGCCCCTAATTTGGATCAACAACCCTTATGCATAGCGTTTCCTACTTTAGATGTTAATATTAGTTTGGAGTTAAAATCTGGCCTAATACATCTTTTCCCTACTTTTCATGGCCTTGCAGGTGAAGATCCTCACAAGCATCTAAATGAGCTTCATGTGGTATACACGAGTATGAAGCCCACGGGGGTGACTGACGAGCAGATCAAATTAAGAGCCTTTCTATTATCTTTGAAGGATGCGGCTAAAGATTGGCTTTATTATCTACCTTCTGGGAGTGTTACCTCATGGAACGAGATGAAAATGTTATTTTTGGAGAAGTATTTCCCAACTTCAAGGGCGGCCAACATTCGAAAAGAAATTTGTGGTATAAGGCAACATAATGAGGAGTCCCTGCACGAATATTGGGAATGTTTCAAAAGATTATATGCGAGCTGCCCCCATCATCATATTAGTGAGCAACTACTTATCCAGTATTTCTATGAGGGCCTTTTACCCACTGATAGGAGGATGATTGATGCTGCGAGTGGATGAGCTTTGGTGGATAAAACTCCAGAGTCCGCGAAATATTTGATTGCAAATATGGCAGCCAATTCTCAAAAGTTTGGCACAAGGCTCGAAGCCCCGTCTAAGCGTGTTAATAAGGTAAATGTTTCCTCCCTTGAAGAACAGATTGCGTGTCTAACTTCTCTTGATCATCAAATGGCTGTAGGTAATATGCAAATGGCGAAAGCCTGTGGGATTTGTTCGGTAGTAGGCCATCCAACCGATATATGCCCAACTCTTCAAGAGGAGCCCGTTGAACAAGTGAATGCGACTGGTGGTTTTCCTGGACAACCACAAAGCAAGTATAATCCCTTTTCGAACACATATAATCCAGGATGGAGGGATCATCCCAATCTTAGCTATGGGAATCCATAAGCAAATCAACCCACAACACAGAATCACCCAAGTTTTCAGCAGTATAAATAGTCATATCAACAATCGGGCCAAACTTCTAATTCATGTATGTCTTTAGAATATATTGTTAAGTCTTTTGCCACTAGTACTTTGCAATTCAATAGGAGACAAAACAATTTCAACAAGAGACGAGGGCTAGTATTCAAAGGTTGGACAATCAGGTGAGCCAGATAGCAACTGCAATTAGTCGACTAGAGGCGCAAAATTTGGGAAAATTACCCTCTCAAACGGTAGTAAATCGAAGAGAAAATGTAAGTGCAATCATTTTGGGAAATGGTAAAGAGCTTGAGATTCCAGTAAAGGCGGCCTCTGCATCGTTGAAGCAAGAAAAGGAGAAAAATGTCAATACAGACAGTGACGTTCCTAATGACAATAATATTCCTAAGCGTAAGATTCCACCTCTTTCTGATTATAAACCAATACCACTTTTTCCACTGGCTTTAGCAGAATCTTGAAAATATGAGCGAAATAGCGATTTATTGATGTGAGGTAAATATTCTACTTTTAGATGCTATTAAACAAGTACCTCGTTATGCTAAATTCTTGAAAGAGCTGTGTATAATTAAGAGGATATAGAAACTTAAAGGATGTGAGAAGGTGAGAGTAGGGGAAAATGTTTCTACAGTTATTCAAAGAAAACTCCCTACCAAGTACAAAGATCCAGATATGTTACTATCCCTTGTACGATTGGTAAAACTAGATTAGAGAAGGTCACGTTAACTTGAGGAGCTTCCATTAATGTCATGCCATATTCGATATATGCTTCTTCAAAACTTGGACCTTTGAATAAAATTGGTGTTGTGATTCAATTGGTTAATAGATCTAATGCCTATCCTAAGAGGATAATTGAGGATGTTCTTCTACAAGTTAATAATTTGGTTTTCCTGCTTATTTCTATATGCTTGATATAGAGGGTGGTGATCAAAATATGCCTATTTTGTTAGGAAGACTATTTTTGAAAACATCCAAGACTAAGATAGATGTTCATAGTGGCACACTTACCATGGAATTTGATGGCGAAATTATTAAGTTTAATATTTATGATGCCATGAAATATCCTGGTGATGATAATCATGTTTATTCTATTGGTGTGATTGATTCTTTAGCACATGAAGTAAAAGAACTTGATGAAAAAAATGGATTGGAAGTTTCCATTATTAAGCATCTTGAGAAACGGTATGAGGAGTTAGTCTTCAGTACTAGTTTACAGGACACTGTTACAACATTGAATGTTTTTCCACAAGAACCTATTCCATATTTGAAGCCATTCCAAGAGGAAAATGTGAAAGAATTGGACCTTGATAATCCTGATTGAAGAATGAAGCATTGAGTCGAGGCAACGACAATAAATAAAGGCGCTGCTTGGGAGGCGACCCAAGGGAAGTTTGTCATATTGGCTGACATTAAATGGATCCAGGTATTTTAATATTGTTTTTTTTAGGTATTAGTTAGTTTGATATTTTTATTGTTTCACAGAGTCGGCTTCAGTGTCTCCCAGAGTTCGGAGTCTTTGTATAGAGATGTAAATAGGGTTGGCCAACAAAAAAAATATATGAGTAAAATATGAAAATTTATAAAACAAAGTACTTTATTATTTTTGTTGTTTCTTGTTATTTTGTTTTTTCTTCTTTTCTAGGGCTTCACTGAATAATTGCAAATTTAAAACATTACTTTTCTTTTCCCTGTCAAGTGCTTCAAGTATGTCCTTCTACAAGCTCTATTTCTCTTACCTCACTTGCTTTCATGTTTCTATTCATCTTTGCATAAATTTCAAAGTTTATTTTTACTCATTTAGGACAATGAAAGTTTTTAAGTGTGGGGGGATGGGATTTAGGTTATGTCTTAATTTGTGCTTTTGATTTTTTTTTTTTTTTTTTGGTTTTCAATGGTTTTTTTGTGCATGGCATGAACAAGGTGCAATTAAACTTGAAAAATTCAGAACATGATTGAATAAGTACTATTTCCACTTAGAATTAATTAGTTTAGTTATTTTCCTTGAGCATGGTAGTGACTGAATTATGTAGACAAAAACTGGTGAGATTTTGAGCCTTTGGACTGACACATTCATAATCAGTCTCACTTTTTTTTTTTTTTCATGAGAGATATTCTTCCATGGATTTGTTTCTCTAGAACTTGTCTTTATTCTCTTCGAAGTCACATTGACACATGCATGCATGAATATGATTAAGGCCTTCTTTGATTTAGCTACATACGCCAAATAGCCTACCTTGTACTTAATATTTCCCTTTGTTAAAACCATTTGAGCTTTATTGACCTTATTTATTGTGAACTCACGTTACAAGCTTTAAACCCAAAAAACAATGCCTTTGCCCAAGCCTTAGGACTAGTGGAACATTGTTCAACGTTATGTTATGTATGGGTGATAAGTGTGGGGGTGTCAGGATTTATAGTATGGCTATGACTGGTGAAATAAAACATGTTTTCATTCTTAATTTGTGAGTTCTATTGTTGATATAATTTTGGTAAAAAATAATAATAAGAAAAAAAGAGGGAATAAATAATTTAAAAAAATATATAGTTTAAAAAAAAAGGAGAAAGAGAAAAGGAAAAAGAAGGAAGAAAGTGATGGAAGAAATTTCTTTTAAACTGTCCATGTTCATAATTCTTCCTAAAAATTCCAAGAAAGGGTTCTATTTATACATGATATATATGAAGGTGGAAGCTGTTGAATGGAGTGATTGGTTTTTACATGTCTTATATATTCAAGCTTGAGTTGATTTCTTTTTGTTCCACTAGTTTTGATGGGTTTTGAGTTACATTCTCAAATATTTTCCACCTTTGTCCTAAACCCCATTACAACCCTTGAAAAGTCCTTATGATTTGTGCTATACATGTGATCTTAGTGGTGGCGAATGAGAAGATATGTAAGTCTATGGTAGATCATTTTCATTGGAAAGAATTTGAGCGAAACATATACCCTTTGAACACATGAGAGTCAAGTGTTTATTCATGTAAGGCTCTACGTATTCCGTTACTCTATCTTCGAGTGAGAATGCTTACCAAGTAATTATGAGTTGGTTAAGAATGTTTGTTCATGATATGTCATGAGTTTTGAAGAGCTTGGTTGTTATTTGTTGATGGCGTTGCAACTTTGGTATACTTAAAAATTTGAGTTTTGCCCGAGGACGAGCAAATATTAAGTGTTGGGAAATTTGAAAAAAATGTAAAATGTCATATTTTTCTCCCTTAATGTTTAATCTTTTACACCTATTTGATGCCTAAATGTACTCATTATTTTTATATTTTGATTTAGGATGCAAATGGAGGCGTTAAGTGCAAAACGAAGTTAAATCGCGCAATTTGGGACAATTTTAACACTGTTACATTTTTGGGCATAACTCTCTCATTCGAGCTCCGCTTGAGGTGATTCACGATGTTCTGGAAAGCCAAAATAATATCTACAAGTTTTATGTTTTGAGTTTTGAGATATAATGACTGCATCAATGTCGAAAAGGGATGTAAAGTTGCTACACCTGTGTTGTTTAGCATTCTGGAATGTTCTTTATCTAGAAGCTTCTAGTTGATGGTGGAGGAGGTGGTGCACTAAAATTCCAGCTATTTTAATTATCCTAATTATATCAGGACTTTTCTAGTTGTTTTAGGCTTTTCTAGTTATATTAGGACTTTACTTTACCTTATCTTTAATTTTTCCCTTATTCTGTTTTCTCTCCTCTTATTTCTCTAGTTTTCTTCATGGCTTTGCATGGCTAAACTTTTATTCTTGGTCAAAGGAAACTGAAGCACCGGAATCAAGAAAACTGTGAGATCTAATTAGTTTTTGTTGTTCAATTTATGTTTTAAGTATTGAATGTTCTTCTATGTTATTTATATGATTCTTTCGCTTAATTGCTAGGGTGACTAACTAGTTTATTATTCGTTATAATCTATTGCTAAGTTAGATATCAAATCCGTAATTGTTTGATCCCTCTAACTTGCGAAGCGACTAGGATTTAATGATTTGTTGCGTCAAGAATTATTAGATCTTAGGAAGAACATTCAACTAAATTAAATGCAACTACTTGTGCTTGTGTTGTTTAGCTTCATCGATCTCTCTAATTCTTAAGGCTGCTACTAGATTAAACTTTTATCGAGTAACTAAGGTTGGTTAGTAGTTAGGGTTAATTAGGTCACGTGTATTCTGATTAACTACGATTAAGGAGAAATAGAAAAATATTTCCAACGGTGAATATTTAAAGTTTGAATTGATATATATTTGTATCAATGATCAGTTACAAGATTTCGATGGTGGATGTTGACTTAGACCAAAGTTTGTTTTTTTGATTAATTTTGACATTTTAATTTGAATTATTATTATTTAATTATCTTTTTCTTTTTTACGTTAAATTCAAACTCCTCTAACCTTGTTCACGTAGCATAAAATTAAGCTAGATACTCTATATGAGAACAATCCTTGCTCGCCCTACTGCATTTATATTTAGGAGTATAGGTTTTATTTTTGGTTGCTTGCGACAGCACACCAATAACAATAATAATAATAATAATAATAATAATAATAATAATAACAACAACAACAACAACAACAACAACAACAACAACAACAATAATAATAATAATAATAATAATAATAATAATTATTATTATTATTATTATTATTATTATAGAAATAATAAAAATAATAATAAAATAATAATAATAAATAATTAAATAAAAATACATTAATAATAATAATAATTATTATTATTATTTAATAAATAAATAATAATAATAATTATTATTATTGTATTAAAAATAAATAATAATAATAAAATTAGTAATAATAATAATTATGATTTAAATAATAATAATAATAATAATAATAATAATATACTATAATAATAATATACTATAATAATAATAATATACTATAATAATAAAAAAATAATCTTGTCATATTATATAAGGTATTCTGATTACTACTCTTCATTCCTAGAGCATACCAAACATGTAATTGTCATTCTCAAGTTCATTCTATTCCTAGTTTCATTCGATTCCTTGTTCCATTCCATTCTTTGTTCCATTACATTCTGTCCAAATCCATTCCAGTATACCAATCGTTATCTTATACTCTTAAAAATTGTTAGCTTTTAGTTTGAAAGAATTTTTTTTCCATAACTTCGTGATTTTGATTTTTACTCATAAAATCATTACATAATTTATTTCAAATTTTATAATTGGCTTGAATTCTTCCATTTTTAGTTTCTTTACATTTAAGTTAGTTTTTCTTACAATTTTTAAATAATTAGTTACGGTTACTGTTAACTGTATTTTTTTGAATTTTTAATGGTTACGGTTATAGTTAGTGGTTTTTAAACCCGTTAGGTTTTGGTTAAGGTTATAGATTTGCTAAATGGTTTCGGTTATAGTTTTTATTTTTATTTTTTGTGGTTAGCCAAATTGTTGTTGTGACGCCCCGAACCTAGTAGATAGTGCATAACACCTGTTTGCATATGATTGTGTGTCAAACTACCCCAATTTGACCCATTTTCCTAAACTATCCATAACCCAAACCCACAACCCAAACCCATAATGTATCCTATCATCCTATTTAACTAGAAAAACAAAACAAAAACCTCACAAAACCACCAAGCACCAATCGGCCAAACCAAGAGGAAAAAAGAGAAGAAAAACTAAAGCTCCAATCTTCAAACCTTGAGTTTGTGCTTGATTGTGGGTAGTCTTGAGCAACCATTGAGCCTTCAACAACCTTCTCTAGCCATATTTGGTGAGAATTTCATCTTATTTTTGCATTTACATGTTTTGTCTACAAACTTTAATTTTATGATTTGCTAATATATTGATTGTTTATGCTTGTATATGCTTAAATTAGTCTTATTTAGGGTCATAGAATATTCTTTTATAGTTAGATAGTATCTTGAATGGTTAAAAATTGTGGATGGATGTTTAGAGAAGATGATGAATATTGAATTTTGGGGTTTTGGTTGATTTTGTGTTATGAGCTTGAATTGATGGTATCTAGGAGTGCTATGGGTGCTAGTGAACCTAGGTTGATGATTAAATGTGTTTGGTTGAATGGAATTGGAGTTGAGGTACAAGATTGGCTTAATTGTGAAACGGGCTTTGTGGAATTTGATCAACCGAGTGTGTTTGAGTGATGTGATTAATGTTTATTAGGTGTGAAAGTGCTTAAAGTGCAATTATGGTGTCGAATTGGTGTTTAGTTGAGGTAGCTATAGTTCAAATGAGCTAAGAGGCGAATTGGGGTTTTGTAGTGAACGTAAGCTAAAATGTGATTTCATGGAGCCGAAGCGTGCCATAAAGTGTCTAGAAATGAGTGGTGAATTTGGTTTGAAAGTCTCATATCTCGGTTGGAGTGCATAGCCTAAAAAAGTTGGCCTAGTGAATAGTATTTTAGTGAATTGATGTCCAAATATTCATTCGATGCTTGTGATAGATGTCATAGGTGTTGAAAAGGCTAGTTTAATGTTTGAAATGACTAGAGTGTGGCTAGGACTTGGGAAGTGTTGATTTGGTATAAAGGACCGTCTTGGTGATATTGGTCTGTAAATGTGTGAAGATACTTTGGATAGCTTGGTTGTGGTCCGTAAGTGAATGTGGGGTGTGTAGAATGCTTATAGTGTGGTTCCGTGGTTATATGGCAAGTTTTGAAGTTATGAGGTGAAAAGGGCTTTTATGGTAGGAATGGCTAAAAGTGGATGTTCATAGTTGAAAAGGAGTTTCTAGAGTATTCTTAGGATAATTGAATGATTGGATTGTGGTTTGTGTGGCTTTGGTTTAGTATAAGCTTGAATTGGACTAAAGGGGGCTACTTGGAATTTAATGCTAGTCGTGGGTTAAAGTGTGGTTTCTCGTGATTGAGAGGTGTCATAAGGTGTTTGGAAGTGATTAGTGTGGGTGAGTTAGGGATTGGATACCTTAGGCGTTGGTGTGTTATTTATATGTGATTTTTTTATGTTAACATCTAATGTTATGTTGATTACTTGTTATTAAGTGTTTAATTCTGTTGTATTGAATTCTAAATTTATGAATCCTATGTGAATTGCTAGTGCTGCGCAATGGGCAAAGTTGAAAGAGCTAACAAGAATGCTAGCGTTTAGTGTTTCATGGTTGCAACCATCGCGTTTCGTGTTTCGGGTGTACCCTCGCTTGGACCCTTCTCCTTGGAGGATCACTACCGGGTGTACTCTCGCTTGGACCCTAAATTCTTGGAGAATCACCCGTGTTAGTGTTTCATGCGTAATTCTCGCTTGGCCCTATGTCCTTGGAGAGTTACTAGCAATATCCTTTCAAAAGTGTCATTTAGCCTTTTTAATGTTTTTATTGCTTGTATACTTTTATTCCTAATATGATGTTGTACTATTCCGCGTAACATATATTGATTAGTTAAATAATATTAAATGTCTTATTTGCATTACACGAAAAGGTTTGCGAAATCCTCCCTGTTTATTCCTTCATTCACTGAGCAACAATAGTTGTTCACTCCTCTCTTTTTAACCATTTAAGGATTCAAATTCTTTAGAGTTTGAGAGGATGAAGGCTCAAGAGTTGCTTGCATGATTGTGCTAGCTTGACTGTGATCGAGGTAGATGTTGTGTAATTTGTGTGTTGGAATCTGTATCTATTTTAGTGCCCTAGTGCCTCGTATGCTTCAGTGATTGTATTGTTTGTATGGAGCTGCTGTTGGCTTGTTTAAAGTTGAAGTTAAGTTGCAGGTTTGTATGAGTTTAAATTAAGTTATTGTTGGTTTGTAATAGTTGATATAAAGTTAGCTTGTGAATGGTTTGATCGGAACATAATTTCTAATTAAGAAAATAGGAAAAATTAGAGTGGTAAGATAAGCGAAAATATGATCCTAGGATGCTAGAAACTAATGAACCGATGCTAGTATACCTTAATTTGCTAAGTAGAAAGGCTCGTATGGCCTTAGGAAGTTCAGTATATTATCATATGAATGTTATATTTTGTTTTGTGGTTCATTTCTTTTGAGTGCAGGTATGTGGTTTGGCCTAGAAACAGAGGAGACTTTGTCTATTTTTCTTCATTTTCGGTGATCTTAGGGTTTGGATTGGGGCTCCGCTCTCGTGAGAGATCGGGGTGTTACAGTTGTCATCCCTAAAATCCCTTGTTGATATCTAGCTTTACGACACTAGTCCAGTAGTTGAGTGAATGATCAATTGGTGCACAACAGAGAGATTACATTACGCAGGCTTACGCACAGGATAATTGTATAGAATCATGCCGTTGCCCGAGCTCCAAATTTCAGGCCTGCAAGCGTGACTGAAGTTATAGGCATAAGAAATAACTATTTGAGCTTCTTTCCTACCGGCTGAAAACGGTTAAGCTAAGTTATCTCTTATACCCACAACAACTACTTATAAACTACACATATACATTATCTGTCACTGATTTAGGATATCACAAAACAAATGCTATAACCCCGTGGTACATTAACACGCCCCAACGCATATTCTAAAATAATTAATGGTCAAACAATATTTGTGATGATGGACATAGATTTAGATTTGAGACATTCAATGACAACAAATTACTATTCGACCACTCCACCCAATCCTTCAGGGCATTTATAAATTTACTTTTTTTTTTATTCATATAGTTATTCATATACAACAATCTTCTTCTCCTTTTCTCCCTCATCTTCTAAATATTATTTGGAGCTTAGAAATTGTGAATTAGAGAATTTAGTGATCTATTATCTAATGCAGACTGCTTGTATAATTAATCGTCCTTAAAACTATATTAGAGCAGTGTTTTGATTATTTCACTTTCTCTCGCCAAGCCTAAGACCACTTGGGTTTACATTAGTTTCCTTGCACACCAAGCCTACTTTGCACGCGTTGTTTCCTAAATTCACCTAGTCCAAAACAAATTCGGAATATTGTAAACCGCCTATAAATACTACTAAAATAGACAGCAAAGTTTCATATACCCATTGAGAAAAACAGTTAACCTAGTAATTTTCTGTCGGTTTCTTTGGTCTCTACACAATCATCAACACATCTTTTTAATACCTTCGTTTCAAGAAATTCATCGATCATCACAGTATGCAAAACAAGAAACAAGAAGAAACAATGAAAGATGAAGATAGTTTGGCTTATCAACGCCTCGTATGGGACGCTCTTCAAAGGAGCATCAATAGTTTGGTTAACAAAGTGAATGCCTCCAACGTAAGAACCATTGTCAAAGAACTATGCTCTGAGAATTTGATCCGAGGTCGCGGTTTATTCTGCCGTGCTATTCTCAAATCTTCGGTGGTTTCTCCAAATCTTGTCCCTGTTTTTGCTGCTTTGGTCGCTGGTATCAATACGAAATTTCCTGATGTTGGTTATCTGTTGCTGAAAAGGGTTCTTGTTCAGATCAAGTTCGCGTACGAACGCAATGACAAAGTGCAGTTGTTGCTGATTGTGAAGTTACTAGCACATCTTGTTAATCAAAGCGTTGTTGATGAGCTGTTGGCATTCGAGTTGCTAATGATTTTATTACAAGATCCCTGTGAGGATAATGTAGAAGTAGCGGTTACTTTAATCTTAGAGTGCGGCAATGCACTGCGACGCCTTTTTCCTCGTGCCCTGGATTCTGTTTTCGAGTGGCTTGGTGAAATCTTGCACCAGGGGAAGATTCATAAGCAGTGTCAATGCCTCATTGAGGGGCTGTTCGCCGTCAGGAGGGCTAAGTTTTCGGGCTACCCTGATTTTCCTCCCGAGTTGGATATTGTCGAGTTGGATGATGAAGTCATCCATGAGATTTCTTTCGGCAATGAGATCGATCCTGAACTGTTGTTGGACAGTTTCAGGCCTGGTCCTCACTTTCTGGAGAAGGAGGAGAGCTACGGTGCGATGAAGAGGGCTGCACTTGGTGAAGGAGATGTGATATCGATGTCCCAGAGTGAGGAGGATGATGATTATTTTGACAGTGATGATAATGGCGAAGATGAGACCAACAACGATCTTGTTGATCTTCGTTGGAAAATATATCTGACTGTTATGTCCGGCATTGATTTTGAGAAGGCAGGACATAAGCTTCTCGCTATACCATTGAGCCCTGTCCAGGAGATGGAAGTTTGTGCCTCACTGGTCGAGTGTTGCTCGCACGAGATCAAATATCGCCGGTTTTATGCCCTGTTGGCTCAGCACCTCTGCTTGATCAACAAAGTCTATCAAGACAATTTTGAGCGCTGCTTTCTCCTGCAGTATTCAAACATTCACCGCCTGGAAACACAAAGGCTGCAGAATGTGGCAAGATTGTTGGCGCATATGCTCGCCTCTGATGCTCTCCCATGGAAGATCTTGTCCTGCATTCACCTTACCAAGGATACAACGTTGTTGTCAGCCCGGACTTTCATCAAGGTTGTCTTCCAGGAGTTGTCAGAGCAGCTTGGAATTGAATCCCTTAAGAAGCGCCTCAATGATCCTACTTTACAGTGCTCACTTACCTCTGTTTTCCCCAAGGATTATCCCGAAAACACACTCTCTGCAATCAAATTTTTTACCTCCATTGGGCTCGGAGGCTTAACAGAGAATCTGAGAGAGTACTTAAGAAACAGACTGTTATCGATTTCGCTCAATCGAGATGAATCTGGATCAGAGGCTGTGAAGAAGTATCCGACTAAAGCTGCTAGTCAGAGACATTGGAAACGAAAGAGGACAGATTAACAGAAATCTGTGTTCATCGAAGTAGTTATTTTCTGCTCCTGTTTATCATACACTAATGAATTCTTTGATGTAATTGTAAGGATTTCTTTTTTAGTTATTGTTATGCAACTAAGTAGAAAATTGCAGTTGTACTTGAAAGTTTCTTATTGAAACAAGATTTACGCTAATGTTGTTAAAGTTTTGGTGAAATAGTAGATAGTGTGAAATTATAATCAGATATCCTATGTTCAAGACTTCAACATTTATTGCATTAAAACGAAAAACAAAAAAGTGCCTCACAAAAGGAAAATAAAAAAAAAAGAGAAAAATTGCCTGAGGGTATAAGAAAATACGCAAGAAAATTTGTATCTAGAGTTTCATGACTGATTGTAGAGCTGAAATCCAGTTAGCAAACTCCGAAAACATAGGATATCTTATTATAATAGTTATCACGTTATTATTATATGAGCAATATTCTACAATAGTAAATTAATGTAAGACAAGAGAAGCTGGTTAGGTTGTTCAGTCTCACGTTTCTCCTTAATAAAAAAAAAAAAAACAAATCGCAATAACAATCATTTGAAGGCTTTCAACCAAAATTTCGAAACAAAAATCAATGGGTAAACGACACGGGACTCCCCCTGTACTTTTACTTATGTATAAGTTTTTCCCATGTAGTTTATAAAGTGTAAATTATTCCCTTATGATTTTAAAATATGTGCAGACGGGACTCCCCCTGTACTTTTACTTATGTATAAGTTTTTCCCATGTAGTTTATAAAGTGTAAATTATTCCCTTATGATTTTAAAATATGTGCAGACGTCTTCATCCGTCAGTCTGACGTTAGTTTTTTTAACAATTTTGATCATTTAACAATTATGCCCCCTTTAGATAAGTGAACAAAATAAGAAAAATAAATCTGAAATCCCCAAATCAAACATAACCTATTAAAATAAAAAATTAAGGCTCACTCTCTCATTCACTCACGGCTAAACAACAACCCAAACTCGAAAATCATTAGTTCAAAGTCCTCTTGGTTGTTGATTTCATGTTGAGATCACAAATAAATTCTGATTTTTTTA
The DNA here is from genome assembly GCA_037974665.1 of Ehretia macrophylla. NCBI lineage: Eukaryota > Viridiplantae > Streptophyta > Magnoliopsida > Boraginales > Ehretiaceae > Ehretia > Ehretia macrophylla. The sequence goes on along the minus strand of CM075776.1, from coordinate 68,287,591 downwards.
TTCTTTTTTTGAAATTACAAGTCCTTGCAGTTTGTTTCTTCTTCTTCTTCTTTAAAATATCCCATGCAAAATATTTATCTTCTACTCGATGAAGCACATATCTAATTGCTAGATTGAGAATAATAATAGTCATACATTATTTACAACAATGGTTGAATCTCATTTTATATTCATGTAAACCACCATCTTCATCGAGTTTAGTATTTTCTTACAAAAATAAGTAATTAATACTTCACAAATTTAACTAAGCCTAATTAATTAACCTAACTAGATGCAACTTATAACTCACATACATGCATCCACACACGCGTCACTCAACCCACTTTAGCCGACACAAACCTGTTCACACTTTAACTTGATTTTCTTTTTTCTTTTTTATCTTTTCAAATATTTATCTCGTAGGTATGTAGAGGTACGTATTAGATGGTGTAAAAATATAAACATAACAATACTTTGCAAGAGGAATAAAAGGAGACTTAAGATAAATTGAATAAAAATATTAAATAACTAATAGAAAAAATAGCTATCGATAAAAATAAATAACGTTGACAGATGTATATAATCAATCAAATTATGTTTCCACTTTTGAATATCAGATGGAGGGAGAGATTCTTAGAAAAAAACATAGAGAAACATAGAGAAATAATAATAAAATTAATAATAATAATTGATAAGAATGCAAAATGTCAGATTTTTTTCCCTTTATGGTTTTTTTTTTACACCTATTTGATGCCTAAATGTACTAATTATTTTTATATTTTGATTTAGGATGCAAATGGAGACGTTAAGTGCAAAACGAAGTTAAATCGCGCAATTCGGGACAACTTCCACACTGTTACATCTTTTGGGCATAACTCTCTCATCCGAGCTCCGATTAAGACAATTCAAGATGTTCTGGAAAGCCAAGAAGCATATCTACAACTTTTATGTTTTGAGTTTTGAGATATAATGACTGAATCAAGGTCGACATTGGACGTGAAGTGTTACACCTGTGCTGTTTAGCATTCTGAAATGTTCTTTATCTAGAAGCTTCTAGTTGATGGTGGAGGAGGTGGTGCACGAAAATTCCAGCTATTTTAGCTATCCTAATTATATTAGGACTTTTCTAGTTGTTTTAAACTTCTCTAGTTATATTAGGACTTTACTTTACCTTATCTTTAATATTTTCCTTATTCTGTTTAGATTAGGATTCCATTATTTTGTACGCTTCGCAAACTATAAATAAGGGGAGAAACTATAAGATTTCAACCACCTCTTTTCTCTCCTCTTATTTCTCGAGTTTTCTTCATGGCTCTGCGTGGTTAAAATTTTATTATTGGTCAAAGGAAATTGAAGCATCAGAATCAAGAAAATTGTGAGATCTAATTAGTTTTGATTGTTCAATTTATGCTTTAAGTATTGAATGTTCTTCTATGTTATTTATATGATTCTTTCGTTTAATTGTTAGGGTAGTCAACTAGTTTATTATTCATTATAATCTATTGCTAAATTAGATATCAAATCCGTAATTGTTTGATCCCTCTAACTTGCGAAGCAACTAAGATTTAATGATTTGCTGTGTCAGGAATTATTAGATCTTAGGAAGAACATTCAACTAAATTAAATGCAACCGTTTGTGCTTGTGTTGTTTAGATTCATCGATTTCTGTAATTCTTAAGGCTACTACTGGATTAAACTAAATTAAATGCAACCGTTAATTAGGTCGCGTGTATTCTGATTAACTACGATTAAGGAGAAATAGGAAAATAATTACAATGGTGAATATTTAAAGTTTGAATTGATATATATTTGCATCAATGATCAGTTACAAGATTCCGATGGTGGATGTTGACTTAGACCAAGATTTGTTCTTTTGATTAATTTAAACATTTTAATTTGAATTATTATTTTTAATTATCTTTTTCTTTTTTACGTTAAACTCAAACCCCTCCAACCTTGTTCACGTAGCATAAAATTAAGCTAGATACTTTCTGTGGGAATGATCCTTGCTCGTGCTACTACATTTATCTTTAGGAGTATAGGTTTTATTTTTGGTTGCTTGCGAAAACATACCAAATTTTCCTGCCACAGCCGTGGAGTTATTTTAGTTTATTTTTGTGATTTTTATTTCGTTCTTCAAATCTGGAAAAAAAAAATGTTTTATTTCTTTTATCATTATAATTTTAGCAGTTTTCAAAATTTTGGTAGAATTAGGTCTCAAAACTTTACTTTTCTGAAGGAAAACGACGTTCTGAGCAAGACTTGTTAGTTCAAAAGACTTACAAGCCCCACCCTCTCGAGGCCAAATTATATCATTTACTAGGGTTTTTAGGCATTTTTGTATTTTAGCAAAGATTTTTGATATTTCTTATTACTCCAGATTTCTTTTTCCTGCTTTATTTTTCGTGGTTTATCAACGCTTTCTTGATTGTATGATTGTCACTCGATTTACTAATCAATGTGATTTGCAGTACGATCCAAAAATAGACAAAACTGCGCGCAAGTTAAGGAAGGAAGCTCGGAGAAATTCTGAAAAGGACGAATTAGTTGTTGATTCTCTATTTGCTAGCGATTCTGATTCAGAAGAGGATGAAATCATGGCTGTAAATCGAACTTTGAAGGAGCTAGCCGCCCCTAATTTGGATCAACAACCCTTATGCATAACGTTTCCTACTTTAGATGTTAATATTAGTTTTGAGTTAAAATCTAGCCTAATACATCTTTTCCCTACTTTTCATGGCCTTGCAGTTGAAGATCCTCACAAGCATCTAAATGAGCTTCATGTGGTATGCACGAGTATGAAGCCCACGGGGGTGACTGACGAGCATATCAAATTAAAAGCCTTTCTATTTTCTTTGAAGGATGCGGCTAAAGATTGGCTTTATTATCTACCTTCTGGGAGTGTTACTGCATGGAACGAGATGAAAAGGTTATTTCTGGAGAAGTATTTCCCAGCTTCAAGGGCGACCAACATTCGAAAAGAAATTTGTGGTATAAGGCAACATAATGGGGAGTCCCTGCACGAATATTGGGAACGTTTCAAAAGATTATGTGCGAGCTGCCCCATCATCATATTAGTGAGGTTATCTAGTATTTCTATGAGGGCCTTTTACCCACTAATAGGAGCATGATTGATGCTACGAGTGGATGAGCTTTGGTGGATAAAACTCCAGAGTCCGCGAAAAATTTGATTGCAAATATGGCGGCCAATTCTCAACAATTTGGCACAAGGCTCGAACCTCCGTCTAAGCATGTTAATAAGGTAAATGTTTCATCCCTTGAAGAACAGATTGCGAGTCTAACTTCTCTTGTTCATCAAATGGCTGTAGGTAATATGCAAATGGCGAAAGCTTGTGGGATTTGTTCGGTAGTAGGCCATCCAACCGATATATGCCCAACTCTTCAAAAGGAGCCCGTTGAACAAGTGAATGCGATTGGTGGTTTTCCTGGACAACCACAAAGCAAGTATAATCCCTTTTCGAACACATATAATTCAGGATTGAGGGATCATCCCAATCTTAGCTATGGGAATCCACAAGCAAATCAACCCACGACACAGAATCACCCAAGTTTTCAGCAGTATAAATAGGCATATCAACAATCGGGCCAAACTTCTAATTCATGTATGTCTTTAGAAGATATTGTTAAGTCTCTTGCCACTAGTACTTTGCAATTTCAATAGGAAACAAAACAATTTCAACAAGATACGAGGGCTAGTATTCAAAGTTTGGACAATCAGGTGAGCCAGATAGCAACTGCAATTAGTCGACTAGAGGCGCAAAGTTTGGGAAAATTACCCTCTCAAACGGTAGTAAATCCCAGAGAAAATGTAAGTGCAATCATTTTGAGAAGTGGTAAAGAGCTTGAGATTCCAGTAAAGGCGGCCCCTGCATCGTTGAAGCAAGAAAATGAGAAAAATGTCGTTACAGACAGTGACGTTCCTAATGACAATAATATTCCTAAGCGTAAATTTTCACCTCTTTCTGATTATAAACCAATACCCCTTTTTTCCCCAGGCTTTAGCAAAATCTTGAAAATATAAGCGAAATAGCGATTTATATGAGACTTTTTGTAGATGTGAGGTAAATATTCTCCTTTTAGATGCTATTAAACAAGTACCTCATTATGCTAAATTCTTGAAAGAGCTGTGTATAATTAAGAGGAAATAGAAACTTAGAGGATGTAAGAAGGTGAGAGTAAGGGAAAATGTTTCTACAGTTATTCAAAGAAAACTCCCTACCAAATACAAAGATCCAGATATGTTACTATTCGTTGTACGATAGGTAACACTAGATTTGAGAAGGTCATGTTAACTTTAGGAGCTTCCATTAATGTCATGCCATATTCGATATATGCTTATTCAAAACTTGGACCTTTGAATAAAATTGGTGTTGTGATTCAATTGGTTGATAGATCTAATGCCTATCCTAAGAGGATAATTGAGGATGTTCTTCTACAAGTTAATAATTTGGTTTTTCCTGCTTATTTATATATGCTTGATACAGAGGGTGGTGATCAAAATACGCCTATTTTGTTAGGAAGGCTATTCTTAAAAACATCCAAGACTAAGATAGATGTTCATAGCGGCATACTTACCATGGAATTTGATGGCGAAATTATTAAGTTTAATATTTATGATGCCATGAAATATCCTGGTGATGATAATCATGTTTATTCTATTGATGTGATTGATTCTTTAGCACATGAAGTAAAAGAACTTGATGAAAAAGATGGATTGGAAGTTTCTATTAGTAAGCATCTTGAGAAACGGTATGAGGAGTTAGCCTTCAGTACTGGTTTGCAGGACACTGTTACAGCATTGAATGTTTTTCCGCTGGAACCTATTCCATATTTGAAGCCATTCCAAGAGGAAAATGTGAAAGAATTGGACCTTGATAATTCTGATTGAAGAAGGAAGCATTGAGTCGAGTCAACGACAATAAATAAAGGCGCTGCTTGGGAGGCAACCCAACGGAAGTTTGTCATATTGACTGACGTTAAATGGATCCAGGTATTTTAATATTGTTTTTTTTAGGTATTAGTTAGTTTGATCTTTTTATTGTTTCACAGAGTCAGCTTTAGTGTCTCCCAGAGTTCGGAGTCTTTGTATAGAGATGTAAATAGGGTTGGCCAACAAAAAAAAATATGAAAAAATATGAAAAATAAAAAAACAAAGTACTTTATTATTTTTGTTGTTTCTTGTTATTTTGTTTTTTCTTCTTTTCTTGGGCTTCAATGAATAATTGCAAATTTAAAACATTTCTTTTCTTTTCCCTGTCAAGTGCTTCAGGTATGTCCTCTTACAAGCTCTATTTCTCTTACCTCACTTGCTTTCATGTTTCTATTCATCTTTGCATAAATTTCAAAGTTTATTTTTACTCATTGAGGACAATGAAAGTTTTTAAGTGTGGGGGGATGGGATTTAGGTTATGTCTTAATTTGTGCTTTCAATTTTTTTTTTTGTTGGTTTTCAATGGTTTTTTTGTGCATGGCATGAACAAGGTGCAATTAAACTTGAAAAATTCAGAACATGATTGAATAAGTACTATTTCCACTTAGAATTAATTAGTTTAGTTATTTTCCTTGAGCATGGTAGTGACTGAATTACGTAGACAAAAACTGGTGAGATTTTGATCCTTTAGACTGACACATTCATAATCAGTCTCACTTTTTTTTCATGAGAGATATTCTTCCATGGATTTGTTTCTCTAGAACTTGTCTTTATTCTCTTTGAAGTCACATTGACGCATGCATGCACGAATATGATTAAGGCCTTCTTTGATTTAGCTACATACGCCAAATAGCCTACCTTGTACTTAATATTTCCCTTTGTTAAAACCCTTTGAGCTTTATTGACCTTATTTATTGTGAACTCACGTTACAAGCTTTAAACCCGAAAAACAATGTCTTTGCCCAAGCCTTAGGACTAGTGGAACATTGTTCAACGTTATGATATGTATGAGTGTACAAGAAATAAATGTGGGGGTGTCTGAATTTGTGGTATGGCTATGACTGGTGAAATAGAACATGTTTTCATTCTCAATTTGTGAGTTCTATTGTTGATGTAATTTTGGTGAAAAATAATAGTAAGAAAAAAAGAGGGAAAAAATAATTAAAAAAAATATAGTTTAAAAAAAAAGAGAAAGAGAAAAGGAAAAAGAAGGAAGAAAGTGATGGAAGAAATTTCTTTTAAACTGTCCATGTTCATAATTCTTCTTAAAAATTCCAAGAAAGGGTTTTGTTTATACATGATATATATGAAGGTGGAAGCTGTTGAATGGAATGATTGGTTTTTACACGTCTTATATATTCAAGCTTGAGTTGATTTCCTTTTGTTCCACTAGTTTCGATGGGTTTTGAGTTACATTCTCAAATATTTTTCACCTTTGTCCTAAACCCCATTACAACCCTTGAAAAGTCCTTATGATTTGTGCTATGCATGTGATTTTAGTGGTGGAGAATGAGAAGATATGTAAGCCTATGGTAGATCATTTTCATTAGAAAGAATTTGAGCGAAACACATACCCTTTGAACACATGAGAGTCGAGTGTTTATTCATGTAAGGGTCTACGTATTCCGTTACTCCATCTTCAAGTGAGAATGCTTACTAAGTAATTATGAGTTGGTTAAGAATGTTTGTTCATGATATGTCATGAGTTTTGAAGAGCTTGGTTGTTATTTGTTGATGGCGTTGCAACTTTGGTATATTTGAAAATTTGAGTTTTGCCCGAGGACGAGCAAATGTTAAGTGTGGGGGAATTTGATAAAAATATAAAATGTAATATTTTTCTCCCTTAATGTTTAATCTTTTACACCTATTTGATGCCTAAATGTACTCATTATTTTTATATTTTGATTTAGGATGCAAATGGAGGCGTTAAGTGCAAAACGAAGTTAAATCGCGAAATTCGGGACAGTTTTAACATTGTTACTTTTTTCGGCATAACCCTCTCATTCGAGCTCCGCTTGAGGTGATTCAAGATGTTCTGGAAAGCCAAAAATAATATCTACAAGTTTTATGTTTTGAGTTTTGAGATATAATGACTGTATCAATGTCGAAAAGGGACGTGAAGTTGCTACACCTGTGTTGTTTAGCGTTCTGGAATGTTCTTTATCTAGAAGCTTCTAGTTGATGGTGGAGGAGGTGGTGCACGAAAATTCCAGCTATTTTAGCTATCCTAATTATATCAGGACTTTTCTAGTTGTTTTAGGCTTTTCTAGTTATATTAGGACTTTACTTTACCTTATCTTTAATATTTCCCTTATTCTATTTCCCTCATTCTGTTTTCTCTCCTCTTATTTCTCTAGTTTTCTTCATGGCTCTGCGTGGCTAAACTTTTATTCTTGGTCAAAGGAAACTGAAGCATCGAAATCAAGAAAACTGTGAGATCTAATTAGTTTTTGTTATTCAATTTATGTTTTAAGTATTGGATGTTCTTCTATGTTATTTATATGATTCTTTCGTTTAATTGCTAGGGTGACCAACTAGTTTATTATTCATTATAATCTATTGCTAAGTTAGATATCAAATCCATAATTGTTTGATCCCTCTAACTTGCGAAGCGGGTAGGATTTAATGATTTGTTGCATCAGGAATTATTAGATCTTATGAAGAACACTAAATTAAATGCAACTACTTGTGCTTGTGTTGTTTAGCTTCATCGATCTCTCTAATTCTTAAGGCTGCTACTGGATTAAACTTTTATCGAGTGACTAAGGTTGTTTAGTAGTTAGGGTTAATTAGGTCACGTGTATTCTGATTAACTACGATTAAGGAGAAATAGAAAAATAATTCCAAAGGTGAATATTTAAAGTTTAAATTGATATATATTTGTATCAATGATCAGTTACAAGATTTCGATATGTTGACTTAGACCAAAGTTTGTTTCTTTGATTAATTTCGACATTTTAATTTGAATTATTATTATTCAATTATCTTTTTTTTTTTACGTTAAATTCAAACTCCCCTAACCTTGTTCACGTAGCATAAAATTAAGCTAGATACTCTATATGGGAACAATCCTTTCTCGCGCTACTGCGTTTATCTTTAGGAGTATAGGTTTTATTTTTGGTTGCTTGCGACATCACACCAATAACAATAACAATAATAATAATAATAATAATAATAATAATATACTATAATAATAATAAAACAATCTTGTCGTATTATATAAGGTATTTTGATTACTACTCTTCATTCCTAGAGCATACCAAACATGTAATTGTCATTTTCAAGTTCATTCTATTCCTAGTTTCATTCCATTCCTTGTTCCATTCCATTCTTTGTTCCATTACATTCTGTCCAAATCCATTCCAGTATATCAATCGCTATCTTATACTCTTAAAAATTGTTAGTTTTTAGTTTAAAAGAATTTTTTTTCCATAACTTCTTGATTTTGATTTTCGCTCATAAAATCATTACATAATTTATTTCAAATTTTATAATTGGCTTGAATTCTTCTATTTTTAGTTTCTTTACATTTAAGTTAGTTTTTCTTACATTTTTTAAATAATTAGTTACGGTTATTGTTAACCGCACTTTTTTGAATCTTTAACGGTTACGGTTATAGTTAGTGGTTTTTAAACCTGTTAGGTTTTGGTTAAGGTTATAGATTTGCTAAATGGTTTCGGTTATAGTTTTTTTTTTTTGTGGTTAGCCAAACTGTTGTTGTGACGCCTCGAACCTAGTAGATAGTGCATAACACCTGTTTGCATATGATTGTGTGCCAAACTACCCCAATTTGACCCATTTTCCTAAACTACCCATAACCCAAACCCACAACCCAAACCCATAATGTATCCTACCATCCTATTTAACTAGAAAAACAAAACAAAAACCTCACAAAACCACCAAGCACCAATCGGCCAAACCAAGAGGAAAAAAGAGAAGAAAAACTAAACTCCAATCTTCAAACCTTGAGTTTGTGCTTGATTGTGGGTAGTCTTGAGCAACCATTGAGCCTTCAACAACTTTCTCTAGCCTTATTTGGTGAGAATTTCATCTTATTTTTGCATCTACATGTTTTGCCTATAAACTTTAATTTTATGATTTGCTAATATATTGATTTTTTATGCTTGTATATGCTTAAATTAGTCTTATTTAGGGTCATAGAACATTCTTTTATAGTTAGATAGCATCTTGAATGGCTAAAAATTGTGGATGGATGTTTAGAGAAGATGATGAATACTGAATTTTGGGGTTTTGGTTGATTTTGTGTTATGAGCTTGAATTGATGGTATCTAGGAGTGCTATGGGTGCTAGTGAACCGAGGTTGATGATTAAATGTGTTTGGTTGAATGGAATTGGAGTTGAGGTACAAGATTGGCTTAATTCCGAAATGGGCTTTGTGGAATTTGATCAACCGAGTGTGTTTGAGTGATGTGGCTAATGTTTATTAGGTGTGAAAGTGCTTAAAGTGCAATTATGGTGTCGAATTGGTGTTTAGTTGAGGCAGCTATAGTTCAAACAAGCTTAGAGGCGAATTGGGATTTTGTAGTGAAAGTAAACTAAAATGTGATTTCATGGAGCCGAAGCATGCCATAAAGTGTCTAGAAATGAGTGGTGAATTTGGTTTGAAAGTCTCGTATCTCGGTTGGAGTGGGTAGCCTAAAAAAGTTGGCCTAGTGAATAGTATTTTAGTGAATTGATGTCCAAATGTTCATTAGATGCTTGTGATAGATGCCATAGGTGTTGGAAAGGCTAGTTTAATGTTTGAAATGACTAGAGTGTGGCTAGGACTTGGGAAGAGTTAATTTGGTGTAAAGGACCTTCTTGGTGATGTTGGTCTGTAAATGTGTGAAGATGCTTTGGATAGCTTAGTTGTGGTCCGTAAGTGAATGTAAGGTGTGTATAATGCTTATAGTGTGGTTTCGTGGCGAGTTTTGAAGTTATGAGGTGAAAAGGGCTTTTATGATAGGAATGGCTAAAAGTGGATGTTCATAGTTGAAAAGGAGTTTCTAGAGTATTCTTAGGATAATTGAATGATTGGATTGTGGTTTGTGTGGCTTTGGTTTAGTATAAGCTTGAATTGGACTAAAGGGGGCTACTTGGAATTTAATGCTAGCCGTGGGTTAAAATGTGGTTTCTCGTGGTTGAGAGGTGTCATAAGGTGTTTGGAAGTGATTAGTGTGGGTGAGTTAGGGATTGGATACCTTAGGCGTTGGTGTGTTATTTATATGTGATTTTTTTATGTTAACATCTAATGTTATGTTGATTACTTGTTATTAAGTGTTTAATTCTGTTGTATTGAATTCTAAATTTATGAATCCTATGTGAATTGCTAGTGCTGCGTAAATGGGCGAAGTTGAAAGAGCTAACAAGAATGCTAGCGTTTAGTGTTTCATGGTTGCAACCATCGCGTTTCGTGTTTCGGGTGTATCCTCGCTTGGACCCCTTGTCCTTGGAGGATCACTACCGGGTGTACTCTAGCTTGGACCCTACGTTCTTGGAGAATCACCCGTGTTAGTGTTTCATGCGTAATTCTCGCTTGGGCCCCATGTCCTTGGAGAGTTATTAGCAATATCATTTCAAAAGTATTATTTAGCGTTTTTATTGCTTGCATACTTTTATTCCTAATATGATGTTGTACTATTCCGCTTAGCGTATATTGATTAGTTAAATAATATTAAATGTATTATTTGCATTGCACGAAAAGGTTTGCGAAATCCTCCCTGTTTATTCCCTCATTCACTGAGCAACAATAGTTGTTCACTCCTCTCTTTTTAACCATTTCAGGATTCAAATTCTTTAGAGTTTGAGAAGACGAAGGCTCAAGAGTTACTTGCATGATTGTGCTAGCTTGACTGCTTGTAGATCGAGGTAGATGTTGTGTAATTTGTGTGTTGGAATCTGTATCTATTTTAGTGCCCTAGTGCCTCGTATGCTTCAGTGATTGTATTGTTTGTATGGAGCTGTTGTTGGCTTGTTTAAAGTTGAAATTAAGTTGCTGGTTTGTATGAGTTTAAATTAAGATATTGTTGGTTTGTAATAGTTGATATAAAGTTAGCTTGTGAATGGTTTGATCGGAACATAATTTCTAATTAAGAAAATATGAAATATTAGAGTGGTAAGATAAGCGAAAATATGATCCTAGAATGCTAGAAACTAATGAACCGATGCCAGTATACCTTAATTTGCTAAGTAGAAAAGCTTGTATGGCCTTAGGAAGTTCAGTATATTATCATATGAATGTTATATTTAGTTTTGTGGTTCATTTCTTTTGAGTGCAGGTATGTGGTTTGGCCTAGAAACAGAGGTTTGGCCTAGAAACAGAGGAGACTTTGTCTATTTTTCTTCATTTCGGTGACCTTAGGTTTTGGATCGGGGCTCCGCTCTCGTGAGGGATCGGGGTGTTACAGTTGTCATCCCTAAAATCCCTTGTTGATATCCAGCTTTACGACACTGGTCCAGTAGTTGAGTGAATGATCAATTGGTGCACAACAGAGAGATTACGTTACGCAGGCTTATGCACAGGATAATTGTATAGAAACATGCCGTCGCCCGAGCTCAAAATTTCAAGCGTGCAAACGTGACGGAAGTTATAGGCATAAGAAATAATTATTTGAGCTTCTTTCCTACCGGCTCAAAACGATTAAGCTAAGTTATCTCTTATACCCACAACAACCACTTATAAACTACACATATACATTATCTCTCACTGATTTAGGATATCACAAAACAAATACTATAACCCCGTGGTACATTAACATGCCCCAACGCATATTCTAAAATAATTAATGGTCAAATAATATTTGTGATGATGGGCATAGATTTAGACTTGAGACATTCGGTGACAACAAGTTACTATTCGACCACTTCACCCAATCCTTCAATGCATTTATAAATTTACTTTTTTTTTATTCATATAGTTATTCATATACAACAATTTTCTTCTCCTTTTCTCCCTCATCTTCTAAATATTATTTGGAGCTTTAAATTGTGAATTAAAGAATTTAGTTATCTATTATCTAATGCAAACTGCTTGTATAATTAATCGAGCACTGTTTTGATTATTTCACTTTGTCTCACCAAGCCTAAGACCACTTGGGTTTACATTAGTTTCCTTGCACACCAAGCCTACTTTGCACGCGTTGTTTCCTAAATTCACCTAGTCCAAAACTAATTCGGAATATTGCAAGCCGCCTATAAATACTACTAAAATAGACAGCAAAGTTTCATATACCCATTGAGAAAAACAGTTAACCTAGTAATTTTCTGTCGGTTTCTTTGGTCTCTACACAATCATCAACACATCTTTTTAATACCTTCGTTTCAAGAAATTCATCGATCATCACAGTATGCAAAACAAGAAACAAGAAGAAACAATGAAAGATGAAGATAGTTTGGCTTATCAACGCCTCGTATGGGACGCTCTTCAAAGGAGCATCAATAGTTTGGTTAACAAAGTGAATGCCTTCAACGTAAGAACCATTGTCAAAGAACTATGCTCTGAGAATTTGATCCGAGGTCGCGGTTTATTCTGCCGTGCTATTCTCAAATCTTCGGTGGTTTCTCCAAATCTTGTCCCTGTTTTTGCTGCTTTGGTCGCTGGTATCAATACGAAATTTCCTGATGTTGGTTATCTGTTGCTGAAAAGGGTTCTTGTTCAGATCAAGTTCGCGTACGAACGCAATGACAAAGTGCAGTTGTTGCTGATTGTGAAGTTACTGGCACATCTTGTTAATCAAAGCGTTGTTGATGAGCTGTTGGCATTCGAGTTGCTAATGATTTTATTACAAGATCCCTGTGAGGATAATGTAGAAGTAGCGGTTACTTTAATCTTAGAGTGCGGCAATGCACTGCAAGGCCTTTTTCCTCGTGCCCTGGATTCCGTTTTCGAGTGGCTTGGTGAAATCTTGCACCAGGGGAAGATTCATAAGCAGTGTCAATGCCTCATTGAGGGGCTGTTTGCCGTCAGGAGGACTAAGTTTTCGGGCTACCCTGATTTTCCTCCCGAGTTGGATATTGTCGAGTTGGATGATGAAGTCATCCATGAGATTTCTTTCGGCAATGAGATCGATCCAGAACTGTTGTTGGACAGTTTCAGGCCTGGTCCTCACTTTCTGGAGAACGAGGAGAGCTACGGTGCGATGAAGAGGGCTGCACTTGGTGAAGGAGATGTGATATCTATGTCCCAGAGTGAGGATGATGATGATTATTTTGACAGTGATGATAATGGCGAAGATGAGACCAACAACGATCTTGTTGGTCTCCGTAGGAAAATATATCTGACTGTTATGTCCGGCATTGATTTTGAGGAGGCAGGACATAAGCTTCTCGCTATACCATTGAGCCCTGTCCAGGAGATGGAAGTTTGTGCCTCACTGGTCGAGTGTTGCTCGCACGAGATCAAATATCGCCGGTTTTATGCCCTGTTGGCTCAGCACCTCTGCTTGATCAAGAAAGTCTATCAAGACAATTTTGAGCGCTGCTTTCTCCTGCAGTATTCAAACATTCACCGCCTGGAAACACAAGTGCTGCAGAATGTGGCAAGATTGTTGGCGCATATGCTTGCCTCTGATGCTCTCCCATGGAAGATCTTGTCCTGCATTCACCTTACCAAGGATACAACGTTGTTGTCAGCCCGGACTTTCATCAAGGTTGTCTTCCAGGAGTTGTCAGAGCAGCTTGGAATTGAATCCCTTAAGAAGCGCCTCAATGATCCTACTTTACAGTGCTCACTTACCTCTGTTTTCCCCAAGGATTATCCCGAAAACACACTCTCTGCAATCAAATTTTTTACCTCCATTGGGCTCGGAGGCTTAACAGAGAATCTGAGAGAGTACTTAAGAAACAGACTGTTATCGATTTCGCGCAATCGAGATGAATCTGGATCAGAGGCTGTGAAGAAGTATCCGACTAAAGCTGCTAGTCAGAGACATTGGAAACGAAAGAGGACAGATTAACAGAAATCTGTGTTCATTGAAGTAGTTATTTTCTGCTCCCGTTTATCATACACTAATGAATTCTTTGATGTAATTGTAAGGATTTCTTTTTTAGTTATTGTTATGCAACTAAGTAGAAAATTGCAGTTTTACTTGAAAGTTTCTTATTGAAACAAGATTTACGCTAATGTTTTATATACATCGCATATTTAATCTTGTTGAATATCACTTGTCTTCATTACCCGAAGACACTTGCTGCATTGACCGACATTTTGGTGACAAAAATATAAGTTCTTAGTATATACAAATTGTGTTTGGAACACATGTGAAATTGGAATTAACATTTGTATTTTACTTAAATAACCTTCTTTTATTCAATTGAAATTAGGCTATCATATAAGCGTTATTTTCTCAATTCATTATTAATTTGAAAAGGTAAAAAATAACAAAACAAATAAATATTTTGAAAAAATTTAAACATTACAAAATCATAATAAGATTAAGTTCAACTGTAAGTTTAACATGGAAAAATAACTATACAACATTTTTTATAAGTATATCAAATGAATTAAGATATCAATTCTAAGATTGCCAAGATAATTCATATTTTAGATCTGGTAGAAGTCTACAAAGAAGTGTTATGAGAAGAAAGATGATTTTGACTTAGCATAAAAATGATTGCGAAGCATATAAAACACTTGCATAACAAAAATTCAAAAGTTTTCATATTTAAAAGACGTATGTTTTTTTCTTTTTTTAGTTTTTGACTATTCCTAACAAAATAAAAAATTTGAGGGTAGTTTTGTCCTCAAAATATTAGCAATAGAATTAGAAAATGTGGATTTGTAAATTCCACCTCCTGAGCTCGGATTTGAGTAAGGCTTGTACAAATCCAAGAATTGTAAATCTTGGATTTGTAATTCTTTAAAAAAGTGCAACCAAACAAAAAAATTTAAATTTGCAAATGAATTCTATAAAATTTGCAAATGAATTCCATAAAATTTTGTGAAATTCATTTGTTCCAAACAGTCTGTTAGTATATACAATTCTCTTCATATTTGACTTGGTTTGGATGCGAGATCGAAAAACTAATATTTTTTATTTTTTTATTTTTTACTCGATAAGTAAATAATTTTATTAATACCAAAATACTTAAAAATGATTCATACAAACGTGAGTCCAAACTACGCCTAGTATTTTAGAGTCAATGATCTATTGACTAGTCTATTTCTAAACTTCTTCCTTGTATACAATCCTTTGCTTAACGTCAAAAATAATTTTGCAAAACAGCTGGTCTTCATTAATCATCACTTCTTGAAATATTCTCATTTGATAATGGAAACTAATATTACTCACACAAGAATACTGCATGGTGGGACCGAATGCATATTAAAGCAGTCAAAGAGCCTCAGTAAAGACTTGCATAGTGTTTGGATTGCACAAAGGAATGGAAAGGAAAGTATAGTGGAGGAAAAAAAAATAAAGGAAAGGAATGGAAGTGAATTACTTTGTTTGGATTGTAAAAAAATAATAATAGAAAGGAAAAGAAAAAATCTTATGATCTTTTGTTTGGATTGGAGAAGGAAATGAAAGGAAAGGAAAAGAATAATTTTATAAATGCAAAATTACTTAAGTATCTCTTCTTATTTTTATAACTATGAAATATGTAAGGACAAAAAAGACATTTTGTTGTGAAACCTTTCATTTCCCCTCCAAACACCTCAAATTGGAAAGTTTGAAAAATCCATCCAATTATGATAATGAAAAGGAAAAGAAAAGATCTTATGATCTTTTGTTTGGATTGGAGAAGGAAATGAAAGAAAAGGAAAAGAAAATGATAATTTTAAATGCAAAATTACTTTAGTACTTTTTTTTTATTTTTATAAAAGAAAATATTTTATGATCTTTTGTTTGGATTGGAGAAGGAAATGAAAGGAAAACGATAATTTTAAATGCAAAATTAGTTAAGTACCTTTTTATTTTTATTTTTATAACTATGAGATATGTAAGGACAAAAAAAATATTTTGTGGTGAAACCTTTCATTTTCTCTCCAAACACCATAAATTGGAAGTGTTAAGGTAAAAACTTTGACTACCCCAAACTGCCTCTTGGGCCGGACCTGAACCTGCAAAACAAAGGAACCGAGAGGGGTGCCCACTCCGATGCTCAAGTTAGTTAACGGTGGGAAGAAGCTCATGGGCAGTAAGTGATGGATGTTTTGTGCATACCTTTTGCTGCGAAACTGCATCACATTTATACTCGCGGCCAAGTGGTTCCTTAAACGAGGGAGAACTCTTCAGGATCTGGATTCCCGAGAGTCCCCCTCTGTCAAGTAATCCGTCATGAGCATGCTTCCTACAAGTCCTTCCTTATCCGATCTTCCTAAACTTATCTTTATCTTCATGACGTCCTTGCGCGCATGTCTGCCCTGTTGTCTCGGCAGGTTCGGAGCTCTGGGAAGGTCGGGGCTACTCATTGCTGTCGAGGCTAAGTTTCCAGGGATGGAGCCCCACCCCTATCATTTGCCCCCCCAATCCTCTGAGTTGGTCCACAGGTCAGGGGATTGTCATATCAACGGGGCTCTTCATCTTCCCCAACGGTTACTAGCCGTTACGACCGCCAACTGTACATGCCCCTTCAATTTCACCACTTCCTCATAGGCACGTCTCTCGCAACTCGTGCTACCACTCCTCACAATCTTACGTGGGTCATTTTATCAATGTGTGGGGCCCTGTGGGTCCTTTATAAAGGGAGCCCCGAGGCCAGTGCCATATCCGCATTTTACTATTCTTACCTTCTCTTGCTTCTTTGCCATTCCACGTTCATCACGCCCTACGTGAACTTCCATTCACTGTTTAGGTACGCTTCTCTCTCCCTTTTTCCAATCATGGATAGATTTCCTCAGTCAGGAGTCGCCGGTAAGTCCAGCGATAGACTCAGAGGTGCCCCCCATACCCCTAGGAATTCTGAACCCATCGCTGCCCTCCCAATTTCCCAGAGTCTTCCTCCCACTAGGAGTATTAGAAAGAGCTCCAAGAGACCTAGGTCTAGGTCTTCTCTCCACCGGACAACTACGATACCCTCGGGTCCTGCCAGAATCAATGACCTTTTAGTTTTCAGTGCTGAGCGTAAGATCTGCACCACTTTGGGGAGGTCAGTTACCCACCTTAAGGGCATTGGAACCATTCCTCATGACTTTGAGGTCCGTATCCCGAATGATGGTAAGCTAGCGTTCGCCTGTGGGCCCGGCAAAGGAAAAGTTACCTTTTATTATGAGCAACTCGTTGTAGGTCACCTGTCTCTTCTGCCTTACCTGGTGGAAATTTTCAATTACCTCCAAATCATTCCTGCCCAGGTTATCCCCAACAGTTGGAGGCTCATGGTGGGCTTCTATGTTTTGCTGAAGAAGCTGGGCTATACACCTACTTCTAAGCTCTTCCTCTTCTACCATCAGCTTAAAACTACTGACAAATCCTCTGGCTGGCACTACTTTTCCGCCCGCCATCACCCCCTAATCGCTGATGTCCCTGATAATTCCAAGAACTGGAGCAATAAATTTTTCTTCGTGAAATCCCCCACGGGATGAGAGGTCCGGAGCATCTGGGCTATCCCTCTTGAAACAGCCAAGGACCTCCTACTTTTGACGAAGTTGAAAAATCAGTTATTGAGGAACTCAAAAGAGTCATCCCTGTTAGATGCGATACTCTCCTTACCTTCAAGAAGATAGCCGCTAGTGGCTTATTTTCGCGATCCACAGTACCAAGAGTCGGGGCTTTTCCTCTACTCCACCCAAACTGTAGTACCAGGGTTGGGGGGGGAAGGCCTCTCTTGCCCTCTCTCTAGTTGCTGCCTAAAACCTTGAGATATCTGACCCTCTGTCTCCCAATACGTAATCCAATACCGAGGGTTAAACTTTATTACTGCGTTTGTTTTTACCTTTTTGCTCATTTATAAGACTCTTACTATCTCTGCTTGCTTTCTCTTTTGTGCAGATAACATGAAGATCTCGGAGCTCGTTACTTTCGCCCGAGGCGAGCAGGTGACCAGAAGACGCTTGGTTAAGGCATTTGGACAACCTGCCCCGAAGAAGCAGAGAGTGGCCTCTTCTGCGGGTAATAAGGAAGTGCAAATCCTCGATGAGCCCCCTACTCCTGCCTCGAAGAGCCTAGTCTCCGCCGAGAGGCCCCTGGCTCGTCTTTCAGGTTGCCCAGACTCACCCTCTATCAGGCCCATCAAGGCTGGGGTGACTGCCCCCACACTTTCAACTGAAACATCACCAACTCAGCCCCATAGGCGCTTGCCATCTCCGCCTCCATCTCCTGTTGACCCTGAGGCTCCGCTTTCTTCTCTTCTTGTTGATATATTATGGGAGGAGCAGTGCCACCCCCTTGGCGACGCTTATCAAATCAATGTTCCTCGCCTGCGGAAATGTGGTGGGCCTGTTCCTCTTGGCCCTACCTTTGGTTTTGATGACAAGATCGAGATCGACGATGGGCAGGGTAGTACCACCCGTGTTTCTGCTCATTGCCTTACCGCCACCAGGGCTGACTAGGAAGTCAGGGAAGCCTTTTATGACGTAACTTGTCCTACTCTTCTTTTCCTTTGTCGAATCATTTTCCTTTATTAAACTTCTATTTTCTTATTCACAGAGCTGGCTAGACCTAAACCATCTCCATGGGATGCTCTACAAGGTCTTGGTGGCTTATGAAATGGTTGAGATCAGTTCTTCCCTGGCCATGCTTAGAGCTGAGAAGAAGGCCGAAGCCCATAAACGGCGCCTTGATGAGCATCACCTGGCCTGTGCCAAGGACTTTGACAATGACTTGGGCACTTTTAATAAAATGAAGGCCATGGTCGAAAAGCAAAGCACTGTCATCCAAGAAGCTGGACTTTACCAATCCCTCTCCGGGGGCATCTTTACTGCGGCGCTTAAATCATAATTGTTGGAGGCTCAGGAGACCTGCCGCTGAATTCTTCTCGAACGAGAGTAGGCCATTCAGGCCTGCAAGAAACTCGAGAATGAGCTGAAGAAGATCTCTGCCCAGGTTGCTAGTGTTCAAGCCAAATATGACCAGCTGGTGCAGGCCGTCGACCCATATAGAGAAGCTACCATCGCAGCCTATGAAGAGAGCGTTGCTTTTAAGGCTCTGTTGGGGGAGCTGTTTCATCATGCTATCGCTAGGGCTGAGTACGAAGCTGAGGTTGCCCTCATGGAGGACGTGTAAGCCCACATGCAAGGCCAAGGTATCCAAATTGATCTGTCAGACCTCCTAGGCGAAGCCCCACCTGATCCCGAGATCCACACTTGACTCTTCAGGTGCCGCAGTCACAATCAGCGAAGCTTCAACTCGGCTGGATCCATTTAATGTTCAATCTAGTTTTTAGTTGGTTTTTTTTTGTATGTTAGTAATCCAGGGGATTTGATCCCTCTTTTTACAACCCTTTTCATTTTTAATGGAATTTCATTCCCAGAGTTTTCTAGACTGTTAACATGCAAACCTTCTTTAAGTTTGCCTTGTTTTTGTCGGGTTACTCTCCCTTTGAGGGCCTTTTATGCGTCTTAATCTTATTTCGACTTTGCTTTATGCATGTTGTGTATCTAAACCTTTGGTTCTTTTTAGCATTTTTCCCTGGACCTCTTGATCCTTATGGGGACAGCCCTGCTAGTGGATAGAACCTATCTCATTTAGTAGGCATAATTTTTGTAGGCGTGGAGCCCTTTGAGTTGCCATAATATCGGACCCTTTGAAAAGAGCCCATCAAACATAACACAAGAGCGAAGACAAATCTTTAGGAGGAAAACAAAGCTTTTATTACTTAAAAGAGCATTACACAGACTTCTATCGAATGCTGTTTATTCACTAACATTATTTTGGGAATTTTACGTAAAATATCTCCTAAGGTGTTCAACATTCCATGCATTAGCTAATTCCTTTCCACTAGGTTTTTCAAGCCTAAATACTCCAGGCCTGATCTCTATTGATGCCAAGTAGGGATCTTCCCAGTTTAGCCCTAACTTCTCTTACCTATGTTGGGATTTGAAGATAGCCTTCCTGAGCACCCAATCACCTTATCGAATGTTTTTGGGTCGAACTTTCTAGGCAAAAGACCTGGCCATGGCTCTTTTTTCCTCCAGCATTTTTATCTGCGCCTTCTGCCTAAACTCTTCAATCAGGTCAAGGTCCTCTCGGAGCCCTTGATCAGTTATTTCTTCTTCGTAAAGCTGGACACCGTTACTTGGAGTACTAACCTCCACTGGGAGCACTACCTCCGTGCCGAATGTTAGTGAGAATGGGGTCTCCCCTGTTGCAGTGCTCGGGGTTGTCCTGTGAGCCCACAAGACTTCTGGTAGTATATCCACCCATAGTCCTTTTGCTTACCCCAGCTTGGTTTTGATGCCCCATAAAATAGCCTGGTTAGTTACCTCGACTTGTACATTAGTTTGAGGATGAGCTACAGAAGTAAATTTCAGTTTAATTCATAGCTCCTCGCATTTGCCACGAAAGTAATTAGAGCCGAATTGCCTGCCATGGTCTGTGATCAGGGCTCGGGGCACCCCGAAACAGCACACTACCGATCTCCATACAAAGCTCCAGGCTGCTCCCTCAGAGATTCTAGGGATAACCTCAGTCTTCACCCATTTGGTGAAGTAATCAACTGTTACAAACACAAACTTCTTCTGACCTTTGCCCAGAGGTAGGGGCCCTAGGATGTGTAGTCCCTACAGGGCAAAGGGCCAAGGACTGACCATATAAGCTAGCTCCACTACCGGCTGCCGAGGTATCCTGGAAATCCTCTGGCAGGTGTCGCATTTTTTCACCATTTCCAGTGTATCCTTCTGCTTCGTGGGCCAATAATATCCCTGTCGAAGGGTCTTCCGGGCTAATGCCCTGCCCTTCAGGTGATTTCTGCAAACCTCCTCATGTATTTTCCTAAGCACATAGCTGCCCTCATCTTGACTTATGCATTTTAGCAAAGGCCAGGTGTAGGTCTGCTTGTACAGCTGCCCCCTAGCATGACAAATTTTGAAGCTCGATACTACACACTCCCAACCTCAGCCTAATCGTAGAGGAGATCACGCCACTCCAGATATGCCTTTATCGGCTGCATCCAATCTTTACACACAGTTATAGCTGCAATCTCCAGAGATGGGGCTTGGATCGATGAGATCTCTACCTCGCTTACCTTTATAACTGCTGGCCCCGAGGAACCCATATCCAACCATGCGAGAGAATTTGCCCTCTCGTTTTCACACGAAGAACCTAGCTGATATGAAAGTGCTCCAGCCCTTTGACTTTGTTAAGATAGGCCAACATCGTTGTGTCCTTCACCTCATATTCATCCAGTACTTGGTTCGCCACCAATTGCTAGTCTGTAACTACGTCTACCCTTCTTGCTCCGAGTGAAATAACCGTCTTAAGAACCGCTATCAGCGCTTCGTACTCGGCCTCATTGTTGGAAGCCGGGAACAAAAACTTGAGTGGGTATTGGCTTTCTACTCCGTTAGGGATGGTGATTAAAATCCCAGCTCCGCTCCCCTGCTTTCCAGAAGCTCCGTCAATATGTACCTTCGATGGGGTGTCATTTTCTTCCACTTGATCCCCTATACATTCTACCACAAAGTCTGCCAGAGCTTGCGCCTTGATGGTCGTGTGGGGCTGGTAGATAATATCATATTGACTGAGCTCCACGGCCCATTTTAGCAAACGCCCGAAGACCTCCGGCCTCTGCAACACTTGCCTCAAGGACATGTCTGTCAAAACCCGGATCGTGTGAGCATCAAAGTAATGTCTGAGTTTCCGTGCCGCAGTTAAAAGAGCCAACGCCATTCTCTCCAATGTTGAGTACCTGAGCTCTAGTCCTCGTAAGATCTTGCTCACGTAATAAATAGGTTTTTGGAGCCGGTCCTCCTCCTTTATCAAAGTTGCTACCATCGCCTTGCTCAAACTAGCGAGGTATAAAGTCAAGACCTCCCCCTTTTCTGGTCTTGACAAGAGTAGGGGTGAGGCTAGGTAATTTTTCACCTCCTCGAAAGCCTCATGGCATTGCTCAATCCATTGGAAGTTTTTTGGATTCTTTAACATCCTAAAAAAAGGGGCGCATTTGTCCGCAAACCTGGACATAAACCTACTCAGGGCTGCGATTTTTCCAACTAACTTCTGCACATCTTTAACACTTCTAGAGGGGTTCAAGTTTAGTATTGCCTGGACCTTGTCTGGATTCGCCTCTATGCCTCAACTAGTAACCATGAAGCCCAGGAACTTGCCTGCCCGGACACCAAATGCGCACTTCTCCAGGTTGAGCTTGATCCCGTACTGTTCCAAGGTAGCAAAGGTTTTTGCCAGGTCTGCCATATGAGAGTGAGCACTTTTAATTTTAGTCAACATATCATCGACATAAACTTCCATGTTCCTCCCGATTTGACAGTCAAACACCTTGCTCACCATGCGCTGATATGTAGCCCTAGCATTTTTCAGCCCAAAGGCTATCACTCTATAGCAGTAGGTCCCCATGTCTGTGATAAAGATTGTTTTCTCCTCGTCTTCTGAGGCCATCGTGATCTGATTGTAGCCTTTGAATGCATCCATGAACGTGAGTAGCTCACAGCCGGATGTGGCATCTACCAGCTGGTCTATTCGGGGCAGTGGATAATAATCCTTAGGGCACACCTTGTTGAGGTCCTTATAATCAACACACAATCGCCACTTCCCGGGGCTCTTGGCCACCAATAATACGTTGGCCAACCATTCTGGGTACTGTACAACCCTTATATGGCTTGCTTCCAGCAACTTCAGGACTCCTCCCTAATGTTCATGTTCCCTTCTTCCCCAAATTCCGTTTCTTTTGTCAGACAGGTCAGAACATAGGGTCCACATTCAGTTTATGAACTATCACTGATGGATCTACCCCTGTCATGTCAGTCGTACTCTGAGCAAATATATGCAGATTATGAGAAATGAAGTCAATTATACCTTGTTGCAGATCTGGAGAAAGATCGTGGCCTATCTTGACCCACCGGCCTTTTGAGAATTCTACCTCATCTAGCTCCTCGGCAGGGGAAAGCTCTTTCATCTTCTTATCCTTTGACTCATCTAGGTACCCAGGTTCTGGGCCTTTCATCTTGAGAGAAGTAGCATAGCAGCGGCGAGCGGCCAACTGATCTCCCCTGATAGTGGCCACACCTCCTAGGGTTGGGAACTTCAGGGCCTGGTGTAACGGTGATGCAACTGCCTAGAATTTCATCAGGGCCACTTGCCCCAAGATTCTATTATAAGCCGATTCACAGTCAAGAACAATGAGGTCTACCATGATTGTCACTTTCTTCTGCCCTTCCTCCAAGGTCACGGGTAAGTTTATAACCCCATCCGGACGAAAAGCCTCCCTTGTGAATCCAAACAGTGAGCCATTCAAGGGGCGAAGCCTTTCGGGTCCTATCCCCAGCTTGTCAAAGGCCTTCAAAAACAGTACCTCCGCAGAGTTGTCGGTATCCACCATCAGGTACTTGACTATGTAGTCAGAGATCCGGGCCTCTACCAACAGTGGGTCATCATGAGGGTAAATTATGCCCTTGAGATCATTTGCAGTGAATGTCAATTGTTCTTCAACCCCCAGCCCTTAATACAGGGGCTCCTCGGTCACAACCCTAGCATAAGATCTTCTCGCTTTTCTACTAGCTCATCCAGATGCGAATCCCCCAGCAGTGGTAACTACCACCCCTAGGTGCCAATTCTCTTAATCCCCTCTGCGTCGGAGGCTGCGCTCCTTATCTCATCTGGGGCTTCTTTCTCTCTCCCTCCGAGGTTCCTGATTTCCCGCAACAAATCTGTTCAACAGTCATTTCCTCACTAGGACCTCTATCTCCGCTCTGAGCTGTTTGCTTTCTTTTGTATCATGGTTGTGATCTCGGTGATACCTGCAATATTTATCTTTAGTCCTTTTATCTAAGATATTTGTCATCCTAGCCGGCTAACGAAACTCGCAATGGATGTGGATTTCATGCAGGATCTTAGCCCTAGGAGCATTCAAGGGGTTATAGCTCCGCTCGAACCTCCCTCGATTGTTGCTGCCCTATCCTTCCGACCGACCTTTTGGGGCTCCCCTTTGCTTACTTGTTTCTTGAGTTTTGCCTTTCCCCACAGTTCCATTCTCTTCCTCTTTCTTGGTCGTCATGACCTCCTCAGAACTGATATACTTGGAAGCCCGTGTCATAAGTTCCTCCAGATCACAGGGTATTCTTTTTTCAAGGACGCTTGTAGGGGCCTAAAATGCAGGCCTTTCATGTATGTGACCATAGCCATTGACTGGTCGAGATCTGGTACCTCCAAGGCTATTTGATTAAACCACTAAGTATAGTCCTGTAGAGTCTCCCCCTTCTGCTGCTTTAAAGAGAGCAGAGACGCAGTGAGTCTCGAGGGCTTCTTGTTGCTAGCAAATTGGGCAAGGAACAATCTGGCAAGCTGGTCGAAACTATGGATTGAGGCCTCTACCAGGCCAGTGAACCATTTCCATGCAAAGCCCACCAATGTCACCGAAAAGGCCCGGTTTTTGATGGCGTCATGGATGTCCTGGAACGTCATATGGTGTTCGAAGATCGTAAGGTGATTCTCTAGATCCCCAGTCCCATCATAGGTCTATAGACTGGGAAGTTTGTACCCATATGGCATAGGCTCCTGCATGACTTCTCTGGCAAATGGATGATGTTTCCCATGTCCTACCAAGACCTGGTGCTGACCTCCATGGCTGCAGGTGACCTCCTGCCCTTTCTGTCGTGGGGGTCTCTTCTGTTTATCCTGCCCCAACCTCTCCAGCAGTCCTGCCGAGGCTATTGTATCCATTGAGAGCGCCGGAGGTTAGGGTAGATTCCCTGCCACCTGATCTTCCTGCTGGAAGGGAACGACCTCTGGTCGTTCCAACCCTTGAGTTTGGAGGAACTGATTGAAGGCTCCCCTTAAGCCGTTGAATAACTGTACCAAGGTTGGAAAAATAACCTATTAGGATGAGGATGACATATCTCCTGGAACAAATACCAATGGAATTGAGGTGGCGGCCTCTCCTGGCGTTGTCATGTTAAGTGGGACTGTTATCACTAGGGGATCCGCACCTTCATGAGCCTGATGCTCTTTTGGAGGGTTCTGGTTTCCCCTGACATTGGCTTGACTTCATGTATGAACCATCGTGGTATCTCAGTGGGATTGCTGGAACTTTCCCATAGACGGCGCCAAACTGTTAAGGTAACAACTTTGACTGCCCCAAACTACCTCCTAGGGTGGACTTGAACCTACAAAACAAAGGAACTGAGAGGGGTGCCTACTCCGATGCTCAAGTCAGTTAACGGTGGGAAGAAGCTCGTAGGCAGTAAGTGATGGATGTTTCGTGCATACCTTTTGCTGCGGAACTGCCCCATATTTATACTCGCGGCCAGGTGGTTCCCTAAACGAACGAGAACTCTTCAGGATCTGGATTCCCGAGAGTCCCCCTCTGTCAAGTAATCCGTCATGATCATGCTTCTTACAAGTCCTTCCTTATCCGGTCTTCTTAAACTTATCCTTATCTTCACAACGTCCTTGCGCGCGTGCTTGCCTTGTTGTCTTAGCGGGTTCGGAGCTCTGGGAATAACAGGGCTACTCATTACTGTCGGGGCTAAGTTTCCAGGGCTGGAGCTCCACCCCTACCAGGAAGGTTTGAAAATCCTATCCAATTAAAAAAAATGGAAGGATTTGCATACCCCTTTATATCTTTTACTCATTTCAAAATAGCAATCTAAACAAGAGGAAGGGTTCATTATCCCCTCCCCTTCCTTTATTTTTCCTTTAAAAATATGAACTTGAACAAGCTGTTATAGTTTGGTGAAATAGTAGATAAGCTGATATTATAATAAGATATCCTATGTTCAAGACTTCAACATTTATTGTATTAAAAAAGTGCCTCACAAAAGGAAAATAAAAAAAAGAGAAAAATTGCCTGAGGGTATAAGAAAATACGCAAGCAAATTTGTATCTAGAGTTTCATGACTGATTGTAGAGCCGAAATCCAGTCAGCAAACTCCGAAAAGAAACACACAAAGAGATCTACTCAACATAATAGTTATCATGTTATTACAATATGAACAATATTCTACAATAGTAAATTAATGTAGGACAAGAGAAGCTGGTTAGGTTGTTCAGTCCCGCGTTTCTCCTGAATAAAAAAAAAAAAACAAAACAATTCGCAATAATACTCATTTGAAGTCTTTCAACCAAAATTTTGAAACAAAAATCAATGGGTAAATGGCACGGGACCCCCATGTGCAAGTTTTTCCCATATACTTTATAAAGTGCAAATTATTCTCTTATGATTTTAAAACATGTGCAGACGTCCCCATCTGTCAGTCAGACATTAGTTCTTTTAACAGTTTTGGTCACTTGACAATTATATCCCCTTTAGACAAGTGAACAAAATAAGTAAACTAAATCTGAAATCCCCAAATCAAACATAACTTATTAAAATAAAAAATTAGGGCTCACTCTCTCACTCACTCACAGTTGAACAGCAACCCAAACCTGAAAATCATTAGTTCAAAATTAGGGCTCGCTCACATTTTCTGTTGATAAAAAACGAGGCTACGAGTTGCTGTTGTTGGTGAGAAAATATGATCAAAGTTGCTGTTGTTGGAAGTTCTTCAACCAAGAGATCAAAGTTGCCAACAGTTGACCAAGTACTGGAAAATATTAGAAGCCGTGAAAGAAGTTGGAAACCATGAACAAAAATTTAACCCTTGTTAATGTTTTTTGTTATGCCAACATTAATTGGTAGTGTTTTTTGGTAGTGCCAATAGTGCACTTGTATTTAAGTTTGGATGGTAATGCTTTTTGAAGTGGTACTGTTACTGTGAACTTGGAGAAACAATGATTGTGGGTTCAATAGATGTTTGTGAAACTGTTATTGTTAACTTGAAGTACATTTAGGTTATTAATGATACAGTTATATTGAAACTATTTTATGTTAATCAATAGATGTTTGTGGTGTTTGGTGTTTAATTTACCAGTTTTATGAGATGTTAATAGATGATTGTGTTGCAAATTCGTTTTGGTTGCTAACACATTAATATGCGTCAATACTACTGCAAATGCATGAAACCACAGGGGTATATTTTGCACCATGCACAAAAACACAAGGGGGATTCATCCACCATTAACAAAACACAGGGGTGGTTCATGCACTATTAATAAAAATAGAATAGAAAGTCATTTACAACTGCAACATTTGCACTAATAACAACATAGGATAGACAAACACCTAACACCACATCTAATCCTATTTCAAAGCCACCATAACAATAAGCACAAATAGCAAAATACAAAAAAGAACACCAACACGAATGGCTTTCTTAACCAGCTTAATATCGTGAATTTGCTTCATTTTAATCATTGCAGAGCTTGTCATTTATACTTCACTATGCCTAAAATCAGCTACCACAAAAGCACAACATTGGCCCAAGAAAAAAAAAAAAAAAAAAAGAAAAGACCAAATTAAGTCATATCTTCCCACAAAAAACATAAGCTAAAAACCAAAAAAAAAGTTGGTTGCAGCACAAAAACGAAAAAAGAAAAAATTAAGCTAAAAAGCAAAAAAAAAAAAAAAAAAGCCCGCAATAAGGATGTGAGGGTGATGCAAAAAAAAACTACACCTACAAAATGAGGTATGCCACACCTGTTTCAATTCAAGAATGTATAAAAATCTTTGTGGTAGTGATGCAACTAAAAATATGGCCAAATCCTCGCAAGCACCGTGCATGTCTTACACTTGCAGTTAAGTTTAACGATTTTTGTGACTGAATAAGGACTTGTGCACGCATTTAAAAATTATAAAGGGGTAATTTGCACTTGTTGGTCCTTAATAACCTAAAAGGAGGGGGGTGAATTAGGTTGTTAGGCAAGGTTAAGCAATTTAAAAAATTTTAATGCAAAAATAATGTCTAGTGAAATATGATAATACTCTAGAAGTTCTTATAAGCAATTTATCAAACACTTAGTGGGCACATATGTATATAATACTAGATAATCAATTAGAACTTCAAAATAAAATTCCAAATAGATAACTCAATAATTATCAAGCAATTAATGTGAGCAATATCCACACGAAAGTAAATGACTTGAAAATGAAGAGAATAGAGTAAGAGAAATCAAACACGATGATTTTCAAGTGGTTCGCACTCCCGGAGGCCTAGTCCACCACCTAAGGTCTTCCCTTCCCTTAGGATTTAATAACACTTCACTAAGATGCTTCTTTAAATGTTGGTGAAGCAAAAACCAACTACAATTACTCTTGAGTCCACAAGAGTTACACAAGCTCCTTTAAGTGTAGGTGAAGCTTAACCTACTATCCTCTCTTCCTTTGAGTCCACAAAGGATTACAATACTTCTTCTCACAATGATTTTCTCATTGTATGTGAAAGAGTATATTAAAAATATTGTGTGATAAAATGAATGACAATTACAACTCCTATTTGAGTTTGATATTACAATTGAAGAAAACTTTAAATGCTTAAAGATATGAAAATGATAGCTCAAGATTTCTCAATAAGAATGATATGAAAAGCTTTTTGAATTAGCTTAGAAATCTGAAGATTAAAGCTTTGAGAGGTATCTAAGAAGGTAAGAGAGCATGGTTTAAAAAAAGGAAAAGTTTAGACAATCGGATTTTAAGCAGAATTTTTAGATTTTTCCGTTAACCCATCCAGGCGCTGAGGCCTTCTTCCAGGTGCCCGGAAAGAGCATGTATTGCCCGGGTCAGTTTTCTCTGCAGGGCATTGTGCCTTCTATCTGGGCGACCGGATAAGGCTAGTAACACCCAGATGTTTAAAAAATGCTGAAAAGTTATATTTTGATCCCCAAAAACAATTTGTTTAATTGTAAAACATTTGGGCACATATAAAAAAGATTTCTTAGCATTTTTTAACATCCCAAAACATTTTCAAAACTGTTGAAAGGATTTAAAACGATTTATAATACAAGAGTTTGAAAACAACCAAAAAATATTTTTCAAGGATGATTTTGAATAGATGTTTGTTCGAAAGATATCTTGAAAGTATGAAAGACCTTTTTGGAGAAATTATAAGCTATACAAATCATACTCAGGCAAACGACATTTTTTAAGGCCGGTACCCCTTATGTTGCCACGTCTCCTTCCTTGTGACTCACTCTTTATCGTCGAGTTTTTAACTTGAATTCTTTTGGGCTTGGATACAATTTCTGATTGGGCTTGGACTTTGATCCAATAGCTTTCTACTCTTTGACTGAAACTAGTTGATCCATGTTGATGTGGACTTGCTTTGTTGGATTGAAGGTCTTACCAAAAAATAAAGAGAATGCTAAAGTACCATTTAGATGTTTTGTTATTATCAAAATAACAATTATAGGCTTTTCAAGCCAACAATCTCCCCCTTTTTGATGATGACAAAACATTGAAATTAGCAAGCATAAAATAGTTGAAATAGAAGAATAGAACTTGATTTGAGGTATCCCCCTCAATTTGAGCTTGATTAAATTTATAGCTTGTACTTGAAAAACAAGCTCCCCCTGAACAAGTACAATGACATACACAATTTGTATGCAATGACATACACTATTTTTATGCTTTATTCCATTTCAATATATATTTTATCCCCCTATTTGACAGCAACAAAATAGTTTCCATAGCAAATAACCATAAGAGTAAAAGCTACAGTAATTTATAACAGGTATAAGACAAGAGATAACCAAAGGAAATGCAAAACATTAATGAAATAAAGCAAAGTATCCAAACAATGTTAAAAGAAGATAAAAATGCTGAGGAGTTTTTGATGAAAGAAATATCTGAAAGCAAGAAAAGAATGTTTGAAGAGAAACACATCTCAAGGCATTCATAGACTAAGGTAGGATTTCATCTTATGCATTCAAGCAGGTAAGGATTTCATCATATGAGGAGGAGTGAGAGGAAGACGATCCAGCTCTTTGTCCTTGAGAACTACCAATACCACTTCTGTCATGACATTCCATAGGATCTCTAAAAGTAGTGGGGTCAATGTCAAGAGGTTCAAACACAAGAGGATCATCACTCGTATCGTCACCAATATTGAGAACTCGAGAGTTATGGATTTTTGAACTTTTGACGAGTGAGGCTAGTGACATTAGTGAAGATAGGATCTATCATTAATGGTCTCAAACTCTTGATCACGCAAAACTTCTAACAACTCGAAAAGATAAGTTAAGGGTACCCCATAAACAAGTTGATTTTGAGCTTCCTTGGTGTGGATAATATGGTTAATAATGATGTGTGGAAGATTGATACGTTTAGCTTCATACATCAACAAAGCAGTGAATTTTGGAATTGAACCATTTTTAACTTCTCTTGGAATAATGACTTCATGAAGAATGTAACATAAAAGTTTCTTTTCTGGGGTGATATTCTTAGTCTTAGGATAACTCAAGGAGCTTGTTCTCGTCCCTTCCCATAGAAATTCTATAACTTTGGCTTCTAAATTATCAAGAACACCTTCTGGTATGCCCCTATAAGAATAAAGCTTTGTGCCTTGATTTGGAATCCCAAAAGCTCTAGCAATAACACTTGTAGTTAATTCCAATTCTTTAGTCTTAACTTGACTATTCAACTTCTGATTGGCTTGGACTTTGATCCAATAGCTTTCTACTCTTTGACTGAAACTAGTTGATCCATGTTGATGTGGACTTGCTTTGTTGGATTGAAGGTCTTACCAAAAAACAAAGAGAATGCCGAAAATAGATGTTTGTTCAAAAGATATCTTGAAAGTATGAAAGACCTTTTTGGAGAAATTATGAGCTATACAAATCATACTTAGGCAAACGACATTTTTTAAGGCCGGTACCCCTTATATCGTCACGTCTCCTTCCTTGTGACTCCCTCTTTATCGTCGAGTCTTTAACTTGAATTCTTTTGGGCTTGGATACAATTTCTAATTGGGTTTGGACTTTGATCCAATAGCTTTCTACTCTTTGACTGAAACTAGTTGATCCATGTTGATGTGGACTTGCTTTGTTGGATTGAAGATCTTACCAAAAAACAAAGAGAATGCTAAAGCACCATTTAGATGTTTTGTTATTATCAAAATAAAGATTATATACTTTTCAGGCCAACAATCTCCCCTTTTTTGATGATGATAAAACATTGAAATTAGCAAGCATAAAATAGTTGAAATAGAAGAATAGAACTTGATTTGAGGTCTCCCCCTCAATTTGAGTTTGATTGAATTTATAGCTTGTACTTGAAAAGCAAGCCCCCCCCTCCCCCTGAACAAGTACAATGACATACACTATTTGTATGCAATAACATACACTATTTTTATGCTTTATTCCATTTCAATATATATTTTCTCCCCCTATTTGACAGCAACAAAATAGTTTCCATAGCAAATAACCATAAGAGTAAAAGCCACAGTAATTTATAACAAGTATAAGACAATAGATAACCAAAGGAAATGCAGAACATTAATGAAATGAAGCAAAGTATCCTAACAATGTTAAAAGAAGATAAAAATGTTGAGGAGTTTTTTATGAAAGAAATATCTGAAAGCAAGAAAAGAATGTTTGAAGAGAAACACATCTCAAGGCATCCACAGACTAAGGTAGGATTTCATCTTGTGCATTCAGGCAGGCAACGATTTCATCATATGAGGAGGAGTGAGAGGAAGACGATCCAGCTTTTTGTCCTTGAGAACTACCAATACCACTTCTGCCATGACGTTCCATAGGATCTCTAAAAGTAGTGGGGTCAATGTCAAGAGGTTCAAACACAAAAGGATCATCACTCGTATCGTCACCAATATTGAGAACTCGAGAGTTATGGATTTTTGAACTTTTGGCGAGTGAGGCTAGTGACATTAGTGAAGATAGGATCTATCACTAATGGTCTCAAACTCTTGATCAAACGGAACTTCTAACAACTCGAAAAGATAAGTTAAGGGTACCCCATAAGCAAGTTGATTTTGAGCTTCCTTGGTGTGGATGATATGGTTAATCATGATGTGTGAAAGATTGATACGTTTAGCTTCATACATCAACAAAGCAGTGAAATTTGGAATTGAACCATCTTTAACTTCTCTTGGAATAATGACTTCATGAAGAATGTAAAATAAAAGTTTCTTTTCTGGGGTGATATCCTTAGTCTTAGGATAACTCATGGAGCTTGTTCCCGTCCCTTCCCATAGAAATTCTATAACTTTGGCTTCTAAATTATCAAGAACACCTTCCGGCATGCCCCTATAAGAATAAAGCTTTGTGCCTTGATTTGGAATCCCAAAAGCTCTAGCAACAACACTTGCAGTTAATTCCAATTCTTTAGTCTTAACTTGACTATTCAACTTCATGGTGTTAATATCTAAGTTCACATAGTAATAGAATTCTCTAATCCATGAAACACACCCTTTGTTTTCAAATCTCAACATAGGTAGCCAACCTTGAGCATCCAAAAACCTAAAAATTCTAGTACCATTAAGCAAGGTAAGAGGGTCTAAAGTCTTACCCCATAAGATGTTTTGTTGTGGAAAAGCATCGGGATTGACAATAATTTGAGGTCCGAATGATGAAGATTCTCCTTGCTTGCGTTTCCTAGAGTCAACCCTTGGTGGTGCCATTAGGAATTTCCTAGATTTTGAAGCTTGTTGGAAGAAAATGTTTATTGAGGAATTCTGACAAACACCTTGTAGGCAAGGATTTTGAAGGATTTGTTGTTGAAGATTTTGAAAGCTTTGATGATGCACAAACAAGATTTTGATGATGAAAAAGTGTTTTGATGCAAATAATGGTAAGGGATTATGAAAGTGTTGATGTTGAACAATATGGGATTGAGAGAGAATTGAGTTTGTTTTTGAAAAAGTTTTGAAAAAATTATGAAAGAGTAGGAAAAACCGTTTCTTATTGCCGCGATCCGGGCGATAGGACCTTTATCCGGGTGCCCGGATGAGGGCAATAACGCCCAGCAGTGGATACTCATCCAGTCATTGCATGCTTCTTCCGGTCGACCAAAAGAAGACAGTAACACTCGGATTACTATTTTGCTGGAAAAATGCAGTTTTTTCACAAATTCAAGTGACCCAAAGCATTCCTAGTTCTCTTCTAATAGCACAAAATTGATTCTCATGCAATGGTTTTGTAAAAATGTCGGCCAATTGATGCAAAGAATCAACAAAATCAAGTTCAATATCACATTTTTGCACATGATCTCTTAAAAAATGATAACGAATTTCAATATGCTTAGTTCTAGAATGTTGAATTGGATTCTTTGATAGACTTATAGCACTTGTATTATCGCACTTGATCGGCACACGATCATATTCTAGACCAAAGTCAAGCAAAGTTTGTTTCATCCATAGAATTTGTGCAACACAACTACCCATAGCTACGTACTCGGTTTCTGTTGTTGAAAGAGCTACACTATGTTGTTTATTGCTAGACCATGAAACTAAAGCATGTCCTAGAAATTGACAACTACCGCTAGTACTTTTTATATCAATCTTACAACCCACATAATCGGCATCAGAGTATCCTAGAAGTTCGAAAGATATTCCTTTAGGGTAAAAGAGTCCTAGATTAATAGTACCCTTAAGGTATCTAATAATCATTTTTACAACATTCAAGTGGGATTCCTTTGGAGAAGATTGAAAACGAGCACATAAGCATACAGAAAACATAATATTAGGTCTTGAGGCAGTCAAATAGAGAAGGCTTCCGATCATACCTCGATATTGTTTTTCATCAACTGATTTACCTTTTTCATCTTTGTCAAGCTTGATTGACGTTTCCATAGGAGTGCTCATTTCTTTTGGAATTTCAAGCCCGAACTTCTTGATGAGTTCCTTAATGTACTTAACTTGATTTATGAAGATCCCTTCATTTGTTTGTTTGATTTGAAGCCCAAGGAAGAAATTTAATTCTCCCATCATGCTCATTTCAAATTTTTTATGCATACATTCAGAAAAATACTTACAAAGGGATTCGTTAGTAGCACCAAAGATAATATCATCAACATATATTTGAACAAGCAATATATCTTTAGCTTTTTTTTTACAAATAATGTAGAGTCTAGTTTACCTCTACAAAAGTCGTTATCAAATAGATAATTACTTAATCTATCATACCATGCCCTAGGTGCTTGTTTGAGTCCATAAAGAGCTTTTTGAAGTTTGAATACATGACTTGATAAATTTGTATTTTCAAAACCTGGTGGTTGTTCAACATAAACTTCTTCTTGAAGATAACCATTTAAGAAAGCACTTTTGACATCCATTTGATAAAGTTTGAAGTTCATAAAACATGCATATGCTAGCAATATTCGAACGGATTCAAGTCGAGCTACCGGTGCAAAGGTTTCTTCAAAGTCTATTCCTTTTTCTTGATTATACCCTTGAGCAACCAATCTAGCCTTATTTCTAGTTACATTGCCGGATTCATCTAGTTTGTTTCAGAAAACCCATTTTGTACCAATAATCGGGTAATTACTAGGTCTTTCAACTAAGGTCCAAACTTGATTTCTTTTAAATTATTTAAGCTCTTCTTGCATAGCAATAGTCCAATCATCATCCAATAATGCTTCTTTTATATTCTTAGGTTCAATTTGAGATATAAAGTAACATGTTCACAAAAAGTATTTAGATTGGAACGAGTTCTTACACCTTGTGATGGATCTCCAATGATTTGATCATTTGGATGATTTTTGACAAATTTTCAACATTTTGAAAGATTTTGATTTGTTGATATGATTTGATCATTTGAAGTTGGTCGTTCTTCCTCTATTGGAGTATCAATTTGATTGCTTGTGGATGTATTGCCTTCTTCACTTGTCGGAATAAGTTGACCATGTTCTTCAACTTGTTGAATGCTTATATCATCATCTTCATCTTTTCTTGACATAAATGGGTTAGTTTCATCAAAATTAATATGCATAGATTCCTCAATTACGGAGATTCTTTTATTGTAAACTCGATATGCCTTGCTTCTAAAAGAATAACCAATAAAAATACCTTCGTCGGATTTTGAATCAAACTTACCAAGATGATCTTTATTATTTAAGATGAAGCATTTACATCCAAAAACTTTAAAATATGAAATATTTGGAGTACGTCCTTTCCATAGTTCATATGGAGTTTTCTTGAGAGAAGGTCTAATTAAAACTCTATTTAGAACATAGCAAGCCGTATTAACAGTTTCTCCCCAAAAGTATATAGGCAAATTGTTTTCTTTCAATATTGTTCTTGCCATTTCTTGTAGAGTTCGGTTTTTCCTTTCAACAATCCCATTTTGTTGAGGAGTTCTAGGAGCCGAAAAGTTATGCTCAATGCCATTTTGTTCACATAATTCCACAAAAGATGCATTTATGAATTCCGTGCCTTGATCACTATGAATGCATGAAATGTAGTATCTTGTCTCATTTTGCACTCTTTTACAGGATTTTGCAAATTCATTGAAAGCATCACTTTTGAAAACAAGAAACATTACCCATGTGTATCTAGTATAATCATCAACAATAACAAAAACATATCTAGATCCTCCTAGACTTATTACATCCATTGGTCCAAAAAGGTCCATATGAAATTTTTGTAAAGCTTTTGATGTAGTCACATGGCTAATGGTTTTGAAAGATGCTTTATGTTGTTTTTCAAATTGACATGCATCACATAAATGATCTTTTTCAAATTTGGTCTTAGGAAGTCCTCTTACAAGATCCTTTCGAGAAAGTTTACCAAGTAAATCCATGCTAATATGTCCTAATCTTCTATGCCATAACCAAGAACTTTTATTTGTTGTGATTAAACAATCAATATTTTGGCATGATATACTTTCAAAGTCAATGATATAGACATTTTCATGTCTATTTGTGATAAACAACATATTTTTCTTTTTGTCAAAAATGGTGCAACATGATGATTTAAATTCAACTAGATAATTATTATCACATAGTTGACTTACACTTAGCAAATTATGTTGCAATCCTTTCACAAGTAGCACATCATGAATAGATATATTATTTTTTATTTCCAATGTTATCTTTACCAATAATTTTACCTTTCTCATTATTTTCAAAGCTCACAAAACCTTTGTAATTTTTGATAGTCTCATAGAAAAGAGATGGATCACCGTTCATATGTCTTGAACATCCACTATCAATGACCCAATATACTTCATCCTTAGGGCAACCTATATACAAAAATAAATATTGTTAGTATTTACTCTTAACACATTTAATAATCCATTTTGGTTTAAGCCAAGAAGGAATTTTAGAGTCTCTATCTACCATATTTCGAAATTTACAATATGATGTTATGTGACCTTGTTTTTCACAATAGGTTCATGTTTTTTGAAATCCTTTTGATGTTGATGCTTCATTTGTAGAAGATGATGCTTTTACAAAGTATCTTTTTAGAGATTTTTGTTTTGAAGAAGGTTCATATCTTATTCCACTTTTATCAAAAGCCATTTTTTGTTATCCAAGCATTTTATCAAGATTTTCTTTTCCTTTTATAAATCTTGCTAGGCTTCCATTTAATCTTTGATTTTCTTTTTCAAGTTTTTTGACTTTTGTTTGAAGATTATTATTTTCGAAATGAATCTTAAGTGCCTTTTCATGAGCACAATTTCGATCTTTTTCAAACAACTTATTTTCTTCTTTTAAGGTATTATTTTCCTTTTGAAGTTCATGTATCTTGATAATTGCAATTTCAAAACTATCATGCATTTTAGAAAATTCATTTTGTAATTCTTCAAAAGAGTATTCATTTTCAATTAATGAGCTAGAGGTGTAATATTCGGAATTAAAAGAAGAACATACCTCATCATCCTCTTTTGTCATAAGACAAACAATGTTTGCCACTTCTTTATTTTCGCTTTCTTCACCGGTTGATGCATTGTTATCAATGTATGTTGCTTTCAAAGCTTTTTCACCCTTGGTTTTGATTGGTTTTGGACAATTTGCTTTTATGTGACCCGTCTTGTCACAATTGAAACATCTTCCTTCTTCTTTTGGTTTGTTTCTTCCTTTGTTCATAAACTTATTGTAAGGAGCTTTGCTTACCTTTTTTAATATGAGAAATTTCTTAAAGTTCCTTGTAAGAAAAGCTATCTCATCATCATCTTTTTTGTTTTCTTCATCTTCATCACTTGAGTAAGCCTTTGATGCAAGAAGTGCAAGTGACTTCTTGTTATTTCTTTTTTCTTCTTCTCGATCCTTCTTCTTCAACTCATGGCTCATAAGAGATCCCATAAGTTAACTAAGAGTGAGAGTTTTGAGGTCTTTAGCTTTCTCAATAGCCGTTACTTTAGCTTCACATGGCTCGGTTAAGCTTCGGAGAACTTTTCCTACTAATTCTTTGTTAGAATACTCTTTTTCAAGAAATTTTAGAGCATTAACAATATTGGTGAATCTAGAAAACATTTGTTCAATATTTTCATCAAAAGACATTTTGAACATTTCATATTTATGAACAAGCTTGTTTATTTTAGTTTCTTTAACTTGGTTAGTTCCCTCATATGTGACTTCTAATTGATCCCAAATTTCTTTAGCACTTTTGCATCCGGAAATTTTGTTGAACTCATTTGAATCTAAAGCAAGATATAACATATTCATAGATTTATAGTTTCTTTCACACATTTTGAAATCATCATCATTATAATCTTTTTCCTGTTTAGAGACAATGATGCTTTGTTCTCATTCCTTTTTAGTTAAGGTAGGATTGGTTGGTCCATTTTTTATCACATTCCAAACTCTTATGTCATTTGCTAGAATATAGATTCTCATCTTAGTTTTCCAAAAAGAATAGTTTATTCCATTAAACAATGGTGGTCTAGAGGAAGATTGTCCTTCAACTATATTAGACATTGATGAGCTTACCATAGGGATCCTCTACTAGATGTTAAGCTATATGTAGAGTACTAGCTCTTGATACCACTTATTGGTCCTTAATAACCTAAAAGGAGGAGGGGAGGGGGTGAATTAGGTTGTTAGGCAAGGTTAAGCAATTTAAAAAATTTTAATGTGGAAATAATGTCTAGTGAAAGATGATAATACTCTAGAAGTTTTTGAAGGCAGTTTATCAAACACTTAGTGGGCACACAAGTATATAACACTAGATAATCAATTAGAACTTCAAAATAAAATTTCAAATAGATAACTCAACAATTATCAAGCAATTAATGTGAGCAATATCCACACGAAAGTAAATGACTTGAAAATAAAGAGAATATAGTAAGAAAAATCAAACACGATAATTTTCAAGTGGTTCACACTCCCCGAGGCCTAGTCCACCACCTAAGGTCTTCCCTTCCCTTAGGATTT
Source organism: Ehretia macrophylla (assembly GCA_037974665.1). NCBI lineage: Eukaryota > Viridiplantae > Streptophyta > Magnoliopsida > Boraginales > Ehretiaceae > Ehretia > Ehretia macrophylla. The sequence goes on along the minus strand of CM075776.1, from coordinate 68,249,409 downwards.
AATAACTCTTCACTAAGATGCTTCTTCAAATGTTAGTGAAGCAAAAATCAACTACAATTACTCTTGAGTCTACAAGAGTTACATAAGCTCCTTCAAGTGTAGGTGAAGCTTAACCTACTATCCTCTCTTCCTTTGAGTCCACAAATGATTACAATACTTCTTCTCACAATGATTCTCTCAATCTATGTGAAAGAGTATATTACAAATATTGTGTGATAAAATGAATGACAATTGCAACTCCTATTTGAGTTTGATATTACAATTGAAGAAAACTTTGAATGCTCAAATATATGAAAATGATAGCTCAAGATTTCTCAATAAGAATGATATGAAAAACTTTTTGAATTAGCTTACAAATCTGAAGATTAAGACTTGGAGATGTATCTAAGAAGGTGAGAGAGCATGGTTTAAAAAAAGGAAAAGTTTAGACACAAATCGGATTTTAAGCAGAATTTTTGAATTTTTCCGTTAACCTATCCGGGCGCTGAGGCCTTCTTCTGGGCGCCCGGAAAGAGCATGTATCTCCTGAGTCAATCTTCTCTGTCGGGCGTTGTGCCTTCTATCCGGGCGACAGGATAAGGCCAATAACGCCCAGATGCTTAAAAAATGCTGAAAAGTTATATTTTGATCCCCAAAAACAATTTGTTTAATTGTAAAGCATTTGGGCACATATAAAAAAGATTTCTTAACATTTTTTAACATCCCAAAACATTTTCAAAACTGTTGAAAGGATTTAAAATGATTTACAATACAAGAGTTTGAAAACAAACAAAAATTATTTTTCAATGATGATTTTGAATAGATGTTTATTCGAAAGATATCTTGAAAGTATGAAAGACATTTTTGGAGAAATTATGAGCTATACAAATTATACTTAGGCAAACGACATTTTTTAAGGTCGGTACCCCTTATGTCGCCATGTTTCCTTCCTTGTGACTCACTATTTATCGTCGAGTGTTTAACTTGAATTCTTTTGGGCTTGGATACAATTTCTGATTGGGCTTGGACTTTGATCCAATAGCTTTCTACTCTTTGACTGAAACTAGTTGATCCATGTTGATGTGGACTTGCTTTGGTGGATTGAAGGTCTTACCAAAAAATAAAGAGAATGCTAAAGCACCATTTAGATGCTTTGTTATTATCAAAATAAAGATTATAGGCTTTTCAGGCCAACAATCTCCCCCTTTTTGATGATGGCAAAACATTAAAATTAGCAAGCATAAAATAGTTGAAATAGAAGAATAGAACTTGATTTGAGATCTCCCCTTCAATTTGAACTTGATTGAATTTATAGCTTGTACTTGAAAAACAAGCTCCCCCTGAACAAGTACAATGACATACACAATTTGTATGCAATGACATATACTATTTTTATGCTTTATTCTATTTCAATATATATTTTCTCCCCCTATTTGACAGCAACAAAATAGTTTCCATAGCAAATAACCATAAGAGTAAAAGCTACAGTAATTTATAACAGGTATAAGACAAGAGATAACCAAAGGAAATGCAAAACATTAATGAAATGAAGCAAAGTATCCAAACAATGTTAAAAGAAGATAAAAATGCTGAGGAGTTTTTGATGAAAGAAATATTTGAATGCAGGAAAAGAATGTTTGAAGAGAAACACATCTCAAGGCATCCACAGACTAAGGTAGGATTTCATCTTGTGCATTCAGGCAAGCAAGGATTTCATCATGTGAGGAGGAGTGAGAGGAAGACAATCCAACTCTTTGTTCTTGAGAACTACCAATACCACTTTGCCATGATGTTCCATAGGATCTCTAAAAGTAGTGGGGTCAATGTCAAGAGGTTCAAACACAAGAGGATCATCACTCGTATCGTCACCAATATTGAGAACTCGAGAGTTATGGATTTTCAACTTTTGGCGAGTGAGGCTAGTGACATTAGTGAAGATAGGATCTATCACTAATGGTCTCAAACTATTGATCACACAGAACTTCTAACAACTCGAAAAGATAAATTAAGGGTACCCCATAAGCAAGTTGATTTTGAACTTCCTTGGTGTGGATGATATGGTCAATCATTGATACGTTTAGCTTCATACATCAACAAAGCAATGAATTTTGGAATTGAACCATCTTTAACTTCTCTTGGAATAATGATTTCATGAAGAATGTAAAATAAAAGTTTCTTTTCTGAGGTGATATCCTTAGTCTTAGGATAACTCAAGGAGCTTGTTCCCGTCCCTTCCCATAGAAATTCTATAACTTTGGCTTCTAAATTATCAAGAACACCTTCTGGCTTGCCCCTATAAGAATAAAGCTTTGTGCCTTGATTTGGAATCCCAAAAGCTCTAGCAACAACACTTGCAGTTAATTCCAATTCTTTAGTCTTAACTTGACTATTCAACTTCTGATTGGCTTGGACTTTGAACCAATAGCTTTCTACTCTTTGACTGAAACTAATTGATTCATGTTAATGTAGACTTGCTTTGTTAGACTGAACGTCTTACCAAAGAACAAAGAGAATGCTAAAACACTATTTAGATGTTTTGTTATTATCAAAATAAATATTATAGGCTTTTGAGGCCAACAACACTTTATAAAGTATAGGGAAAAAACTTGCACATGAGTAAAAACATAAAGGGGTCCCGTGCCGTTTACCCAAAATCAAATGTAATGTATGGTAGGGGCAATTGCAATTCTAGAGATTCCCAATAGGACAAGAAGAACAAAAGAAATACATGACCATTTGGTTTAGTGCCAGAATTCTCGTAATGTCTAACATTCTAGTAATATATAATTAGCTTAGACCACCCTTTAAAAAACAAAACAAAAGAAATATGTTTAGAGTTTGAGATACTAGTCAACCAAATTGTAATATAATTTTAGTTTACGACTTTCTTAAATGGGCAAATTGTGTGTCATTGTTTCTTAAAACTAGTACAAAATTTTAAATCGCTCATAACAATTTTTTCAATAAGGATTATAACTTATAATTTAATACTTATATATAATTTTCTTTCTCTCATCTTTAAGTAGAGACTTTGTTTTTTATGCTTGAAAACACCTCAAAAATACCCTTATGTTTAAAAAAAAAAAATTGAGATCGAATGGGAGGTGCGACTCCCATTATCCTTCATAAACATTTGCCCGTACTTGCTGGGAAGTTGAAATCCATTGCTAATGCATTTCTTTAAATGCTCAATAAAAAGTTAAATAGTTACCTTTTTAATTAAGTTGGGTTTATGGGTAAACGTACAATCTTAACAAAGACTTACTATTACTCTCGAGCAGCACTTTCATTCGGTAACCAAATAAACCATCTAAGATACAAAAGTGAACCGATATGACCATCCAGCGATGGAAAACTTTTGCGTTACTTGCTCTTACAGACTTACAGTTGACAGTAAGAGATCGAGGGAAAGAAGGTATCTCAAAAACTTTTGACCACCTTGTTTGATAAGGGTTCGTGCCCAGCAATGACTTTAGTAAAGCTTTATCATAACCTTAAAGAGTTCAACATACACGAGTACTAGTTTGCCAACACATTAAACCTATTCAAGTCCCCAAAAAGGCTCAAGTCCGTAGTGACAGTAAAGAGAATCAAAATCATTATAAATTGAATACATATCTTTCAAATAACTAATGTGATACAGGATGTTACAAATAAATTGAAGATCATTGCGGAAAAGTACCTTAATATGCACCTCTGACTGAATGAGGACAATAGCGAGCATACTAGAGAAACAAATACTCAGAGAGCATTTTTACGTTGGCATAGTTTCTGTGAAGCTAGAAGATGTTCACACAAATGTAAACAAATCAAAAGTTTTTCAGCAGTCAATATGTATCCTTCTATACCAACTAGCCGGAAAAGAAAAGAGTATAGTGCCAGCAAAAGATGAATCAGTTAAGATGAACATCAAAGAAAATGTAGCTATCTCATTAAAGATTATAAACTCAAAAAGATAGATCATAAACTTAAGAAATTTGTCAGAGTCCATTTGCACCATTAACTTCCCTACATATAAGGATGCTCTTGGAGTTGGTCTAACAAGTGAACTTGAAAGCAAATAGATTTGCAATATCATAATCAAACAGTAATCAATATCAAGTACACCCGTAAAAGAAACAAAGGACGAAGAGATGCTAATCATTTTCATCCCTGCTAATCAAGAATAGTTGGCAGACTTGTTACAGTCTTGAAAAGCATCCATTGACAAATTGGCTATCCTCACATTCAACCCCTCAACCATAAAGGTCTTAAGCTCTTCATTAATCATATGGACCTGGCTACCTTCAGGCCAGTAGAAATGTTAAAAGAATTCTCAAAAGCAACATTGACAAAGGTTATGAAATCACACACATTATACAAGTTATGACAATTGAAACCCGCTTCTTTCTTATGCAAAGTTGAATAGAAATAACCATTGAAAATTGGTGCATGATGGAACCATAGAAATATTAAGAACAGTGTAACAGACACTAATTACATCCTCGTTCGCCCAAACCCACCCAGCCCCCTCCCCCCCACACAAGCAACAACCACACCAAAACCCCCACAAAAGGAAATCCCTAACATCCAACCAAAACAAAACGAAAAATAAGATAAAACAAAGAAAAGGGAACAAGCTAGATGATTTTCGGGAAGGGAATGGCAACAATGCGGGGCAGGAGAGGGGAAAGGAAAAGAAAATGAGAAAATATCATTTCGGTTACAACAACAGAAAACCGCATGCTAATCTGGCCTGGTTCTTCATGATGGATTTTAGTGCCAATACTCATCAGAAAACTCCAAAAGAACAGCACATAAGGAGAGAAGTAAGAGAAGCTGCCAAATCACAAGAACAGAGTCACATAGTCCAACAAGTAGCAATAACGTTCATCAAAGTCATTCAGCCAAATTGCAGCACATGAATCAAATATTCACCATTTGGAATCAATGCCTAAAATGTAGGAGAAGAGAAACCACTATAATTTCCAAAATCAAAACCAATCACAATACAGGAGACCTGTAAACAACAAAAACACTAAAGTTCTGCTGCCGTTTGAGATACAAGTTAACCAAACTCCAATACGAACTTAAATTTAGTCTATAGATTTTTATCATTTTAGCACATATCAGAAGCAAAAGAAAACAATTTTCAGCTACTCATCTAACAGAATAAAAGAACCTTCAAGTTTGCCCACCAATACCATGGCCTTTTCCATATCAACATTTCCTTACTAGTTAAAACCACTGCCTTCTGAAACACAGATCAAATTCTTCCTCCAAAACCATATCACAAGACCTAGCAAGGGAGTAGATAAGTAAACCAACCCAAGTCTCTATCCCATTAGCTAGAGTCGGCTATATGGATCAAACGATGCCATTCATTCATGTTGAGAGGCATCTAATTGAGGGATAAGATATTTTTACAGAACACAAGATCCGAGCCATCTTTATCCAGACATAAGCCATCTTAAAACAACTAAATGACTTCTCTTTTTGTCATTTTCCAAATTTTTGCATCATTAGCAGAGAGTAAAAAAACGAGATGCCTTGAAATCTTGAGAAACATAAGCTGAAAGAATCCCATTTCACTGATCTTCAACTAATTCCGAAAGATTACAATACGAAACACGTCAAAATTACATAATCAATAATAAATCAATCAATCAATCAATTAAGGCTATAAGTACGCCGTATTGGTTCTCCACTACCACCAACAACAGAAAGCAACCCGCCTTCGGCCGCCTCATCCTCATCCAAGTACAAATCCTCAACGCCCCTAAACGCAGCGTGAAAACCAACCACAACGACCCCAACTAGCAATGCAACAAACACATTCGAACCCACTTGGGTAAACGCCAAAGCAACGATAGTAAGAAGCCCCAGAGAGGCCATAACAACACGGTCATCAATTATTCTGTTAAAAATAACAACTGGGTCGTCGCGAAAGAAGACGAAGAAGAGCCACAACACGAAGATGATCAAGAAGACTATCATGGAAATAGGGTGGTATATAAGACTGCAGAAGAGTATGAAGAGCATTACCAAAGCGTAGTTGATGCGGAAGTAGTAGATGTTGCGGCGGAGGCGGGACATGGCTTCGGCGTAGCTGTAAGGGAGGGAGATAGCGGAGATGCCGAAGAATTCTCGCCATGGGCGGCGCGTGGAGATCTGCGCTCTGGCGCGTGAGATGAATGTTTTGGGTAGAGGAGGCGCGGTGGAGGCGGAGGTGGAGGTGGAGGTGGGGAGGGTGCCGTAATTGGAAGGTGAGTTTAGACGCATTTTTGTGCGAGTTCAATGCGTTGAGAGTTGTGGAAATATATGAGAAAAAGTTTCTTTTGTAAAGTCTTTATGGGTTTTGAGTTTTTCCGCTTTTGCCTTGTGATTTCCTATTTGTAAGGGTTGTTTTGGGGAGGAGAGGGCTTTCGAGGGTTTGAATAGGAGAGAGTTTACAAGGATAACATTATAACGTTATATTATAGATTTACTGTCCTGTGGTAGCATAATATTAAAAAATTATCCGATAAATTCAATTGTTTGGATCGATAATACAATTATAATAAAATAATTTGAACTGTTCAACACTATTATCAGAACAAATCTATTTGGCTCAACTTAAAAAGAGCACGTGCTTATAAGCATTTGGTATCAAAAGTGCTTGTTTGATATGGCAATAGTTTAACTACTTTAGTCAAATTTTAAAGGTATGGTGCATAAGGGACTTAGAAAATAAGTAGGGGATAAGGCATTTTCAAAATAATTAAAAGTGATTAGAGATTATCGTAACTTGTTGATCTCTAGATTGGTTGAGATGAATTTGGAACTTTTTATTTTTTCTTTCTTATTTATCAAATGACGTGTATTGTGGGCCATCGCCAAATTTTAACAGTAAATTTAAATTGATAAAGAATAAATTTTTATTAAAATAAATGATTAAAATTTAAAAGAAACAATTCAAATATCCACAATTATTTTTTTTTTTAAAAGCACCTATATTTCTGAGTAGCTTATAAGCACATTTTATCAACTCATAAGCCAAACAGGATGTACTTTCTCTTATTCTTTACGTGATGGTACTTAAAAAGATGACAAGAGACTGGAATTATAAAAGTTGTTGGTGGTGGAGTTTGTTGTCAATGTGAGCTGTGGTTTGTATACTTTAAGAAAGATGCAGGTGAACTTATTGAGCTATTTTGTGTTGTGGCAGGTGGACCTAGACTAGAGGGAACTTGGTCCTTGAAACTGGAATTTGGGAAAATGTGGGTGCTTGCATTGGCCCATATATGGAACAATGTAGCAAAAAATTGGGCCACTACTTAGTAGGGCATTAAAATATTAAAAACAAAAAAAAATCATTTTGGGACCAGAATTTAATATAATACAAATTAAGGGTCTCAATTTGAAAACCATTCACAGAAGGGTTTGAACTTTTAAAAAGAAAGCATTTCACATACCGTTAATTAACGGTGTTAGTATTTTGCTTATACAACTTCTTTTTTTTTTTCAAATCCAATGTGGTATTTTCTTTTCCTTTTTAAAGTCTGACATGACATTTTTTTAAAATAATAAATAAAAATAAATTTTGAATATTTTAAATTAAACAATAACGTAATAAATTCTACACCCTTTTAAAGCTGAAATAATATATCAACATATATATATACGCATTTTTCGTTATTAAATTATTCTAAGCAAGCACCTAAAAATGGTAGCGATAGGTATTCTGAAATGATATTGAATAGGAATAGAATGAGTTAAGGAATGGAATGACCCTGTGAATGGAATGAATTGGGAAAAGATATGTCATATTTGGTATATTCTAAGAATGAGAATATGAATGATATATTGATTCCAAGTCCATGTTTGGTAGTCAGTACAATAGAGTAATAATTGAGAATTTCTTATATAAAGTGACAAAAATAACCTTTTGTTACTACAAATACATTATTATCTTAATAAAAATAAGCATCATATCAATAATAATGGTTAGTTTGAGGCATATTATTATTATTATATTCATATTTTATTTTTATTTTTATTTTTATTATTATGACCTAATATTTTTTTTATTAAATTTACATTATTACTATTATTTTGTATTTTATGCTTATATTTGTATTTATAGTATATATTACTATTATTATATTTATTTTATTAATATATATATATATATATATATATATATATATATATATATATATATATATATATATTATAATAATTATATTTTATTTATATTTCTTGTTATTTATCTTATTTTATTATTATTATTATTAAGTTTTACTATAATTATATATTTTATACTATTATGATTTTATACTACTATTATCATATAATAACCGCAACGGAAGAAACTATGAAAAGTAATTTTTCAAGCATATACAACAATTCCATAACTTGATATTACATGTAATATACATAAAAAAAAAATTAGAACAAAAGGAAACTAGATACCTCTTAAGGTTCTCTTGCACATAAAAGACATATAGCGCTGCGGAAACATGAATAATAAAGCTATAATTACATAGAGAACCAAGAATTGAATCGTCCAAACATACACGTAACCTCAAAAATATGATAAAACCAAGCAAACTGAATATGAAAATTCATTACCGCTTGAAGAATACTTCGAATAGTTTGCTTGGATTGGAGACTGCAACATAGCAACCCTCTATGATCTCACACACACCACATCGAGGCTAGAACGAGACGAAACAAGCTCCTGCACGAGCTTCAATGGTTGGCACGAATCCCTAGGAGAGAGAGAGAGAAAGGGGCAGCCGACTTTTGCATAGAGAGATAGGCTGAAATTTTTGTTTTGTCACCTAGGGCTTTAGTTTAAGCTGTATTTATAAGCTGCTATAAGTTTTCATTATTTGTACCTTCACCCCAAACCTTATGGGGCTCTCTAAATTCAGCTCATAACATTTTCTAATCAATTATAAGTTAATTAGACATCAACCCGTAATTAATTGACACTCAATTAAATATCAATTCAACTTATACAAAAGCCAATTTCCCAAATTGCCCTTGACTCTAAGTCAAACATTTGACCATCAAACATTCTCTCTTACTTGCATACTCGAAAATTTTCCCTAAACCTATTCTAACCATATGCAATCGATTATATAATTGCTTCTAGCTAGAATACGAGAAGATCCTCGTGCTAGCATGACTTCTCCATTCTAGCCCTTATAGTTCTAACCCTTCAACTTGTATGCGATCCTGTAGGTTCAAGTGCCAAGCCGGTAGTAGTTGGCACAAGTACCAATTAACCCATCTCCATTAAAACTCCTTCTAATTGCTACTAATCGAGGTTAGCGTCTAGCAACACTCCCCGATGACCAGATGGCTCGAATGCTTAATCTAAGATTTTTTACTCAAGAACCTTTTGGCGACTAGTTAACGTACAGTTCATTCATTCCACTAGATGCCCTGAGCTTGCCTTAGGGTATGGTTAATGTCAGTCAAACCATAATAGGCTTGCTCCTATGTTCTGTTGACTTTTTTTGTATGATCCAATCATACCACCATGGCCATAGATTTCTGTCAACATCTCTATGAGACGACATAGGGCATATACTCTTTTTCATCAAGAGTAGTGGATCCTCGCAGTGACACTCACTAGCCTCGCAAGTACTTGACTGTACCTGAATCCCCTTTCAAGCAGGTCTTATCTTCCTCCCTTTTGTCCAGGGCCAAAGTACAATGAGTTGCTTACAAGCTACTATGATGACCTCGAGTCAAATGAGTACTTTGCACAACTATTACCTGAGAACCTTCTCATTGACTTAATCAGATGAAGCCCCCATTGAGTGTTCTCTACGGATTGTGTCCGATGTACATATCTTTATATGCACCCATGCATTAGCCTTGACATCTTATGTCACTTGGTCGATGAGATCAACCTAGATGGAGCTAACTATATGTCAGTCTTGTCGGATTCACTAATGCCCAGTCTTGATGAATCCTACGACCTAGGACAGGTTTTAGGTATGTCTTGGGTGTCGATTCTCATCAACCATAAGCTCTTATGGTTCGACCCTATACCAACATATCCAAGGGCTTTATCAGTTATATATAATATGCAGCTAGACGATATATGAATGTATAAGAGATAAAGGTAAATGTCATATGGTACTTTTATCTGATTAAAACTTTATAACAAAGATTGTTTTGTTACACAAATATCCCTATCATTCTTCATCGAATGATTGGCTTGCAGGGCATATTCTTAACAATCTCCTACTTGCACTTATAGTCAGTCCTTTCGGTATTTAATACCCATCTTAGATCTATGGCAGTCAAACTCCTTTGACCCCAAGGCTTTAGTGAACGGGTCTGCCAAATTTTCTTTACCGTCTATCTTCTCAATCTGTACATCTCCCCTTTCTATGATATCTCGAATCAAGTAAAAGCAATGCAAAATGTGTTTGGTCTTCTAATGAGACCTTGGTTCCTTGGCCTGAGCGATTGCTTTAGTGTCATCACAATATAGTGTCACTGGTACATCACTATCAGGAACCTCACCAAGTTCAGAAATGAGCTTTGTTAACCAAACAACTTTTCTTGCTTCATCACATGCAGCAATATATTCTGCCTCGGTTACTAATTCGGCCACAATGCTTTGCTTGGAACTCTTTCCAAATCACTGCTCACCATTAATGGTTAATGTAAAGACTGATGTTGATTTGCTATCACGGTTGAATTTGAAGCTAGAATTTATAAAACCTTCAGGCTTAATTCTATATATCCATCAATGAGGTACTGGTTTTAAGTATTTCTCTAAATACTTAATAATCGACCTACCAGTGAATCTCATCTAGGTCATCCCGACATCTGCTAATCATTCCAAGTGAATTAGCTATATCGACCCTCATACATTCATGGCATACATGTTGGAGCCAATCGTCGAAGCATACGGAATCCCCTTCATGCATTCTCGCTCAGCATTATACTATATACAGTTGCTTATGCTCAGAACGATCCCAGTTCCAAACGAGTATGTACCTCTTCTTCGAACTATCCATGTGATACCTATTCCGAATAGTAGCTATGTATGTCAACTGGGACAAGCCTAGCATTCTTCTTGAACTATCTCTATAGATCTTTATACTTAGTATGTAGGATACTTCCCAAGTCTTTCATGGAGAACTGCTTTGTATAGCCAGATCTTCAATTTCTTTAATGTTCCTACAGGATTCCAAATGTGTAGTATGTCATCTACATTGAGCATCAAGAAAATGAGTTTTGCTCCTACTAACCTTTTGTACATGCAGCATCCCCTTTTATTTCAGACCAAGCCAAACCCTTTTGACTTTTATGTCGAAACAATCACTCCAATTGTGAGACGCTCGCCTTAGTCCATAAATGGTTATTTATAGCTTGCATACCTTGGACTCAGCATTCCTTGATGTAGAACCCTAGGATTGTACCATGTACATATCTTTCTCAACTTCCCATTGAGAAGCACAGTTTTATATCCATTTGTGAAATCCACTAGTCATGCTGTGCTACTAAAGCAAGCTTGATCCAAATAGACTTGATCATTGCTACTTGTGAGAGGATCTCGTTATAATCAATGCCTTGCCTTGGGCGAAAAGCCCTCAGCAACTAGACGCGCCCTGTATATTTCAACCTTGCTGTCTACTCTAGTCTTTTATGTTTGAACAAACACCTATACCCTGTGGCAATGAGCCCCAAATGGATCAACCAATGTCCAACATTGCTAACCTTTGTGAAGTTCATTTTGGATTTCATGGCCTGAAGCTACTACTCACAAATCAAATACTGCATCACCTCTAAGAATGTAGCTGGTCATACGTCACATTGACTGACTTCTACAATATCACCATCCTGGATCAGGTACTCTCAGAACCTATCTGGCTTGCGAGTGATTCTCCCAAATCTTCTCAACGGTGTTTGTACAAGTATGTCAGTGTTGCCTTTAGGTTCTTTCGTCTGACTGATTTGTTGTGGACCCTTGATCTTATTAAGTTCCACTTTTTTTTCCCACTATGCCCTTATTCCAAGAACTCTTTCTTTAAGACTTTGGCATATCTAACCAATGAACATTTTTTGGCCAAATGTGTGGTCGAAATGATACCCCTAGTCTCTTTGGGATATTACAAATCTATATTGTTAGACCTTGATTCCATTTTCTTTGTCTTATGTTTCTTAACGCAAGCGTTGCAACCCCAAATCCTGAGGTTGTCAAGACTTGGTTTGCTACCCTTCTATATCTCATATGGTGTACATAAAACTGATTTGAAAGGAATACTATTCGATTGATATGCAACTAATTTCAAGGCATACACCAAGAAGATTAGTGAAGCCCATCATGGACTCGACCTTGTTTAACAAGGTGTTATTCCTTCGCTTGGACATGCCAATGTGCAACAGTGCTCCAAGAATAGTCCATTACAAGAGAATATAATCCCGTCTAAGATAACTTAGAAACTCATCGCTCAAGTATTTCCCACCTCAATCTGATCGAAGTTTTTTAATACTCTTGCACGTTCGTTTCTCTACTTCATTCTTGAAGCACTTGAATGCTTCGAAGGCTACTGATTTGTGTTTAAACAAGAACACATACGTATACCTTGATAAGTCACCTGTGAAAGTGATGAAATGGTGAAACCTTCTCCAATTTGTACTCAAAGTGGTCTACATACATCTGTATGTACCAATTCTAACATTTCTATAGCTCGTGCGCCTTTCCTGAGAAAGGTACCTTGGTCATTTTACCCTTGAGACATGATTCGCAGGTTGGATAAGACTCAGGACTATAGTCCCCAAGGAATCCTTTATTGGCCAATTGTTCGAGGCGTTTCTCGTTGATATGACCGAGACTACAATTCTAGAGATATGATTTATTCACTATGTTATCTCTGGGTCTTCATATGATCACGAGTTTGATTTAAGGCACACATATGAACACCATGTTCTGCCTATTTGGTACTTCTTGGAGACATAACCTCTACATCCAATGTAAATAGTTCTCTTTAGTTCTAAATTTCTACTCTTTTGTAGTCCTATGAAGAGAACTACCAGTATCCAATACCCCGAAAGTAGAATCATAAATCAAAATGATTAAGATTAAACTAATCCCAATGTGAAGCATCACCATGCTTTCACTGCGAGACCAATTCAAGACACTTCTTGCATACCCCTTTACATATTTCATATGTAACAGTCTTCCTTTTTGGTATTTAGAAGTTGATAGCCTTGTTATTTTCTTATATAGCACTAAACAGTTATCCTTTGATCCTATCATCATGTTGTAAGGTGAATCTTTCCCTTTTCTTCTCCCAGAAGACTTGCCGTATCTCTTGGCCTAGAAGAATATCCCACTAGCATAATGGATTCATTCTTTCTCATTGAGTTTGCACTGAGTTCAATCGAATTGAGTAAACAAAACTCAATGTTTGACCTTGTTCATATGAAGAATCACCTCGAACATAGAGAAAACTTCGGGTAATGACTATGGGATCAAACCCAAAAGGTGTTCTCCTCAATGTAACCGATCATGGGAATATGATCTCCAATAAGAGAAGCCTTAGTCATTTGTACCTAGAACAAGGACTTCAATATCTAATATCTGACCGTCCAACATCCAAATCTTAGGGATTAAATGCTTATGTTGCCTCTGAAGTTCAGAGCTCATGGATCTAAGCATTACACACCTCACTAGAGTGGAACTAACCTTGTACTTCTCATAGATTGCAATCTCGTTTTTACTTGCAGCCTCAACAAGGGCAACAAGACATTTCCATGAGATATCATGAATTTGGCGAGTAATACTTGTGAAACACGTTTCACAAAATTACGATATCTATCATCTTATGTGATATCGGTCAGGTTGTTGGTATCTTATACCATGCAGTGTTAATGCATTTGCCATTTGATTTAGTGATCTGAAATGTACAAGATAAATAAAGTAACTCTAGCATCTTATTAGTTTTAATCCCCAAAAGGTCTGGACTTTGACCTATTGGTCTCCCACTATTTTTCAGCACTCACACCACCCTCATGGTATGTTTGTGAGCCTCTCTAGGTCTCAAGGTGGGGTTAGGACCTATTCTCGCTTACACATACCCCCATATGAAGTAAAGACCAAGCATGCATGTCACGCCCTGACCCAACCTATAGCGGCTAGACTAGGGTATAACCTAATTCGTTTATGCTATTTTACGACTTAGCCATTTGTTATGATTAACGCTTTACGTTGGACTCCAAAATATTTTTCGAAAAACCGACAGCATAACGGCTGTAATTAGGATCTTTGGTTTGACCTAATTTCTAAATGCCTCAAAATTTCCAATCATAAATTTGATTCCAACTAAGATTCTTATTTTGTCATCAACCGATATGCCTACTAATTTATCTTGAAAGTCCCATTTGGTTAACAAGCGTAGCACGATAACTATGTCTCGTTTATTTGTCAATTTTCCTATTATGCAAATACCTATTATCCTTTAGCTTATGAATGAGCACCTAAGTGAAATTAGATAAAGTTAACTTAGTTGATTCTTCACCTAGTGGTTTAAATGCCTACGATAACTACTAATCAAGATAATGAAAGCAAACAACTAAATAAAGAGTTCGTCCGGTTATAGTTAGTACAAGCCAAAATTAGACCCCAAATTATAACGGGGGTCATTTACAATAACAACATAAGTAGTCTTTAAAACAAACACAACGTCCATAAAGCATCCACATTCAGGCAAAGCACATAAGGCACGTAGTCACTCCAAGGATTCATCAACAGGTACATTATCCTTGGGTACCTGTTCCAAATCCGCTTCACCTGTGATAATAAAAGAGGGTAAGTCCTTATGAACTCAGCGAGGGGAGAACAAGTGACAAGGTTTTTGAAATCCTTTTTCCCGGTTAACTTGTGAAAACTCCTTTGAAAACATGTTATGTAACACAAATAAGATCATATATAGCATAAGTATAATGGAACAATAAATACAGTTACCACACTATTTTATTAACACAAGATAAACAGTAAAGATTTTCATCACATTTGATTCACGTATTAATCATAGTAGTGGCATATAGGTAAACAGTCTTTCCTCCCCGAGGTCCTCTAGGAACCAAGTGAGAGTACTTAAGCACATAGTAAAAAGGATACGGTGAGCTTTCGCTCTCAAGATCAATCGGTGAGCATTTGCTCTCAAGATTATTTCCAATAACCATTGTTGTAGCCGGCATCAATCGTCCACTTATCACTCCTAATGGGTATACTCCGAATGTACACCAAATCCTACGACCCAACTCTCCGATGGTGGAATGCCAAGTGAGAGAGGGAATTGGACCATGGTAGTCATGGGAGCACCGGCAAGCCCTATGCCGCCTGGCGTTCGTGAAACGCTACCATGCCACAATAAAAGGTTGCAACCATGTATGCACTGTACATTTATGCCATTTAACATTTCACAGTAGGAGGTCAACAAAGCAGGTTGCCTCCGAGCAACTATATGATCACATTTTGTCATATTGGCACATAAGGCATTGTAAGAACATATAATCATTTCATATATCAATTTGAAAACAATTAAACTTTCACGGGCAGCCAAGTAATCATGTTCAAAATAAGCCATAGAATATCTTTTAACAATTCACATTAAGAGGTCAAGAAAGTGGGTTGCCTCTAGATACACGTATGATCACATATCGACAAGTAAACATACGAGACATGCTTTGACATGTAAATCCACTTTCTATAACACCTAGAAGCATATAAAAATTTAACGGGCAGCCAAGTAACACCATATAAAACAAGTTATATAACTCATTTTAGTGCATATACCAAGTGTTAGGAACATACGAGCATGCTACGACACTTTACCCAAAACCAGGTGGAAGAATAGTTAACTTATCAACATGCAATCACCAAGAATCAAGCTTAGGGCTATCAAGACAATTCCGGGCAGCCCATTAACATTCCTCAATATCAATTATAAGTCACACAAGGGTGGTTTATGACTTGGAAGTCTACGTAGCCATTTAGGTTTACAAGGACCGTGTTCGGGTGTAGGTTTAGTTGGTTAAGAACCACAAGAATCACTTAGACCAATTCAAGCACACTTAGAGATTATTGGACAGCCTACTAACAACTCAAATGAATTCATTTAACCATACGATAGTCACTTAGCAAGCATGCATAGGCAATAGGGCTTCAATATCGTGTTCATACATATGCTCAAGCAAGAATTCGTCATGTAATGAACCTAAGCCATGCATCAACTAATTTAAGAAACCTCACTCAACCAAAACAGTCCATACAACTTCTAATTTCCACAAGTCCAAGCATTCAATACCTCAAAGTACAATTACAATATGATTTAAAACAAGTTTCCAAGCAAAACCTCACTGCAATAGCCTATTTTTCCTTATTTGGTTAACCAAGAAAATAACCTCCAAATTCAGTGAATCAAATATCAAATTGAATATTAACAAGTGCTTTAAATCTAAGAACAAACCTCGCTGCATTTGGAGTTCGGAAATAGGAGTTATGACTAAAACCGCGAGACTATGTAAATCTGTCCAATTTTATACACATTTCGATATTTTCCATTTTTGGGGGTCTTAAACTCAAAATTAGCCTTAGCCTATTTCTGAAATATATGTTCAGAACTGAAAAATATAGTGACTCCGTAAATTTATTACATTTTTAACATCGTTTGTTAGGCTAAACATGTTTCGTTCTACTTGGACAGAGAGTTGCCAGAAAAACGTCACTTCTAGTCTCAAGGTTTCTAGAAATTTCCAAGCCATGCACGAGGAGATATGCTCATATAAACACATGTACATGGACTTAAAGAGTAAATACAGCCATATAAGAGCATGCATGTGAGTTTTGAAAGCATTTGAAAAGATTTAACCTTCACCTTAGCAACTTGATAGGTGAAATGCAAGACTAGCTCTTGAATCGCACGAAAATCCCTTTTTCCTTGCTTTGGCTGAGTGGTCTCCTTATTTTCCTTAAATCCTAGTCTAGTTAGCAAGTGTAGAAGGTGTGCATGTGCTCAAAACCAAAAGACAAGGAATGAAACCCTTAAAGCTTACCTATAGCCGAAAATCAGAGGTATTGTGAGCTTTGTGTATGACTTGAGCTATCTAGCTTGAGCTCCTTGCTATGGCCAAAACTTGGAGTGTCCTAGAGAGCATGCTTGAGTCTTGGAAGCTCAAGAGAGAGCTAGAACCAAAATGGAGAGAGAATGAGAGAGTTGAGAGGAAAAAATGAAAGTTTGAGATGTTTGTGTGTTTGCATGTGGGTGTCGGCCTTGGTGCATACAAGGCTGAATTTTTTTGTCATCTTGAGCATTTTTTGAATTGTAGGGATGTTTTGGGTGAGTAGGCCGAGAAAGTGAGGAGTTTGGGTAGTTATGCTTCTAGTGTTTGGTGAGGAATATTTGAGTGTTTTTTTTTGTGTTTTGTGTGTGTTTAAATTATAATTGTGTGTAAGAGAATGTTGGGTTGTTTGTCTTCTAGTGGGTTGAATTAGGATTAAAGTATAGTATTTAATAGTTAGTGGGTTTTGTAGGAAAATGTGATTAGGTATATTATATTGGAGATAGTTTGGATGATGATATGATTTTGTCTTGTAGTGAATTTGAATTAGGATTAAAATAATGTTAGTGGAATATTTAGGAATAGTTTAATGTTATTTTATTGTTAGTGGAGTTTGTAGGATTTGAATTAGAGAATTTAATATTGGTTAGTGGATTGTGTAGGATTATTTTATTATCTAGTGCTTTGTGTCGGAATCTTTATTGATTAGCGTGCAGACACGCATTCTTAAGTTTAGGGCACGCACTACGAGATAATGCACGCACTTCTAGATAAATGCACTGATTCTAATGTAAATGCATGTAATCCTAGGTGAATGTACGTAAACCAATGCAAGACACGTAATTCAATGCAATGCACGTAAATCAAGGTATGACACTTAAATCTAAGTTAAGACACGCAATTTGAAGTTAGTGTACACAAATCGAGGTATCGCGCGTAAATCGAGGTCATGACACATAATTCTAGGTCAAGACACGTATGACGAGGCATGCACAAAAATCAAGACAGGGCACGTAATTCAAGATCGGTCATATAATTCTGGGTCTAAGGCACGCAAATTGAGGTAAGACACGTTATTCGGGGTCGGGCCTCACAATGCATACCAAAATGGTAGGTCATCTAAGCTAGTTGCATCTCCATACAACTCCTAACTTGTTTAGCCCTTCAACCCGCGTAGACCCTTAGGAGGTAGGGACCATCTATTATTTGAGTATAAGTCAACCATCAATAGTGCATATGTTTGGTGAGCGTGTGTCACATGCCACCCCCTGGGAGGCAGGGTCAAGCAACACGCATCCACACCCCTCCGCACATACCACTTTGAGTAGAAGTTATCTAGCAACCATGAAGTTAGGACTCCCTGGGAGGCAGGGTCAAATCGTTCACCTCATAGTCAAATGATTGCCCTCCTACTATGATGAAAGGGCTACAATTGTACACCCAGTGTTGATTAATTGCTTATAAACTTAATATTAACTAGAGGGAATTATTAATGCTCTTTAGTTTGGTCTCATCATTTTAACATACATGCATCATACATAGATAGTGCATAGGCCATACGTATATATTTTCATGCTTTCAGTGAGATAATATATCTCTATATATTATATATAATCTATACTACACTACCGGATAGGTTATGAAGTTTTTATCTTTCCTAAGTTTCATCAAGCCACTTAGTGAAACCTAGAGTAGATCCCTAGAATGAATGTGAATGACAATTAAGGAAAACAATACAATTATCCACAATTGGAAACCCCTTCCCAATATGGAAACTGCTTTCAATCCATGCTGGCCTACCATCTTCAGTCTTCATCTTGATCTCCATCTATCTCTACTTCTATACTAGTCCTATCATACTACATTACATTGCTTTTCAAAAGTAGAAACCCCAAGATAAGGGGAGTTACATAGGAGGGAGAGAGAAGAAATTACAAGTAGAAATAAAGAGAAGGCGAGACACGCAGACCCCATTTCCAAAAATACATTCAATATTCATTTACGTGAAAGATGCAAATCATACATTCATCAATGAATCTAAGCTCCATAACCACCCCATGCATATACATTTATGAAATATAATATTAAAATTGACAATTCATAAAACAAAACCTCTTTTCGTTTTCTCGCATCTCCCTTGGATTATATTGGCATACATATACTTTCTCGTTGCGTTCCCCTTCACATTAATCTTAGTAATTAATTGGGCTCAACTTACATCCCTAGGATGACTTGTTGCGCAAGGCCCAATACTCATCCTAAGCCCACTTCTTGATCCAATTAGAGTTCCTAGGCTTAATTTAATTTTCTCCAAGAAAATCCAAATAATATTAAGCCCATAGGTTTTTAGGCCCAATTGGGCTTTACCAAAACCTAATTAGTCAGACATGTAATTTTAATTTGTTACCCACTATCAAAATTAACTCTAGATTCTCAATCCTATTAATTTTGACTAAGTTAACAAATTAAATTGTCAAGTCAAACATTGGTCAACTTTGGTTAAATCACATAAAACGTGAATTCATTCACCTACCTAGTTAATTAATTTGATTAGGATTTGAATCTTTAAGAAAATTGGATTACAAAATCAACTCCTTAATTTTGACTTTCCAAAATCGTACTAAGATCAAATCTATTACCAAATATGGCAACTAGGACTAGGGTTTGACCATTCTATTGACCTTGACACTGGAAAAAACATCCTAGGCTCATAGAAAATTGTGCCGCCACTTTGGAGTAGCGAAACAACCCTCACAAGTGCCAAAAATGAATTTTTCCAGAATCTACCATAACAGACCTGTGCACTAACCTTACTATAATTGCTTCGTTTAATGTACTTACACATCTCCTAAAATTCTAAACTTCGACATGGAGATAGCCATTTAAGTATAAATGATGTTAGAAAAAAGTGGAACTCGATTTGGATTTGTTTTGACCAAGTTATGCCTCCTAGACCAGACATTACGCAGTCTGTCCAGAATGCTGACTCTACAAAAAATGTACTGTTCATGCCATTTTTCGCATACTAAATCATGAACTAACAAACCGGGTATAAGCCTAATTTGTTCTACTATCAGTGGGGAATAACATACAAAAAAATTGGGCACAAAAAATGAGTTTTAATATGACAAACAAACAATATAATCTCAGTGCGCAGAAAATGAATTCATGTTTTCAATGCATGTTTGGGTGGCTCTGATACCAATTGAAGGTTCTCTTGCACATAAAAGACATGTAGTGCAGAGGAAACATGAATAATAAAGCTATAATTACAGAGAGAACCAAGAATTGCATCATCCAAAAATACATGTAAACTCGAAAACATGATAAAACCAAGCAAACTGAATATGAAAATTCATTACCTCTTGAAGAATAATTCGAATAGTTTGCTTGGATTGGAGACTGCAATGTAGCAGCCCTCTACGATCTCACACACACCACGTCGAGGTTAGAACGAGGCGAAGCAAGCTCTTGCATGAGCTACAATGGCTGGCACGAATCCCTAAGAGAGAGAGAAAGGGCAACCGACTTTTGCATAGAGAGATAGGCTGAAAGTTTAAGCTGTATTTATAAGGTGCTATAAGTTTTCATTATTTGTACCTTCACCCCAGATCCTATGGGCTCTCTAAATTCAGCTTATAACATTTTCTAATCAACTATAAGTTAATTATACATCAACCCATAATTAATTGACACTCAATTAAATACCAATTCAACTTATACAAAAGCCAATTTCCCAAATTGCCCTTGACTCTAAGTCAAACGTTTGACCATCAAACATTCTCTCTTACTTGCATACTCGAAAGGTTTCCCTAAACCTATTCTAACTATATGCAATTCATTATATAATTGCTTCTAGATAGAATACGAGAAGATCCTCGTACTAGTGTGACTTTTCCATTCTATCCCTCATAGTTCTAACCCTTCAGCTTGTGTGCGATCCTGTAGGTTCGAGTACCAAACCGGTAATAGCTGGGACAAGTACCAATTAACCCATCTCCATTAGAATTCCTTCTAATTGCTACTAATCGAGGTTGGCGTCTAGCAACACTCCCCGACGACCAGATGGCTCGAATGCTTAATCCAAGCTTTTTTACTCAAGAACCTTTTGGTGACTAGTTAATGTACAGTTCATTCATTCCACTAGATGCCCCGAGCTTGCCTTAGGGTATGGTTAATATCAGTCAAACCATAATAGGCTTGCTCCTATGTTCTGTTGAATTTTTCTGTATGATCCAATCATACCACCATGGCCATGGATTTCTGTCAACATCTCTATGAGACGACATAGGGTATACTCTCTTTCATCCAGAGTAATGGATCCTCGCAGTGACACTCATTAGCGTCGCAAGTACTTGACTGTACCTGAATCCCCTTTCAAGCAGGTCTTATCTTCCTCCCTTTTGTCCAGGGCCAAAGTACAATGAGTTGCTTACAAGATACTATGATGACCTCGAGTCAGAGGAGTACTTTGCACAACTATCACTTGAGAATCTTCTCATTGACTTAAGCGGATGAAACCCCCATTTAGTGTTCTCTACGGATCGTGTCCGATGTACATATCTTTAGATGCACCCATGCATTAGCCTTGACATCTTATGTCACTTGGTCGATGAGATCAACCTACATGGAACTAACTACATGTCAGTCTTGCTGGATTCACCAATGCCCAGTCTTGATGAATCCTACGACCTAGGACAGGTTTTAGGTATGTCTTGGGTGTCGATTCTCATCAACCATAAGCTCTTATGGTTCGACCCTATACCGACATATCCAAGGGCTTTATCAGTTATATATAATATGCAGCTAGACGATATATGAATGTATAAGAGATAAAGGTAAATGCCATATGGTACTTTTATTTGATTAAAACTTTATAACAAAGATCATTTTGTTACACAAATATCCCCATCATCCTTCATCGAATGATTGGCTTGTAGGGCATATTCCCAATAACCTCTTGTAGACCTTTTGTAGTAAAAAGCTAGGTTGAGTTTACTCTTGCAAGACTCCTCATTCTATAAGTGTAAAAGCTAAGTTAGTCCACACAAGCAAGTGAAGAAGTTTCATTCCCTTTTATGAATTATAGTGCTAGCAAATTTTGTTGAAATAAATATGAACTTGCTATTCTTTAGTTCTCTAAGTAAAGAACAACTACACTAGCTATCTTTCTCACAATGTAAAGTGTGTAGCATTTTTTCACTAAATGTCCATTCTATATATCATATAGAATATAGACATATACACATATATATCTACTACTCTTGCATGCAATATATACAAGTCTCATATAAAAATTACACCTGTCTTGCATGTTTTGCCAAATATACAAGAGATAGAATAAGTGAAAAATCCCATATTTCTACTAACTCTTTGATTAGGCCTTAATCAAGATTAACTCCTTAATCTTCCATACATGTTTATATATAGGTCAATTAACTTAAGTAAGCAATATTTAAACTAATCACCATTTGATTAAATTATAGAAATAATATTTTTACTTTGCACTTAAGCCCCTATATATAATCCATAATGACGCATTGGCCCCATTAACTTTCAATGATACAAATACTATTTTTATATAACTCTTAGCAATTTATGAGAAGAAGATACAAGTTCAAATAAAACTTAATCACTTCGCTGTATTGTGTCTGATCTTCTAAGTTGTCAAATAGTAATAAAGAAACATTAAACGCCTTTAATATTAATCGAACTCTTTGCATTATTTTGAAAATGTCTCCTTCATTCTCGAAATACCCTTAAAGGTCTTGAATGACGTCTAGCAATATATCAAGACAATTTATAAGCAACTTAGTGAACCTATTTAGTTAATGATTACCGTACAATTCAATCATTCTATTAATAATTTCTCGATCAAGTAAGAACTATGGACGATTAAGTTCATTGACTTGATTCTATGCTTAGATCAAATTTGGCTTAATGAGATATGACATATAGAAAATACATTTTTCAACATTCATACTTTGGCCAAGGATTTTTTCATTCAACATCCATTAATAATGGATCATATCTAAACAATCACTTGCCACTCACTATACTAAGTGAATGAAATTGTAAGTGAACATGTCTCTCTTGTGAACAGGACAAACTTTGTTCAAAAGCTAATCTCAAACACTAATAAATATGACAATTGTTGTGGCAAGTCAAAAGATCACTTGCACCATTGAAATGAATAATAAATTATTAATCTCAAGCCATGTAATTTGTTATTTAGATCATGGTGATTATTCAACTAATAATTACTCACATGTTTGCTATTTACATCTCATGCTTTTATGGTATGTGACTCACCATCTTTTATAATTAATATTTCATACTAATCAAAGGTAACAAATTAATGTGATAGTCTGTACTCGATTAATTGAAGTCTTATTCAAGTAATCTATGGACTATAAATAATTTAAGCATTATCATACTAAAGAAACATGGCCACATATTCCTTAAAAGTTGAAAATATATTTTTTTAATGAAAATACGAGGGACTCATTCATATATTAAAAAGAGAATATGAATAATTAAACAAGCCATTAATTTGAACAAGTATGCATCAAATACCCCAAAACGAGTCATTTATTTATAACATTAGGGCATATCACTAACAATCCCCTACTTGCACTAATACTATATTATCTTCTCAAGATGATGATCCAACTGTGACTGAGTCATAGCATTGGTAAGTGAGTTAGCTACATTATCTAATGAAGCTACTTTCTATAAAACTATATATTTTTGGGTTATAATCATCCTAATAATATGGAAACACCTTTCTATGTGTTTGGACCTCTGGGGATACTTGGGTTCCTTAGCTCCATTGTTGTTGTAATACAAAAGTATTGACAACTTAACAGAATGAACCACTCCTAGCTCTTTCACGAACTTCTTCATCCAAACAACTTCCTTTCCAGCATCACATGCCATAACATACTCGGCTTCTGTGGTGGAATTAGCATTCACATATTTTTTGGAACTCTTTTAACTTACTGATCCTTTATTACAAATAAATATGAACGCTAATGTAAACCTTTTATCATCTATATCAAATTAAAAATTTGAATCAGTAAATCCATCAATACAGAGTTCATCTCCTCCATAAACTAAAACTATATCCTTAATCCTTCTCAAGTACTTTAGGATATGTTTTACTGTTATCCAATTTTTCTCACCTGGTTTAGACTGATATCTCTTTGTAACACTTATAACTTGCGCAATATCAGGACTTGTATATAGCATAGCATAATAAGACTATTTATTGTCGAAACATAAGGTATTTTGTCTATGTTTTGCCTTTACTTGAAGGTTTTGGCCACATCCCTTTAGAAAGATGGATTCCATGCCTCGAAAGCAATAAAACCTTCTTAGAATTTTTCATCTTGAACTTCTTTAAGACCTTTTCTATATACAAGCTTAGGATAAGCCAATTAATCTTTTCACATTATCTCTATAGATGCGAATTCCTAAGATATAACTGGCACCTCCCAAATCCTTTGTGGAGAATGTTTTACTTAAACACACTTTAGTCAACATCATCATTCTCATATCATTTTCCATGATAAGGATGTCATCAACAAAAAAAATAAGGAAAGTGGTTGTGCATCCACTAACCTTCTTGTAAACATAAGGTTCATCCTCATTTTTAATGAAACCAAATTCTTTAACCTCATTATTAAATTAGATGTTCCAATTCCTAGAAGCTTGCTTAAGACCATAAATGGATCTCTTAAGCTTGCACAATTTTCTATCTTTGGATTCAAAACCTAGTTGTTGTTCCATATAGATATCTTTATCAAGATGTCCATTCAGAAACGTAGTTTTGACATCTATTTGCGAGATTTTGTAATCATAGTGTACAATAATGGCTAGAAATATGCTAATATACTTAGCTTAGCAATTGGTGAAAAGGTTTCGTCATAGTCAACACCTTGCATTTGACGATATCCTTTGGCTACTAGTCTAGCTTTAAAGGTCTCTACCTTTCCATCATCTTCAATCTTTTTCTTGAAGTCCCATTTACACCCTATAGGTATAATACCTTTAGATGGGTCTACCATGGTCTAGACTTAGTTGGAGTACATGGAGTCCATTTCAGCTTGCATTGTTTCTTTCCACTTCTTAGAGTTCATATCACATATCATTTCCTCATAAGTCGTAGGATCATTTACATGATCGTTATCTCTAAGCACAAATAATTTTTGTGCATTCTCAAGAAGACATCTATAACACTCTAGAGGATAAGATACTCTACTGGATCTATGAGGAACTTGTGTGATGATAGATTTCAGACCCTTATGAATAGGTTGAGTATTTTGGTCTAGGTTATTTTGTGGTTCAAAGGACTCTTCCTCAAATTCTTCTTTTCTCCCTGCACTGCCTTCTTGAATAAATTGTTCTTCAAGAAAAATAGCATCTTGATTGATCAACACTCTTTGATCACTAGAAAAATAAAAGTAATATCGTCTAATTTCCTTAGGATATCTCACAATTTTTCTCTGACATAGGTTCTAACTTGTCTGTCTTAAGTTTTTTAACAAAAGTTGAACAACCTCTAATCTTAACATGCTTAAGACTTGGTTGCCTTCCAACCAACATCTCATATGGCGTGGTAGAAAGTACTTTGGTTGAAACTCTATTTAATCGATCATACCAAATCTAAAAAGGTACGATTTTTTCTCTCAGAAACCCCATTATATTGTGGTGTTCCGGGCAATGTTAATTGTAATTTTATTCCAAAAGATTTGAGATACTCATCAAATTCAGTACTTAAGTGTTCATCTCCATGATTTGATTGTAAGGTCTTAATACTCTTTTCTGTTTGGTTTTCTACTTCAGCCTTAAACTCTTTGAACTTTTCAAAAGCTTTAGATTTGTACTTCATCAAGTACACATAATTATACCGTGAATAATCATCAGTAAAATTTATGAAGTAGTTATAACTACCTTAGGCCGATTCATTAAAAGGCCCATACACATCAGTGTGTATTAATCCAATCAATTTAATTAGCTCTAATCCCTTGTCCCACAAACGGTGACTTGGTCATTGTTCCAAGTAGACAAGATTCACAAATTAAACCAGGCTCACAACCTAATGGGCCAATAAGTCTATTCTGAGTCAACTTAGCTAACATTTTATCATTTATATGACCTAGACTTAGATGCCACAATTGATTTGGATTATATGAGTAATCTCTCAAATGCTTTTGGTTTGAAGTGGTATTTGTAACAGCCCGATCCCTCAAGAGACCGGAGCCCCGATCCAAAACCTGAAGTCATGAAAAATGAGGGAAAACAGACAGAGTTTCCCCTATTTCTAGGCCTATCCACATGCCTGCACTCAGAAGAAAAAGCCCCAAATGACAAAGTATAATCATTCAAAAACAACTACAATGTTCATTAATATAACTTCCCCAAAATTCTAAGGCCATCCGAGCCTTTCCACTAAAGCAAAATATAACATACAAGCATGCACTTCATTAACTATTAAAATTCTATGTTATAAATTCGATTATCAAACCACTCTAATCTTATTTACTTAACTTTCTTATTTATTAAGTCCACCAACCATCTTTTATTATTCCAAACAAACATGCAAGTCCGATAGGCAATAAAGTAATTCACTAAGTTATTACAAACCATTCATGACTATCAATTCTTACAAGCCTTTAAACCTTATATTACAACCCTCCAAGACAACACAAATACATATATAACCCGATGCAAATACATTCAAGATTTCTATGGACTCAACTAGTTTACAATCCAAGCCACTTAACTAATTCACATAGAATCACATGTACAGTCAACTGAGGCTAGCATATCCATTCACAGTAATTCTCGAGCTTTCTCCTTAACACTTTCTGAAGGCACTGAACTTGAAAATGTTAGAAATGAGTGTGAGCATACAAAATACGTATGCCCAGTGAAGGAGGGGAAACAGATATCTGGGAAGTTTTGAAAACGATTTCGTGCAATGCAACAATCAGCAGTAAAGTGAACTAATATACAAAACTAGTATATTTACACAGACAAACAAGCTAAGTATTACATATCAAAGAAAGATAAATAACCACGATAGGACAAATACAATAACCAACCTAGAGGAATCAATAACAATATCTCACACAATACAAATATACGAGCTAATTAACACAATATAGGATCACAAGCAATGGTAACTCTCCAAGGACATAGGGCTCAAGCGAGAGTTACTAAATAAAAGGATACAATGGTGATCACGAGCATAAACCATGAACCTCGATCCACGAACCACGATCCACGATCCACGAACTCAAATAGATAATAATGATTTCGATATCGATAAGCCGGTATACCCCTTTCCACCAAATGAGGGCTTCGGATAAACACCCCCTTAATCCTACGACCCAACTCTCTCAGGGCAGTATCCCTAGCGAGAAAGGGAATAGCTATGGAAGATGGACAACCATAGGCAAGCCCGATGCCGCCTAGTGGGTGGCCACCGCATCCATGCGAATGGTTGAGTTTTCACTCGATGATATCTATAATGTCCAAGGAAAACCGATTCAGTAACCATACAAGATAACATATACGATAGAATTTTATAAGCAATACAATAATATAAACAAGGGACAAGTATATATGTTTACTCAATTTATAACAAAGTACACATAAATATAAAAAATTACATTAAGTTGTACAATTTATGAGCAATAAGTAACTAGGATGCACCAGAGAATGAAAACTCCATCACATTCGAATCCACTCTTAAACACCTTGGATTGGCTCAATGAATCAAACCCTAACACGTAGTAGAACACATACTTATCACAAGTAATCTCATAGTTGTCATTCAAAGCCAATGCAATATAGTTCACATTATATAACAATTTAGCAATATAATAAGATACAAGCATAATCTAAACAAGTAATCATGCAAGCCAATTCCTGAAGCTTCACCAAACATCTGTACATGTTATAACAATGCATTTAAACACTTAGCCAATCAATTGAAGCGATCTACTAACAACCATTACAATTTTCTATAAACTAACCTCTTTAATCCAATTATAGGCTCGTACTAAACAAAGGCCACGCAAACTACAATCCAACAATTCTATCCTACTAAGGCTACTTTATGACCCCTTTATAAGCTAAGAAGACCCATTTTAACCCGCGTTTACCACAAAAACCCAATTAGCCCTTTAACCCGTTTAAACTACAACTACATTAACTGATCACCCAATCAATGCCATAAATGCATCGCACTCACTTCCTATCATATCTAAGGCCATGCAACCACTCAAAACTAGCCTAATCAACACTTTGGTCAAATGACCTCTTTATGATTCTATACAAATGATCTGATTTTAGTAATGTCGTAGGCATTTAAATGGTACATTTAGGCTTCTAAACACTTATGACATCTAACCAAATTAATAGAATTCAATTCAAATTGAAAATTACGAAATGTGAGGGTTTACTATTCAAGATTACTATTCATCATCTTCCCCAATTTCATTTTTTGCATTTCTAGCCATAAAAATCTTCAAATAGCTATGAAAGAATGCTCTACAATCATAATAGAAGCTAGTTCAAGCATAGATAGGCATTTAATGACAATATATTACAAATCTAAGAATTTGAAATAGAATATAAAACTTATAAAAAATGCACAAATAAGATGAAATCCCTCACAATGATAGACGAAGAAAGCTTGAGGATGCCCTAGTCATGCTCCTTGATCAATTCCAAGCAAGATTGAAGACAAATTGAAAAGAATCATTTTCATTTTCCTCTTTGGTACCCACAGTTTTGAACTCTTTCTTTCCTCTTTTTTTTTGTTTTGCTTTGTTCTTTGCTTGGTTTGGCTTAAAAAATATGACAAAGGGTCAATGGGTCAAGGCTTGATCAATGGGTGGGTTAATGGGTCAAATACTTTGCATTATGGATCAAATAGTTGGCTTTGAAATTAAAACAAACACTTAAACTAAAAAAAATTGCTGAAAATACTATTCACTCGGGGACACTCGAAACAATTTCATGTCTCTCGTTCCCGATATGCTATGCACTAAATTTCAATGAATGAATACTTTAAATATGGTAAGTAACGAGGGAAAAATATAAAGTTTGAATGATAGACTAATTAAAAATTCACTCCAGCTCGGAGCTACTTTATTTAGTTGAAAATAAAGTAAATAAATACAAGGAAATGAAGCCAAATAATATAAATCATAGAGATAGTTAATATTCATTTATTAGAATTAATTTAATTATTACTTGAATATTTTGAAGAAATATGAAAATAATGCTAAAAATGAATGAATTAATTAAAGTAAACACATAGTTTTATGCTAGCATTTAAGATAACACCTAATTACATGCAAACAGGTACTATTTACTATTCACTACATGCTGGGTTCGGGGTACTACATCCTTCCTATGACGACCGAGCTCTAAAGCATGCATTTGTTATATGTATTTCCATATAATTGTTTGCATTTGTTACTTAATTACTTACTTAAAATAGTTACTATTCATAAAGATTTTTGACTGTTTGATTCTTCAAATTTTGCATTTTGTCAATGTTACTTGGCATTTAGGAGGCATGAGAAAAATGGAATTAGATACATAGCATGTCGAGAGCGAGAGATATACAAATATTAGTGTGTCGCATGAATAGTAATCAATAGTTGTATTTTAGATCTTAACTTTGTTTTGTTCTTGCCAATTGCCAAACCAAAGCTATTTGTCCCATCAAACTTGACCCATTGACCCACCCATTGACTCAATTAACCCTAGTCATCACCCATATAACCCATATAATGCAAGAAAAAAAAAGCACCAAATAAGCCATTGAACCTGTCGGCCAGAGAAGGAAAATAAATAGGGAAAAATTGCTTAGGGTTACTCTTGTGATGTCTTCTAGGCATTTTTGAGGTGGTTTAAGGCAATCCAAAGCTCATTTCTGGTATCTCCAAGCTTCATAGGTAAGGGATTCATTCTATTTTTGCATTTAAATATAATGTTTAGTTTCTTTAAATTTTATGATTCGAGTTTATATTGCTTGAAAATGCCTAGCTATGCTTAAATTGCTCTTATTTATGTTAGAAGAACATTCTTTTATGAGTTTGTAGCAAAGTTGTTGGTTGAAAATGGAGAATGGTAGATTTTGGAAGATGATGAATAGTATAATAAATAGTAACCCATGAATTTTTGGGGTTTTCATTATGAATTGCATTTTCTTGATTTAGTTAGATGCCATAAGCATTTAGAAGCCTAAATGGATCAATTAAAAGGGTTCTATATTAATAAAATTGAGAAATTTGCATTGTAGCATAAAGGGGTCATTTGACCAAAGTGTTGACCGGGCATGGTTTGAGTGATTGTATGGTCTTAGATAGCCTAGAAAGTGATTGCGGTGTGATTATGGTGTTGATTGGGTGATCGATTAATGTAGTTGTAGTTTAAATTGGGTAAAGGGCTAAACGGGATCTTGTGGTTGTTGTCGTTTAAAACGAGTTTTCTTTGCCTTTAAGTGAAACATAAAGTGACTAGGTTTGAGTGGTGAAATCAGTTTTCAAGTATCACAGCTCGTTTAGATGTGGTAGGTTGTGGAAGTTAGAGAAATGAATAGTATTTTGTTGAGTTGATGGGTAATGCTTGATTCGATGCTTGTAGGGGTTGCCACAAGTGTTTGAATGACTAGACTAATGCTTGGATTGCTAGAACATGATTGGAGATTGTTATGGATGGTTTGAATATAAAGGGCCAGAAATATGTGTTTGCGGTTTAAAGGTTATTTGATTGGTTTGATGTTTGGGGTAGGTACCATAAGTGTTAGAAGGACTGGACTAATGTTTGGTTTTGATGGAATGCGAATAGAACTCGTGGAGAATTGATTTATCATAGAAGGGCCTTTCGGTGGTTTTGGGCCGTGTGTTTGTTTGTGTGCTATGAAGAGTGTTTCATTGGTGATCATGAAGTGTTTAGTAGGCTCGTGATGAGTTCTCGTTGATGGATATCTTGTGTAATTGTTGGAAAATGTAAATGGTTAGTTAGATGAAAGATTGAATTGATTACTATTATTTGAGTTGGAATTGACTAGTTAACTGACTAAGTGAAATTGAGGTTATGGTACTAATTGGTTGGGTTTCGTAAATTGGAATGTATGCCTATTTTGCTTATATTGATTGATTATAGTTGAAATCTCGTTATACTTGCTTATATTGTTAACTTGTTTATATTGCTTGTTAATTGAATTAGGTTGATTTGAATTGTTAAGTATGAAATTGGATAAGGCAGTGTAAATCACCTGAATGTGCCAGAGTACAACTCCTGAATTTGCAGTATAAATCACCTGAATGTGCTGGAGTAAAACTCCTGAATGTGCGATGCGTCAGAGTTTACCTCCTGAATGTGTTGGAGTTTAACTCCTGAATATGTCAAGCTCGACCTTGTTTTACCTGAGTTAATTGTCTTCATATCCAATCATGCTATGTGGTTATCGAGTAACTCTCGCTTGGACCCTAAGTCCTTGGAGAGTTACCATTGCTTGCATCCTTTGTGTGTTTATTAATTCGTAACTTGAACAACACATTGAATTGGTAACGTATCCTTGGGGTTCTTGTGATACTTTTATTATTGTGTTTGTTTACCTCCTTTAATGAACTTGAGCTAGTTGTTTGTTATGTAGTAGTTTGGTAAAGTTAACAGAGTTTATTGTGGTATTTAACTTTATTGCTTTGAATATGGAAGTCCTTGTTATTTGACTATGTGACCTATATGCATTGCATGAAAACCTTTTCGAAAACTCCCTGGTTATCTATTCCCTCCCTCACTGGGCATATCATAGTGTATGCTTACCCCTATTTCTAACGTTTTACAGGTATAACAGGGTTAGTCTCGAGAAATAAAAGAGAAAGATCAAATGTCCTTGGATTGCTTGTATTTTGAGTTGGATAGTTATGTGGAATTTATGTAAAGTTAATGAGATTTCCTGGCTTGTAACTTTATTTTGTAATCTTGAATGTTATAGTATTGGGTCATATTCGTATTTGTGTTGTCTTGGAGGGTTGTAATATAAAGTTTAAGGCTTGTAGGAATTGTTAGTCGTGAATGGTCTATAATAACTTAGTGAATTTACTTTATTTCCCTTTGGACTTGCATGCTTGTTTGGTTTGATTGGAAGTCGGTTGGTCAACTTAATATATAAGAAAGGTAAATAAATAAGATTAGAGTGGTATGATAACTGGTTTTATAACATAGAATTTCAATAGCAAATGAAATGCATGCTTGTATATTATATTTGTTGTAGTAGAAAGGCTTGGATGGCCTTAGGGATTTGGGAGAATTATGTTTAAAGGAGGTTGTGAATGCTTGAGTAGTATTGTTGTGGCTATTCCTTCTTATTACTATTCAAGATTACTATTTATCATCTTCCCCAATTTCATTTTTTGCATTTCTAGCCATAAAAATCTTCAAATAGCTATAAAAGAATGCTTTACAATCATAATAGAAGCTAATTCAAACATAGATAGGCATTTAATGGCTATATATTACAAATCTAAGAATTTGAAATATAATATAAAACTTATAAAAAAGGGTAAATACCCAATTTAGGCTAGTATCTTTAATGATTATCCCGATTTAGTCCATATCTTTCAAAATATACCCTTTTAGTCCACTATCTATACCATTTGTCCCGATTTAATCCATATCTTTCAAAATGTACCCTTTTAGTCCACTATCTGTCATTATGATCCACATTAATTCTCCACCATTTTTTCATCCAAAAATATGACGTAATAAACACGTGATCTGCACGTGAGTCGTATTTGCAGGGGCAAAATTGTCTGTACATTAATTTTTTTTTTTTAATTTCATAATAAACCCATCGATCAAAATAACAGTGCCTAATCCTTATTTTTATCTATCACTTATACAACACAAGATGTGCATTACTACACAAAATGAGGTTAGATAAACCAAAGCCAACATGAGAAAAACATCAACAGGCACAACTTTTCACCACCAAGAAGTACACCAAAGCTGATAGCAGCACAAACAATTTCTAAACCGTAATTTTCCTCCGTTTTTTGTGCAACTCAACCTCACGTTCATTCAATTTCCTCAACAACCTAGGTATTATGTTCTTGCTCCTCTCGCACATGGGTGGGTCTACCCAAACAAAGAAGCCACAAGATGCACCAATCTCATACTTTCCACAAACTAGGAACCTCCTATCTGGGTTGGAATCTATCCATGAAGTGCTCATCTTACTGGGATTCTTGCAAAAAAAATTGTCTTCCATTGTTGAAATTGGGTTTGGTGATTTCGGGTTTAATAATATAGGAAAATAGGACAAAGAAAATTAGAGATTTGAGATAATGATAGGTTCTTTGGGGATCCAGAGCAAAGAGAATGAGGGAATTGAGAGAATTAAGGGTTTTTGTAAAATGAAATTCGGGCGAGGGATTTGAGAGAATTGGGGATTTAGAGTAAAAAAGTTGGAGCTAATGGAGAGCATTTGATCGATGGATTTGTTATGAAATAAAAAAAAAAGAAATGATTTCAATGTGTGGACAATTTTGCC
Source organism: Ehretia macrophylla (assembly GCA_037974665.1). NCBI lineage: Eukaryota > Viridiplantae > Streptophyta > Magnoliopsida > Boraginales > Ehretiaceae > Ehretia > Ehretia macrophylla. Next base: position 68,215,784 of record CM075776.1, on the reverse strand, counting down.
CCTACAAATATGACTCAAGTGCGGCTCACGTGCTTATTCCATCAGATTTTTGGATGGAAAAATGATGAAGGACTAACGTGGATCATAGTGACAAAGATAGTGGACTAAAATGGCACATTTTGAAAGATATGGATTAAATTGGGATAAATGATAAAAATAGTGGATTAAAAGGGTACATTTTAAAAGATATGGACTAAATCGGGACAAACATTAAAGATACTAGACTAAATTGGGTATTTACCCTATAAAAAATGCACAAGTAAGATGAAATCCCTCACAATGCTAGAAGAAGAAAGCTTGAGGATGCCCTAGCCATGCTCCTTGATCAATTCCAAGCAAGATTGAAGACAAAAATTGAAAAGAATCATTTTCATTTTCCTCTTTGGTGCTCACGGTTTTGAGCCCTTTCTTTCTTTTTTTTTGTTTTGTTTTTCTTTGTTCTTTGCTTAGTTTGGCTTAAAAAAATATGACAAAGGGTCAAAGGGTTAAGGCTTGTTCAATGGGTGGGTTAATGGGTCAAATACTTTGCATTATGGATCAAATAGTTGGCTTTGAAATTAAAACAAACACTTAAACTAAAAATAATTGCTGAAAATACTATTCACTCGGGGACACTCGAAACAATTTCATATCTCTCGTTCCCGATATGCTATGCACTAAATTTCGATGAACAAATACTTTAAATATGGTAAGTAACGAGGGAAAAATATAAAGTTTGAATGATAGACTAATTAAAAATTCAATCTGGCTCGGAGCTACTTTGTTTATTTAGTTGAAAATAAAGTAAATAAATGTAAGGAAATGAAACCAAATAATATAAATCATAAAGATAGTTAATATTTATTTCTTATAAGTAATTTAAATATTACTTGAATATTTTGAAGAAATATGAAAATAATGCTAAAAATGAATGAATTAATTAAAGTAAACACATAGTTTTATGCTAGCATTTAAGATAACACCTAATTACATGCAAACAGGCACTATTGACTATTCACTACATGCTGGGTTCAGGGTACCACAATATTAGTAACAATTTGTTCCTTATGCATACCTTTATCCATTTCAAGATAATAAAGACCATTACCAAAATGCCTTTGCCAATTTATTCATTACTACAATAAATATTACATATGTGATGCCCTAAATTTAACCTTTAAGTGCAATTATGGGGTAAAGGTCTAGTTTAGTCCATTATGTTTGGTGTAAATGACACTTTCATCCATTATTTTTCAAAATAAACCTTTTAGTCCATTATCTTTGGTGTAAATGAAACTTTCATCTATTATCTTTCGAAATGAACCTTTTCGTTCAATATGTTTTACATAAGTAACGTCGTTAGTCCAACTTCAAAATATATTGGAGGAAACATATTGGACTAATGACGTCATTGATGTAAAACATATTGGACTAAAAGACTCATTTCGAAAGATAATTGATGAAAGTGTCATTTACACCAAAGATAATAGACTAAAATGTTCATTTTGAAAGATAATTGATGAAAGTGTCATTTACACCAAAAATAATGAATTAAACTAGACCTTTACCCTGCAATTATGTGTTTATTTGACTTTTATGTGCAAATAACATGTTTATTTGACTTTTATATGCAAAATTTAAGTGTTTATTTATTTTATTATCTAATATGTGCCAATATATTATTTACATAGGTTTACTAGTTCAATTGTGCAATTGAAATTCATTTGATTTGCTAATTGTCATCTTTTCGTCTTCTTTGACCACGTAGGATTAAAAATAGCATATGCTAGTTAAAATCAAGTCTAATTTAATCTTTTATCACCTTAGACATTATTAGAGTTTTAGAATTGAAATTAGAAGCAAATTAGGAGGGTAACTTAGTTATTTAAGCTTATTTCTTGCATTGACCCTTGTTTGACCCCTTGTTGACTTCTTACTTGAATACATAAAAACCAAAACAAAGCTCAAACCCTTCTTCTTCTCCTCCTAGCAGCCACCAATACCAAGCTTAAATGAATAATAATTTTTGTGGTTTTTTTAGCAAAAAGAAGGTGTTATGAGTTGAACCAAAGGCCAAACCAAACATTTTCGGACTCATTTCGACGTGCTCTACCTTTCTATTGATTCCTTTTTCACTTATTTTGCAAAAAAGGTGAGGGGATTTTTTTAACTAATCTTTCAAAGTTATATTATTTCAATTGTTTATGCTATTAGTGTTCTTAAATATTGTTATTTAGGTCGTAGAGTACACTTTGCTCCGTTAATAGCTTGCGTAGAACATATTTTGTTGTAGTTGGCTTGTTTGAGCTATTTGATGAATTATTTGGCTATATTTAAGTGTAATCTTGATTCATAGCATATATATGATGTTCATATATGTTTATATACCATCTTAGCTTAGCAAACTAGCTTGATAATGCAAAATGGTGCAAAATTTAGGGGGTTATGTTGGCTGATTTTTCCAGCGTTGGACACTAGGTTGTTCAACACTGGACAACCATGTTTGGGTGGCCTTTAGGCTGCCCTCGTGGTGTCCTAATTGAATGCAATGTTGGTTTTTGGTTAGGTGATGTTCGGGGGTAAATGTAATTGCGTTTTTACATTGAATATGGCTAGTTTTGAGCTAGAATGTTGCTAGGAATTAAGTAGCATGCTGAATTAGTTTCTTTAGTTGTTAAATGTGTTATCAAGTGTTGTTTTGATGTCAATGTGATTAGCTTAAATGAAGAGGTCGTGTTCATGCTAAATGTGGTTTAGATGCTTGGCTACTATGTTGATGCCTTATGAAATGATTATAAAATGTATAAGTGTTCGGGGAAACAACCTACTTTGTTGTTCTCCCTTATTTGGCGTGATGTGTGAATATGTTATGTGTAAATGTGTGATGCGTGAATGTGGAGGGTTGCAACCTCTAAACAGAGATGGTAGCGTTCATGTTGCATTGGGCGGCATAGGGCTTGCCAGGCGATGACATGACTACTAGGGTTCTAATCCCTATCCTATTGTGAATGGAGAATTCACAAGGTATGGGTCATAAGTTTTTTATGTACAATCCGGAGTACATCCGCGTGGCATATAGGGGAAGAGTTTGTGTTGGTGTATAGAGGGATTTACATCAACAGAACGAGCGTATCCGTCTTATGTGGTTATTTACATTTTCACACATTTATAACTGTTGCATGCTTTTGTTCATGTCATGCTTTCGAAATGAGTTTTCAAAACCCAAAAATGCTTTCAAAACCTTCTTTATTCCTCCCTCACTGAGTTCGTGGAAACTCACCTCCTTTTGCTAACATTTCAGGTGGAGCTAAAACCATGCCTCTAGATGGTTAGAGTGATGATTTGCTTGACTTGCTTGGTTATTGTATATGTTGTTTATGTACACGATGTATAAGAGACTTTCTTTGAATTATGTAATAAGTTGCTTAGTTTAAGTTTGGAAGTCTTATGTTATAAAACTATTCTTATGCTAGTTTATTTTGAATTCATGTAAACATGTAATATGTATTATGTAAGTTGTAGTTTACTTTAAGTTGGTAGACTTGTAATCTATGTCTTAAGTCCATTTTGTGTTGTATAGGTGGTTAGGCTTATGAAGTTCATTATAATATGATGTATGTATCTTTATGATTTTATTGGAATAGTGTGACGGATGACTTATATTGTGGTTGTATGTTGGGTTGATGGACTTTTTGGTGGGTTGAACATAAGCTTGGCCATGTATATGTTGATAGGATTGAATTGTGGTAGTTGGGTTGTTGAATGCTTGTTATTGAGTTTGAATGACAGGTTTTGGATTATCCTCAGTATATGGGAAACTCTGTCCGTTTTCCGTCGTGTTTGGACTAGTAGGGTTGCTGGTTAGCTATGTGATCTTTTATCTCTATGAGAACGTCCAGGTTGTGTATTGTATAGTGGGTTGTGGTTATATGAAATGCTTGCGCAAGTTTATGTATTTTTGGGCCATATTATAGACGTTATAATGACGTTTTCAAGGAGGTTGGAAGTGATAACTAGGCTTATATTTAATGTGCCTTGGATGAACAGGTTGTTTATATATTATAGTTATGTAGTTCCTGTTGTAAGTAAAGACTTCTAACCTTGTGATATGATGTTTATCTTGGGAAGTTTAGAAGACATTTGTGTTGTGTCTTGAGGCATTGGCTAGAATGTATTTGAGATGTTTTAATGGCTAGATGTATTGTTTTATGGATAATAGTGCTCGGGCTAATGTAGTGTCTCATAGCGGACTTAGGAGAAGTGATTTTCTTAAGCTCGTGGCATCATGATCCAAGTTGTTCGATGTTCTTATAAGCTTGGATATTAATTTCTTTCTTTATGGTAATAGAGACGATATTAGTGAAAAATGGGGTAGTGATAGGTGGTATAAGATGTTAGATAGCTCATAAGCCGGGATAGGGTCCACCACTTTCGCGAGCGACATGTGGTGTAAATCTACCAGCAGAGTAGGGGGCGCTCGAACGCGCCTACTGGGCACTTGAACGCGCCCCATTTTCTGTGCCTATAAATACCGCCTCTCTCGGTTGGAAAATAATATAATTTAGGATTTTAATTATGTTTTATTTATTAATTAGATTAGTTTAATTTTAGTTTTAATTAATTAGTTAGATTAATTTAGTAGTAATTATAGAATACGGGGGAAGTTATGCCTGATTAGCTTCTAATAGAAAAGCTCTTATTCGGGGAAAGTTTTGCCCAAGTAGCTCTTATTCGGGGGAATCTCCACCGAATAGCTATTTTTTGTCGGACCTCTACTCAAATTTCTTAAATCAAAAATAAAAAGTCGTCATATCGGGGGAGCCTTTCTTGACTCTCTTATTTGTACTACTTGTATTTATTATTATGTCTGAGTAGAGCTATTATCTAGGGGAGGATATTGTAAATGATGATCTTTTAATATATGGTCTCGGATTCAGTTATTCAATTCAATTGCAATATATGGCTTGCTTTAATTCAATATTTTCTTTCATACGTAATGCTTTTAAGTAGATGTTATGATTGCTTTACTTTCGTGCCATATATCCATGCTTTAATAGTGAATCAATAGATTGACAACCTTAGATTCCATGACTATAGGTTATACCACAGTTCTAGACTAGTAAGGAGTGTTAATTACTTAGTTAAAACAGACCTTTTACGCCAGGTTGCAAGGATAGATCCATACTATGGCTCTATGCTCGTAGATGGAACGACATCTACAATAGAGTTAGTAATTGGAATTTTAATAGACTAAGATAATTGACTATGTTAATGTTTGTAGCTTAACCCTTGCATAGAATTAGAGAATCCTGGATGTCGAGCCTATATTGACTGTCTTATTGCATGTCCATGTTAGGGATATGCCCTAATGCTATAGTTTGAGATGACCTTATTAAGGTTTAATGAGAATATGTTTATGTGTTTTATACACTTTGTTATTTGTAGGATATTCATATTCTTCGCTTCGATATGAATATGTCCCTAATATTTATCCGAGAAGAAAAATGTTCTATAAGGGTTTAGGATATTTCACACTTTTTCTTCGATATGATAGACATTAAGAATCGATTCATAGCCCTTCAGATTATTCAACTGGGACTAGAATAATCGAGTATGAGTTATCTTATGTTAGTACCTTTGATTAACATAGTGATGTTAATGGTAAAGGATGGCGTGCGAAGTGCCAGAACAACATGTTGATGTGCACTAATAAACATATGAGTGATTGTTTGCGTACTAATCATTGACTGTGACAATAAATAGTAAACTGCATGATTTCAGGTTAATAGTTTACTATTTAGTTGAGAATTGTGCAAATTAATCCTCAGACTTGAGAGATTACGGTTGCCGGTTATATCAGAGGCTAAATACTGCGTCCGAACAATGCCCGTCTTCTATAAGGTGGCTTACGGCCTTTCGCATTTTAGTTTTGTGGTATGAACCGACAGGTAATTGTCGAGATAGGATCTGTTAACCTTCGGCGCGATGTGGAGTCCTATGATATCTGAGATCGGTCGTTAAATGAGGAAGTCCTTGGCCAAGGCGAGTATGAAGTGATGAAAATGAGTTTTTTCATGGTAGTCATCTCTCGTTTCACCGATTCAGATTTATAGATAGTATCGGAGGTGGACTTAACCATTTCATGGTCCTTTCCCGATCGGGGCATTCTTAATAGAAGGATCGGATTGCACGCTAATTCTCGACGGCTAAATGGATTCATAAAAGACGTCGTCTTCATTATTTTTTGCATTCTCATGGTACGTTCGTTGCTAGTGCATCACTCATGAGCATGAGGGTATTTTGGTAAATGACGGAGACATTTCTGAAATATATAAATGAGGTTCATCGATCCCTCATCGGTACGCGCTTGTGAATCCAGAAGGTCACACACTAATAAGTATCATGAATAAGTTCACCGGGAGCTTGTATTATGTGGTTGGTGGCTTTAAGGTATTAAGAGTCATCAATATTGGTATTTGGGCCAAAAGTATACTTTCGAAAAATTTTGGGGTCAACCTGTAATTATTGAAAAGTAGATTCAATATATTTATTCTAATAGAGATTAGAATGGACAAAGATAATATATATATATATATATATATATATATATATATATATATATATATAAATGTGTTTATATATGTATATATGTAATGATGATGTAATTTAAGAAATGCCACGTCATCATCCTAGTTGTCAAAAGATGAATTGTAAATTAATGACTAGATATTTACATGTGGCATATGCATGTAGAAATTGATGACTAGGATTTTCCATGTCATCAATCCTAGTCATTTGAATTTGAAATAGATGGATAGGATTCACTTTTGAATAAAGACAAAAGAATCTTGACCATTACTTTTGATGATAGAACCTTTTTGCCAAGTGTCAAGAGAGAGAATAAAGTTACCTTTAGATTGTAATGATTACAATCCTAGGATTTGCATGGCTTTTACTTTAGAAGAAATCAATTTTGATTGGCTCTCTATTAAAGTGACTTTATATATATATATATATATATATATGAGTATATTTTATATATAATAAAAGATGACAACCTTATCTCTCCATTCACTTGCATTTTCGGCCAAGCCATGGAGGAGAGAGAAGACGATCATCTTGCCATCTAAATGCAATCATTAAGATCCTAGGATATATATGTATTATGAAGAAAAGTTAGCAATAGTGATTGGTTACACTTTTTAATATAGAATATACATTACAAAAGATGACAACCTCTCTCATATATACACACACAATTTCGGCCAAGGGCAATAGAGGAGAGAGAAAGTTCATCTTCTTCCTCAAGCTTGTGTATTTTCGGCCATTGCTAGTTTTTGAAGAAGCTTGTACTTTTTGAACAAACACCATACACATAGCTTAGTATTATGAAGATATACTAGTACACATTGGTCTTCAACTAAAAGGTGGACTTTGGATGCTTGAGGACCAACTAGACGCTTCAAGTTAGAAGGACTCCATAGCTTCAAATCCAAGCTTCATAACCTACCAAGTTGTGTACGAGAGGTATACCAACGAACTTCTCTTTTGCTATATGTATAGTTGATATATATAGCTTGTGTTGATAGTCAATGGATATAATAGAAAGTTTGCATGTTGATCTTTACTACAAAACTTGGAAATTTTTTGTTGTTTGCCTATGCATGTTTCGGCCATGGCATGGTATCCATGCATGACTTTCTTGATCTTGATTCCAACTTATGAATGTGTAGTGACATGATCCAATGAGTTGGCTAGTACTTTCAAGTGGTATTAGAGCCATGTTTATATATCCATTGATTATCAAATGTTGGTCATGTGTTTTTGAACCCTATGGCCGAATGTGAGCTTGCAGATTTGCAAGTTTTTGATGTTAAGACTTTAGCCTACACACTTGCATGTTCAAATCTAGTTTAGATCTTTGATTGATAATGTAGATCTTGAATATATATATGTGTGTATATGTCTTAACTTGAACTTGCATGCTACACCTATATAAGTGTCATGGCCGAAAATCACATGTAGTTTGTTGATGATTTGTCCTCCTGATGAAAGTGTTAAGTTGTGAAGATAAATGAAGATTTGATCTTTGCATGATTGTCTTTAGACTTGAATAAGAAGGGCATTCTAAAAAAGGGCTAAAAGGTACTAGTTTATTAAGTTCCTTTTGCATGTATATGAAGTCAAAAGGTGAAAAGAACAAGTCTTGCATCTTTTATTGCTTTGGCCGAATCCACATTGTGTGTGGATGAGGAGATTTTGCTTTTTGTTGGACATATAAAGTTGTTGTAGTTGCCTTGAAAGACTCAAAAGAGTTGGTATCTATTATATGCATGTGTTAGAATGAAAGTTTAAAAGTAGTTTTAAACTTATTTTAATATGATCATGCATACGGTTTAAGTTGATGACTACTTGATGATTAAAGGTGTTTAATAGTCAAAAGTGCAACTTTTCTTTGTCTTTCTCTTCTTCTTCCTTCTTTTTTTCTTCCTTCTTCCTTCTTCCCTTTCTCTCTCTCTTGGCTGAGCCCTTTCTCTTTCCTCTTCATGCTTGGCCAATTTTTGGTCTAGCTTTTGTGATAGGTTGGCTTTTGTTTTATTTTTGTATTGTTGGTTAATTGGTCAAATTCTCACCTAACTTATTCCACTAACTCATAAATAATTACAACTAATCTCGACTGCATAAATCCAATCAGAGCTAAATAAATCATAATCGAAACAAAATAACATCAAAGTTGCATTTTCGCGTCATAGGGACAGTTCTGACACATTTTACCAAAACGACCATAACTTTTTTTTTTCTAGAAAACTCCAATTCGTGAACCATTTGAAGCGTTAGAAACTAGACTCATAGAGCCTTCTAACGATATATAATCCGACTCCTAATTTTCCCCTAATCAGTACAGTTTTAATTTCGAAGTTGGCCCGAAATCGATTCGTAACTTCCCAACATAGCTTATTTAATTGAACTCGATACCTATTTCAAATGTCTCAGCATTACTTTCGATACATTTAAGTCACATATTGAAAACGCTAATCAATCATTTTTTAACAATATATCAATTTATCCCGATTCGCACTTGATAGGGGTATTACAAAGGTGACACGGCGCTACCATGTCGTGGTTAAAAATTCACATTCAATCACTTAATCATGCATTTGCTTCACTTTGAGAGGACAACAAAGTAGGTTGTCTCTCAACACATTTAACATTTATTAGCACATTTATTAGGTAGCAAAGTAGGTTGTCTCTCAACACATTTAACATTTATTAGCACATTTATTAGGTAACAAAGTAGGTTACCACATTTCCATAAACTAACTTCAATAAGAAATAACTCAACAACATTAAACCTGTTGCATATAATCATCAATTTACCAACTTATAATGCCATTCAAGTGTACAATCTTTGCACAACCAATACATTAGCCAACTAGGATGCAATATAAGTGCAAAACATTAGGAAAACCAAACATAGAACAGGGTTAACAAGCAAAATACATAAGATGCACCTTTGCTGGAATTTTCAGAAAATTCACAAAAATGCCACCAAAATTGCACCCAAGTCATGAAATTATGCTATAAACATATATATATGCATATGAGCTTCATATCTAAGCTAGGAATAAAGATTAACTTCATATCTAAGCAACAACTCAACTAACAATAATTTAAAGCTAACATATATCATTTAGTGTTCTACTCAAGTTCTAATGCATATATGTTATTGTCTAACCACTGTCTTTCAAGATATACTTGCAAAAATAACAAATATAACACAATAATACGAATTCATAACCAAATGCAAACTTTAAACTTTAGATTTGAAAAACCCCTCACCTATTTTGAAGATTAATGCAAGAAAATGGCAAGGTTGAGCAAGAGTGAGAAAAATCTACTTTGGTTTGGCACTAGGATGCAAGCATTCCTCTTCAATTTTACCCAAAATCTCAAACCCTAGCTTTTTCTATTTTTTCCCTCTTTTCTTCTTCACCCGATTTTCTTTATCTTTTTGCTCTTGTTTTTGGCTTTTGTTTAATAAAATGGTCAAATAGATAAGTCAAAGGGTCAAGGTTACTATTAGGTGCTAGGCAAAATATCATATAAGGTCAAATGACAACTTATGCAAGCTCTTTGATCATATTTACTAGTATGTCCTGCCAGGCAAAATATCCTAAATGTTGAAAGACTACTTATGCACAAACAATTACAATATTGTTGAGCTTGTCCTAGTTTGCTAAATTAAATGAAATGTTAATTAAATTCCAAGTACATGCATTCTAAATTCACATTTTGTCTACCAATAACAAATAAATCAATTAAATGCACATATTACTTTCAAATAATATTTAAAACAAGTAAATGCACATAAATTTCACATTCAGATCTCACACTAGAAGTAAGACACTAGCATTATCCCAATTTTCATACTTTGAGAAGATTCTTGTCATGTTTAGCATGAAAGACTCCAAGAAGGGTTTGTTACCTTTTAGACATGGAGTACCTTTATCTAAAGATCAGTGTTAGAAGACCCCTAAAGAGATAAAAAAACTTGTAGAAGGTTCCATATGCTTTAGCTATTGGTAGTAGCATGTATGTCATGCTATGTACAAGACCAGACATTTGTTTTTCCATGGGCATGGTTAGCAGATATCAGTCAAACACAAGACTAGCTCATTGGGTTGAGGTTAAGCACATATTCAAGTATCTCTAGAGAACGAAGAACTATGTGTTAGAATACCGTGTAAACGATCTGATATTATCTACCTTATACAGACTTAGATTTTCGGACTAATAGAGATTCCAGAAGGTCTATTTCTGGATAGGTCTTTAACTCAGTCAAAAGAAATAGTCTGTGGGAGTTATAGCATAATTTAAGAAGCCTAGGAGTCATAGAAAAGGCAAACACGTAAAGAGAAAAAACTATTTAATCCGGAAGTTTTAACCAGTAAGTAGGTATAGTAGTACAACAAGTTGCCTTAGCTAGAAACCTAGCATATTTATATACCAAGACATTTATAGAGAAAGTATTCTCAGCACATGTAGAGTCTATGGGTCTGAGGATAGATAGCAGTGACCTTTAGTGCAAGTGGGAGTTTGTTGGGATTAGTATGCCCAAAAGCTTACTGGCACGTGGCATTTCAGTTACATTGGATACATGTTTATAATTGTTAGTAGTAATAAAAGCATTCATTTCTATACTCTGTCTCATTTATGTGTAATTACTAAGTATAGAGGTCCTTGAACCATAAGTGTATGACTTAGGGGCACAGTGTTCGAGCACAGAAAGTCTAAGTCATTGACACTTAGTTCAAGATTCAATTCATAAGCTGACACTTCATCAAGGTCTAGGTTACAGTGATATAGTCTCATATGAAGGGTGACTTGTCTTGGCCATTAGTAGGTTTCTAGACTAAACCTCACTAGTGTATATGTCACACATTGAATGGACCCAAGAGGTATGATCTCTTAATAGGTACTATCAAAGATATAGATCAAAATATACCCTATGCTACTAAGTGATCAATACTCTTAATTGTGAGCATATATGGATGAATTGACGAAATCAGATTCATGTGCTTTGATGCACCATGGGTAAGACCTCAACTATAGGTCAATAGCTCCATGTGTTGGGCATATGGGTATGACTAGTTGGGACGTGCGTATGTAATATAGAATTCATATTGTCACGTGACAGAATAATCGGTCCCTTGTCATAATCCGAAAGATCATCTCAATCTGAGCTCAGTGATGTACTCTAGGAGTATATCAGATATATGGTATAAGGGTCGCTCCCTAGATCAAGTATTCTATATCCGGAGGATGTACAAGGATTAGATATCCCAAGGAGAAGATGCAATCAAGGAATAGATAGTACATATTTTGTCTTTCTTGATTGTGAGAGTTACATGAAGGGGTATTCTGGTTATTCTACTTAGTAGGTCGAAGACAAAAGTTGTACGTAGTGCAACGAGCTTCTGTGAACAACAATATTCAACTTGGAGAGCAACCATGACTTTTTAGTGGAATAAGTCAAGGTTGAAAAACCTGAATGTGCTATGAGGTTAGTAGGGGTATTTTGGTCTTTTTAGTAGCCAAGCTGTCTATATCTTTTGATCCATCTTCTAGCCTACTTCCTTAAAGATGTTCTTAATATTTTCTAGTTGTTGCTTATGCATTTAGAGACTTGCTAAGTTTAGTATCCAAGTACAACTAAGTTTCCTATTTAGGAAAAGACTTCCTATTTTTGTGTAGGAATTTCTTATTTGGAATTGTTGAGATTTATTTGAAAACTAAGAATAATTAATTTAGCAAAATAATGCATAGAAAAGTGAGCCACACGTGTAGCTTAAGAGAGAGACACAGGTTTGGACATTAGAGCTTCTAGAAGATATGTTAGTTGGATAATGATGGATTACTTGCTGTCCAAGATTCATTAAAGTGTCCAGGTATATTCCTTATGGGCTTGTGGCACTTTTCCTAATCCAACTGGGTTTCATCTTTCTAGCCTTTTAGAATCTATAGAAGGAGCTCTCCTCTACCCATCCTAGAGGTACTCACACGCAGGAAATGAGAAAGAAAAAAAAGGTTTCTCTCTTCCTCTCTCTTATGCATGTTTAGTAGCTAGTAGAAATATTAGAAGAAGATTCCCACAAATCTTCATAACATCTTCAAGAAGGAAGAAGGTCATAGAGGGGAAAATCAAGAGGTGTTCTTCATCTCCAAAGCTTGTAGATCTTCCTCCATCAAGATCAAGGTAGAATTTTGTTCTTTTCGTTAAGTTTTTACATTAACGAATCCAGGTAACAAATTCTTCTAGTTTCTCAATTTTGATCTTTATACAATTAGAATTCACATGCTAATTTCATTTATGCAATAGTTTTTCTTAGAATTATGTGGTTTAATCCTAGATTAGTATGCTATCATGTTTTTGTTGCGTTTAAATTTTTTAAATACCATAGTGTATCTAGGTAGCATGCACAATCACTTTATGAAATGCAAAATTGTATTTCATCTATTCATGGAGTATGGATTGTTGGCTATGCTTAAGATAAAAAAGTAAAGTTCATGTGAATATAGTGGCAAACTAAGGAATCATTTTGGATGTGTTCGGCACCATCAATGAGATTGAATGCTATTTGCACGATATGAACAATCAACATTGCATCAATCATGTATATATGATTTAGTCAATTTTATAAATATAGTATGACATCAATCATGTATATATGATTTTGTTAATTTTGTAATATAGTATGGTATCAATCATATATATATGATTTAGTCAACTTTGTAAATATAGTATGCATATCTCACGTAATTGATTTATAATCAATGATTAGTTTAGGAATCATCTTCCTTGTAGTCACTGATTAGTCAGCTTGCTTCGTTGTCTTTTCTCATTTTATAACGAATACAATTATAATTGTCTTGTGGAGATTGTCAATATGGATTGTAGAGAATGGCAAGCAGATCACTGGTCACAGAAAACTAATAAAAGTAGATAAAAGTAATAAATATCAAAGAATGAGAGACCTTCCTGGGTGAAGCTAGATAGCTGAAATCGACTTATGAAATGTTTCCATAGATCGATTATGTTTTGATGAAGCCAACTATACCGCGAAAAGTTTTTAGAAAAAATAAATAAGTAAACAAATAAATAAAATTACGCCGTGAAATATTGCCTCAATTTTTATCGGTTCTATGGTCGTCTATGGTTTTCTATGGCAGTGTTGATTTGGTTGTGGTTGAAGGTCGTGTTGATAGACTTTTGGAGAATTCTTCTAGGAATGGCCGGAAAGTTGTTAGCGTTCTCATAGACGGCGCCAAATTGTAGACTCTCAAAATCTATACAATTAAAATTATGTGACTTTCACCTCCGTACACGTGGTTTTTACTCTCATAATCCCTTTGTTGGTGGGCACTAACAACTCGCCCAAATTCAGAAGACTCAAGGTAATTTTCCCTCCCCGAGAGTAGTGAGGGTAGAGACTATTTATAGAGATCTGTTGACTTGGGGCCTAAGTTGAGCCTTTAGCCATATGGATTTCAGTTAACCCTAACCCAATTCATTATTAAGAATTAGGCCAAGGCCTTGGCTAGATTTTAGGCATTACAATTATTGCTTGCATTTTCAAGGACCATTTAATTTCACTTGAGGAAAAAAATAGATTGTGAATTGAATATTTATATATGTATATATATAATGGTTACTTATTTCAGAGAAAAAATGAATTAGAAAAAAGTTTGTTTTAAACTGAGTATGGTGATTCTTGGTGATGTGTTCGTGGAGATGAGGTTAAAGGTATTAAAAGAAGAAATAAGAAAAAGAATTGATTGTCCTGGTGTCATACATGAGTTACTGTACATTCTATTAAAATGTGACCTCTATTGTAAACTATATATTGCCAAAAGCATGAAATGTCATCTTGTTTCTACGTTCAAATGATGAATAGCGTGCTAGATAGTATCGACTTTGAAGCTGAGTTTTCTCAAGAAAATATTGCATATGGATTTGAGGTGCTATTCATGATGCACAGCTTTTTGTTAAAAAAAGAAAGCATTAATTCACTATACAATATTTGAAACGAAAAATTTGTTATATTACGTTAAATCATGTTTTTGGAATTACACTTTATCAAGCAAATGGTGATTACTCTTATTCTAATACTGCTAAAGTCGGATTTATGTTGTGCCTCAAGTATTGAGCCGAGTCTTCTTATCTATGCCAAACAGTTATGAATCCGAGTTGAATTACCTATAAAACAAAGAATTTAGAGTGGTGTCTACGGTCCTCTTCCGATTTTTGAGTCTTCTTGTCTATGCCAAACAATTATGAATCCGAGTTGAATTAGTTACAAAATAAAAAATTTAGAATGGTGTATAGGGCCCTCTTCCGATTCTTAAATTAATTATAAGGACAGAAACGCTTATATAAAGCTGAGCATGAAGTATACTAAGTGCAATTATTGAGTAAGGATTGGATACTCACTTTGAATATTGTAAGCAGCCCTTTTATAGGTGAGGCGATGCTCACGATTCTGTCGAGGAGAAGTGGGATTAATCTAAGATGGATGTGGGGGCTCCCCGAGCTCTTAGGCGTTTGTTTGCTGAGTGGTTCACTTTGGTTAAGATTATGCTTGACATAGTCAACAACTCTACTAACTTAGTCTTCCGCTGGGCTGACTTAGTCATTGTTGGGCTGCGGCCCAGCTTTGTGCTAAGATCACCATTCGGCCCAAACGTATATTTTAGCTATTGGGTTTTACTCTTGAGCCCTGGCACTAATTTGTGGCCTATCAAATACTTTTCATAAAATATGTGTTTTTCAACATAGATTTTAGAATTTCTTTCTTATGATTTATTACATGAAAATTTGCTTATTTCATTTATAATTTACTTTTTTCGGAAATTGGAATGACATGTTGAACCAAATCTTGTTAAGTTCTCAACTTTGAAAAGTTTGTCCATGAGGGTTTTTTATGTGACATTTGCATACAAGTCAGTTGTGATTTATCTTTGTTTAGTAACGATTCAAAGTCTTTGTGACTTTGTTACACCATGATGAGCATAATTTGAAACTATCTTCGATTCTTTATCTTGATTGTGAATCTTTGTGTAGTTCTATCTAGCTTTTTGTGGATCTTGGTATGGATACAGATATACGACACTTTGTAATTATAGTCGCTTATTAGTTAAGAGTACTTTTACTTAATATATGTATGCCTTATGCCTTGACTGATGTGTTTGGACTTTATAAATTTAACTACTTTTTTCATGAAAAATGTTTGTTGAATTTTTTAGACAACAAGGAAAGTTGTGGAGTGTTTTAATGAGCATTTAGCTCACTGTTTGCTGTGATTTCAAATTTAGTAGCATAAATAGTAAAATAAATAAGGAGAACTAGAGTTTGACGATTATGTTTAACAAAAGGTGTTATTGGAATAAAGTTTATATTCCTTCTCTAAGTTTAGTTGTCTATATGGAGTATATGAGAACTTAAATATTTAATCCTATAATAACCTTAGCTGAAGTATTTTGTGGCTTTGTGATACTTGGAATTTTCTTATTAAAGGATCATATATGAAGTTTTTATCAATATTTTTATATTTTGTATGGTCAATTTAAAATGAGATTTTAAGTCTTGCACTAAATGTTAAACAATAGTGACGTGTTATATATGAATAGATTGATTTGTTTCCCTTCTTTGTATTTATTGGTCATTCTTTCGTACATAACAACACACAAGTGTATTCATATTCTTGCTCTCCAATGTTATTCGCTCTACTTTGCTATTCTATTTGGGTGTCATTTTTTATGGTCGATTTAAGATGAGATTTTGAGTCTTGCACTAAATGTTAAACAATAGTGACGTGTTATATATGAATATATTGATTTATTTCCCTTATTTGTATTTATCGGTCATTTTTTCGTACATAACAACACACATGTGTATTCATATTCTTCCTCTCCAATGTTATTCTCTCTACTTGGCTATTTTATTTATGTATATACACACCCACACGCACAGCCAATTTCTTGCATGTCGTCCACAAAAAAAAATGTGTAACGTAACTTCTAACATCTTGCCAATGAAGTCTAGTGCAATATCCTTATTGATACTTCTCAAGATATAGAGCTCACTCCAAAATTATGAGCTTATTAAATTGCCAGAAATACGTGTCACTTTGACTTTTTATATTGTTAAGATTGTTTCTTACTTTAGAGTTGGACATGGAGACAGTTACATGCGGATCCGTTATTGATTTCCCAAAATTATGAGCTTATTAAATTGTAGTAATACGTGTCAGTTTGGATTGCTCTAATGATGCGAGTTGGATTTGGAGAAAGTTACTTAAGATTCGACGCTTTACTTTAGTTCATTCGGTATTAGAATATTGATGATGAAAAGTATAATTACTTTTGGCATGATGATCGTTGGCACCGGCATGACAAATTAATTATGAAATTAGGACAATGATATAGCTTTTAATTTCCTTGCATTAATTCCGAAATTGAGGATGTCACTTTCAATAGTATCAATGGGTTTCCTCCCTTGCTAATCTTAATCCTTCTTACTTTGGGTTGGCTCCATCCATGGATAGAAGTGACACATTTACTTAAAAAACACTCCACCAATGGTGTTTTCTAGTTTCCAAAAACTTAAGAGCATTTTAGTGATAAATGGCATAATGTTTTCAAGAATCATTTTTATCTGAAATATAACTTTATTACTTGTCTTGAATGCTTAGATTATCTTGCTACTAGGTACCGTCTCCTTACTTGGGAAACCATTGTTGAATCTCACTATATTTTTTACCACTTGGGATGTGAGAATACAAAGCATATATTGTGAGAAGTTTTTTAATTAAGGTAGCTTTCAAGATCACATAAAGGACAAAATAAATTGTGATGGTTTAATTACTAAAGTCATGAACCAATACGTAATCTCCTACATAATAAAATAGTTAGTGGATTCATGAAAGGACAAGATGAATATGAAGTGCCTATATATCTATTCTTATATTGAATAGATTTATATAACCACCTAAATTATGATCCTACATTAAAGTGTACTTAATGGAGTTAGTAGTTCAATATAATTCTACATTATGGTGAAGTTAGTGGGATTAGTGAATTTATGAAATGACATATAACATATAGTGCAATCAAGTCTTTGATGGGTGGTGTTTGTAATACCCCGATCCCTCATGAGATCGGGCCCCGATCCAAAACTTGAGGTCACGAAAAATGAAAAAAAAATAAACAAAGTTTTTCCTGTTTCTAGGACTAATCTCATGCCTGCATACAGAAGAAAAAGCCACAAAACAATAAACCAACATTTATCACAAACCCCATCCTTCAAAACCATACCCTTCTTCCATCTTGAAGGCCATCCGAGCCTTAACTAAGACAAGATAAACACACAAGTATGAATGACTTAAGCTATTGAAAAACTATGTTTACAATTTTCACTTATCATAACACTCTAACATTATCTATTTACTTTTATTATATTTTAAGTCGGCTACCCTACTCCCAAACAACCAAACAAGCATGCAACCTACTAAGCAATAAAGTAAGCTTTAACTTATTACATACCACTACAATTATCACATCATACAAATATTAAACTATCTATTACAATCCTTCACAACATAATTCAAGTACACACAAGACTTCTACTTTACAAATTATACTATCATGAACAAGCAATACTTCAATGCTCAGGTGGCCAAACAGCTTGTAGGCACGACAATTGCTTCATACTAAACCTGAAAGTATTAGGAAGAGGGATGAGCATACAATACATGTATACTCAATGAAGGAGAGAACAAATATCTGGGGAGTTTTCGCAAAAGGTTTCTATGCAATGCATATAAATCTTAAAATCAAATAACAAAATAATTATTCATTCAATTATTAGGGCCATGTAACACATTTAGTTAGTCAAACACAGACAATTACAACATAAAAACAATTAGGGACAAGTAAGGCAATCATATGAGTATCACATAATCACAAGAGAACCAATCAATTTCACAAATTTATTAACACATAAATAAAAATATTGAGAGTCCCCGGACCCGCATGCATGTGCATTCATTGCTTTAGTGCCGAATTATGTGCATTTATGTGTTGTTTTCTAAATAGTAGTAAAAGGGTTACTATTCATAGCGTTTTCGACTGTTTCGTTTTTCTGATTTTAAATTTTTCTCATGATACTTGTCGTGTAGGAGGCATGAGAAAAATATAATTTCGTGCATTGCATGTCCAGAGGATGCAATAGAAAAATGATTTATATATCGTATGAATAGTAAAAACATTGAAATATTAGCTAATTAGTTTTAATTGAACTTTTGAGCTTTGAGTTTTTTAAAATTGTCTTGCTAGAATAGTGTCACAATTGCCTACACACCTTGCATATAACTTAAAACACCTCAATAAGTTAACATAAGCTCACAAAACAAATGCAAAAATCTCCAAATTGTCCCCCAAACCCATGAACCCTATGAAGGCCAAGGAGGAGAATTTTTGCTACAATTTTGCAATCTTGAGCTCATTCAAGTCTTAAACGAGTGTTTTCCAATCATTCCTAGCTTAGTTCTTGCATATATTGAGCCTATAGGTGAGGGATTCATCCTAACTTTGCACTTGAAAGTTTTATGTGTAAACTTTAATTTTTAAGATTTGTGTTTGTAACGCCCCGATCCCTCATGAGACCGGAGGCCCCGATTCCATTCCCGAGGTCACGAAAACTAGGAAAAACGGACAAACTCTCCCCTGTTTATAGGACTATCTGATACCTGTACACAAGTTATATAACCACAAAACAACTCATTCACAATTCCTGTCCTCTAATATCAACACATACAACAAAACTGCTCAAGGCCATCCGAGCCTTGGAACTCAACAAACTCATCAAAAGTACACAAGCATGCATGCTAAATAGACAACAAAATAAATCATTGAAGTTATTACATACCAGTTATACCTATCAAATCATTTAAGACTTATAACTTTGGCTTACTTTTCTTATAACTTACATATATACAAGGCACACAGGCCTAAAAAAAACCTAACTATCTCAATTATACATAAACCCAGCCAAACATCGACAACTAGTATATCCGATCATGTAGAATCCCGAGTTTTCTTTATCTCAACTTCAAAGGCTTCGAACCTGAAATGGTTAGAAAAAAGGATGAACATACAACAACACGTATGCCTAGTGAGGGAGTTTTTCAAAAAGGTTTTCATGCAATGCAGGTAAAGCATAAAATCAATTAACAAGATAAGTACTCATTTGAGATGATAAAACAAATAACATATTCGGAACTATAACTAAGAATAAGCAATAAAGGATAAACTTTGTAACATATTAACCGTATAGACACAATTAGCAATTTGAGATCAATATACAATTAACAACTAAGTGTTACATATCAAAGGAATGAGAATATTCACATTAAGTTAGGTATACAATATAACTACAAGATCATGATCCAGGGTAACTCTTCGAGGAACAAGGGCCCAAGCGAGAGTTACACAATAGATATCCACGAAACAAGATAGCAATTAAATCAATTAGCACGAGTAACACGTAGTCAAGCTTGACTCAATCAGGAGTTAAACTGTGGTACATTCTAGAGGTAACCTTCGGTACATTCAGGAATTATATTCCGACACATCGCACATTCAGGAGTTATACTCTAGCACATTCAGGAGGTTTACTTTGGCACATTCAAGTGATCAAATATTCAAGTCATAAACATATTCTTACACAAGTCATAGTCATGTACCAATCAAAACAAATAGACTTTATCAACCCAAACAAAGCTAACACAACTAGAATAAAATCAAGTAACTTAGTATACAAACCTCAATCAATATCACACAACAACTACTTGACGAACTTTAGAACCATACAATTGGGATATAAGCGTTAACCATGAAATAACCACAAATACACAAAGGGTCATTAACATGTCTTTTACAAAACTTCACCAATAGCTCACATATACCTTAGAATTACATTTAACATACTATGAGCAATTACAAAGCAATACAAGTACCAAAATACTTAATTCTCACATTTTCTCTTTGTTAACTTAAGCCATTTAACTTACTAACGGAATACGAAGTTCGAGATATGAAAACCAACTATTCTATTTCCTTAATGGTACTTAATGGCACCATTTAGAACCTTTAAACCCTACTTTAAAACACAATTACACAAAATGCCCGAAATGTCCTCTTTACGCATTTACACTATAAGTACTCTAACCGGGGTTCAATTAAACGAAACGAATGCATTTCTAGTACTTCCACACCTATTAGACAGTATCCATAATGCCCAAATGTGGCCGGATTCACGTTTAACTCGAAACCCTTTTATAAAGTGAACTATTTTCGTATTTTACATAAGTTCCGAGCAATTAATTCATACAAGAACTTTAACCTATCTTCATTATCACCTATAGCTTCAATAGATAGCACAAAATCAAGCTTATAAGGAAATTTTATCAAAACCCTAAAAAATGACACTATTCATCATCTTCAACAATTGAGCATTTGTAAATAACTATTAAAGGAACCATTAAATTACTCAAATAAGGTCTCTATAGCATAAGAATAACACTTTGTAAAAGAATCACGCATATAAATATCATATAATCACAAATCTAAAAAAAATTAAAGTTAGAGTCAAAAACTTGAAAGCTATATGAAATGCAAATCCCTCACAAATGGTGTGTAGAAGCGTGTAGGAGGTTTGCAAACTCTCAAAATCACTTTCTCCTATTTTGCAAGGGCTTGAATCCAAAGTTTGTTGAGCAAAAATTCCTTCTTTTTTCCTTTTGGGGCTGACGGGTTTTGGGGGGAACATAGGGGTAATTTCTAAATTTGTTTTGAGCTATTTTATGAGTATGTGTTGTAATATGTAAATGTAATATATGTATTATGTTTTGAGCAAATGTTGACTACTAAAAATGAATCAAAGTAACTTAAAATTGGTTTCATGGTACAATTAAATGTTAGTTAGCTAAAATATAATGTTAGACTACGTAATACTATTCACGCGAACTAATAAAACATTTTCTAAACGAGCCTTCCTAGCGCTTTTTTCTTAAACGTACATTTTTCTCATTCTTAAAATAATTAATATGATTTAAGAAAAATGCTAATTCAAAAAAAAAAATATGTAGTTGAAAAACGCAATAAATAGTAACCACATAAAGTAACAAGTAATGCATAGTGAAAATGCACAAACAGTAGATGTAACAGTTAATGAATCATGACAATGTTCTCAGGCGTCATAGTGTTCATCCTAGTTTTGCACTTGAAAGTTTTATATTGAGTCTATAGGTGCTATTGAACTTAGAATAACATGAATGTGTGATGAATCGGCTCAGAAATTGAGTAACTTTGTGAAATTGACTAGAATTACAAAGGGGCTTTACGCAAAAAATGTTACCTGTGCTTAATTTGACTTTATATTTGGTGTTTAATAGGTGTAGGGATGCTAAATGTGCCTTTATGGCACTCGGTTGGGGTTCGAATTGGGTAGTTGTAGTTCAAAGCGCCTACGGGGCTTTCAAGGCTTTTAGGCTAAACTTCGTCAAAGTTAGAGTCTTGTGATGCTAGATTGGGTCATGAAGTATGGTTAGAGTTGTGGCATAGCTGGTTTATGGACTAGGCCTCGTGTGTCTCTGTTGTACATAGGTTTATGTTAGTCAGCTAAGGGGAAAATAGTGTCAAAGTTGGTTAAGTGTTCGCTATTGCTTTGTAATTGGTTGAATAGGTGTTTAAATGCTCTTGTATAGCTTATGTAAACTATTTGTGAAGTTTGGGATTTAAGTTACTTGAATACCTTGTTAGAATAAAGGAATATCGTGTGTGTATTGTTATTTTGCTCATATTGATACCTTGTCTGTATTATTTATAAATTGTCTTATATATGTATATCTTGTATGGCTATCGACTCGATTTTCCTTGGAATTCTAGATACCAGCAAATATAATCTCGTATTTTGTGACTTATATCTCTTGTTATCTTTCTCGTTATCGTTATCATGGTTGCGCAACCATTTGAGGCATGGTAGTGTCGAGAAACACTGGACAATATCAGATTGTCGGTCTAGCTCGACTATCATGACCCTGCTCACTCTCTTGCTAGGGCACAATCTTCTACCTCAAAAGGCGTAGTTCACCTTGTTGGGGCATAAAGATCTACCTTGGGAGACTTGGGACCTAGGATTAGGGTATATCCGGAGTACACCCATAGGAGTTATAAGGGGTTTGCCAGCTTATCAATATCGAAACTATTTCTTGCTAGTTCGTGGTCTGTGGTTCGTGAGTCATGGTTCGTGGATCGTGGTTCGTGATTCGTGCTCGTGATCGATGATATATTTTTTTTAGAACCTCCCGCTGTGGCATAATCTTCTACCCCAGAGACTTGAACCACCTCGTTAGGGCATAAAGATCTACCACAGGAGATTTACCTATATTTGTATTCCTCTATATAAGCTATTTGGTTATTAATCGCTTACATATCTCGTATTATTACTTGGCCTCCTTTTCTATATTTGGGAAAAACATTTCCTATTTAATTGTTATTCTATATTGACTTCTTGTGCTTAACTTGTTATTGTATTGCACGGAAATATTTTCGAAAACTCCCTGGATGCTTGTTCCCTCCCTCACTAGGCATACGTATGTCTTGTATGCTCACCCTCGTTTCAACATTTTCAGGAGAAGCTGAGGTTGATCCTAGCTAATTATGTTGAGGAGGAAAAGGTTCGGTCTGACCCTGTACATTGATTGCTCGATAGTTGAGGTTGGCTACCAGTGTGTTGGTTAATGTGTAGCTGTTGTTGTGTGTTCTATTATAAGAAAATAGGGTCTTGTGTATATTCATGTTATCTTGAAAGTTTGTGATGTAATGTAATGTAAGGTCTAAAGCCTACGTAGTTAGCAGTATTGTAAGAGATTATAATAATTTAAGTTGCTTTGATGTTGGTTATCATGCATGCTTGTGTGGGCTTAATGGTTGGTTGTGGACATAATTTTATAAGAAAGATAAAAATATAAAGTTAGAGTGGTATGATAACTGTATATTTGTTAATTGAACTTTAGTAACTAATGGATTGCATGCTTGTGTGTAGTAGCAAGGCCTGGATAGCCTTAGTAATTGAATGCAGTTGTGATTTCAGAGGATGGGAATGATGAAGGATGTTGTATTTTGGTTTAGTGGATTAAGTTTGTTGTGTGCAGGTAAACGGATGGTCCTAGAAATAGGGAAAGCTCCATCCGTTTTTCCTTATTTTTCGTGACTTGGGTATTGGGATCGGGAACCCCGGTCTTACAAGGGATCGAGGCGTTACAAATACACTTGTATGTAACTCTCCAAGGACTTAGGGCCTAAGTAAGAGGTACATATAAAAAGGATATAAGGTAACTCTCCAAGGACTTAGGGCTCAAGCGGGAGTTACACAATAAGGATACCATGTTGTCCATGAGCACGATCTACGAACATCGAACAAAAACTCGATATAATAATGACACTGATAACAATAAACCAGCATACTACCTTATAACTTCAAATTGGGTGTACTCCGGATGTACCCCGAATATTCTAAGACCCAACTCTCCCAGGGTGGCATCCCTAGCGAGAAAGGGATTGGGCAACCATAGTAACCGAGGTATACCGACAAGCCCAATGCCGCATGGTTTCCCTGACACTATCATACACAAATGGTTGCACAACCACGATATCAATAACAATTATAATTACACAATTCGATAAGTATAGAAAATGATAAGCACACAATGAGGACAACAAAAGTGAAAATAGAATTGGTAAAGAGCATGCTACATAAGGAAGCAATTATTTGGAGAGGTTCCAAATATTGGTACAATTACAAATTCTAGAGGTTGAGTGTGGCACCTGAGCCCGATAGCATGGATATTTCATTTATTTGTATTAATTTATGTGCAATTATTTGTTTAAAATGTCTATTTGTCGTAATATGTGTAATTATGTGTTCATTTGTCTTTTACATGTAACTACCTGCTTAATTAACTTTTATTAGTGAAACTATGTGTTCATTTATTTTAGTATTTAATATATGTGCACTCATATTATTTTCATAAAGATTTTTAGTAAAAATTTCATTTAAAGTACTTTTAAATTACATTTGAGGACTTTTCTTCTAAATTTTTAAAAACTAGTCTTTTAAACTTTTTAAAACTAGTCTTCCATTATATTTTGACTCGTGTCTTAGAAAAATTGAATTTGAAACAAACTAAGAGTTTAAAGTAGGCTTTTAAATGCGATAAAGTAATATTTTTAATGCAAATAGTAAAAATCCTCCAACAAGTCGTGCTTTGACTTTTTGATGACTTCTCTTAAAATTATATAAACTCCAAAAATGCCAAAAAATTGCACAAACAAGCTCTTCTTTTCTCTCTCACGGCCGAAGACTCTTAGGGCTTAGAGAATAGTAACTTTTGCCATTTTTTTAACTATTTGGAGGTGAAGGAGGTGGTTCCAAAGGCCAACCCATATATTTTTGAACTGGTCTCGTTTTCACTTTGCATCTACCGTTCTTTTTCGACTTTCAGAACGAAAAATTGTGAGGGTCTCTTTCAAAATTTGGTTTAAAATGCATTATTTATGCTTTGTATCGTTAAATTTACACATGATACTAGTTATTTAGGTTGTAGAGAACATGTTTACCATTTTATAATTTATTTATAGCATAATTTATTTTGAGATGAATAATTGGGTGATTTGAAGGCTTAAATGGTTAAATTTTGGTTAAATCTTGATTCTTAGCTTATATATGATGTTCATAATTGTTAATATGTGTTAATATATCAACCTAGCATTGTATGATTGCTTGAAAATTCCAAATTGAATAAAATGTTTTGGCTGGAATTTAGGAAAAAATTGGGTCATATGATCCTTTTGGGTGGTTCTTGTGGTATTTAGATGCTTGCTAGGTTAGTATAATGATAGGTAATGGTTTGAGAAAATTATGATAGTTTAATTGCTTAAAAAGTTGAAGAATAATGTTAGTTTGCTTGAGGTTTTTATGTTAAAGTTAGTTGAAATGTGTTTTAACATGCTCTTTTGTTTTAATGTGTTGCCAAGGACTAATTGGTGTCAAATGCATGTGGTTAGATGAAATGTGACTGTGGATGTCAAGACTAGTTTAAGTGTTTGATTTCTTGGTTATATGATTTGCTTAGTGGCTTGATTATTTGATTGTTAAATGTTTGAGGCAATATGTTATAGAATTTAGGATTCTATCTTTATGAAATATGTGATTGCTTGTATATGGGGTCTAATGTTGTTAGAGTTCTTTTATGTGTAAAGTGTTGTTTAAACTAGGATGTCATATGGTTGCGTGATTAGTTAACTTATTGAATGCATGATTAAAGTAAATGTCACCAGAGATCAACCTACTTTGTTGATTTCCTTTATTCGTCTTAAATACTTGTATTTGTATGCTTGAATGCGATGCAATGCGAATGTGTGATTGCGTGTTATGTCTTATATGTGCTTGCATGAATATGTTAATGTGAAGTGTCGCGAAGGGTTGCAACCTTTAACTATACACGATAGCTTGTGTTGCACTAGGTGACATAGGGCTTACCAGGAAATAACACAACTACCAAGGTTTTAATCCATTTCCCGCATGGACAGAGCAATCCATAGGGTCTGGGTCGTAGGTTGGTGTACTTCTGGGGTATACCTGGTGATTGAGACTGTGACGCTCGAGATCTTCGCGGTACTTCTATTTACTGTGCATCCACTAATTGTGCATTTTTACTGTACAACTATTTGTTATTCTTTGGCTACTATTCATTGCAATTTTCAACTGTTTATTTTCTTCGAATTAGAATTTTTCTTAAATCATATTAATTATTTTAGGAATGAGAAAAATGTGCTTTTGAGCGATTTGTGTTAGGAGCCTTTGTTTAGAAAATATTTTTAGTGGTTCAATGAATAGTATTACGTAGTCTAATTTACTAATTGAGCTAGCTAACACTTAATTGCACCTTTAGGCTCGTTTTTAAGCTAACTAGACTCATTTTATAGACTTAACACCACGTAAACCTATGCTCAACATACACACATAACAACTCATAACATAACACAAAAAAAAGCTGAAAATCACTGTGCCAAACCCGACAGCAGTATAGGAGAAGAAGAAGAAGAAGTTTTTGCCCATCAAACCTTCAATCCAAGCCTTCCCAAGCTAAGTTCAAGCCCTTCCACAAGTGTTCTAGCATTTCCTTAGCTTCTACGCGCAATAGGTGAGAGATTTCATGAGTTTTTGCATTCTTTGAAAATGTTGTCAAGTTATCAAATTTCTAGATTTGCTAGTAAATGGTTATTGTATGCTCAAATATGTTGATGTATGTTGTATTCAAGTAGTAGAGACAACATTTATGCTATTGTTTCGTATTTTAAAATATTGAAATCGATAGATTGCTCGTAGAGGTGAATAGTGACGAATTTTCTAGGGTTTATGAAAATGAGCCTTCTAGCTTGATTCAATGATCTAAATAGATGCTTTAGGTGCTAATGAAGGTATTGTGATCATCCCATAGGGTTTAATTGCTCGTAACGTAGCAAAAACATGAATTAGGCGACTTTTTAAAAGGGGTTTCGGGGTTATCACAAATCCGGGTTAATTTAGCCTTCACATTTTAGATTCCTAGGCTATATAGGTTCTAAATAAGCTTTGCTAACTCCCGATTGATGTACATGTAGTACAAAGTCATAAGGGAAAAATTAGGGCTTTGTGTTAAACGCGAGTAATTAGGTAACTTCAAGGGTCCTAAGAGTGCCTTATGGGCTAATTAAGAGTACAGAATGGGCCATTTACTAATCTAGAATAATAGCATAAGTTTGGAAGGAAAACGGTTTGAGTTACAAAGAGGTTAAAGTAAGAATTTGATTGTCTCACGTTTCTAAGACCTTGTAATGGCTCCTTGGGTATTTATGTGTTTTTAAGGCATTCTTGAGCTTTTGGTATAGTTCTATGTGAAATGTGTAAATGTTCATTTGTAACCGCTTAGTTGTTTTATGTTAATGCTTATATTCTAATTTTTTTTAGGACAACCTACTTTGTTGTTCCTCCCATGTGTTATTGTTTCCATTATTGTTGTTGTACTACCATTGATAACTATATTGCATAGTGGTTGCGCAACCATAATGTCAGGGGCGGATGTTTTGAATATCGGTTGGGCGGCAGCAGGCTTGCTAGTGGATATTCGATCTTCGTGCCCTAGTCCGTCACTCACCTGGTCCGAAGATTTCCAGAGGGTGTTGGTTTGTAGGTTTATCGAGGTACATCCGTAGTACACCCACTAGAGTGATTGGGGTTATACCGACACATTGATCGTGGTTCGTGGTTCGTGATCAAAGTTAAGAGAATTCTGGAGTGTTGAGGTTAAGTGTCTCGTATTCTTTGATATATGTGGTTACTTACTATTCTAAATGTCCTTTACTTGTTTTTCTTGCTTAATTGTTATATTTGTTGCATTGCACGCCCCGGGTAGTCTTAATCCCTCACTAGGCAATTGTGGTTACTCATACCTCACTAACATGTTTCAGGAGGTGCTGAGGTTGAACCCCAGCTAGATTTGGTTGAGGGTAAGGAGCAGGAGGTCCAGATTGATAAGTTGCCTTAGTTGTAGTGTTCTATTTGCTTGAGGTGGATTGTGGTTCTTGTTGTTATTTGAAGACTTTGTTTGTTCTACTTATGCTATATTTTGAAGCCTAAGTGCTTATGTACATATTTATGTAGTTGCAAGTTTGAAAGCTAAATGCTTGTAGTAGAAGACATGGAATTATGGCATGTAATAACTCATATTTTTCCTTCTAGCTACTTTGCATGCTTGGGTGTGAATGAATGAATATATGGTTGTTTTAATTTCTAAGAATGTTTAAATGCTATCATGGAGTGGTATGATAAGCGGTTATGTAAAGAAGTTTATATTGTGAATGCATGCTTGTATGTATCTAAACTGTTTATATAGCTTAAGGCTCGGATGGCCTTGAAGTTAGGATTTGAATTAGAAATGGAGTTCTTGTTGTTATATGGCTTATTTGAATGCTTGCAGGTTTTCAGAATGTCCATAGTACAGAGGAGACTCTGTCCGTTTGTAGGGTCCAGACTTAACCTTTAGTGTGGGGTAGGGTCGGGGCGTGACAGAGGCAGTGTTCGCGTTTGGTTAATGGGTATCGGCATCAATAGAACAAGTGTATCCTTATTCAATGTTACTTATATTGCATTATTTAAGAGTTATATACTTGTTGCATATTGATATGACATGGCATGATTTTGAAAATGTTTTCAAAAGATTAAATGAGCTTCAAAACCTTCTTTATTCCCTTTCGTTGAGCTTGATGACGGTTAGCTCACCCATCTTTTCAACATTTCAAGTGAACCAAACTTAGCGTACGTGGAATATGTGGCTCCTGATAATGTGGACAATCCTGAGGCTTGATTACTTGTTGATGATGTATATATATGTGGAATTGGATATATGTTGTTACTTTTATGTCTAAGACTTTGGTATATGTAAATATGTTACTTAGTTTATTTTAAAGTTTAAAAGACTTGGTTGTAAATTCATTAGCCTCCTTTCATTATGTATATATAGTTTTGAAATCATGTATCTATCTTATGATGGTGTTGTGGTGGTGACGGACAACTTATCCTTGAATGTATGATTGAAGGCCCGTAATTGTGGATTTAGTTAATTGTGGTTATTGTTGTGGTTGAGGTTTTCTGTGTGCAGGTTTAAATTTGTGTTTTAGGCCATATTACAGCTGTTACCATACTGAAATTTTGTCACATTTTGACTTGATCCTAGGAGAGATCGGGTTGGGTTGTTACATTGTGGTATCAGAGCTTAGATAGTTCATAGGCCGGGATAGGATCTTCGTACTGTCGGGTAAAGTCTTAATGTAAATGGGTTTTAAAAGAGTGCATTGCATATCTTAAGTGCTAAGTGAATTTGATTTGGTCAGTGTGCTTATGTAAACATGTTTTACATGCTTACGTACTCAATGTGCTTAATGTGACTAATGTCAATTACTTGGTTAATTTGTTTTATGTAAATGCTTCCTATGTCCTATTAATTGTTTATAACTATTTACGTGGTATAACTATGAATATTCTATGGTTATCAAAGATGGCTGGCAGAGGTAGGCCTCGTAGGGTTGTTGATGAACAGACAAGGCAAACTGCAGATCAGGGTTCAAGTTTAGGGGCATCAACTCAATAGCCTATGAATGAACATGTGATGGCTTCAATGGCCACTGCTATTAACATGATTACGCAATTTATAGGTGAACAGAGGCAGGGTGGCAATAATAACCCCAGGGGTAATCTGGGTAATTCAGGGCATATAGCTGAGGGTAACGGTGGTAGTGGCAACCAGCTTGAAAAGTTTCTTAAATATGTTCCACCTAGGTTTACAAGGGAACTCGATGACAAGAAAGTTGAGCATTGGGTACCCGCATTGAGAAGATTTATGCAGCTTTAGAGTACAACGACAAGATGAAGATTTCCTTTGTCGTATTCTTGCTCGATGCTGATGTTGAGCAATGGTAAAGGATTGTGAAATTGAGATGGGATACAGAGAACACCCCACATCTTTGGGCTGACTTTGTTCAAGAGTTTCGGGACAACTACATTCCCAAGATGGCTAGAGAAAGAAAGGAGAAAGAGTTCACGACTTTGAGGCAGGGTAGTATTGTGGTACCCCGAACCCAGCATGTAGTGAATAATGCATGTTTGAATGTAATTAGGTGTTATCTTAAATGCTAGCATAAAACTATGTGTTTACTTTAATTAATTCATTCAGTTTTAGCATTATTTTCATATTTCTTCAAAATATTCAAGTAATATTTAAATTAATTATAAGAAATGAATATTAACTATCTTTATGATTTATATTATTTGGTTTCATTTCCTTCCATTTATTTACTTTATTTTCAACTAAATAAACAAAGTAGCTCCAAGCCGGAGTGAATTTTTAATTAGTCTATTTTTCAAACTTTATATTTTTTCCTTGTTACTTACTATATTTAAAGTATTCGTTCATCGAAATTTAGTGCATAGCATATTGGGAATGAGAGATATGAAATTGTTTCGAGTGTCCCCGAGTACATAGTATTTTCAGCAATTATTTTTGGTTTAAGTGTTTATTTTAATTTCAAAGCCAACTATTTGATCTATAATGCAAAGTATTTAACCCATTAACCAAGCATTGATCCTTTGACCCTTTGTCATATTTTTTAAGCCAAACCTAGCAAAGAACAAAGCAAAACAAAAACAAAAAAAGAGGAAAGAAATGGCACAAAACCGTGAGCACCAAAGAGGAAAAGGAAAATGATTCTTTTCAATTTTTGTCTTCAATCTTGCTTGGAATTGATCAAGGAGCATGGCTAGGGCATCCTCAAGCTTTCTTCTTCTAGCATTGTGAGGAATTTCATCTTGTTTGTGCATTTTTTATAAGTTTTATATTATGTTTCAAATTCTTAGATTTGTAATATATTGCCATTAGATACCTATCTATGCTTGAATTAGCTTCTATTATGATTGTACAGCATTCTTTGATAGTTATTTGAAGATTTTTGTGGCTAGAAATGAAAAAATGAAATTGGAGAAGATAATGAATAGTAAAAATTAGGGCTTTGATTATTCTTATGTTCTACCTTAATTAATTGATATATGAGCATGTTGTGGGAGTTGCCAAACCTAGATAAATACTTGTAATGGCTCGGAATATTTAATTATGTAAGAAATTGAATGTAGGTTTTGTTAAAGGGTACTATTCATTCAGGCCTATCGAATATGGTTCCAATACTCGGTTGGACACTTGATATGGATTCTTGGGATGATAAAAAGGTTGTACGATAAAATTTATTCATTTTCGAGAACTTCGGATTTTGAGGTCTCGTTAGGTGCATAAAAGAAATTCTAATAGTGAGGTGGCCTAGGGTATAATTAAATGAGCTAAATGGTCTTACATATGCTAGGTAGTGTCTAAAATGTTTTTATGGCATCGAATTGATCAATGGATTTAGTACTTATAGTTCAAATGGACCTCGGGGCCTTCGGGACTTTGGTGTTAAACATAGTTAAAAACTGGTTATCTTAGCGTCAAGTGGTCTCATAAAGTGTCCTTAGAAGTTTAGAATTATTGAATTGTAGATCTCATGGCTTTTGTGTAGTATGTGCTTGTACTGAACTAAAGGGACTAATTATAAACAATTGTAATAATTGTTAATAATTGACTTTTAATTGATTGGATAAATGTTTAACTGTACTTGTATAGTATGTTCATCTATTTGGAGAAGTTCGTGAATTGAACTACATGTTGCTTGTTAAAGATTGAGTGAACATGCTTATATCTTGTTTATATTGTTTATATTACTTATTAGTTATAAGGTATGTGTGAGGTTATGATTATGACCTGAATACTTGACTACTGGAGTGATCAATTGGATTATGTGTTAAACTGAAGTATATAAAATGTGTATGTGGCACGCAGGTTAACTTGTTTTAAAGTGGTTGGATTGTCTTTAAGATAAATAAAGTTGTTGTGTTTAGGTAGGGGTCTTGAGTGGTAATTGAAGGAGTTTTGGTGCAGTTGGAGGGGATCCTTTGGCTATCTTTTTTTTTTTTCTTTTTGGTGAAAATCCTTTGGCTATCAGAAGTAAGGGAATTTTCATTCTCTTGTGCATCTTAGCTGCTTATTGTTCATAGATTGTACAGTTTAATGTAATTGTTCATAAATATGTATACTTGTTATAAATTGAGTGAATATATATACTTGTCCCTTGTTTATGAATATATATACTTGTCTCTTGTTTATATTATTATATTGCTTGTAAAATTGTCCCGTATATGTTATCTTGTATAGTTATCGAATCAATTTTCCTTGGAAATTATAGATATCATCGAGTGAAAACTTATACCTATCGTTATCATTATCGTGGTTGTGCAACCATTTCGTATGGATGTGATGGCCACCCATTAGGTGGCATCGGGCTTGTCAGTGGTTGTCCATCTTCCATAGCTATTCACTCTCTCACTAAGGATGCCGGCTTGGGAGAGTTAGGTCGTAGGATTAACTGGGTGTTTATCCGGAGCTCCCGTTTGGTGTAAAGGGTTATGTCGGCTTATTGATATCGAAATTATTAGTGTCTATTTGAGGTCGGGGATCGTGGTTCATGGATCGAGGTTCGTGGTTTGTGCTCGTGATCACCTGTAATACCTGAGCCCGGAATATGAAATTTTTTTGTTTCTTTTTCTGAAAATTATATATTTTTTAAATTCTTTGGTATTTAATTGTTATTCGTTCTTTGTCGCAAAGTGCATTGTATATCGAGAGTGTTAGTTAAGAAATGATTTCTAGTTCTCAGCAAATAGTGAAAACTAGTATTTAGTGTTTTAATTTTAGTATTTTAGTTGTTGTTGACAAGAATTATAGTTTATGCTTTGTTTTAGGCTTAAAAATGCATAAATAAGCTTAGTTTGACTAACTTAGTTAACATTGACCAAAGGTTTGACCATTGACTATTGTTGTCATCTTTTTAAAGCATGAAATAGCAAAAATAAAACACAACAAAAGCTGAAAAAAAGAGGGGAGAACCGAGAGTTCAAGGGAAAAAAAAAGAAAAAAAAGATTTTCACTCAAATCTTCAAATCTTCAAATCTTCGCAAGGGCTTGCACGGGATTGTTTCCGAGGCTTCCAATGTGGTTTTCCTAGCGCCTAGTAGCGTCTAAGGTGAGGGATGCATCATTATTTGGGCATTTGAATTTATTCTATCTAAACTTTAATTTTTGTGATTTAGCCGTAAATTGTTATTTTATCCGTTTTGTTGCTTAAAGAATGTTCCTTGATGATTGTAGAACATGTATTTGTAGCTTTTTAGCATTTTCTTCGATTGAATATAGTAATTGCAATTTAAATTGATAATGGAATAGTAAAATATGAATAGTAAACCCCCGTTTCGTAAAAGTTGCTCTGTTTTGTGTTCTGGGATTCCCTGAAACCAGAGCAAGAACCTAAAAACCGATAACAAGCTAAAAGGCGCATCTCTCTAAGCCAAGATCGTCTGGTTAATGTAGAAAGATGCTAGATATGCTAGAATGCTTAAATGTATGATTTATTTGGGTTGTGTAATGTAAAAACGAACAAAAATGGCTTGGTACGTGTTGGGGTCGTTTCGGTCGAGTTTAGCGTTTCCTCATTTTGCGTGATGGCATTGTGTCGGGAGGCCATGGAAGCACTTTTGGTATGGTTATGGTGTTGGTTGGGTGTTTGGTTAGAGTAGCTGTAGTTCAAACGAGCAAAGGGGAAAATTGGGACTTTGCAGGAATTCTAGGGTAAAGTAGGATTTTGTGGCTTTTAGACGTGCCTTAGGGTGTCCTAGAAGGAGTGGTCAAGTCGGTTTTCAAAACTTGTAGCTCGTTTGGAAGTAGTAGCATTTTGAAAGTTGGGGCTGTTGTGCGTTTTGTTGGGTTTTAGCATGTTTTGGCTTTTAGAATGCTTATTGTTACTTATCGTTACTTATTGTGCTTAATATAGTTGATTGTGATTGAAATGTATATCAACTATTGCTATTGCGTGCGAGAGTAACCTACTTTGTTATTCTCCCATGTGTGGCTCTATCGCTCGATTGTTGCATTGTATAATGTATTGCATTCATAGAGTCAGGGGCGATGTGATGGGCCTCTCTAGGTAGCCTCCAGATTGCTAGGGTTGGTTGCTTTAGCTTTGTGTCCTATTCCATTTCTTGTTTGGGTTGCCACCCAGGGAGATTTGGGTTGTAGAATTGATTAGATACTTCCAGGGTATTCCACACTGAAGTTATAAGGTGGTTGGGCCGGCCCGTTGTCATCGGATTCGTGATTGAAAGTTGTTCATGGAAAGTGAATTGTATCCTTTAATTGAGTGGTTATAGCCTTAATGCTTGTCTTGATTAATTGTTGGTTTAGCTTGTATCTCTAATGTTAATTGATTGATCTACTTGTCTATTTGTATTGCATTCTCCTCTCACCACCGACCTTGAGACCAATTAACCCTCGCTGAGCAATAGTTTTTGCTCATCCCTTTCTATACTATATTTTATAGGAGTAGTTGAGGCTGATCCTATTGAGGTGGTTGAAGAGGAGGAGGAGCAAGTGGAGGTGTTTCCTTGATAGCGCTTTCTTTGCTTAGCTGGTGGTTGGTTGCCAGACTTTTGTGCGGGTCATGCTTGATGTGTATATTGCTTGGTTGTCGCTTTATTTTGAGACTTTCTAGTCTTGTATGTAGGTTCTATTTTGAGGCCTCTATGGTCTTATGTTGTAAAAGTTGAAAGGTTATAAGTTGTAAAGATGTACTCATATGACTAGTAAAGAATTACATGCTAATGGTTTAACAGCTTAGTGGCATAAGTACCTATGTAGTATGCATGACATTTTGGGTTGCAAAGTTGGTTAATGAGAAGATGTATGTTTCTAAAAGAAAGTTGACTTGTTTCAAATGATTATTGTGGTTTTCGCGTATATTCTATTGAATATAGGGCTTTCGGATCATCCACGGTACAAGGGAGACTCTGTCCGTGTATCGGGTCCAGACTTGGCCTTTTGTGGTATCAGAGCATGATAGAGTTGCATGAGCCGGGATATGATTCTCGGTCTGTAGGGTAAAGGTCTAAAATGATAAGTGTTATTGTGTGATTGTTAAGTGAAAAGTGTTATAGTATGACTATGTGAACTTGGAATGGTTATGTGTTTAAGTGAACTAGTTTGACATGTCAATCTTGTGTTATTTGAATTGTATGATATGATATTTGATTGTTATTGACTTGAGTGTTATCTAATCTTATGTGCTATATTTCTGTCTATAAACTGCTTTTATATGATGTCAGCTACTGTAAGTTGTTACTATGGTACCACGTCGTCGCACACGGGGTCAAGAGACAGTGGCAGAGGAAGAGGCAGTAGAACAGGGTAAACAACCAATGCCTGAAAAGTTTATGGCTACTATTACTGCTGCAGTTGACCGGATTACTCAGGTACTGCATGAACAGAGGCAGGAGCGGAATAATAATCCCGAGGTAAATAAAGTTAATCCTGGTGGACAGGGGTATAGGGTTGAGAATAATCAATTGGAGAAATTCCTTAGGCACGAGCCGGGTAAGTTCTTCAGAGAGCCGGATGACGAGGCAGCCGAGAAATGGCTTAACCGTGTTGAGAAGATTTATGCTGCTTTGAGGTACACTGACGAGGCAAAGATAGCATACGCAGTATTTCTGTTTAAGGGCGACGCGGAACAATGGTAGAACACTGTTAGGTTGAGGTGGGACTGTGAGGATGTTCCGCATTTGTGGGATGATTTCGTGAATGTGTTTCGGGACAAGTATATTCCCGAGATGGCTAGGGAAAGGCGGGAAGAGGAATTTGTGAGCCTGAAGCAGGGAAACATGTCTGTCGCACAGTATAAGGCTAGGTTTGTCAGATTGTCGAGGTATATGCCTGAGCTGGTGCAGCCAGCTAGGAGGATGATTAGTAGGTTTGTTCGTGGGCTGAGAATGGATATCCAGCTGTATTTGATTGGGCAAACTTATACTACTTATTCTGAGGCGTTTCAAGCAGCCTTGAAGTTTGAGAAACAAAAGTCAGAGATGATAGCTAAGAGTAGCCAATTGAGTAAGAAACAGTACTTGGGCCAAAGCAGCCAGAGTCAGCAGAGGCAGTATCAGACTTTTGTTCAGCTTCCTCAGCAGCGCCTGTACCAGCCTCAGTATCAGATTCAGGCGAGACCAACTGTGATTAGACCCCAGCAGGGAGGTACAGTTCCTACCACTGTCAGAGCCCCCGCACCTACAGGAAACACTGTTGTAAGGAAAAATTAGTAGTGTAACTTTTGTCATCGATTGGGGCACATTGAAGCCAATTGCTGGAGGAAGAGTGGTAAGTACACTGGATATGGGAGTGATCAGCATAGGGTGAAAGATTGCCCTAAGTTTAAGAATGTTCAAGGCCGTACTGGAGGCCAGGGTGTGCAGAATAGGGCTGTAGGTGCAGGTCTAGCGCAGAGGGTTCAGGCGAGGGACTTTGTTCTTGATGTGGAGGAGTTACCCGATACCACAACAATAGTGGAAGGTACCTTTCTTCTCAATACTCAGCCAGTTAAAGTTTTGATTGATCCTAGAGCTACGCATTCGTTTATAACTCCTGAATGTGCACGATCTGTGAATGTTAGCATTGATAAACTGCCACATAAAGTTAAAGTTAGTACGCCTTTGGGCCAAAATTTGTTACTGAGTCTATTTGCAAATCTTGTGATATATGCATTGAGGACCATAATTTTCCTGCTAATTTAATTATACTGCCCTTCTGTGATTTTGAAATCATATTGGGAATGGACTGGTTAGGGAAATACTATGCTCAGTTGGATTGTAGAACAAAAATTGTTTATCTTCAGATTCCTGACCTACCAGTACTTGAGATTGTTAGGAACCGCAAGGCTGCCAGGACGCCCCTTTTATCATCAATCAAGGCTTCCAAGTTGTTGAATAAGGGCTATGAAGCTGATCTTGCTTATCTAATCAATCAACCTACTGATAAGTTGAATTTGAATGAGGTTCCAATTGTTAAAGACTTCCCTTGTGTATTTCATGAGGAATTACCGGGTTTACCACCGGATAGGGAGATTGAGTTTGTAATTGATCTTATGCCGGGCACTGTACCAATTTCTAGAAGTCCTTATAGAATGGCACCGGCTGAACTTTAGGAATTGAAAACTCAGCGTCAGAGCTTGCTTGAGAAAAGGTTTATACAACCTAGTTCTTCGTCGTGGAGTGCGCCTGTGTTGTTTGTGAGAAAGAAAGATGACACGCTACGGTTATGCATTGACTACAGGGGACTTAATCAAGTTACGATTAAGAACAAATACCCCTTGCCATTGATTGAAGAATTGTTTGACCAACTGCAGGGTGCGAGTGTTTACTCAAAATTTGACTTGAGGCAGGGTTACTATCAACTCAGGATTTGGAGTGATGATATACCTAAAACAGCATTCAAGACTAGATATGGCCACTATGATTTTTTTGTGTTACTGTTTGGGTTGACGAACGCACCAGCTGCATTCATGGACTTAATACAGAGGGTCTTTCGACCTTATCTTGATCAATTTGTCATAATCTTTATTGATGACATTTTAGTATACTCTAAGGATGAGGCTAAACATGAACAACATTTGAAGATTGTGTTACAGACTTTGCAAGAAAACAAGCTTTTTGCCAAATTCAGCAAGTGCGAATTCTGGTTGAATCAAATATCTTTTCTGGGTCATATCATTTCACATCAAAGAATTTTAGTAGACCCAGCTAAGATTGAAGTTGTTTCATCTTGGAAGAGACCTGGAACGATGTCGGAGATCCGTAGCTTTCTGGGGTTGGCAGGTTACTATCGGAGGTTTGTTAAAGACTTTTCCAAAATTTCTGGGCCTTTAAACCAGTTGACTCAAAAGAAAGTTGCTTACAAATGGGATGTTAAATGTGAATCCAGTTTCCAAGAATTGAAGAAGAGACTAACAACAGCTCCTATACTAGCTTTACTTGAGGGTGTAGAAAACTTTGTTGTCTACAATGATACGTCTAAAGAAGGTTTGGGCTGTGTTTTAATGCAGAATGGTAAGGTGATTGCCTATGCTTCTAGGAAGTTGAAACCATATGAATTCAATTACCCTACTCATGATCTTAAGTTAACTGCAGTCATGTTTGCTTTAAAGAAGTGGCGTCATTACTTGTGGGTAGCAGATTTGAAATTTTTACTGACCACTAGAGTCTCAAATAATTGTTTTCACAAAAAGATTTGAATATGAGGCAACGGAGATGGCTAGAGCTATTGAGTGGTTATAATTGCTCTATAAACTACGTGCCAAGTAAGGCCAATGTTGTTGCAAATGCCTTAAGCCGAAAGGCTACTGTTGCAAGTCTAATTATCAAGGATTGGGAGGCTTTGGAGGAAATTTCTTCATGGAAGCCAGAAACTACTGCAACAGGGATTCGATTTGCCAGCTTGCAAATTCAATTAGGATTGTTAACACAAATCAGAGAGGCTTAGAAGATTGATCCTCAGATCTTGAAAATCTAGGAAAAAGCAAATGGGGGAGAGTCGGATTTTAAATTACATGCAGATGATATCTTCAGATACAGGGACAGGGTGTGTGTTCCTGGTGATCCGACTTTGAAGAATGAGATTCTATCCGAGGCACATAATTAAGATATACAATTCACCCGGGCAGTACTAAGATATATAGAGATCTGAAACAACACTTCTGGTAGAACAATATGAATAGGGAGATTGCTGGATATGTATCCATGTGTTTAACTTGCTAAAGGGTTAAAGCTGAGCATCAGAGGCCAGCCGAGCTTCTACAACCGTTGTCGATTCCGCAATGGAAGTGGGTACATATAACAATGGACCTTGTGACTGATCTTCCGAGATCTCCGAGAGGGTGTGATTCTATTTGGGTTGTTGTGGACCGATTGACTAAGGTTTCACATTTTATTTCCATGAACAAACAGAATAGCCTTGATAAACTAGCTGAACTTTACATTGCTAATATTGTGAGACTTCATGGTGTGCCACAGAGCATAATGTTAGATAGGGATCCCAGATTTAGGTCTCGTTTCTGGTAGAAGTTACAATCGGCCATAGGGACTAAGTTCAGCTTCAGTATTGCATACCATCCACAAACTGATGGCCAGTTTGAGAGAACTATCAGGATCTTGGAAGACATGCTTCGGGCATGTGTGTTGGACTTTGGGAAGAATTAGGAGAAGTTTTTACCTTTAGCGGAGTTCGCCTACAATAATAGTTACCAATCTACTATAGTTATGGCTCCCTACGAGGCGTTGTATGGTCGTAAATGTAGATCCCTATTGTATTGGGAAGAGGTTGGAGAAATGAGAACAGTTGATCCGACTGTATTACCTGAGATAATTAAGATAGTGGATAATGATCACCTTATTCGCCAGTGTATGCTTACAGCTTAGAGTCGTCAGAAGAGTTATGCGGATAAGCACCATTGGGATCTTGAGTTTGTTTTGGGAGATCAGGTGTTTCTTAAGATTTTTCCTCGAAAGGGGTTGATTCGGCACGGTAAAAGCGGGAAACTTAGTCCTAGGTATGTGGGTCCATTTGAGATCACTGAAAATGTGGGTACTTTAGCTTACCGGTTAGCTTTACTTCCGAGCTTGTTGAGACTGCACGATGTTTTCCACATGTCAATGCTCAGGAAATATCATTCATATCCTTCACATGTACTTGAACCAGAGCCTTTGCAGATTGAGGAGAAGTTAACTTATGAGGAAAGACCGATTCGCAGGAAGAGTATTCCGATGGTAAAGGTTCTGTGGAATCATCACGAGTTTGAGGAGGCAACTTGGGAGAGAGAGAGACCAGGTTCAGAGTCAATATCCAGAGTTATTTGTTGATCATATAAGAATTGCGTGGACGCAATTGTTTTAAGGGGGAGAGGGTGTAATAGTCAAGTCCGGAACATGAAATTTTTCCGTTTCTTTTTCTGAAAATTATATTTTTCTTAAATTCCTTGGTATTTAATTGTTATTCGTTCTTTGTCGCAAAGTGCATTGCATATTGAGAGTGTCAGTTAGGAAATGATTTATAGTCCTCACCAAATAGTGAAAACTAGTATTTAGTGTTTTAATTTTAGTATTTTAGTTGTTGTTGACAAGAATTATAGTTTATGCTTTGTTTTAGGCTTAAAAATGCATAAATAAGCTTAGTTTGACTAACTTAGTTAACATCGACCAAAGCTTTGACCATTGACTATTGTTGTCATCTTTTTAAAGCATGAAATAGCAAAAATAAAACACAACAAAAGCTGAAAAAAGAGGGGAAAACCGAGAGTTCAAGGGAAAAAAAAAAGAAAAAAAATGATTTTCACTCAAATCTTCAAATCTTCGCGAGGGCTTGCACGTGATTGTTTTCGAGGCTTCCAACGTGGTTTTTCTAGCGTCTAGTAGCGTCTAAGGTGAGGGATGCATCGTTATTTGTGCATTTGAATTTATTGTATCTAAACTTTAATTTTTGTGATTTTACCGTAGATTGTTATTTTATCCATTTTGTTACTTAGAGAATGTTCCTTGATGATTTGAGAACATGTATTTGTAGCTTTTTACCATTTTCTACGGTTGAATATAGCAATTGCAATTTAAATTGATAATGGAATAGTAAAATATGAATAGTAAACCCCCGTTTGGTAAAAGTTACTCCGTTTTGTGTTCTGTTGATGTAGAAAGATGCTAGATATGCTAGAATGCTTAAATGTATGATTTATTTGGGTTGTGTAATGTAAAAACAAAGAAAAATGGCTTGGTACGTGTTAGGATCATTTCGGTCGAGTTTAGCGTTTCCTCGTTTTGCGTGATGACATTGTGTCGGGAGGCCATGGAAGCACTTTTGGTGTGGTTATGATGTTGGTTGGGTGTTTGGTTATAGTTGTAGTTCGAACGAGCAAAGGGGAAAATCGGGGCTTTGCGGGAATTCTAGGGTAAAGTAGGGTTTCGTGGCTTTTAGACATGTCTTATGGTATCCTATGAGGAGTGGTGAAGTCAGTTTCCAAAACTTGTAGCTTGTTTGGAAGTAGAAGCATTTTGAAAGTTGGGGTCGTTGTGCATTTTGTTGGGTTTTAGCATGTTTTGGCCTTTAGAATGCTTATTATTACTTATTGTTGCTTATTGTGCTTAATATAGTTGATTGTGATTGAAATGTATATCAACTATTGCTATTCCATGCGAGAGTAACCTATTTTGTTATTCTCCCATGTATGGCTCTATCGCTCGATTGTTGCATCGTATAATGTATTGCATTCATAGAGTCAGGGACGGTGTGATGGGCCTCTCTGGGTAGCCTTGGGATTGCCAGGGTTGGTTGCTCTAGCTCCGTGTCCTATTCTCTTTCTTGCTTAAGTTGCCGCCCAGGGAGATTTAGGTCGTAAAATTGATTGGATACTTCCGGGGTATTCCACACTGAAGTTATAAGGTGGTTGGGCCGGCACGTCGTCATCGGATTCGTGATTGAAAGTTGCTTGTGGAAAGTGAAT
Source organism: Ehretia macrophylla (assembly GCA_037974665.1). Taxonomy (NCBI): domain Eukaryota; kingdom Viridiplantae; phylum Streptophyta; class Magnoliopsida; order Boraginales; family Ehretiaceae; genus Ehretia; species Ehretia macrophylla. Next base: position 68,174,141 of record CM075776.1, on the reverse strand, counting down.
TGTATCCTTTAATTGAGTGGTTATAGCCTTAATGTTTGTATCTCTAATGTTAATTGATTGATCTACTTGTCTATTTGCATTGCATTATTCTCTCACCTCCGACCTTGAGACCAATTAAGCCTCGCTGAGCAATAGTTTTAGCTCATCCCTTTCTATACTATATTTTACAGGAATAGTTGAGGTTGATCCTATTGAGGTGGTTGAGGATGAGGAGCAAGTGGAGGTGTTTCTTTGATAGTACTTTCTTTGCTTAGCTGGTGGTTGGTTGCCAAACTTTTGTGCAGGCCATGCTTGATGTGTATATTGCTTGGTTGTTGCTTTATTTTATGACTTTCTAGTCTTGTATGTAGGTTCTATTTTGAGGCCTCTATGGTCTTATGTTGTAAAAGTTGAAAGGTTGTAAGTTGTAAAGATGTACTCATATGACTAGTAAAGAATTGCATGCTAATGGTTTAGCAGCTTAGTGGCATAAGTACCTGTGTAGTATGCATGACATTTTGGGTTGCAAAGTTGGTTAATGAGAAGATGTATGTTTCTAAAAGAAAGTTGGCTTGTTTCAAATGATTATTGTGGTTTCCGTGTATATTCTATTGAATGTAGGGTTTTCGGATCGTCCATGGTACAAGGGATACTCCGTCCGTGTGTCGGGTCTAGACTTGGCCTTTTGCGGGGTCGGGTCGGGGCGTGACATCACCACCATATCCTTTTATTTAGTAACTCTCGCTTGGGCCCTATGTCCTTGGAGAGTTACCATTGCATGTGATCTTATATTGTGTTAATTAGCTCGTATATTCATATTGTGTGATATATATTGTTATTGTAAGCTCTAGGTTGGTTATTGTACTTGTCCTATTGTGGTTATTTACCTTTCTTTGATATGTATTATTTAGCTTGTTCATTTGTATGAAGTATACTAGTTTCGTATTATTAGTTTATTTTATTGTTGATTGTTACATTGCACGAACTCGTTTTCAAAACTTCCCAGATATCTATTTCCCCTCCCTCACTGAGCAACTGTGTTACTCACTTCCTCTTTCTAACCATTTCAGGTTCGGTGCCTACAGAGTTTGAAGAAAAGAAAGCTCGAGAGTATCATTGATTGAATGTTTTAGCTTTGGTTGATGGTTATGTGTAAATTTGTGATAGTTATGTTTCTTTTGAGGCCTGCGTGCCTTATAAATGTTGGTTTATAAGAAATGTAATGTAAAGTTAAAGTCTTATATGGTTTGATAGGCATAGTTGGTTTGTAATAACTCTAATGATTTACTTTATTGTCTAACTGGCTTGCATGCTTGAAATGAATATGGTATATTGTGGTTGTGGTGATTTTTTCTGCGTGCAGGAATATGGATAGACCTAGAAACAAGGGGAACTCTGTCCGTTTTTCATCATTTTTTGTGACTTCAGGATTTGGATCTGGGCTTCGGTCTTGTGAGGGTCGAGGTGTTACAAGTATGACCGTTTCTCATTATAAGGCCACATTCAACAAGTTATCGCAGTATGTGCCAAAGTTGGTGTAGCCAGTGAGGTAGAGGATTCAGAAATCTATTCGAGGTTTGAGACTTGATATTCAACTTCACTTGTCTACACACCACTTTACTACCTACCCTAATGCCATTCAGGCAGCATCGAGGTTTAAGAAGAGGAAAGCTGAGTTAACAGCCGAGCCTAATCAGCCTAACAAGAGGCCTAATTTATCACAGAGCTAGAGCCAGCCGATTCAGATTCAGACTTCAAGCCAGGGTCAGTAGAGGCAATATCAGTCCCAAAGTATTACAGGGTCTTTCCAGCCTCATACGCAGTTGAGACCGAGTCAGAGTCAACAGCAATCTATTACGTTCCAGGGCCAGCAGGGTTACTATCAGCCTTAGATTCCGTTGGTTGACCAGCAACAATCTATTCAGTCTTTGATTCAGTTATAACATCTTCTTAGTTAGCTGACGGGTCAACCGATTATTGTGGGATCTCAGCCAGGGCAGACCCCGATTCAAAGTCAGAGCAGACCAGCTGCTATGGGATATCAGAAGAGTAGACCAGTTGTTTCTTCAGTTCAGAGCTTCGCATGACGCAGTGCTACTGTTAATGTTCCACGTTATGCTTTTTTGTAACAAGAGGGGCCATGTAGAGGCCAACTGCTAGAAGAGGACGGGCAAATGTATCGGATGTAGTAGTGATCAACATCGGGTGAAGGATTTCCTGAAGTACAAGACTGGTCAGGGGCGGTTAGCAGCCGAAGGCAACTAGGGTAGATCAACAGATATCGTACCTCCGTAGGCACAGATTCAGCCCAGAATCTATGTCATTGATCTTCAGGGTCAGCCGCATGCACAGAGTAAGAATTGCCAGGGCATAATTGTTTTAAGGGGGGAGAGTGTGGCGCCTGAGCCCGAGAGCATGCATATTTTATTTATTTGCATATATTTACGTGCAATTATTTGTTTAAAATGTCTATTTGTCATAATATGTGTAATTATGTGTTCATTTGTCTTTTACGTTCAACTGCATGCTTAATTAACTTTTATTAGTGAAACTATGTGTTTATTTATTTTAGTATTTAATATATGTGCACTCATATTAGTTTTATAAAGATTTTTAGTGAAAATTTCATTTAAAGTACTTTTAAATTGCATTTAAAACTAGTTTTTTAAACATTTTAAAAAGTCTTCCATTATATTTGGACTCGTGAGTTAGAAAAATTGAGTTTGAAAAAATTAGGAGTTTAAAGTAGACTTTTAAACGCGATAAAGTAACGTTTTTAATGCAAATAGTAAAAATCCTCCAACAAGTTGTGCTTTGACTTTTTGTTGACTTATCTTAAAATTATATAAACTCCAAAAATGCCAAAAAATTGCACAAACAAGCTCTTCTTTTCTCTCCAATGGCCGAAGACTCTTAGGGCTAAGAGAATAGTAACTTTTGCCATTTTTTAGCTATTTGGAGGTGAATGAGGTAGTTCTAAAGGCAAACCCATATATTTTTGAACTCGTCTCATCTTCTTCTTTACATCTACCGTTCCCTTTTCAACTTTCGCAACGAAAAATTATAAGGGTCTCTTTCAAAATATGGGTTAAAGTGTAATATTTTTTCTTTGTATCATTAAATTTATGCATGATACTTGTTATTTAGGTTATAGAGAACATGTTTACCGTTTTATAATTTATTTTGAGATGAATAGTTAGGTGATTTAAAGGCTTAAATGGTTAAATTTTGGTTAAATCTTGATTCTTAGCTTATATACGATGTTCATAATTGTTAATATGTGTTAATATATCAACCTAGCATTGTATGATTGCTTGAAAATGCAAAATTGAGTAAAATGTGTTGGCTGGAATTTAGGAAAAAATTGGGTCATATGATCCTTTTGGGTGGTTCTTGTGGTATTTAGATGCTTGCTAGGTTAGTATAATGATAGGTGATGGTTTGGGAAAGTTTTGATAGTTTAATTGCTTGAAAAGTTGAAGAATAATGTTAGTTTGTTAGGGGTTTTTATGTTAAAGTTAATTAAAATGTGTTTTAACATGCTCTTTTATGTTAATGTGTTGCCAAGGACTAATTGGTGTCAAATGCATGTGGTTGGTTGAAAGGTGAATGTGGATGTCAAGAGTAGTTTAAGTGTTTAATTTCTTGGTTATATGAATTGTTTAGTGGCTTGATTATTTGATTGCTAAATGTTTGAGGCAATGTGTTGTAGAATTTAGGATTTTATCTTTATGAAATATATGATTACTTATATATGGGGTCTAATGTTGTTAAAGTTCTTTTATGTGTAAAGTGTTGTTTAAACTAGGATGTCATACGGTTGTGTGATTAGTTAACTAATTGAATGCATGATTAAAGTAAATATCACCGGGGATCAACCTACTTTGTTAATTTCCCTTATTCGTCTTAAATACTTGTATTAGTATGCTTGAATGCAATGCGATGCGAGTATGTGATTGCGTGTTATGTGTTATATGTGCATGCATGAATGTGTTAATGCGAAGTGTCGCGAAGGATTGCAACCTTTAAACCAGACGCGGTAGTTTCTATTGCACTATGCGGTATAGGGCTTGCCAAGCGATAACACACCTATCGGGGTTCTAATCTTTTTCATACATGGACGAAGCGTTCCGTGGGATCTGGGTCGTAGGTTTGGTGTACTTCCGGGGTATACCTAGTTATTGAGGCAGTGTTCGTGTTTGGTAAATGGGTATCATCATTTACATAACGAGCGTTTCCTTATTCAGTGTTACTCATCTTCCATTATTTAAGCGTTATATACTTGTTGTATATTGATATGACATGACATGGTTTTGAAAATGTTTTCAAAAGATTAAATGAGTTTCAAAACCTCATTTATTCCCTCTCGTTGAGCTACATGACGGTTAGCTCACCCCTCTTTTCAACATTTCAGGTGAACCAAACTTAGCGTATGTAGAATATATGGCTCTTGATAATGTGGACAAGCCCGAGGCTTGATTACTTGTTGATGATGTATATATATTTGGATTTGGATATATGTTGTTACTTTTATGTCTAAAGACTTTGGTATATGTAAATATGTTATTTAGTTTATTTTGAAGTTGAAGGAACTTGGTTGTAAATTCATTAGTTTTCTTTCATTATGTATATGTAGTTTTGAAATCATGTATCTATCTTATGATGGTGTTGTGGTGGTGATGGACGACTTATCCTTGAATGTATGATTGAAGGCCTATAATTGTAGATTTAGTTATTTGTGGTTATTGTTGTGGTTGAGGTTTTCTGTATGCAGGTTTAAATTTGTATTTTGAGTCATATTATAGCTGTTACCATACCGAAATTCCGTCGCATCTTGACTTGATCCTAGGAGGGGTCGGGTCGGGTCGGGGTGTTACATTGAGTGTATCATTGTATCAGATGCAACCAGAGAAAGCAGATTGGATTAAGAAGTTCGTAACTAAACTAAGAATGATTTTTTCCATTAAGTCAATGGGTAGTGCTACTATGACAATGGATCTATAGCGCAAGCTAATGAACCTAGGTCTCACTAGAGATCCAAACATGTTAAAGAGGCGTTACCACATCGATCGGAGATTGTGGGAGGAATGATATTATACAATAAATAACGTCGACACTTAATATCGCTAAACCACTTACAAAGGCAATGATTCAGTAGTCATAAGATTACTATATTGAGAAGATGGGTATGAGATACCAGAGTAATTGGCTTTAGTGCAAGTGGGAGATTGTTGGATTATATTCCCTAAAAGCCAATTAATTGTAATTTTAGGACATAATAATTATATTGTTTACTTAATGTGGGCAGTTTATTTAAATTATCATTAATGTGATTAATTATTTAGTCAAAAGTCCTTAGAATAATATTTATAAATTTTATTCTTAAGGGTAATGATAAGAGTGACATAATCTATGTTTATAAATATATTCTAAAAGTAGTCCCCGATCGTAGGATAAATTAATTGGGTGTTAGTTTATTCGGATAGATTGGATTACAATCTACTATCCAAATAATATAAGATATTGATTTGGGCGATTAGTAGGATAAATTAATTGGAGATTACTGCTAGTACAACGAATTACATGGATAAGTCAATAATTCGTTGTACAGTGTAATAGTGCAATTAGTCCTTAGACTTGAGACACCATGGTTATCTTGCGTTAGGAATACTGTAATTTCTTGGTACAATTAAGCTAGTCTTAATCAAAGATTGAATACTCAGTGATTTATTCCGCCATGGAGATAGGTGTGTATAGATACAGAATATGTCAATTAGGGATTCTATGTGATCTATTAATCGAGTAACTACAAATTCTTGGCTAAGGTAGAATAGTAGAAATTATTCCACGTATTATTCATAAGTTACCGATTAAATAGATTTGGATATATGATTGAGTAATAGAGTTTGATGACCCTATCCATGACTTTAGCCCAATCGGGATAATTTACACAGATGTAATTCATTGCATGGTAATTACTTATTGAAAGGGTTCGTATACTTACACTTCATCATTAGTTGGGTAGTCGTGATATACTGCTAGGTGTACGACTTACGAAAATTGAATTAGAAGAGTTCTAATTAAATATTAATTAGATTGATATTATTTCGCTACCAATTAATTATGAACTCGAGATGTCACACATAAAAGAGATCCGCAAATTAGTCAGCGAGAAAAGGTAAATTAAATATATGAAGGGTCCAATATTTAATTGAACTTTAGATTAATTAGATTGATTTTAGGCCAATCAATTTGTCAGTCCAAGTCCAGTATTTAGGACTGGCCTAAAAGTTAGCCCTAACATGTCCAGTGTTTCCTATAAATAGGAAACTATGACATACATAATAATTAGCACAATTCTTGTCTTTCATAACAAATAAATTTTCTCTAAAACTCGTAGTGGGGGTTTTGCTGATTGATGGTTCGAATCTCGTGTAGATATTTTCAGAGACTTCACAATAGAGGAGCTCTGGATCAATCAAATCCTACATCAAATTCAGCATCATAGAAGTAATCCTGAAATTCTTATATGCATATTTAATGTTAATTATTTATGCATGATTATAATCTACGTAATTAGCCATGAACGTGATGCATGAGTATTTATCTTCTGTTACCATGCACGATTCCCAACAAAGTTTATATACTATTTTCTATCTTTACAATATGGTTGATCAAGCTTATTGAGGTATGTTTTGTATTTTATTATTTTATGATATTATAAGATATGGGCTAAAGATCCAATTTTCTTCTTACATGTAGTGTCAGAGAAAGGTTGAAGTTTATGTCTTATAACTCAATTATGATTTAAGATTCATATTATGAAAAGTTTTATGGAACAAAATATTTAAATTTTTGGTAACTTTGATTTGTTACATTTGATGCTTACATTTGATGCTGCATTATTGATATTTTCTAATATCTTTATGCATATAGGCTAACAATATATTCTAAAGTGTATCCTGATTTGTACTGATATTTCTTCTCTCATTTATTATATGATTTAAGATATTTAGAATAAAAGCTACTATCTCCAAATTATAAAATAATTCTAAAAAACTATTTACATGTCAAGATTAAAGAAAACTTGACATATGATTGATACTTGGCATATTAAAGTTTTGTAGTTATTCTTTTGTAAAACGCTTACTTAGCATTACCGTATATAGATGGTTGATTGTTAGTTGCCAAAGTGACTCAATCATTAGTAACCATCATTTGTGTTGGTATATGTTAATGCCCACCTCATAATAAGTATCTTTAATTTATGTGGTAACATAAATTAATGATTCCGACTTAAAAAGTCAGTGAGGTCAAAAGAGACCGCGATGGCTACAAGAAAAAAGTTCAGGAATTTGGAGTTACCTAAGATGATGTCAGGATGATGCAATACTAAAGTTATCAAATTTGACCAAAGGAAGCTTTCTAGAAGTTGGCTTGGATGCTAGCCACCTATGTAGTCAATTGTAGCCACCATGTGATAAATATAGGTGGCCAGTACTTTGAATATGGTTGGTAAAGCCAACCAAGATGAAAAATGTTTGATAAGAAGTCTCTTATGGCGGGCTAGTTGAATTCTATAAATAGGCATGCATTAGTTCATCATATTCATCCACAACACACCTCCAAACACAAATCTTAAGTTAGTCTTTCTTTCTTGTATTCTTCTTACAAGCTTAAAAGCCATTGAAGCTCTAATCTTGAGAGTGCACGGTGGGACAATTATCTTGTAAGTGTTATATTGAATTGTTATAATGAGTAGTGTTGTCTTTCTACTTGATTGTTGTTAAGACGTTTCTTGAAAATTAGTTATATTCTTACATGGTATCAAGAGCTTAAGGGACTCTTAACAACAATCTTGTCTAGTAAAGCTCAAAACTACTCAAGGTGCTAGTTCTTATTCTATCAATTCTAGTTCTGGTTTAGTACCGACAATTCGTATTCGTCCCTTTACCTTCACAGAAGGAAAGCTTGATGGCATGAGCTATCTTTTGTGGAAGTTCAAAATCACTATAGTTCTGGACTCCTACAAACTCCTTGATACAGTGTTAGGCACAGATGCAGAACCAGTTGTAGTCCATGCTGAAGATGACATAAAAAAGGTCACACCTCCAGATCCTTAGCTTGTCAAAAAATGGAGGAGGCGGAATGCTGATGCACTTTGTGCAATTGTAACAAGTGTTCAGGATTCCGTCCTTACTCTAATTCAACACATAACCAAGGCAACTGAAGCTTGGAACATACTGAGAAATCAGTATGAAACAAGGAATTAGACTTGCATTCAAAACTTGGAGAGTCAGTTAGTTGCTGAGAGATCAAGTGAAGATGAAGCAGCTGAGACATTTATCAATAGGATAAAAAACCTATGTGATCAAGTGGCTGCAGTTGGTATTGCCTTATCAACTGAGGAACCAGCTCGAAGGTGCATTAAAGTGTTGCCTTCAAAATTTGACGGCCTTGTGACAGCACTCAATACACAAGTTTGCATTCTTCTTTTGACGTTTAAAGAATTCACTGCCATGTTGATGGAGGAAGAGATAAGGCTAAAAAGCAAAGAAAATCAACTTGACTCTGCCTTTAAAGTCAAAGCGAGGAGTAGCCAAGAAGAAAAGAAAAAAGGAAAGAAGAAGACGTTCTCTAGATCGTGCTACTACTGCAATAAGAAAGGCCATGCTGTTAAAGATTGCAAGAAACGAATTCATGACGAGAAGAACCGAACTCTAAAGCCTAATTGGAGAAATAAAGAATCTACCAATACGGCTGAAACAGAATTGCATATGTTTACTGAAATAGATGTATTGGAGAAAACATGTACTAGTGCATATGTACATCAAACAAGTGAATGGGTGTTAGATAGTGGAGCTTCCTGACACATGACCAGCAAGAAGGAGTTATATGACTTCATAAAAACCTCTACAAGAACCAATGAATGTTGTCATCGAGAATAATGCTAGGTGTCCTGTTGAGGGCACTGGAACCATCTCGCTCGTGTCTAAAGATGGAGGAAGCAAGAAGCTGTCCAACGTACTCTTCGTACCCCAAATCACCAGAAATTTGTTGTCTATAGCTGCTATTACAGATAATGATCTAGAAGTGCGGTTCAAGAAGACGAAAGCTTTGATTCTTGACAAGGATCAAAATATAGTAAGTAAAGGTATTCATAAAAATAACATTTACAAAATCAGCTCTCTTTCTGCCGTTGTGGATGCCAAAACGAAGTCAACTTTGGCATGAAAAGTTCGGGCACATTTCCTATCTTGTGTTAAGGGAAATGCAAAAGAAGAAGATGGTAGTAGACTTGCGTTCAATTGAAAAAGTTGAAGGACCATGTAAAGCTTGTATGCTGGGCAAGCAACATAGACAATCATTTCTCAAAGAGAGTCGTAACCGATCAAAGGCTCCTCTAGAGTTGGTACATGCTGACCTTTGTGGAAAAATGACTACCACGGCATTGGGAGGATCTTTCTACTTTATGCTATTAGTCGACGATTATAATAGGAAGATGTGGGTGTACTTCCTTCAGGACAAGGCTGATGCTCTTGAAAAGTTTAAAGTGTGGCACAAACTTGTGACAAATGAGAACACAACTCAATTGAAGAAACTTCGTACTGATCATGGAGGGAAATTTTGTTCTACAGAGTTTACCAACTACTACAACAAGCTTGGGATTAAGCGCCAATTGATTGCTCCATACACACCACAACAAAATGGAGTTATGGAATGAAGAAATCAAACAATTGTAGAAATGGCTCGATGCATGTAGAAATGGCTTGATACATGTTGAAAGGTGCTGGCCTACCTGACATATTCTGGGTGAAGCAGTCAACATAGTAGTATACATCCTCAATCGGTGCTCAACCAGGGCACTCAACAATAAGACTCCTAATGAGGCTTATTATGGTACGAAACCTTCTGTGTCTCATTTAAGAAAATTTGGATGTGAGTATTTTGTACAAGTCCCAAATGAAAATAGAAAGAAATTGGATGACAAGAACAAGAAGGACATTTTCTTGGGATATAGTGAAGAGTCTAAAGCATACAGACTCTATGAAGTAGAGGCCAAGAAGGTGATCATAAGCCGAGATGTGTGTTTAATGAGCAACCACACTCAATGGAGGATAGCGGTCTCAATGGAGGGTAGCGGTCCTGCCATTTCATCATCAACCGATGAAGTAATCCACCAAGTGCCTAAACAACGACCATTGAACAATCAAAAAGTTTCTAATGATGATGAAACTGAAGACCAACCTGTTGTACCCACAAGGAAGCCACAAGCGAAATGGTTTTAACAGGTCTTTGACGAAAAAAATTCAGAAGTTACTGATGAAAGTCCACGTGCTGATGGGCTAAGAAGGTCAAAGGGAATAGAGGAACAAAATCGATCAGGACAACAATTAGTAAACATGGCTTTGATGACCCAAATCATCAAGATGGTAAAAGAACCGATAATTGTGGAGGAAGCCATGTCATATCCAAATTGGAGAACAACTATGCACGCCGAGTATGATAGTATCATGAAAAATGATACTTGAGAGATTGTTGAAAAGCCACCGAACAAAAAAATCATCGGCACCAAATGGATCTGAAAAGTGAAGTACAAGGCAATGGAAGTCTTGAAAAATACAAGGAACGCCTTGTATCACAAGGATTTTCGCAAGTCGAAGGTTTCGATGTATATGAAACCTTTGCTCCAACAGCAAAAATGTCAACAAGCAAGTTAGTTGTTGTAGCTGCCACACATTATGGATGGATTGTACATCAAATGGATGTCAAGTCAGCTTTCCTTAATGGGAAACTTGAAAAAAAAGTCTATGTTGCACAACCCCCTAGCTTCCAAATACCAAGTGAATAAGAAAAAGTCTGCAAATTGAAAAACGCTTTATATGGGTTAAAGCAAGCACCACAAGCTTGGTACAAACATATAGACTCTTTCTTCTTGCAGCATGGTTTCTGTAGAAGCAAATCAGAGGCCAACTTGTATGTTCTAAGTGAACAAGGAAGGAAGGTAATTTTAATCCTATATGTGGATGATCTTGTAATCACTGGTAACCATGAAGATAATATTCGGAAGATGCAAGAATGGTTGAGCCAAGAATTTGAAATGACAAATCTTGGTCTTCTTCATTATTGCTTAGGAATCAAGGTATGACAAAAACCTCATACTATCTTCATCTCGCAACAATGATATGTTCGTGAGGTCCTGACTGCATTTGATATGTTTGAGTGTAAACTAATTGTCACCCCAATGGAAGTGAATACAAAGTTATCAATTGACGATCCTTCAAAATAAGTTGATAACAAGCTCTACAGAATGTTGGTGGGAAGTTTAATTTTCTTTTGTAACACAAGACCTGATATTAGTTATGCTGTGGGAGTTCTTAGTCGGTTTTCAAATAAACCAAGACAAAGTCACTGGCAAGCAGGGATGCGGATCCTCAAATATCTCAAAGGCACATTGGAGTATGATATATCATACAAGTCTGGAGACACTTTATCTGGGTACTTTGACTCAGACTGAGCTGGTGATATTGACTCAAGAAAATCTATTACAGATTACGTATTCATATTTGGTGGTAGAATCATCTCATGGGCTAGTAAGAAGAAACCCACCGTTGCACTTTCATCAATGGAGGCGGAATACAAGGCTGCTTGTGTAGCACTCTATTAAGTTGTTTGGCTACGACGCATCATGACTGATATTGGCATTCCAATAGACGAATCAACAATACTAAAATATGATAGTTAGAGTTGTATAGCCATGTCAAATAATCTGGTATTTCATGCTAGAACAAAACACATAGAGATTCAGTATTACTATGTGAGGGAATTGATCGAGGAAGGTCAAATCTACATGGATTATTGCCCTACAAAAGATAATTGTGCAGATATCTTCACTAAAGCACTAGGGAGCGTCCAGTTGAGCAAGTATCTTCAAACATTGTATGTTGGCCCAATAGCTTAGTCAACATGAGGTGAACATTTAGGGAAAATGTTGGTATATGTCAATGCCCACCTCATAATAAGTATCTTTAATTTATGTGGTAGCATAAATTAATGATTCCGACTTAAAAACGTCGATGAAGTCAAAAGATACCGCGATGGCTACAAGAAAGAAGTTCAGGAATTTGGAGTTACCTAAGATGATGTCGGGATGATGCAATGCTAAAGTTAGCAAATTTGACCAAAGGAAGCTTCCTAGAAGTTGGCTTGGATGCTAGCCACTCATGTAGTCAATTGTAGCCACCATGTGATAAATATAGGTGGTCAGTACTTTGAACATGGTTGGTAAAGCCAACCAAGATGGAAAATGTTTGATAGGAAGTCTCCTATGGCAGGCTAGTTGAATTCTATAAATAGGCATGCATTAGTTCATCATATTCATCCACAACACAAATCCTAAGTTAGTCTTTCTTTCTCTTATTCTTCTTGTAAGTCCAGAAGCCATTGAAGCTCTAATCTTGAGAGCGCGCCGTGGGACAATTATCTTGTAAGTGTTATATTGAATTGTTATAACGAGTAGTGTTGTCTTTCTACTTGATTGTTAATAAGACGTTTCTGAAAATTTTGTTATATTCTTATAATTTGGATACTAAATCTAATGGTGAATTGTTTGCTGCCAAAGTGGCCTAATCACACAATTTGATAATTAGATATTAATTATAGAGATATAAATTATTCAAAGGTGATTTATGATTTCTATGATGAAAAGTAAAGTTGAGTTGCGTTATACCCAAATGTATATATCTTCTCAATTTTTATAATGGTGCAAAGTGAATTATTGTAAAATCAGTTATCGAGCGAATCAATCAGATATTATTATCTTTACCCAAAGGTAAGATATGATGATGCATTCAGTTACTCGCTAATAGTGTGACATAATTGATAATACTCATGCATATTTGCTAAATCAATTTTTGAATGAATCATTAGTTTTTTTTTGTCATATTCTCTACCCAAAGATAAAATGTGATGATGCAACAGATTGTTCATGATAGGAACAAACATGTTTAACATCACATGTGAGTAAAATTACTAGCATATCACTTTTCTTACCCCAACGTGAGGGTGATGATGCAATAGATTTCTCACTATTATAGTCATATTGCTTAGCATTGTTGAATGTTTTATAGCCTCCAATTAATGCATATATCCAATATTTTAAGAAGCAATGTTCTCAATATAATGAAATTTTATTTTGACTATACACTTCTGATGATGATGTTTGGATATATAATTCCATTACCAACATAAAGTTTTCAACCATAACGATGGTGATTTTTTTTTTTCTTTGACATTGATGGTAATGTTGACTTCTTGAGAATGTTACAAAAATTATAAGATGTACCTTTTTGTCTCATAATAATATGATTTTGTAAAAGTCTAGTAGAATAGTTGGAGTAAGTTATTTTATTTCACTCTCATAAACCTTCAATACTTGCAGCTAATATTTTTTAGTTGAAAGGTGTAAGAGATATAATTTTATTGAGAGCAAATTATATTTATCTTTGTGTATTTCATCAATAAAAGAAAGAAGTCGTATCAATGTTAATAAGTATATTGGATAAATGATTTTGGTATTATTCATGTATTATACTTTTGGTTGATAACTAATGAATATTTTTACACATCTTGAGATGGATCATTAACTTTCAAAAAGTGATACACAAATTTTGATATCATGTTTAAGGTTAAGTGAAAGTGATCCATTAAAGTCATTTGGGTTGGTTTTATATATTAGAGAAAAAATATTTTTGTGGAAGCTATTTGTGTCATGCTAAAGATATTCTAAGAGGATCACAATGACACATTTTTGTATAAGGTTTAAGCTAATAAGTTTTAGCATAAGCCTATTATAGTTTGCTAAGTAAATGTTGTTAGGAATTGTGCATGGTATTTAAAATTTTTAATTGAATAAAATACAGCGGAAAGTATTAATACACATACATCACGTTCATGGCTATTTACGTAGATTACATAAATGCATAAATAATCAATCACTAAATATGAATAGGAGGACTTTAGGATTACCTTTAATGATGCCGAATTCATCATAGAGATTGAATCGATTCAGAGTTCCCCAATTGTGAAGCCTTCGAAGGTAACCACACGAGATCCGAACCATCAATCAGCAAAACCCCCACTACGAGTTTTAGAGAAAAGTATATTTGTTATGAAAGACATGATTTGTGTTAGCTTTTTTATTAGTTATAGTTTCCTATTTATAGGAAACACTAGACATATTAGGGCTGTCTTTTGGGTCAGTCCTAAACACTGGACTTGTACTGATTAAATGATTGGACTAATATTCCAATCTAATCAGTCTTAAGTCCAATTAAATATTGGACCCTTCCAATATTCAATTTACTTTTCTCGCTAATTAATTCCAACTCTTTTTGTTGCGAGCCAATAAGATTCTTTAGGAGCTTCCATATATCAACTCAACAGACTAACACCATAGACAATATATGGCCTTATAATTATGAGATAATGAAAACTCCTAATTAAGCTCTTAAAAAGGGTAGCATTAACAAATTTTCTTTCTCCTTCTTTTGTCAATCGCAAGCCAAGAGGCATCAGAGTTTCAACATAATTGCAAATTTTCTTTCTAAAATTTTCAAATACCTTAATGGCATACGTCTTTTGCGAAATAAAGATTCCATCATCCTTCTGATGCACCTCAATACTAAGAAAGAAAGACATCAGTATAGCACTTGTCATTTCAAAACTATTTGACCTTGGCTTGCTTGAACTCATCAAACATTTTCTGATTATTCCCAGAGAAGAGTAAATCATCCACATAAAGACATGTTATTAGCATGTCACCTTGAACATTTTTCTTTGTAAAGATTGCATGTTAAAATGAACATTTGACAAATCCACTCTCAATAAATAATTATCAATATGAGAATTTCATGCTCGGGGTGCTTATTTTAGCCCATATAGATCTTTCATTAGACAGTACAACTTGGCTTCTTGTCTATTCGCAACAAAACATTTAGTTGATCAACATAAACCTCTCCATCAAGTATGCCATTCAAAAGTGCCAACTTTACATCAATTGATATATTTTCTAATTGTGATGAGTTGATAGGGATATCAATATCAACATTCTTACATTGTCAAGCCAAGCAATTGAAGCATAAACTTCTTCATAGTCAACTCTATATCTTTACTTGTATCCTTTTATCTATAAGTCTTACCTTATAGTGATCAATTTTTTCTTTAGCCATCCGCTTGATTTTGTATATCTATTTGGCACCAATAGATTGTTGCCCTTTGGGAAGTGAACTCAATTCTCATGTGTCATTCTTTTCAATGAAATAAATTTCTTCTATCATTGCGTTTTTTCAACAATCTTCTTTCAGAGCTTCTTGAAAGGACAAGGCTTCATGATCGGCATAAAGACAAAATAGATTTGTCGATTGAGTTTTAGCGTATAGTTCTCTTAGACTGCAAATCTTTATTGGTGGAGATGATGATGAAGATGAACTACTTGGACATTGAATTTGAGGGGGTTGTCTTGAATACATTTGTGGTGAGCTTTGACTTTGAGGATTTCTTGCAAGGGGAGGAGTTTACGTCTGCTTGTTCTTGATTCTTTTGTCTTGCCAGTTCTTCTTCTTCTTCTTCTTCTTCAAGTTCAACTAGGTTTTCTTTGCACAAACCTTTTGATTCCATTTCCAAGCTTCAATTTCACAAAAAAATAACATCTCGACTTGCCACTATTTTATTTATGAGTGGATTGTAGAGGTTATAGGCCTTTGACTCCTCACTATAGTCGATAAAAATGCACTTACCACAATCATCCATCTTCTTCCTTTTCACATTGGGCACTCAAGTATAAGCTACACAACCTAAAATTCGTAATTGACCAATAGTTGGTTTATAGCTACTCTATGCCTCTTGTGGAGTCATATTTTTCATACTTTTAGTTTGACACTAGTTCAACAAATAAGTTGTACATGTCATTCTTGTTGCCCAAAAGTCTTAGGCTAGTCTTTCGCTTTTGAACATACTTCTTGTCATGTCCAAAATTGTGCGATTCTTCTTTTCTATAATTTCATTTTGTTGTGGGGTATATGAAGATGTAAATTGTTGGTTAATACCTTGTTTTCTACAATAATTACAACAATACCCTATTCTCTACAATAATTGCAAAAATCATTTGAGGTGTATCAACCACCTTTGTCAGATTTAAAATTTTTGATTTTTTACCACTTTTTGTGTCAAAGGATGGCTTGATACTTTTAAAGATAGTAAAAGCAATTGATTTCTCTTATGTAATATATATCCACATTTTCAATGGCCAAGTCAAAGGGGCCACTTCCATAAATCATTTTTGGCTATCCCTTGAAACTATTTTCCAAAACTTGTACTTAAATGTAGCAGAAACATAATGTGATGTTCGCCATCTCAAATTTTTTGATGAATTTTTCCTGTGCATCTTTTAAATAAAGAGAAAGATCTTCCATGTGTATTATATACCCTTTCTCAAGAAGTTGTCCAATACTAAGAATATTACTTTTCATATTGGGTATATAATAGAATTAAAAATATATTGTGAAATACCATTCTTTTGATAACTTTTTATTTTACCTTTGGCTATCATGGTTACTTTGTGTGAGACCCCGATCCAGAGATTATGTGCATTCATTTGTTTAAATTGCTATTTACGTGCATCTATTTGTTTAAAATTTTTATTTGATATGCATGTGATTTAAATTGTTATTTATGTGCATTTACTTGTTTAAATCGTAATTACGTGCTTTTACTTGTCTAAATTGTTATTCATCATAAAATGTGTAATTTATATGTTTCTTGATTTTAGTACATAATATATGTGCATTCATATAATTTTCATATAGTTATTAAATGAAAATTTCATTTAAAGTATTTTTAAAATTGCATTTGATGACCTTTCTTCTAAATTTTTAAAACTAGTCTTTTATATATTTAAAAACCTAGTCTACCATTATTATTTGACCATTGACTTAGTAAAATTGAAATTAGAAACAAACTAGAAGGTTAAAGTGGACTTTTGGCATTTTAAAAACATTTTCCTAAGCAAAATAGTATTTTCCCACCAACTTATATCTACCTTTGACCTCCATTGCCTTTCATTTAACACTATATAAACACAAAATAGCCAAAAAAATGTCCAATTTTCTCTCCATTTCAGTCAAGACTCTTAGGGCTAAGAGAATAGTAACTTTTGTTGAATTTTAGCAAATAGGAGGTAAAAGAGAGGGTTTCTAAGGCCAACCCAAATATTTTTGAGCTTGTTTTATCATTCTCTTCGCATCTACAGATCGTTTTTTACGTTTTGGAACGAAAAATTTGTGAGAGATTTTTCTAACATTGATTTAAAATGCATTATTTATGCTATATATTGTTATTAGAACTTATAATACTTGTTTATTAGGCCTTATAGAACATGTTTACCGTTAATTGCTTGTATAGAATGTAATTTATTTTTAAGTGAATAGTTGAGTTGTTTAATGACTTATATGCTTAAATTTGTTTCTAAATTTTGTTCTTAGCTTTTATATATTATCTATACTTGATATATTATCAATTTAGTTTAGCAAACCAGCTTGGAAATGCTTAATGGTGTAAAATTTGAGCTTGGTATGTTGGCTGATTTTTCAGCTTTTGGGGCATTCGGGGTTGATTTGTTGGGCAGAATTTGGGCAGTCTTCGGGCTGTCCATTAGGTGCTATAATTGCTTGATATGTGCTCTAAATGTTAGGTGATAACGTGGCTAGGATGGGGGCTTTGGTTGATTAGAAGAACAATGTTAATTAGCTTGTATTTTTAGAATATTTCTTTTGTGTGAATATGTTGCTTAGGTTCAAATGGTGTCAAATGCATTTGTAATTGGTTAATGCATGAATATGTGTGGTTAGGATTAGGTAATATGAATTGCTTGATTGCTTGGCTATTAGTTTGCTAAAGGTTTGAGGTAATGTGTTGTAGCATTTAAGATTCTATCTTGAATATGGTCTAATGTTGTTGGGGTTCTTTGGTGATTATGGTGTCTAATGTAGTTAGAGTCGGTCAATGCATGATCATGCTATGTCAAGATTAGGTAACCTACTTTGTTACCTAGTCAATTTGTGGCTAAGTGATATGGAATATTAAATGTGGTTCACGTGCTTGGTTTGTTGTTAACTGTGAAATGAATATGAAATGTGCTTATGCTCGGGAAACAATCTACTTTGTTGTTTCCCTTACTTGCCGTGAATGCTTGTTACGTGTTGAATGCGAATAAATGCTAAAGGATGCAACCTTTAGACATGGTGTTGTTCGTGTTGCATTGGGTGACTCAAGGCTTTCCAGGCGATGACACGAGCACTATGTGTCTTGATGTATAGTAGTATAGACATGGTAGCGTTTTGTGTTGCACTAGCAGCGTTGGGCTTGACAGGGGATAACACAACTACTGTGACGCCTGAGATTCTACCGTACACATTTTTAACTGTTGTATCCATTAATTGCGCATTTAATTTTGTGCTTTACTTGTTGTCTTTCTTAGTTACTATTCATTCCATTTTTCAACTGCATTATATTAATGAATTAGTATTTTTATTAAATCATATTAATTATTTTAGGAATGAGAAAAATATGCATTTGAGCTAGGAGCAACATGAACCTTCATTTAGAAAATAGTTTAGTGAACTAGTGAATAGTATTACGTATGAACAATATGTTTTAGTTAGCTAGCACAAAATTGCAATCATAGACTCGTTTTTAAGTTAATTAGGCTCATTTTATTAGACCATACACTCACCCAAATAGGCCCCACCCTAATATATAATCAACCAAACACAAACAAGTCATAACTAAGCAAAAAAAAAAAAGAGAAGATGCAGAAATTACTGTAGCAAATCCGAGAATCAACATAGGAGGAGAATGAGATGATTTTGCTCATCAAATCTTCAAGCCAAGCCAAGCCAAGCAAGGAGCAAGTAGTTTAAGGTGTTTGCTAGCCTCCCGAGAGTTCCTACGCGCATTGGTGAGGGTTTTTCATGCTTATTTGTGCATTTTAAAAATGTTGCTATTTTCTTGATTTGTTAGAAATGTTGTTTAATGCTATTGCAATGCTCAAATAAGCTTATATATGTTGTATACGCGTAGTAGAGACCACATTTATACTATTGTTTCACATTTTAAACGGTAGAAATCAATGGTTGATTCGTAGCGGTGAATAGTGACGGAATTTCTAGGGTTTTGTGTAATTGTGCGTATTAGCTTGATTCAATGCTTCTAACAGATGCTTTAGGTGCTAATGAGGGTAGTCTAATAGCCCCGTGCACTCAAATTGTTCGAAACTTGAATAAAACGTGAATTAACCGACTTTTTAAAAGGGATTTCGGGATTAATGCTAATCCGGGTGGATTTGGGCTTCACAATTAGTGTTCTTAGGCTACCTAGGTGCTATAGAACCTTTGCTAACTCTTGTTTGAAGCCCGGTTAAGGTAGGTGTAGTTCAAAGCTATAAGAGGAAAATTGGGGCTTTTGGGGTAAATGCAGGTAATTGAATGTATTTGCAGGTTGTAAGGGTACCTTAAGGGTTAATTAGAAGATTGGTATAACTTTCCCTTGAATTTGAATCATTGATATGAGTTTGGAAGGAAAACAGATGAAAAACAAAGGGGTTTAAGGGTAAATTCGTTTGTCACTCGCATCTAAGACCTTGGCATGTTTCCATATGTGTTTAAATGTGGTTTCAAGATGTTTTGGAGCTTTTGGTATAGTTTTATGTGAATCTTGAATATGCTCCTTTGTAATTTGCATAATTGCTTTCCGAATTGAAGATTCTAAGTGAATTCTTGTTTATAGTAATTGTATTGCCATAGTTCTAAGTATTTTTCTTGAGTTTTATATTGAGTTAATTATAATGAGAATAAGTATGGATTAATGACTTTATAAATTGATAGTACTATTATGGAATGAAATATGGTTATCTATGCTTAAAATGCTCTTTTAAATTATTGTAGAACATGCTTATATCATGATTTTATTGCTTGTTAGTTATATCGTTTGTATATTATATTACTTGAATGATTACTTGGTTGTATGTTAATTAAGTAAACTATGAGTTAGCTAACCTAGTTGGTCAATTAATGAATGTTGTAGTTAAAGAGTAATTGAAACAATGTTTAACTTTATGTTCAAGGTGATTGAGGGTGATTTGAATCCAATCTTGCATTTTGGAGCTTGGTAGAGGTGAGGGAGACTTCATCCTTATGTGCATAATAGTTTATTTACTTGTACTTAGATTATGTGCACTTATTGTTTATATATTGTGTGTGAGGGCAACCTACTTTGTTGTCCCTCAACCATGTGTTTATTGATTTATACTATTGTTATCATTTTAAGTGCATTGAATCGTGGTTGCGCAACCATTCGGGCATGGTAGTGTCGGGGAAACCGGGCGGCATCGGGCTTGCCGATCCACCTCGACTACCAGGTTGCCCAGTCCTTCTCTCGCTTGGAATGCCGCCCAGGGAGAGTTGGGTCGTAGGATTTCGGGGTACATCCGGAGTACACCCATTTTGGAGTTATAAGGGGATGTCGGCTTATCGATATCAGTGTCATTATTACATCGAGATTTCAGTTCGTGGCGTCGCTGGTATGCCTCTGCCCTTCGGGGTATTCGCTTAGCCGGGACGTTACAGAAGTCAAAGTGTATCGTATCCTTTTTAATGTGTGATAACTTGTTGTTTTAATTGTTCTTTGGTTGTAAAATGCTTTATTTGTACTAACTGCTGCATTGCACGTCCTCGGTAGACCTTATCCCTCACTGGGCAATTGTGATTGCTCACACCTCGCTAAACATGTTTCAGGTGATGCAATTGGAGGAATTGACCTGATTGTTGTGTGCTATTACTTGAGATTTGAATGATTGTCTGCTAAACTGTGGAAGACCTTACTTGTTCTACTATCTATTCTATTTGGGAGCCTAAGGGCTTATGTATATATATTTGAGTAGTTGTAAGTTTGAAAGCTAAATGGATGTAGCAAGTGTTATGGAATTGTGGCATGTAATAACTTATGCTTCTGCTTCTAGCTACGTTGCATGCTTGGGTGTGAATGAACGGATGTATGGTTGGCATTAATTTATGAGAATGTTTAATTGCTAACATAGAATGGTATGATAAGCGAATGAAGACAAAGATTTTAGGACTATTGTTGCATGCTTGTGTGTATTTATATTGTCTTGTGTTGCTTAAGGCTCGGATGGCCTTGAAGTTTGAATTTCAATTACAGATGTTGTTCCTTTTGCTTCGTGGTTTTATTTGATTGTTTACAGGTTTTCAGAATGTCAACAGTACAAGGGAAACTCTGTCCGTTTTTTCCTAAAATTTTGTGACCGGGTTTGGTATTGGGTTGAGAATAGCATGGTTATTAGAGCCTCCGATCTCGTGAGGGATCGGGGCGTTACAGGTGGTATCAGAGCTTAGTTAGCTCTTAGCCGGGACAGGGTCCTCGGTCTGTTGGGTAGTAAGCCTTGAATGTGTGCTTGTTACGTGTGTTTTAGAAGTGTGTGTTTGTACGTGAGGTTGGGTGTCTTGACTTGAATGTGTGCATCCATGTGATATAGTTGTGCATTATGTGTTGAATGCTTGTTAAGTGAAGTGAAGTGACTAAATGTAAATCGAATTGACCTCGTAATCGAAGTGACCTCATGAATCATTATTTGCTTGAATTATTGATTGTAATGTGTATACTTGAATGTTTTTGAATTAAGTTTTGTGGTAATTTGGATTGGTTATGTCGTGACTCATATTTAAATTGTCTTGTTGATTAAACTATTTTATAAACTCTTATATAAACATGTTTGCATAATAGTTTAAAATCTATATGTGTAAATGTGATATCTTGGCATTCATACATGTCCCGTTGAAATGGTAAGAAAGACTTCTTCCTCCCCCTGAAGAGAGCTGATTAGTGGCAGGCCTTCTAAGCCATGTGTATTAGTGGGAATGAGAGGCATTTGATCAGCCTTTATTTGGGAGTTAGTGTTTATAGTTGAAGCTCGGTTATTGGCATTCTATTAAGGAATTCTTTTACACTCAGCAGTCTTAAATGAGTGGCTTATTTCGGGATTTCTATATGACGGTTCTCTGGAGCATTTTCTTGGAATTTTCTTATCGGGACTCCTCCTGGTATTCTTTTGTCAGCATCTCTCGAAAGGCTTAGTATATGGGATTCTTTTCAGCCTTATTAAATGGTATTATCTACAGTACTCTTACTCGGGTCTTTTATTAGTATTTTCTCGCCGCACTTAGTTGGGATTCTACTTTTTTATGGTATTTGTGCCAGTGGGATTCTTATTTGGATTTCTAAGTAGCATTTCTAATGGAGCCTTTATTTGGCCTTATTACTTGGGGATTCGCTGGCAGTACTATTGGGATTTCTTAATTGGTTCTTACGAGATTTCGTATACGGTATTCTTGCTCAGCAACTGACGAAGATTAATTGAAGTTGGTTTTCAGTTGATGCGGAGTTCTTTTGGAAGAAGAATTGCGTGGACACAATTTGTTTAAGGGGGAGAGGATGTGACGCCCGAGATTCTACCATACACATTTTTAACTGTTGTATCCATTAATTGCGCATTGAATTTTGTGCTTTACTTGTTGTCTTTCTTAGTTACTATTCATTCCATTTTTCAACTGCATTATATTAATGAATTAGCATTTTTATTAAATCATATTAATTATTTTAGGAATGAGAAAAATATGTATTTGAGCTAGGAGCGATAGGAACCTTCATTTAGAAAATAGTTTAATGAACTAGTGAATAGTGTTACGTATGAATAATATGTTTTAGTTAGCTAGCACAAAATTGCAATCATAGACTCGTTTTTAAGTTAACTAGGCTCATTTTATTAGACCATACACTCACCCAAATAGGCCCCACCCTAATATATAATCAACCAAACACAAACAAGTCATAACTAAGCCAAAAAAAAAAAAAAAAAGGGAAGATGTAGAAATTACTGTAGCAAATCCGAGAATCAACATAGGAGGAGAATGAGATGATTTTGCTCATCAAATCTTCAAGCCAAGCCAAGCTAAGCCAAGCAAGAAGCAAGTAGTTTAAGGTGTTTGCTAGCCTCCCGAGAGTTCCTACGCGCATTGGTGAGGGTTTTTCATGCTTATTTGTGCATTTTAGAAATGTTGCTATTTTCTTGATTTGTTAGAAATGTTGTCTAATGCTATTGCAATGCTCAAATAAGCTTATATATGTTGTATACGTGTAGTAGAGACCACATTTATACTATTGTTTCACATTTTAAACGGTAGAAATCAATGGTTGATTCGTAGCGGTGAATAGTGATGGGATTTCTAGGGTTTTGTGTAATTGTGCGTATTAGCTTGATTCAATACTTCTAATAGATACCTTAGGTGCTAATGAGGGTAGTCTAATAGCCCCGTGCACTCAAATTGCTCGAAACTTGAATAAAACGTGAATTAGCCGACTTTTTAAAATGGGTTTCGGGGTTATGC
This sequence comes from Ehretia macrophylla, assembly GCA_037974665.1. NCBI lineage: Eukaryota > Viridiplantae > Streptophyta > Magnoliopsida > Boraginales > Ehretiaceae > Ehretia > Ehretia macrophylla. The sequence goes on along the minus strand of CM075776.1, from coordinate 68,150,646 downwards.
TAATCCGGGTGGATTCGGGCTTCACAATTAGTGTTCTTAGGCTACCTAGGTGCTATAGAACCTTTGCTAACTCTTTTGTGAAACCCGGTTAAGGTAGGTGTAGTTCAAAGCTATAAGAGGAAAATTGGGGCTTTTGGGATAATTGCAGGTAATTGAACATATTTGCAGGTTGTAAGGGTACCTTAAGGGTTAATTAGAAGATTGGTATAACTTTCCCTTGAATTTGAATCATTGATATGAGTTTGGAAGGAAAACGGATGAAAAACAAAGGGGTTTAAGGGTAAATTCGTTTGACACTCGCATCTAAGACCTTGGCATGTTTCCATATGTGTTTAAATGTGGTTTCAAGATGTTTTGGAGCTTTTGGTATAGTTTTATGTGAATCTTGAATATGCTCCTTTGTAATTTGCATAATTGCTTTCCGAATTGAAGATTCTAAGTGAATTCTTGTTTATAGTAATTGTATTGCCATAGTTCTAAGTGTTTTTCTTGAGTTTTACATTGAGTTAATTATAATGAGAATAAGTATGGATTAATGATTTTATAAATTGATAGTACTATTATGGAATTAAATATGGTTATCTATGCTTAAAATGCTCTTTTAAATGATTGTGGAACATGCTTATATCATGATTTTATTGCTTGTTAGTTATATCGTTTGTATATTATATTACTTGAATGATTACTTGGTTGTATGTTAATTAAGTAAATGATGAGTTAGCTAACCTAGTTGGTCAATTAATGAATGTTGTAGTTAAAGAGTAATTGAAACAATGTTTAACTTTATGTTCAAGGTGATTGAGGGTGATTTGAATCCAATCTTGCATTTTGGAGCTTGGTAGAGGTGAGGGAGACTTCATCCTTATGTGCATAATAGTTTATTTACTTGTACTTTGATTATGTGCACTTATTGTCTATATATTGTGTGTGAGGGCAACCTACTTTGTTGTCCCTCAACCATGTGTTTATTGATTTATACTATTGTTATCATTTTGAGTGCATTGAATCGTGGTTGCGCAACCATTCGGACATGGTAGTGTCGGAGAAACCGGGCGGCAACGGGCTTGCCGGTCCACCTCGGCTACCATGGTTGCCCAGTCCATCTCTCGCTTAGGATGCCACCCAGGGAGAGTTGGGTCGTAGAATTTCGGGGTACATCCGGAGTACACCCATTTTGGAGTTATAAGGGGATGCCGGCTTATCGATATCAGTGTCATTATTACATCGAGATTTCAGTTCGTGGCGTCGCTGGTGTGCCTCTGCCCTTCGGGGTATTCGCTTAGCCGGGACGTTACAAAAGTCAAAGTGTATTGTATCCTTTTTAATGTGTAGTAACTTGTTGTTTTAATTGTTCTTTGGTTGTAAAATGCTTTATTTGTACTAATTGCTGCATTGCACGTCCCCGGTAGACCTTATCCCTCACTGGGCAATTGTGATTGCTCACACCTCGCTAAACATGTTTCAGGTGATGCAGTTGGAGGAATTGACCTGATTGTTGTGTGCTATTACTTGAGATTTGAGTGATTGTCTGCTAAACTGTGGAAGACCTTACTTGTTCTACTATCTATTCTATTTGGGAGCCTAAGGGCTTATGTATATATATTTGAGTAGTTGTAAGTTTGAAAGCTAAATGGATGTAGCAAGTGTTATGGAATTGTGGCATGTAATAACTTATGCTTATGCTTCTAGCTACGTTGCATGCTTGGGTGTGAATGAACGGATGTATGGTTGGCATTAATTTATGAGAATGTTTAATTGCTAACATAGAATGGTATGATAAGCGAATGAAGACAAAGATTTTAGGACTATTGTTGCATGCTTGTGTGTATTTATATTGTCTTGTGTTGCTTAAGGCTCGGATGGCCTTGAAGTTTGAATTTCAATTACAGATGTTGTTCCTTTTGCTTCGTGGTTTTATTTGATTGTTTACAGGTTTTCAGAATGTCCACAGTACAGAGGAAACTCTATCCGTTTTTTCCTAAAATTTTGTGACCGGGTTTGGTATTGGGTTGAGAATAGCATGGTTATTAGAGCCTCCGGTCTCGTGAGGGATCGGGGCGTTACAACTACTATGTGTCTTGATGTATAGGAAGAAGGTGGTGAACGAAGTGAAATGAAACGGCCTCAACAACTCGAGCGTATCCTTACTTCGTGGTTATTTACAATCTCGCACATTTATACTTGTTGTTTATGGACATGTATGACATGATTTCAAAAGAAGCTTTCAAAGTTAAAATATTTTCAAAAACCTCCTGTGTATTGTCCTCCCTCAATGAGTTCATGAGAACTCATCCTTGTTTGCTAAAATTTCAGGTGAGCATGATGTAGTGTACATGGAATATGTACCAAATGAACCTATGGTTGATCATGTTGTTGAGCCCAAGGCTTAGTTTGCTTTGTGGATGCCTATGTTCCTATAACTTGTTGTTTTATGTAATATATGTTAAGTAAGATATTTACTTTTAATGTAATAGGCTTGTAATGAATTTCATAAGTCTCTTTTGTATTGTATAAGTGGATAGGATTTGTATTTCATTATGGGGATTGTATTTTTGTGATTATGATGATGTTGAAGTAGTGTGACGGACGACTTACCTTTTTGTTGTATGTTGGAGGCCCATGGTTGTGACTGTGGCTATTGTTGGTTGGTTGTGTTGGAGTATTTTTGTTGTGGATTATATGAAATGCTTTTGTACAGGTTTAAATTTATGTTTTGGGTCATATTACAGCTATTACATTACTAAAATTCTGTCACGTCTTGACTTAATTTTAGGAGGGGTAGAGTTGGGGAGTGACACTTTGGATAAGTCAACCACATTCACTTTGCAATTAACATTCTCCTTGAATTCCATGAAAAGTTTCTTTTTCCTGAACATGTGGTTATCAGCACCGGAGTCAAGATACCACGAATCATGTTGGCTTTTGGATTCTTCTTGTGCAAAAAGAAGTGTGTCTTCTTCATTCTCTTGCTTGGGGGTTTGAGCAAAATTGGATTACTTATCATGATCAATATTGTTGTTCTAACATTCTGAAATATGGTGACCAAATTTGTGACAATTAAAATATTCAATATTTCTTTTATTTCCACGTCCATGTCAAGTTCTTCCTCTTCCTTTATCTCTACCTTTTCCATCTTTGTTCACAAAATTATTTGTAATGTTTTATTGATTTTGGCCATGGAAACTACCTTTGCATCGACCTCTTCCTCGACTATTGTTACCATGTACCAAGTTGAGGACCTCCACCTCTTGATTTTTGATCTTGTAAATTAAGCTTTGATTCCAAAGCTTATTCAATTGTACTCAAATAAGAAGACATTTGCATGTGTTGCTCATGCACATGGAGCGATCTTATCAACTCTTTTACTGTGAGTTGATACAAATCCTTTGATTCCTCAATTGCGACCACTACATGCTCGAAATTTTTTGTGAGGGATCGCAATATATATTTCTTCTATTACCCGAATGTATTCTACATTTTCTTCATTTTTTTCAATTGATCAATGATTGAAGGTAAGCGAGAAAAATAATCAGAAACAGTTTCTCCTTATCGCATATGAGCATTCTCGAACTCACCTCAAAGTGTTACAAACGAACTCTTTGGACATTATTGATTCCTTTGAGTAAAGTGGCAAGTTTATTTCATACTTGTTTACATGATTTTGCTTTTTTAATTTTCTCGAACATGAATTCACTAACATCTTGATAAAACAAAAATAATTCTTTTTATTTTTCTTTCTTATTGCACAAAGAGAATTTGTTTTTGCTCCGTAGTATAGGTTGCTTCAACTTTTGTAGTAGGTTCTACATACTCGTATGTGATAATATCCCAAAGATGTTGAGTACAAAAAGAGCCTTCATTCGAATGCACTAATTTTCGTAATGCACAAGATTGCAAGCCATGATAGAATGAATGTGACAAAAGATTCACACTTAGATTGCTGATAAACCGTCCCTCTGATATGACTATGTTGTAAATGATTTCAGATTTACGAATCCTTAGAAAGAGAGCACAAGGAGATACACTTTAAAAGTATGACTATCTTGCTAAAATAATAAGCCCATAAAAGTAGGTTGTTGCCTTTACGAAGTGAAATACTCTTTCTTTTCATTCTCGATATTTTCTTTACTTCACTCACTGTTCACTTGACAAAACACTATGATACTATATCTATTTATACTAGTAGATATGATGTACTAGAGCTGTTAATATGAATCTAGAAATACTCAAAGACAATTGGCTAGACACATGACTAAATTCATCACTTAATAGTATCAAATGTATTTTCAGTTAATCCACTTTGAAAATGTCAAATATTATAAACCTTGATATTCATTTCCCATGACTCCAAAAATCAAAGAGTCATCTTGAGATTTGGTTTGCAATTTCCAACATGCTTATCGTTAGAGAGATTGGACAGGTGATCATATAGATAGATGCTCTATTACTGGTTTTGCCCTTCTTCCATGGTGACTTCTTTTTCTTTTTCTTTTTATTTTTTTTGGGGGGGGGGGGGGGTGGTGGTGAAACATGAAACAAAATTGTTACTTTCCCGTTTCCGCGCAGAGGTTGAGTATCACAAGACTCCTTTTAGTACGTTGGTCTTATGAAGACATCTGAATTAATCACACCTCAAATTAAATTTGAAGAAATATGTGCAAATTTTAACTTGTATATTGTTTGCACATTATTTGGCTGGTTCTTGTTTGCTGGCTTTTCCAAGGATTCCATTTAAACCAGTGCAAATGGTGAAGACAAAGAAATGCAAAATAGTAGCTCATACTTTTTCTTGTACTTCTTATTAATTGTTATTCATTACAGCGCTATCATCCTCTCAAGCACTTCAACTCGTACGCAACTGCTTATTACTGGAGCTAACATATAATAGAGAGGATAGCTTATTAATTTTTAGTCAGCTGTAGTTTTAGTCACCACAGGCCACAAACTGATAGTTTACCATAAGGTGCCCCTTGGCGTAACCTTGTCCATTAGTGTCAAGACGACGAAACACGCCTGCTTCCAAATCTAGTCCTCCATTACTGCACTGATCAATGATTCTTACCGTTGCTTGAGCTCCAGTCGCAGTATTAGTAACCTGCACATCACATTGAAGATTATCTTAGTTATCACTTTTTATGTAATTTTTGACGTCCCAAAAGTGGTAATTGCGTGATCATTTCACTTCAAAAATCCGATATATATACTAATGATCATAGATCTGTATATCAAAATAAGGAATATAAGTCATATAAATTAAGAATGAAATGTATTAACGGGTCGCATCGCATTTTACACACCCGATGGCGGATCTATGTATGTGTTTTCTTAATTTTTTTAGTTAGAAAATGTATATTTTAAGAATAAAAATCAAAGCAGTCCCACTAAAAAGAATATTAGTTTTATAACTCCACTGAAATAATATAATATTTTAGATTCGTCTCTATACATACCTGTAAACACTTCCCACAAGCTGCCTGGCCGCGTGGCCCGACAGGTCCGCAAAAGGCAGTCCATCCATATCTCTGCCTCCAGGAAAGAGGCTTGTCACCGTACCATGTTGAGCAGTATGCACTAACAGAATACAAGTTCCATCCGTTCTGCTCAGGATTATAATTGTGATATGTAGCCCTGACATTGGAAGCACTTTGTGCTGCAGCAGCAGCCACTAGAGAGACGAAGAAAGCAAGGTATAGGATTAACTTCCCCATTGTTTTGTGAATGGTAATTTGGTTGAGCAAAATATTTCACAAGTGGGTGTCAATTTATAGAGGATGTGGGTATTCGAAAGTCCAAATTGGTGTCCAAAAAAATAGGGTAAATAGTATCACAACCCTTTATGCTTTAGTAAAAGTGCATAGGGGACCCTCCTGTGGTTTAAAAAGTGCACTGGAACCCCCTGTGGTTTCAAAAGTGTAGCACCACAGACTCCTCCGTTAAAAAAACTGTTACTTTTAACGGAGAGTGCGTTACACGCGCGTTTGGTGCGATTTTTCATGTTTTTAGGCTTAAATTATTACTTAATTGGACAAAAATGACCTTATATATGTTTTTTTTTTCTCCCAATGCAATTTTCACAAAAAATAAAAAAAATAAAAATAAAAACCCATCTTCCTCAAACCACTGCGCCCCCCCCCCCCTACCCCCCACCCCCACCCCCACCCACCCCACCATCACACCCACCCCGTCACCCCACCGTTACCCCCACCCCTCCAAAAACCTGCAAATCTTTATATATATATATATATATATATATATATATATATATATGTGTGTGTGTGTGTGTGTGTGTGTGTGTGTATGTGTGTGTGTGTGTGTGCGTGTGTATATTATATATATATGTGTGTGCGTGTGTATATATATATATGTGTGTGTGTGTGTGTGTGTGTATGTGTGTGTGTGTGTCTGTGTGTGTATGTGTATGTGTGTGTGTGTGTGTGCGTGTCTGTGTGTGCGTCTGTGTGTGTGTGTGTGTCTGTGTGTGCGTCTGTGTGTGTGTGTCTCTGTGTCTCTGTGTCTGTGTGTGTAAACAAAAAAAAAATAAAAAGAGAAATAAAAAATAAAAAATTGAAGGGCATTTTAGTCTTTTTATACAATTTAGTTAAATTTGTTAAAGGAAAATTAGGGAGGGGGTGCGTGTGCACGGTTTGAAAATCATAGGGGGTTCCGGTGCACTTTTTAAACTGAAGGGGGTCATGTGCATTTTTGTTAAAGCATAGGGGATTGTGGTGCTATTCACCCAAAAAAATATTGTAAGAATTGACATTATTTCCTCCACTACTAATTGAAGGTCTTCATTTGGCTAAGCATCATGTTTCTGGTAACATATTTGAATGATCCTATCTAAAGATAAGTGAGACCAAATGCAGAATTTAGCTTCCAATTTGAAAATACCAGTATCAAACTACCACATTATCTAAAAGTTTAAACTATTAAATATGGATTTATTATATTTATTTATTATTTTCAATGCGCTCTCGCACGTCCAAAAAAAATTTGTTTTTAAGCTTTGCACGTTGATAGTTTTAATATTTTTAAATAAATTCATATACAGGTCACAATTAAAATTTTACGGCAGCGACTAAACTAAAACTTCTTACAAACTCAGGGGACTACGCACGTTACTTTTAAAATAATGAGGATTAAATTAAAAAATATATAAATATTAGGAACTAAACTGAAATTTTTTATAATTTTTAAGGACTAAATGTGTCACTTTTGAAATAACGAGAATGAAATTGAAAAAAAAAAAAAAATATTAAAGGCCATTTGTGATATCATCCTTTATCCTAACGGTAGCAGTTTATATATGGACTATCAATTCTAAGGCGCTTGTCACTCTTGACTAGAAGTTACCATGTAGATTATAATGCATTTTAGTGGGCCTTTATCGTGGTGAACTAATTAGAGTTTCATACGGTTGCGTATGCTACAAGAGGTCCTTGTTACCATTTTAAAAGAGGTAACAAATAAAGCAAAATAATGCTAGACTCTGGAGTATTTAGACATAAGAAATATTATATACTACCTTATTTTCATTAATGCTAAGTTGGCATATTAATAAAAGAAAGAAAAATTAAAAAATTTGTTATTTTATCATGTTAACTAAGCATTAAAAGATGTTATTTAAATAATAAAATTAAAATAATATATAACAATACTCTTTAGATATTATCTCCATGAGAAAATCACAAAGGTTTAGGTGCTATTCAAAACACCCATTATGCACTAAGAAGAAAAGTAAAACATTACAGCATGCTTGCTTATTCATGTTCTTATCTTGGGAACTTGAAGGAACCATAATGTTCAATAAATGATACTCATACATCCAAGATATATCAACATGATGATGTGGATTAAGCTTCGCTTGCATGGTCAGTTCTTTGCTCGATCTGTCCACAATGACAAGTCAAAAAATTGTGAGATGGCCGCCGACTGTAGATATGGGACCAATGGCGGATATTACACAAGTTGTATTGTGCGTATGTGCAGGGGCAATGAAATATGATATCGATGTGACTTACGACTATGTTTTTAAGTTTTCATTTATCCTACCAAAAAAAATGTTTTCATGGCCTTTTTTCACGTAGCCGCCCCTTCCTCTCTACTTGTAGGTGGGGTGAGCTGGTATTTATTTAGTACGAATTGTGAGATTCTCGAAGTTGGATTTACAACCAATGAGAGATCCTCAATACTAGGAGTCGGTCTACTATACATCATTAGGCAGAATTGTCGAATGAAGGTGGATCGTTGATCACTGATGATACATATGAGCCGTTAATAATAGCTATAATTTTTTTTTTTTTAAAAGAAGCTTCCTATTTGTTGTAATAACAAAGATACCCTCCATTTAGACGCGGGACCCACTTGGACAAACCAAAATATTATATGTATTGCTGATCAATGAAAAATGTATATTTTCACCTCTTGGTGTTTAGAATGACTACTATACCATTATCACTAAAATCAATTATATGCATAAAATCACTATTATAACCTTTATTCAAAATTTATTCAACACATTGTCGTCATTTTTGCTCTGCAAAACCACTATATTTTGCTTATTCAACTTCTTCGGCAACATATTTCGGATCCTCGTCGACGGTGACACATTTTTAAATATGCAATTTTTGATTTACTTTTGTTATTTTGCTAAGTTTCTTTCTTTTTATTTATCTTATTTTTGCTATGTTTTTATTTATTTATTTATAATTTTGCTATGTTTTCCTCATTTTATTTATCTTTTTATGTTTTGTTATTGGGTATGTTAATATTGTTGTTATTTTATTTGCATTTTATAACATAGTATACATGTGTTGTTGGTTAGTTAAACTCTTGATTATTTCCTTTAACATTTAGTAAATTTTTTTAGCTCTATATATTGCTTCATTGTCATTGTGTTTTCCTCTTGGTGTTGTTGTGTATGCGGTTTTGCATTGTTAACTTTGTATGGTATGGAGTATTATTAGTTTATTTGTGTATTGCCAGTATCTTGCAATGTATATGCGCGTGCATATGATCTGTTTGTGTTTATTTATGTGCGCACACAAACTGTTTCTCTTACTTTGGAATGCAATGTGCTGTAATAATCTTCCCACACATGATGAAAGAGAAAGATTTAGGTGAAGATAAGGGAATCAAAAAGAGTAACAATAAAAGGAAAAGAGCAGTATCAATTGAAGAAAAATTGAAAAGTAAGTGTATTACGTGGTGTTTAATTTGCAGTATTTATGTACTTGTCTTAGATACATACAATATATAATTACAGGAATTCGAGAATTGAGCAAGTATTGGCAGCTGACCCAACGACTACCGTGACCTCGGAAGTGACGACATAGATTATCAAAGAATGGAAGGCTCTCCCAGATGAGGAAAATGAAGTTTTTAAAGTGAAGGGAATGAAAATATCTTATGCTTACCACTGGAAAAAGAAGAGTCTTGAAAGGATGCACGGGGAAAAGACTTCATTGTAGAGTACCATGCAAACCTAACTATCTTTGACTAAGATAGTGGAGTTGAATGAAAAGCTCACCCAAGAACAAAAAGAAGTAGTAAAGAGCATTAGATTTGCGAACTTCTTCACCTTAAGTGCACATGTATGAAACACTAGTTATGTCACTGGATTGTTGATAAATTTGATCATATGACAATGACATTAAATGTTCATGGAAATGTGATAAATGTGACAGCAGCCGATGTGGAACGCATACTTGGCCTGCCTAATAGAGGAATGCAAGTGCCGACAAATGGTAACAATAGTGATGTAGTAGATATTGAGACGTTGTTCATTGTGGAAGAGTGTGTGATTCCTTTAACATAATTATCTGTTCAAATCCATAATTGCAAGAGTGATGGGTGTGAGTTCAAGACCTTATACTGTATCTACGTTATAGGATACTTCTTGTGTCCTACAGTAAGTCATTCAGTTATCGTAGAACTGTTACATGTGGTGAAGGATACTCGAGCAATCAAAGGGTATAATTGGGCCCAATTTTTGCTCGATTCTTTGGTAAATGGTATCCATCATTGGCGAGAAAAGAAAAAAAAAAAGAAAGTACGTGAGTGGCTGTTTGTTCTTTTTTATGGTAAGCCAAATTTGTTATTCGCAAAGTTTATTGTTCACATATCATTTAAGATTGTCTTTAGTAATGTTCGACTCTTTGTGCAAATCTTATTTTTAGAGCATGTCAACCTTCGAGAACAGTTACACCATGCTCATGATTTAAGGCCTTGTATCAAGTATTGGACTGACGAGCTTGTCAGTGCGAGAAAGCAACGGTACTAGGAAAATAGTGATATCTGATGAAGTGCTGTGTGATTATGTTTTTTTGGAAAAAGAGATGCAAAATGAGTAAGCTTGTTGAGTTTCCTCTCTGCATTTATTGAGCAAAGTTGGGGTGAAATTCTTTGTTAATTTTGTAAGCTGTTTTGTAGGGAAATAGTAGTAGCCAATGAGTTGTATTCTCTTAGGAGGCATGACATGCGAGAGCTGCTGCTAGATCATAACATTTCAAGAACCATAAGTGCAAAATTGTAGTTGTTTTAAGTTGTATACTTTTCATATGAAGATTGAATAATATTTTGGTTAATTCAGATAATTGACACATTCGCATGGCAATTGGCTAAGACTTGGAGAGCAAGGGATCCGAAAATGAGCAGATGTTATATGCCTACTTGTTTTTCAGTAAGTTTGTCATATTTGGTACATACAAACACATATAAATGTATAAGGTAAATCTCAATGTTAAGTAAAATTTGCATCTGCAGCAATATATACTTGAAACCTGTAAGTTGAGCAACAAAGCATGTGAAAACAGTTATTGGGGTCCTAAAATATTTATTGGAAAATTGGCAGAATGTAAGGAGGTAAGTATAGGCCTTTATTGTTTCGTTCTAGTCATTGTTCATATGAGTATTGAAATTTTTTATGTGATGTTGCAGGTATTTATTCCTTTTAATTATGAGGGAAAACACTGACTGTTGTGCATTATTGACTTTGCTAGTTATTTAGTGAAAATATGCAACACTACGATCATAGCCAAGTCAAGGAGATAAGTAATAGGCCGAGTGAAAAAGCTGGTACATTCCATTCTTTAGTTTTTTAGTGTCCAAAAATCCTATTTTATATAGTTTATCATTTTGTTAATTGACTTTGTCCCAATGATAACTTCATTACATGGATGGGTTTTTGAAGTACATAAAAGACGCAACATATAAAAAGATGAAGAGTTTGAATGCTTTCAAAATAACCTATTCTACATGGGTGCCAGCACAAAATAACGGTTTTGATTGTGGTGTGTATGTATATTTGATGATGAAGACTCTGGGTTACGACCGTGGGTTGAATGATGAAGGATCAATCCAACAGCGTAAGCAATTGGCGTTCAAATTATGGCATCATGCATCCAGTACTCCAAATCCTCTTAATGGCTAGGGTTGTTCAAATTTGAAGTGGTGTTATATACTTTTCTTATCTCGGTGGTTTTGAATCACTTATAAAGTTGTGTTTTGTTCAAATGATGTTGTTTTGGAAATCAACATAGATTGCTAAGTTTGGATGTTATACTAGGAAACATAGCACTAATTTAGTTGGCATAAGTGTTCTATCCTTTTTGGTTTTTCATTTTTAACTTGCGTTAATAAAATAACATTACTAAATTAACCACAAAGAGAAAAACCAGTCTTTAATTCGACGTGAGTTAAATATACTAATTTTATGTTTATCTTCTTTACAAGCATAAATATTGAATTTGGCAAACATGTTTGTAGCCGATTTCTATGATCGTGTTAAAACTATTATAACACATTCACACCAGATTCTATCAATAGGTTAATTTTAGATTGACTAAGAAGCCTAACTATTTGACAATATTGCACCCCTATTGAACCCAGACAATATAAAATATACAATATAAAGTGACGCCGAACAGCTAGAACTCATTAACAAGTTATTTTAACAAATTAAGTCATAACTTCATATCGTTTCAAGTAGCGAACATTAAAGATTTAAAATCAAAACATGCAAAATACAGTAAATATTATAGATTATAGTATTGTGCCAGCCTTAATATGCATCAACCAGAAAGATATAAAATTCAGCCAAAAACATACATACTAACCACCATGATGTTTGACAAAAAACCAAAAGAACAAACAAAAAAGGAATCATAGTTCATGAAGCAAAATCACAATACATCAAGAACACTAGACAACTCATCAGTATCACAGAGGCACATTCATGTTTGGTACTAGTTGATCAAGTTCAACCAATGTCTCCACATATCGAATGTAAATTGTTTATGCTTATCTGTCAACTCCGTCAACAAGAATGAGTCCACATGGCTGGGGTTTTCTATCATTAGTCATACGTATAGGCCACCATTATAAATACCTACTTGAGCTGGAACCCAATCAGGCGTGCGCACTGGAAAAGTGGTGATATTCCTCATTCTACTAGATGCAGTGGAATCAGCGGTGTCAAATAAGTCATCCACGTATTTAACCTGCAAACAAAAACTTGGTAAGTAAATTTAAAAAAGGGGCAATTAAAGTGACCTGTACCAATTCGGAAAATAAGATTACCAGTGTGTTCAGTTGTTGAATCATAGGCCACTGACCACCAATCATAGCAGTGTCATACAACAATATCTCACTAGTGGTGAAATCGATGATACACAAATACCAGTGTTCATTCATGATACTGATGGGTACAAACATTTGCATAATATTTCGGGAGTTAGTTTTCAATTCACCAAACCTTTAATTTTTGTTATCGTAATCCGCAATCACGTAAGTGCGACAATTGGGTGTGTGGGGAACAATCTCCTCGTGCCATAGATTTGCCTGCAGTAAAATATGCTTTCTAACCTTCTTAAATACTTCCCTGGTATAAACTTCAGAAGCATGCCATTCAAGATCCACAAGGGATGTCGTTAACACTAGTCTAGTATGATTCATTTGAACTTCTTTATTGATAACATTAACTCACAACCTTTCCAATCCCCTGTGGTAGTCTCTCACAAAATCAATCAGCCTTCGGTTTATACCAAGAAAACTATTAAAAATTGCATTTATACCTTCGTAACGCTGCGTACTCCTTACGCCCGCTAAGAAATGACCATGCAAATATGTTTCTGCCCATATACGTCTCCTATCATATGCCCATGCGACCCAAATGCTCTCTTCCAGGCCATGTTCATTGACCATTTTGTTCCACTCAACCTCGAAATCATTAACGAAGCACCTAAGGGACATTACTCTATTGAACGTAGTTTTTAAATCTTGTAGGCTCATGTTCTGGGCAGCATCTCGTAGCAGATGCCACTTACACTGTCAATCAGAGGCATGTGGGAACATGGTTGTGATCGTTGCTATGATTTCCCTATCTTCATCAATTACAATAGTTATAGGCATTTTATTATCCATCGCACTGAGAAATGTGTTCAATACCCATATGTACGACTTTGTCGTCTCGTTCTGGATGAGTGTAGCTTCGAAGATACACGTGTTTCGGTGGTTATTGGACCCCGCCAGGAGGATAAGAAGAAATCTATATGTATTGGTCTTGTATGTGGCATCAAAAATCAGTACATCGTCGAATATAACAAATTCATCCCTAGACCGTCCATCCCTTCAAAATAGCTTCTCCAACTGTTTATTCTCGCCCACCGTGTATTCAAAAAAGAACCTCGGGTCACCCTCTGACTTGCCGAACAAATAGCCTATAGCAACCTTCGCATCACCTTCAACAATTTCCTCACTTTGTTGATGGTCCAAGTAATTGTATAAGTCTTTTCTCGTGAATCCTGCAGAATGATACCAGCCAACCAGGTAATTATAATGATCCATAACCCTAGACGGTCGTATTCCAGCTTTAGTCATTGACTGGGCTCCAGCCCCATGTCCATTATCTATTTTCTGGTGAGAACAGAGGTGTGACACCACGTATGTGGGTACCAACCCCTGTGTATGCTCCTTATGAAATAATATGACCATATAACACCATGTTGCTCTGTTAAGCTTGATGTGAAGCCTGGCTTTACACTTATATCTAGTTAAGTCTTGATGTTCTCTCTGTCGATTTTCCCTTTCTAAGTATTTTTTCTCTTCGGGCATCCTCTCTGTAACAAACATATAACCTATTAACTGCTAGACCAATTATTTAATCTTTTTGCACCGTGTCTTTTCTAATGATAAAACCAGTTACACATGCATAATTGTTGTAAAATTGAAATGCTTCATCCTCTAATGCGAATGTCATGTTCAATATATCTTCTTTACTTAACGAACTGACATCAAAAGAAGAAGAATCCATTGAAGCACTATGCATCTTTATAATACTATGGCTTTTGGAAGATTAACTACCTGTTATGATGAGTAAGTTACAGGAAGTTATACTTAGTACACTTATTAACCAAGCGATACAAGGAAAATATTGTTAGGCATAAATATGAGGTGATCAATGGTATTAAAAACAACTATACTTAGTAAACTTGTAATGATAATATTGTTTTTTATTTACTAGAAAAAGTTTACAGTAATAATCGATTATAAACGTGAAGGACTGTACATGCATGAATTATTTCACGTAAAACATGTTATATGCAAAATAGTAAAGCCACTGCCAATATTATGCAAAATATACATCCATATAATACTACGACTGTTGGAAGATTAGCTACGTATTATGATGAGTAAATTACAGTAAGATATACTTAGTACACTTATTAACCAAGCGATACAAGGAAAATGTTGTGATATTCAAACGTACTTCAACAAATTAAATAGACATACACAACATAAGCACTAACCTGATGTTGATATTCCTATTTCTTTTTCCCTCTCAACTTATCCGATCTATTACATCCCTTTTTCTTCTATACACACGTTAAATTTATACAGGAAGGGCTTAATCTTCCTTATTAATTCCCATTAATTCAGTCTTTCATTCATTACCCTTCCTTGCATTATGGTAGTTGTGTTTGGGGTTGGTGAGTAGGGTATTCCTTCCTAATTCATGTAAGTGGATTTGACAGATTGCATTCGGATATGACAACGTAGGAAATTCGAATCTGACAAGGACATGACATTCATTTTTTTGCTTACATACAATTTCTGAGATGTAGTTATTGTCATGACCCATTTCCATCAACTATTTAACCATTTTCATCGCTATTAGGGTAGGTGAAGCCTTAATTAGAAATACAATTTAAATTATGATTTTTATCATTTTTTTCATCTCTATTTTTTCCACCATCCATTTTTTTTCCACACAACCTCTCATGTGGAAAGTCTTAGCAACTGTGGAAACTTGAAACCAGATTGCCCGGTTAGACAACAACCCTACAAATCAACTAGGATGACTATTGGGGTCCCGTTTTCATCAACTAGTTAACCATTTTCATCGCTATTACAGTAGTTCATGCCTAAATTACTGCAAGAAGGATTTAAATTATGAGTTTTATCATTTTTTTCTATTTCCTAAGATACTTTAAATTGGGAATCCATGGGAGGCCTTAATGTAATCCCGTAAAATGTAACTAGTGAGATTGAACTCACAACCTCTAGCATGCTTAGAGATTAATATTACCACTAGACCAATATACGATTCCTGAGATGTAGTATTGTCACAACCATTTTTCATCAACTAGTTAACCATTTCCATAGCTATTACAGTAATTCATGCCTAAATCACTGCAATAAGGATTTAAATTACGAGTTTCATCATTTTTTTCATTTCCTAAGATATTTTTTTTGGGGATTCATGGGAGGCCTAAATGTAATATTGTACAATGTAACTAGTAAGATCGAACTCACAACCTCTAGCATGCTTAGCGATTAATATTAACACTAGACCAAGATACGATTCACTATATGGAGTTATTGTCACGACCCATTTTCATCAATTATTTAACCATTTTCATCGCTATTACAAACTTTCATGCCTAAATTACTGGAGGCATGGTTTAAACTACAAGTTTTATCGTTTTTTTCTTAACATAATTTACTGGTTCTACTTTCATCAAACTAGCATTATCGTTTTATCAAATGGTGCGACACCTATTAGTCAAAAAAAACAGTTACATTTCAATGGGTATTAGGAAATACCACCATTTCATGAATAATTTTGTTTCTTCATTAAAGACAAAAATAGAGAATATGAATGAACACACCCTTTCAATTGTGTCTTTCCAACATTTATAAATAGGGGAACTCACCAAGTTATTTTTAAAGGGCCATTATTTTGAAAATAGAAAAAAATGGCTTCATACTTTGATATCATTCCTAACCACTTAATCAATAGAATTCTAGCTCGTGTTGGTTCACGTTCTATTATTGATCTTATTCGTACGAAAACAAGGTATAATACAATTTTGTTGGAATAAAATTTATTTTTTTCCTTTACTAACCCAACAATTTTTTACACAATTGCAAGTTGTTAAAGAACATCAGTGATAAGAGTTATGTATAAAAACATGCCACAATGAAAGAGATTTCACTCATCCCGTGTGGACCATTTAACGGTCCACGCCACTCAATGGTTTCATTCATAGAGAGGTGCTATGATAATAGAAATCCAGAAACTTTTTACAGAAAAGGAGTGGTAAGCATTACAAAAATACTAATATGGAAAAATTATTTTAAATAATTAGCACCCACTTCAAATGTATATATTTTCATAAAGTTAGAATAAATTTAATATCCCATGTACGAATGTATCGCAGGTTGAGTATTTTTACGGAAGGAGACAAGATGTTGTACTTGAATGTCTAACGAAAGCCGCAGAATCTGGACATGTTGAAGCATATTATGTGCTTTTTATCATCCTAATCATTCAAAATAATGCAACCAAGGAAAGAGGGATATTGATGCTTAGCGAAATAAGGAGAGCAGTACCAAAGCATCGCATAGAATTGAAATCAATTATGAATAGACTATGGCTAGAATATCTATATTTTAAGGGACAAAGACCAACTTGTTGCACCAAACAACACATGATCAACAAATTGCCTTGGCTTAGGATCAAAGATAAAGAGAACGAAGACATAAATAGTGATGCTTGTTTCTGTGATAGAGAGATTCACATATTATTTCCAGTTTGAGTTAGATAAGTACTGTTTGATAATGTTAATGAGCAATTTTAATAAGTCTGTCTATTGGTATTTCATTTCAATATGTCAATATTCATTAGCCACTTAAACAACACTTAACCTAATTGCAAACAAACCAAACAACCCAAAGCCCAATCAAAACCATTAAATTGAAAAATGATAAAGCGCCCAGGCCCAAAACTCTTCATATACTTATTTGTGATAAATGTTATATGTCCATGCATTTTCATCATTTTAAATTTCATATAAACTATTGGAAGCCCATTTTTGTAATTTGTGTTTCTTTTATCCTTATGCTTGAGCCCGATATTGTCTTTTGACATTTACCCTCATGTTGTCTTTTTTGGTCATTTACTCTCTATTTTATCTTTAGTGAGTATTATTTTATAAAATAGACATGATGGTATATTGGACATTTCTTCTTATATCAAGAGGATATATTTGACATTTTGCATACTTCTATTGTCATCACTACAGCTAATCACTTTAAGACCACTTGCCACGTGGCTTGATCTTGTTACGTTGTTTGTCCCTGTGAGATCCAATCATGAATTTTATGTGCATTTAATTGATTTATTTATTATTTGATGATAATATGAGAATTTAGATTGCACGTGTTTAGAATTTAAGTGGCATTTCATTTAATTTAGTAAACTAGGATATACATGTCATTATCCTAATTGTTTTTGCATTAGTAGTCATCTAACCTTAGGAGATATTTTTTCTAGCTAACTAAAAAGGCTTCTAGAAGGTTATCTAATCTAATTGGCCATTTAATAAAACAAAACAAAACAATAATAGAAAGAGAGCGAGAGAGGGAAACACGACCAATGAGAGAAAAAAGGGGAAGAAGTAAATAGTTAGGGCTTGAAGAAATTGGAGAAGAAGGAAAATTGCTCAAATCATTGCTATTTCTTGCCATTTCTTGTATCCTTCTTCTATATAGGTGAGGGGTTTTTAAAGTTTTCAAAGTTTAAAGTATGATTTGAGTATGAAATCATATATGTGAGCTAACTTTGTTGATTGAGCATTAAACTTCATGTGATGGTTAAAGTGTGTTATATGTTGAATTTTGTGGCTAAATGTAGGGTTGATATTTGTTTTAGCTTGGGTATGAAGTTGTGTTATATATATATATATATATATATATATATATATATATATATATATATAAGAGCAACTTGTACATGTCCTATGTGAAGAAATCTATAGCCATTCTTCTTAGCCTTTTCAATGAATTTCTGTGAAAATAATTGTATAAATTGTTTATCACTGACCAATGGTATAACTTTCTCTTTAGATCTAATTGTAAGAAGAGACTTAAAATCTATGACGCCTTTCTGATAAACTTGTTTTATTTGCATCTTAAGGGGTTTCCAATTTGCTAATTCTTTTTCATTCCATGTTTCTTCTCTTATACTAATGGTATTAGATCTACTAATCACTTCTGAAGAGGTGCTACTACTAGATGTCATACTATTCAGAACCAGCCTAGGAAGATGCAGTAAAAATAAATAGCCATAGTATAATTATAAAAACATGATAATGAACAATAGATAGAAAATGGAAACTGCAAAAGATGTAAATAAAAGAAATTAACAGAAAAGTGTAGATATAAATCTCTTACTTGTATATTAATGTTTGATTCGGAGATGGTACAAGGTTATGGTAGTACAGTAATGTGATATATTGATATAGAAATGGAACTTGAAAATTGAAAACTTTTTAACTTAAAACTCCTTTTACAACTAATGCCAAAGTCTACATATAGGCCTTCGGACTTCAAATGGTTTTTCAATCTGGTTTGCTGCGGAATTCAAAATGGAATCTTGGAGTTCACGTCTTGTCCTTCCTTTTCTTTCGGTTCTTGTCTTGTAATGGTAAAAGTCAAAAACAAAAGCAGAAAAATACTTTATGCTTTTACTGTTCTTGTTTTGTTGTGATCATGGTGTCTGCTGACATGAAAAACAAAGATATGCTTTAACTATTCTTGTCATCTTGTGATGATTGTGTCGGCCAATGGTAAAAGTAGAGATTGCAATTGTTTTTAGCAATCTGTCCATATACTGGCTGGTGGCGACAGATGTTGCAAAGAAAAGATTGGTAGAAATACGGACATACAAATTGTACATACATATATTTTGCTAGTACAGAACTTACACGCACCCAGATGGTACACAACCTACACATACAAATGGTACACAACTTACACACACAAATGGCGGGGGGTAATATTTGTCTTTTATCCCATCTTTCGTACTTTTTTTAATTTTTTTTTTAGTTTTTTAAGTCTGGGGATAGATACCAAAGAAGTCATCTTCATTGTCGTCTGGTTCACTAGGCTCAGCCTGTTCTTGAGACTTAGAACTTCTATCTGAGGCAAGGTGATGGAGCTAAGTAGTTATGGCGAGAATCTCGTTACTTGTCTGGGTAGCAGCGAGTCTGGTAATGAGCTGTGCCTTGATGGTGAGAAACTCTTGTTGTGCTGGTGGAATTGTCTTTGACTGGGATGCGTTCTTCTGAAACCATTGTTGGACTGCAATAATAGAACAAGTGTTGTTGTTCATTTTGTCTCACAATTTGACTTTGCATGTTCTTCTGAATGCTGGTATAACTTGGTGATCTTCAGTTCCATAGGAAGTATGATTGTATGCATACTCAGACATAAAAATCCAAGTAGTGAAAAAATATATGTAAAAGGCATAAAATAGGGGAATAGTGGCGAGTTCATCTGAGGGTTGCCATTTTTCCTGGAACATCTGGTATCCTTTTAGAACTGGATCTGGTAGAATATCTGGGATAGGTCCATATGTACTCTACCATTGGTAAAACCAATTTGGGACCTTGACTGGGAAAATGGTTTGAACATGAAAAACCATGACAAGGAAAGTGTTTCATTATGGCGATAAAACTACCTATACCATGCCATAATATAATCATAATATGTGAATTCTTTGTAAGGTCGTTCAATTGGTAATTGTTTGGAATAGTATGGGGGTTATCCTCATTCATCAAGGGAAATTACATGTAATAATTTGGCCTTAATAAAACTGTATTTTGATGGTTCTTTCTGGTCGTTATTTGGTTGAAACTCAATGGACTTGGTGGCAATAAGGATGGCCTCATAGTAACTCTGTGTCTTAAATGTATTGTCTGGGATATAATTGCATTGTGGATGGAGATAGAGTTTGTAAACTCAATTGGTGTCATCTTAGGGTTCTGTTTGAGATGTGTTGGCTCAATAATAGTAGTCAGATCGAAAACATTCTTGTAGATATAGGTTGATTTTTGTGTATTTCTGGATTCAGTGGGTTTTGTTTTTGGTATAGTAACAAGGGGTTGAAACTTGTTACTGGTAGTCATGGTAGATGATGATGAACTTGCAACAGCATTGGTTAGTGATTTTGGTGGGGTCAGAAACCCTAAAATTGTAAGGTTTCTCCCAAGGGGTGATTGTTTATTTTCTGGTGTATGGGTTTTTCTTTCCTTCTTTTCTGATGTAGATGATGATGCTGGTGTTGCTTGTATTGGTGGTGATGTTGCCTTGACAACATAAGAGTTAATGTCAAAGGTCTTTGATATGTTTTCCCTTTCTTTGATTTGGTAGACATGTCCTGTATGAAATTCTCTGGTTAAAAAATCGGGAATTGAACTATCAATTCCTTTGATATATTCAATCTTAAAATAAAAAATAGATAAAATGGCCTATCATCTCGCAAAAATCTGTTTAGAAGCAATGTTCTTAACATCTTTTGTGAGAACATCTTTAGCAGACTGACAATCAACTCTAACTATAAATTTCTGGTTGAGTAAATCATCTTGAAATTTAGAAATGCAAAGAACAATAGATAAGATTTCTTTCTTTACTGTGGAATAATTCCGTTGAGCTTTATTCCAAGTATCTGAATGAAATCTAACAATATGTTATTTTCCTTGTAAAACTTGTTTGAGTATTCCACCAAAGCCAATTTCAGAGGCATCTGTTTGAACAATCTTGGGGGCATCTGGGTGACATAAAGTTAAAACTGGTAAAACTTTGACTTGTTTCTTAATGTCTTGGACAACTTTAGTATGAATTTCTGACCAAGTCAGTGGATTTTTCTAAAGCCTTTCAAATAATAGTTTGCAAATATGGCGAATGCCAGGATAGAAGTCTGCAACATAATTTAAAGATCCTAAAAATCTTTGTAACTGTGTTTTTTTTCTTTAATTCATTTGGGAATTTTTCTGCAAAATCAAGAGTTCTTTGAATTGGGGTGATTTTCCCAAAGGAAATCATATGGCCAAGAAATCTGATTTTTTTCTGGAAAAGTTTTATCTTGGGTACAGAAACCACAATACCATTTTCTTTAATGACTTTGAAGAAAATATGCAAATGTTTCCAATGTTGATGAAAATCAGTACTAAAGACTAAAACATCATCAATATAAACAATTGTAAAACTGGTGAATGGGTTGAAAATCTGGTTCATAACTTTTTGAAATTCAGATGGGTATTCTTTAAACCAAATGGCATAACATTCCATTCATATTGTCCAAATGGTATTGTAAAAGCAGTTTTATATCTATCTTGTTCAACAACTTGGATTTGCCAAAATCCTGACTTCATGTCAAATTTTGAAAAGATATGGGCATTGTAAAGTATTTTCAAAAGATCAATCTTGTCAGGAATCGGTTATCTAATCCATTGTAAAACTTTATTTAATGGTTGTAATTGATAACAAGTCTTGGAACTCCTCGTTCCTTTTCTGCATGTTTATTGACATAAAATGTTGCACACGACCATGGACTCTTATTAGGTCGAATGAGTTGTTTGTCAATTAAACTCTGGATTTTTGTTTTACATAAATCTAAATATTCATGACTCATCTATATAGGTCGAGCCTTTGTAGGAATAAGTTTTTCTGTAAAATATTTTTCATATGATAACAAAACAATAGGGCAAAAACCATTTTAGTCCCTGAGGTTTTCTCTAAAGACCAAATTGGTCCCTCAAGTTTGTAAAAAGACCAAAGAGGTCCCTTCAATTAACTTTTATTAGTCAAATGTTAATAGTCAAAGGGTTGACCGAGTTAAAAGACCATTATATCCTTAGGCAACATATATTATAAAAGAAAATTATAATAAAAGTCTAAATCAGTCTAAAAAAATATAATTCACATCATTTGTGTAGGAAAAAAAAAACTAAAAAATATCAGTTCAAACATAAACAAATTAAATTCAGTAATATATCGTTAAAAAATGAACAATCATTATCGACATAATTAACAGCGATGGTACCGGCCAGAGAAGAGGATAAATCATGATTGTTCATTTTTTAACGATATATTACTAACTTTAATTTGTTTATGTTTCAACTGATATTTTTTAGCTTTTGTTCTTTTTTCCTATGCGAATTATGTGAATTATGTTTTTTTAGACAGATTTAGACTTTTATTGTAATTTTCTTTTATAATATATGTTGTCTAAAGATATAATGATCTTTTAATTCGGTCAACCCTTTGACTATTAATATTTGGCTAACAAAAATTAACTGGAGGGACCTCTTTGGTCTTTTTGCAAACCTGAGGGACCAATTTGGTCTTTAGAGCAAATCTCAGGGACTAAAATGATTTTGACCCCAAAACAATATGTTTCTTCCTATTCCAAAAGGTTGTAGGAAGATCAGAACAAACTTCTTTTTCAAATCTTTTTTGAAATTCTTGAATGGTTTTCTGTTGTTTGGAAATCTGGTCATCAATTCTTAAACTCTGAAAATCTTGTTTAAGAAAATTGATCTGGTTTTCTTTTCTTTTCTTTGAATTGAATTGATATCTCTATTCATAGATGGATAAAAGAATTCAAACAAAACTGGTTTTCCTAAAACTTGTGTTTCAATACCTGTTTCTGTTACCTTCATAGGAAAAAGTATTTGTAAAAATGGATTTCCTAAAATTACTTTTGAATTCAATTGTTTAATCAAAACAAAACTGGTTGCAAAACAAATTCCCTTATTGCAAACATGGGCATTAGGAATCTTATATTGAATTTGCAATCTGGTTGCATCGGTTGTAGAAAGCCTTTCTTTTATTTTTTCAAAATATCTGGTAGGAATAAGTCTTTCTTGAATACAGTTCATATATGTTCCTAAATCAAGAAGAGCTATGGTTTCAAATCTAAAATCATCAACAACAATAGTTAATTGAACATACCATTTCAGAAAAGAAATTCTGGTAAGAAGATTGATGAATTCTTCTTCTTGATTTGTACTAGTTTCTGATTGATTAGCCTTTAATTTGCCTAAAGCAACCTGGGCTTTTTTACTGGTTTGTTCATTATTTTGGAATTGATTTTGTTCTTGTGAGTCAATTTGTCCTAATTGTTGAAGTAACACTTCTTGTTGTAACTGATTGTGATCCTTTCTTAATTCTTGAATTTCTTGTTTTAATTGATTTATTTCTCTCTGTAAATCTGGTATGCCAATAGGTTGTTGTTTCTTTTTATGGAATACGGTTAAAACATCATTATAACTGGTGGTTCCATTTTCTTTGGGTTTAATTGTTATATTAGGAATGTTTTGCTTTTGGTCAACAAGTTCTTTGAGCTTGAGGAGATAAGATTGTCTTTCCTCATCATCTAGTATCTTGCATATCATGTCAAGCATAAGAGCATAGGAGTCTGTTAAGACATTGAGGTTTTTCCAACAAAAACACAGTCCTTTTGAGGGACATGAGCATTCTGGTTCCGATTCTGTTTCACTACTTGAGTTGTAATTTATGCCAATCTAGTTGATATTATCTTCTTCAGACTTGGTGAGGAACTTGACTCATATTGGTCAATGATCTGAAGTATTTTGTTCTTTGTTTCTTCATCTATTTTTAATTGTTGAACTTTTGTTCTGACTCTGCAGGTTGCTGCAAAGTGTCCTGGTTTTCCACATTTGAAGCAACTAGTAAATTTCTACTGTTTCTTGTTGTATTTTGGTTTCCAATTCTTTTGGGAAAATTTCTTGTATTTGTTCTTTTTTTCTGAAAGATTTGTATGGTTTTTCATGACTTTTCTTGTATTTTCTTTCAAACCTTTTGGTTTTATGTGATTTATTTGTATATGGTGTTTTGATTCATTCCATACCAAATTGTTCACACCAATTGCCTAATTCATTTCTGGAAACAAGATTTTGTTTCTTTAATTGAGCTTTAAATCTGAGATCAGTACAGATTTTGAAAGCAGTCTTGTTAATTTGGCTTATGATATCGCCATATGTCATTTTATTGTAATCAAGTCCTAGGAATTCTTGTGATATAGCATCTTTAACTTGTTCTGCAAATAATTTTGGAAGTCCAACAATAAATCTTTATTTCCAATAGATAGCTGATGCAACCCGGTGGGCGTGTGAAAAGTGTATAAAATAAACCAAGTTAAAATACCCACAAGTGCATGGATCTTCGTAGTGTAGTGTGCTATGAGTGCGTAATCGTACCATAGGAAAGCTCGTTAGTTAAGTTAGTGAAGTAGTGTAAAAGTGTTAAAGCGCTTAAGTGACAGGTTTGTGGATTTGTTTGAGTGACGTGCTGAAATGTAAATTATTCTACAACTAACTAAATTATCTAAGTTAAGCTAAGTATTAGTGGAATACGAGAGGTGGTGATCTAGCGGTCGAATATGTAAATGAGACAATTAATCTAGGCTTGGCATCCAGGTTATCTAATTCTATGCAAGTGCTTAAGCTATAAGCATACACCCGGTTAAGCTAAAAGCTATAAACCTAGTTAATCTACTTAGTTTATTTTAACTAAGTACAACAAAGCAAACTAAACTAAGGAATTAACCTTACATATAGAAACTATGGTACAACCTATAGTTTCATAGAATCTATGGTACAACCTATAGATTCATGATTAAAACATTTATGCGACACGAAAGTAACGCAATCATAATATTAACTACAAGTATAATATTATGAAACGAAAGTAAAGCAATCACAACGTCTAGTTAAAAGCATTACGTATGAAATACTGAATTAAAGCAAGCCATACATTGCAATTTAGAATTGAATAAACTAAATCCAAGACCATATATTAAAAGATTAACATTTACAATATTCTCTCCTAGATATCAATCTACTCAGACATAAATGAATACGAGTTATGTAAATAAAAGAGAGTCAAGAAAGGCTCCCCCATATTGACGAACGCATATTTCTAATTCCCAAAATTTCGACAGAGGTCCGACGCAAAATAGCTACTCGTGTGGAACTAAATTCCCCCAAATAAGAACTACTTGGGCTAAAGTTCTCCCGAATAAGAACTTTTCTATTAAAAGTTATTCGGGCAGAATTTCCCAGAATAAAAACTATTTGGGTCGGTTTTCCCCTTTAAAGTAGCTATTCGGGCAAAATTTTCGTGAATAAGAACTACTTAGGTGGGACTTCCCATGTATCCTACTAATTAATTAACTACAACTAAAAATAACTAGAATTAACTCGAAATTATGCCAAAAATAATGACAATATTCCAAAATTAATTACAAATTTCAGATGGAAAGGGGGCTATTTATAGACAAATTTTCAAAGGCATACTCGAGCGCCAGTTTGGCATGCTCGAGCGCACTTGGTCTTCAGCCAATCGCCGCGCGCCATGTTAGCTTTTCGAAAGGTTCCTGAGGCACGCTCAAGCGCCAGTAAGGCGCGCTCGAGCGCACGTCTGCTTCACCATCAATTATGCGCCATATGTTTTCTTCTGGAACGTTGTAGAAATTTCTCTGAGGGGTGCTCGAGCGCCCTTTTGCTGACTTTTTGACTTTGACGGAAGCGTTGACAGATGAGTTTTCGGGCTTTTTCACAGTTTTGACCCTCCAAATGTTAGAATTTGGCTAAAATCACGACGCGCGCAGGACAAAGCCTGCATTTTGCTTATAAGGCTGTTTCTACCCGAAAAACTGGTATGATTTGTCAAAAGCGGACATAGGTCACTATTCAAAATCATCCAGGTCACTGTTCCAAGTCTAATTTCATGCTGGTTTCGGCCAAATTTCTTCTCTATAAACTTCATTCTTCCACCGATTCCCATGTTTCCCCGTTCATACTTCTTGACTTGTAATTTGGGTCATTTCGGGCTTGATTCTTCACTTTTCAATACTTTCCTACATTGAATCGAAAGTATAAAAGTGTTGCATTTATTCCAGAGTTAAGATGCAAATGCAGTACAAATACAAAGGTTTGAGTGATGTAAATACAATCACATCAATAGCATTATTATCTTGTCTTTGGTATAATTTACTAAGGAAAACGTCTTTGTACCATCTAAAATCTTGTAATCTTCTACATCTTAAATTTTGGAAAATTCCAGATGTTCTTTATTGATATATGGTTGGGTCACCAATAAAGTGGTAAGTAATACTGTCACGCCCCGACCCAACCCCACGCTGAAAGGTCAAGTCAAGACCCGACAAACGGACAGAGTCTCCTCTGTATCGTGGACTATCTGGTTACCTATAAACAGAAAAGAAAAAGCCACAAATATACATCACATCATTCTCTAGCTATAACTCCAACAATTCCCAGCTTCAAGGCCATCCGAGCCTTAAGCGAAACAAGACTTACACAACATACAAGCATGCAAGGTTAAAGCCATTGAAAATCCATTCTTTTTAATCTACTTGTCTTACCACTCTAACATTATCACATAAACATTCTTATAAACTAAAGCTAACCAACCAACCAACTTCGTTATCACACAAGCATGCAACAAAATATCAAGCAGAGTTATAAGTTATTATATGCCACTACTACACAACCCTACTACATCATTCTATCTTTTTCAAGCCTTCAAATACACAAATATACATAAGCCTATAGGCTCAAAACAGAATATAATACAAGCAAGTCTTCACATAGTCCAACAAACAAACATTCTACCTCAAGCAGTAAGAACACAGTAATCAAGGCAACTCATCCACATGTACCTACTATTCTCCCTCAACAGTTATGAGCTAGGGGTCTATCTCAGTACCTCCTGAAACTTGTTAGCGAGGTATGAGCAACCACAATTGCCCAGTGAGGAATATAGTCTACTGGGGCGTGCAATACAACAGATAACACAAATAAAGCATTTAAACAACTAAAAAACAATTTAAATAACAAGCTATCATACAGTAAAAAGGATACGAATCACTTTAACCCCAACACTCCAGAATTCATTTGATCTTCAACCACGAACCTCGATCCATGAACCTCGATCAATGTGGCAGTATAACCCCAAACACTCCAGTGGGTATACTCTGGATGTACCCTGAAAAGCCTACGACCCAACACCCCTTGGCAATCACTGGACCATGCGAGTGAGGGACTCAAGCACGGAGATCGAATATATATTAGCAAGCCCGCTGCCGCCCAACCGATATCCAATACATCCGCCCTCATACTATGGTTGCACAACCACTATGCAATGCACGTAATCCAATGACAATATAATAATAATATAAAACAATAACACTTAGGAGGGACAACAAAGTAGGTTGCCCTCGAAAACAACTAAGATATAAGCATTAACATGCAATTAACTAAATGAACAAAAAAGGGGTCAATAACATATTTCTCACAAAACTTTACCAAAAGCTCACAATTACCTTAGAGATGCATATAAACATATTACAAGCATCTACAAGACAATAGGTGTGCAAGACAACCAATTTTCCACTTTTCTCCCTTTGTAACTTAGGCTAATTGGTTCCAAATCGAAAGACAATGTTCTAGATTTACAAACAGGCTATTCCATATTTCTAATTATACCTTATGGTACCCCCAGGACCCTCAAAATTACCCAAATACCCATGTTTATCACAAAAGCCCCGATTATCCCTTTGTGCGATTGTTCTACAAGTACCCTAACCATAGCTCAACCGAGAGTTAGAAAAGCACATTTAGTACCTACTTACCTTAAGAATACCAAATGTAATGCCTAAATCAATCTAGATTTACAACACACCCGAAACCCCATTGTAAATTTGGCTAAATTCGCATTTTAACTAAGTTCTGAGCAATTAAACCTCACAGGGTCTTTAGTTTACCTTCATTAACATCTAAAGCACCTAGTTGAAGCATTGAATCAAGCTATAAAGCAAATTTTCTCAAAACCCGAAAAAATCCACTATTCGTCGTCTTCCTCAATAGCATATTCAAGAAATTTACATAACCAAGCTTTAAGACTTCACAAACTAGGTCTTTAGCACATGTATTGTAGCGACCCCAACTCGATCCTTCTCAAGATTAGATCAAAGTCTGCGTTTACTGTTATTGCGATTTCATAACTTTTATAAAAAGGAACAATAAATAAATAATTATTCAATAACAAGCCTTTATTCAAGTACAAAAGGGTATTACAATATCTGAGATCCGATAACTACTCAACTATCATACAAACTAGGGTTTCAGCATAGCTACCCTTCTACCCGAGAGAAATACAAGCAAGCCCTAACTTTTACAACTCGGATTGAAACATGACAGACAAGGAGCCTCGAGCACGTAACTATTTAGCACATAATGTCAACCCATACCAAGCTAAGCTTGACTTACAAGGGGGAAGAAAACAGGGTAAGCTCTGGGAAAGCTCAGTGAGGATGGAATAGAAGAGTTTTTAAAGCATTTTTGGTCAGTCTCTTTTAAAATTTATGATGCAATTCACGTACGGTAGTATTAACAAACTGTCCATATAAGATATAATAACATATGATAACTAGTGGAAAATTATTGTCACATTTGAGTCGTATATAATGACATTTAGGTAAACAATAGTGACACATATCCACAACAGATATTAGCCTACTCTCCGAGGGCGGAATGCCAAGCAAGAGTTGGACACTACTCTCTGAGGGTGGTACCAAGCGAGAGTAGGAACAAGTTTCAATCCGATCATTTCATGAGGTGGCCAGCCTTGATCACAGTTCCAACTTCTTATCTCTCCCAAGAGGGTACTCCGGATTGTCCCAAAATCTACGACCCAGCTCCCTGAGGGTGGAGATCGCCAAGCGGGAGAGGGAATAGGTCTACGATAGACACGGGAGCACCGGCAAGCCCTATGCCGCCTGACGTTCGTACAAGCTATCGGGCCTGAGGTTGCAACCCCCAAGTAGAACACAAGCATGCACAAATAGTTACATAACACACAGCTTATAGGAATAATCACGCAATTCGATAACATATATGGGGTACAACAGAAGAGGTTGACCCCGGTCAGATACCTTTAACAATTGGAAATATTGATACAAGCAGATAGCTGGATATAATTTATAACAACTCATTGTTGTCACTTAAAACATTTATTAAATCTCATCCCAGTTGATAATGATTAGAAGGCCACAATAAAAGTAGATAATTATATAAGTGAAAAGTAGATAAGAAGCTACAGGCTGAATAAATTCAAGTCGAGATAAGAATCATGTTTCCTACGAAATTCAGTAACCTTAGCTAGTTAGGTCAATTGAATTCTTATTTAATTAAGTGCTCTCCGGATTTCCTCAAACATTGAGGATACCATTACTGAGAAAGTTAAGTATTTATTTATTTCCTTGAACTAATTCCTAATTTTTATTTTGAGATCATGACTTTTCCCTTTACAATTTTAGTAAATCTGAGTTTAGATGTAGTGATAAATCTACTGCCCCGAAATTGGAGTTATTAGAACTAGTTAATTCTTAATAACGAAGTTTTAACTTAATTGATAGAATTCTTTCGGTGTTACTCGCCTCTTAAAATAATCCTTAAGTTATAAATACTTTTAAACTATTTGCCTACTGATAGAGTCTGAATGCATTAAGGTTCCCAAGTTGCTTTGAGCAGCGTATAAATTAATCCCATGTACTACGAACCAAGTTAGCTATATTATGTACATTTCTTAAAATTCCAAGGAAGTAAGTTATCCTACACTTATATTCATATATAATACTAATACTATTAAGCTAATTTACTTCATATAGCAATATAAAAGAACAGTAATACTTTTAATAAACTATCCTCATACATAAATGAACTATACCTATAGCATACAAGCAAAGATGCTATAGAATCTTCTCATGTGCATGAGTTTCTGTCCGGTATTAAATTAAACATGAGCTATATACAAAGTTTTCCTCACTTATATGTTTACATGATAATATAATAGCCATTTAGGTAAATGTTCATGTAACAGATATATGAAGTAACATTTTGTTATTTGACAATCTATCTTTCATTTAACTCTTACGGCAATTATATA
Organism: Ehretia macrophylla; assembly: GCA_037974665.1. NCBI lineage: Eukaryota > Viridiplantae > Streptophyta > Magnoliopsida > Boraginales > Ehretiaceae > Ehretia > Ehretia macrophylla. Next base: position 68,120,310 of record CM075776.1, on the reverse strand, counting down.
ACAAAGATCTCCTCATATAATAGAAACAATTCTACATGCTATTGTTTTAAAAATCTCCTCACCTTTGCTCGATGATGCTACTGTTAACCCTTTTCTTAGCTTATATATGTATAGAGAATATAGAACCAAAGTCCACTGAAAGCTCAGTCATGCACCTGCTTGAAGTATTTTTATAAAATCTAATCTAAAGCCATTAATATACATCATCCGTCGATTCCCTTTTTTTCCCTTCGCTACTGTTTCTACTCTGTATTCTTTTATGCTTCGGTTTTGTGCCACCTCCGCATTTCTTTGGTTTCTACCACTTCTGTTTTCTTTAGTTTGATAAACTTGCAACTTAAATAGATATAGAATATAAGTTATAAGCCATCGCTACACTTCGGGTTTACCTAATACCACCACCGTTTCAGCTTCTATTTGATTTGCTTTTGTAACCATAAAACTAACCTAATAGCTAAGACCTATTACTGCTTTGCTTCACCGCCTCACTGTTTATATTGGTTTGCTTTGGTCTACTAATTCTATGTAACATAACACTAAGTATACTAGCTTTGTGTGTTCTGTGTGTGTTTTAAAGCCAAAATCCTACGGCCTTTTATAGTGTTTTGATTCTGATTTTATTAGAGCATGGTAGCGGTGAGAATAAGTGAGGTGTCAATTTATGCAGAGTGACATGCAGGCAGCCTACAATTCCTAGTTATACATGCATTGCGACAGCGATAATAAGCTAATGCTGACTAGTGAATACTTCCCTTAGGCGTTAATGATCACACTAAACATGGAGGCGTACCAGGTGGTGAGGTGTTTTGATGAGAAAATGTGTTGGCTGAAATGGGATTAGATATGCATGGTGCAGTGACACTCTGACTTATGGCACTCAAATGATTGTAATAAGGATATACATTGGTAGTATAATAAGATTGTGTAGCTTTGTAGGTTGCTGATTCATTTTCTGGGCAAGACGTGGCTAATGAATGATGATGCCGCGGTGATGACTAATGTGTTGTGCTAGGAATCACTCGGTGGCAGTTTGTGAGTTAATGTTGGGCGATAGAAATTGCTAGGGTGATTGTTTGGCTAACGTGTTCGCTAGAGGAAAATGGTGGCACTTTGTCAAGCTATGTGGCTGAATTTGGTGCTTGAACGTGATGACACAACTCGGTGAAGCTGGCAGCTACATTTATTTTGGGACGATGAGCTGCTGATTTGCTAAGGCTAGCGCGATGTTGATGAAGCAGGTGGATAGTAAGTCATGCAAGATGTCAAACAGTTAGCCTAGCTTAGTGTTTTTACTAAGCTATGATTGTAAGCTGCTGGCAAAATCCAGCTAATTATTACGACTAAACTTTAGGTAGGGTACTATTATTTTCATTATACCTTTCATGTTTATCGATTCTTAATTTATTTAAGTAGGTATACTATTTGACTAACTTATTAAATACCATAATAATCGTACAATTAACACATAATTAGTTTATAACAAATGAATTATCAAAGTTTTAGGAAACATGAACAATCACACTATAATCTAACTTTTCCAATGTATATTATTTCACTTCTTTCATTCCAAGAGTTGGGGATTGCTATACTAGTTTAATAAAAAGTGGTAAGGCACTATCCTACTTAACTCATAATACCCTACCATGTTCTATAGGACTAAAATGCTCAGCTAACAACCTATTATTAAGATTATAACTATATTATTTCTAGTAAAGGTAAACCCTAACTTACCCATGTTTGAACGCCACACGAGTCTGTAAATCAAGTTAACTAATATTTCTGATTTGTAAGCTTTTAGTATAAACCCAAGTATTTATATACTTATGAGATTAAATTACTTAATTGTTATACTAACATTTTCCTTTTCAGATTACCATATAACATTATGTGTATATTGAAGTTATTATATTTCATTTTCTTATTCTAACAAATTAGCATTTCTAAGTAACTTGTCTATAATCATTTAATAATAAACCTAAGTACTAATTTCTTTTTAGACTCTTAGTATGTGAAAGTATTTTCATATCAAATCTCAACTAAGGCAATTAATCAATAAAGCTATCCCAAATGAAAGGTAAAGTACTAGATTTAATTTCTCTAATTTTTTTAACACTTAAACTATCCAAATGCACTTACTAAGTTAAACAAATGCTCAGTTTGATACGCTAGCCTTCTAAGTTTCATTTAGTTCATGTTATGAGAACTAAGAACACCTAATAGGTTACTATTAATCAAAATATAAATTGATAATGAGACAATTACTTATAAGTTAAATGCAAGCAAATAGTCACAAAGGCATGTTTTTCAAGAATAATGAAATAAATAAATAAAAATAAATATTGTAGATACATGGTTGGGCTCGGGTATTACATGTATATATCATATATCATCATCTTTAAGCATTCAATAAGCATTTACTAACAAATCTAGGAATTCAAGAAAGTTATCAACATTTAAAAGATGTAAAAGAAGTGCTAAAATCCCTCACCAAATGTGCGTAGAGGCTTGTAGGAGACTAGGGAACACTTAAATTCACTTGATCCTAGCTTGGTTGAGTCAAAATTGCAAGCAAAGTGAAGTTTTTTCCTCTCCTTTTGGCTGCTGCTGCCTCTTGGGTTTAGGGGGATATGGGTGGTATTATTTTTTTTTGTTTTTTGAGCTTATTATGCTATGTATGTGTATTATTAAGTATATATGATATATGTATTATGTTTGTGTGTGTGTTGACAAAAAAATGTGCCAAATTACTTGTAAAAGCTACTAAAACTAATCCAATGCAATTAATCTCATTTAGCCCAAATAAATCTAATGTTACACTATTAACTCGATTCGCAAAACATTTTTTAAACGGGTTCTCCTAACGCGAATTAGTCAAATGCTCACTTTTGTCTTTCATCAAATAAGTAATATAACTTAGGAAAAATGTTAATTCAAAGAAAATAAGTAGTTGAAAAATGTAATGAATAGTAACCAATAATGTAACAAGTAAATGCACAACTAAAATGCACAAATAATGAATGTAACAGTTAATAGAAAGTACAGTAGTGATCTCGGGCGTTACACCCTCTCCCTCTTAAACTAATTGCGTTCACGCAATTCTTATATGGTTCGGCGAATAACTCTGGATATCTTTCTCGCATCTAATCCTCTCTCTTCCATGTAGCATCCTCTAACCCGTGATGATCCTATAGAATTTTAACCATCGGGATGCTTTTAGTTCTAAGCTCCTGAACCTCCTAGTCCACAACCCGAAGAGGTCTCTCTGTATAAGTTAAAGTCTCATTGATCTCTAGCGGCTCTGACTCAAGAATATAAGAAGGATCTGGCTGATATTTTCGAAGCATTGAGACATGGAAGACATCATGAAGTCGGCCTAAACTCGGTGGCAAAGCTAATCTATAAGCCAATGCACCAATTTTCTCAGTTATTTCAAACGGTCCCACATATTTCGGACGGAGTTTACCCCCTTTACCATGCCAAATCAAACCTTTACGAGGAGAGATTTTCAGAAATACCCGATCACCCATGGCAAACTCCAAATCACGACGACATCTATTTGCATAACTCTTTTGCCGACTTTGTGCTGTAAGCATTCTTTTTTTGATAAGCTGCACATTATCAATCATTTTGTTCATCTGTGGCAATAAAGTAGGGTCAATAGTTTTCATCTCTCCAACCTCATCCCGATATAAAGGAGATCTGCATTTACGCCCATATAGTGCCTCATACAGTGCCATACCAATAGTAACTTGGTAACTATTGTTATAGGTGAATTCTGCAAGTGGCAAATATCTCTCCCAATTCTTACCGAAGTCTAGAATGCAGGCTCGTAACATATCCTCGAGTATTCTGATAGTCCTTTCAGATTAGCTGTTAGTTTGAGGGTGATATGATATGCTAAAGCTTAACGTTGTGCCCAAAGCCTTCTGAATCTTCTGCCAGAACTGAGATGTGAACCTAGGGTCTCTGTCCGACATAATACTCTTTGGAGTTCCGTGAAACCTAACAATATTTTCAACATACAACTCAGTTAGCGTGTCAAGAGTATCAGTTTTCTTCATGGCAATAAAGTGAGAAGTCTTGGTCAGTCTATCAACAGTACCCCAAACTAAATCATTACCCTTCAAAGACCTTGGCAAGTCTGACATGAAATCCATAGTAACGTGGTCCAATTTCCAGTTAGGAATAGCCAAAGACTGCAACAACCCAGTAGGTCTCTGATGCCCAGCTTTAACTTTCTAACAGGTCAAGCATCTAGCTACATAATCAGTAATCTCTTTTTTCATGTTATTCCACTAGAAATTCTGTTTTAAATCCCTGTACATCTTGGTACTACCTGGGTGGATAGTGTATTTTGAACTGTGTGCCTCGCCAAGTATTTCTTTCTTTAATGTTGGTTCACTCGGAATACAGATTTTGCCCTTGAATTTAAGAATGCCATCATCATGAAGTTTAAAGTCCGACTTTCCCCCTTTTGACTTTTCTAAGATTTTCAATAATTGAGGGTTAGTCTGTTGAGCTTCTCTAATCCTGGATAACAACAAAGATTGAATTTGTAGACTTGCAAATTGAATGTCTGAATTTGAAGTCTTTGGTTTCCATAAACATAATTCCTCCATGAACTCCCAATTCTTGATAATCAAGCTGGCAACCATAACCTTTCGGCTCAAAGCATCAGCGACAATATTGGCTTTACGTGATAGATAATTAGTAGTGCAGTTATAATCCTCAAGTAATTCCAACCAACGCCTCTGCCTCATATTCAATTCTTTCTGCGAAAACAAGTATTTCAAACTCTTGTGATCTGTGAAAATTTCAAATTTGTTACCTCAAAGATAGTGACACCATTTCTTTAGTGCAAAGATGATAGCTGCTGTTTGAGATACGCCCTAATGCTATATATTTGGATGACATATATTGGGGCATTTTGACATTTACTTGTATATTATGGCATTCGTGTCTATATGTCTGTTTTCATATTGACATAATTAGGACATTCATATTCTCCTTCTTTACGTGTATGAATGAGTCCATAGTATTTTCATTAGAGGAATGTATTCTAAAAGCGTTTAGAATATGTTGGCGTATTTCCTTAATATGATAAAAATACTTAAAATATTCATAGTCCTTAGATTATTTGATCGGGACGTTAATAATTAATTACGGACTATCACATATGTTGTTACCTTTGATTAACATAGGGATGTTAATGATAAAGGATGGTGAGCCACGTGCCATAACAACATAACGATGCGACTAACAAACATGTGGATGACTATTAGTTGAATAGATCATTGAATGTGACGTGAATAACAAATTACATGACTTTGGATTAATAATTTGTTATTCGTTGCGATTGTGCATGTAATCCTTAGACTTGAGACATTACGGTTGTCATATGTATTAGGGTTTGATTCTAGCATTTGGACAATAATTGTTTTGACAAACGAGATGAGATACGTCCTCTCGCAGTTTCATTCGTCTAGTATAGTGATTGACAAGTAGTGGTCAAGAGAGGATCCATTAACCTCCGGCGTGAGGCGATGTCCTATGCGATCTAAGCTTGGTTGTTTAATGAGAAAATCCTTGGCCAAGGTATGAGTGATGGAGAAAGGGTTTTCCATGTGTCATCCCTCATTACACCAATTAGATCTATGCATAGTATCAAGTTTATGAACTTAATCGTATCATCGTTCTTGCTCGACGGGACAATTAATGGAAGGATTGGATTGCACGATAATCGGCGACTATAAATAGATTCACAAGAAATTGACTTTATTACTGTATATATTGTCTTGATATGTTACTAGGCGTCACTCTAGAACGTGAGGGTATTTCGAGAATGACGGAGATATTTTCGGAATAGATTGAAAGGGTTTAATCGTCTCTCATTGCTATACGGTGGTGAATCTAGAGAGTCACACACGTTTGAGTATCATGAATAAAGTTTCTATAATGAGCTTACAATGAGTTTGGAAACGTTAAAGAGTTAACGTTGTAATATTTGGTCATTAAGTAGTAATGGACCAAAAGTGTAATTATTGAAGGTGTTGGGGCAAAAGTATAAATATGAAAAGTTAGTTTCCAATTAATTAATCTAATATTGATTAGGATTAATTATAATCCAAGAGCCAAGATTTGATCTTATTTGAATTCCATGACTAAGATTTAATTGGCAAGTTAGTGGAGAATTACATATTGTTCCATTAACGTATACAACACAAAATATATATATATATATATATATATATATATGTATATATATAATAAATATATATATTATATGCCTACATATTACAATAAGTTTGAAAACGTTAAAGAGTTAACGTTATTGTGTTTGGTCATTAAAACGTAATGGACCAAAAGTGTAACTATTGAAAGTATTGGGGCCAAAGTATAAATATGAAAAGTTAGTTTCCAATTAATTAATCTAATATTGATTAGGATTAATTATAATCTAAGGCCAAGATTTGATCTTGACTAGATCTATGGCTAGAATTTATTGTGGCAAGAATAATGGATAATTCCATAATTTTCCACTAAATAATATACTTGTATTATATTGTTGCACAAGACACAAATGTGCATTGGAGACATATATGTTAGGAATGTACAAGACACTAGGATGCATTGGAGACATATATGTATGGAATGCACAAGACACAAGTATGCATAGGAAAAATATATGCAAAGAAAGCAAAAAGAAAAAAATATATTTTTGACTTAACACTCAAGAGCAAAAAATCTGAATTTTTCTCTCTCTATGCTCTCTCCATTTTCGACCAAGAGAAGAGTTCTTGGGCAGAATTTTTCTCTTGCTCTCTACACTTGTGTAAGCTCATATCTCCAACTAAATAGCTAGTACAAAGATTTGGTTTGTGGAGAAGAAGCTCTTGGATGCTCGTGTGGACGAACTGGACCTTTTGCACGTGTGAAAGACTTGGTCATCATTCTTGTGGTGCTTCTTCATTCCTTTGGCTAGATCTTCAAAAGGTATAACTTGATAACTCTTGTTCATTCATATATATGCTTATATATGTAGTATATATGTTGATTACATGGACTAGACATAAGGTATTATGGTGAATACAAATGATATGTGTTGCTGAAAAATTTTGAAATCAAGTTTTTGTTTCCACCTAGCTCACTATATGTTGTGATTCACCTCTTGTAAGTACAATCCTTTCAAGTGGTATCAGAGCCTTGTTTGTGTAGTCCATGTAGTCACATATATATGCTTAAAGTTTCAAGAGTTTTGAGCACAAAAGAACTAGAACGCAATACTTGCATGTTTGATGCTTAGAAGTTTTCTGAAAAATGTTTCTACACACTGTTTTTGCGTTACTGTTTTGACATAGTAAATGTTGTTGTTTGGGGCTGATTTTTGGATATGTTATGCTATAGAGATAGTAGAACATTTCATCCTCTAATATGCATTTCCTAATTTCATGGTTAAGATTTTCATTTTTAGCAAAATCAGTAACCTCACTGATTCTCGCGCTATTGTGGACAGACTGCATAGTGTCTGCTCCAAGAGGCATAACTCAGTGAGTTTAACTCCAAATTGAGATCTGTTTGATTCTAAATCTATCTACACTCGAAGAGCTACATCTCTGTAAAATTTTAGAATTTTTGGAGAATAGTAGATAGTCGAACAGAATCAATATAATTAGTGCATGTGCAGTAAGTTTGTGATGGGTCATAAATTTGAATGCCATGGCTAAATGATTGGATTTTGGTTAAGCCTAATGGGCATAAAAATCAATGGGCTTAAGTCTAATAAGATTAGATGAACTTTTTTCTTAGTGAAGATTAAAAATAAGTCTTGGAATTCAAATTGGGCCATGAAATTAACAAATCATTTGTATTGGGCCTTATTCAACAAGTATGTGTTTAAAATTGGTTTTATTGAGTTCTTTTGTGTGTTGTTTAACATGAGATGTTAAAAGGTCAAGATATGAAACTTATTACAAACTTGCAATCATTTATTTTATGTATAGGATACATTAGTTTATGTTAGCTTGCTTATTTAGCTTTCTTGTGTTTATGTATATGATGCATTTACTTAGCTTTATGAGCTTTATCTTACATTGTGATGTTTGATATTGGATGATAAATGGTGAATTTGATCATGGACTTGGTTAGTGAATGGTTAGATGGTGTTGTAACTAATTCTACCATTCATTAGTATGTAATTGAGGCATAAGTCTCGTTTTACTTTCTTGCAATTGAGAGAAAATTGTAGTAAGGCATAATGTATGTAATTGCTACAAGAAGTTTGCAAGAAGACCATTGACGGCTTTCAAGGAGTTTGAGGTGCTTTGGATCATTGAGAAAAATCAAGAAGACAAGACCAAAGAAGACATGAAGATGTGCTTGTTTAGGTTTTATTTTTGTCTTGATTTAATTCATAGTCCAAGTCCATGATCTACCATGATGTATGATTTTGTATGTTTGTTTATTTATTTGCCTATATGTGATGTATGCTTGTAAATGAACTAATGTGCAAAGTGAGACCTAATTAAAATTCAAAATCTTCCTACGTGCAAACATATTAGATTGTAAAGCGGTAAAAGTGTTTATCGTTGTCCTCCACTATCCTAGGTTATATTTGCTCGATTGGGTATGTCTTGGCTAACCCAAAGGTAGGAAGACATATTCCATGAAAGTATTATATTTACCTAGCAAACATAGTGATGTTGTGTTGTTCCAATATCACGAGGCCAATAACGCACTAAAGCTGAGGTTCGAGATTCAAATTGTCGCAACACTGTGACGGTGGGTGTAATCTAACTAGATCACGTTTCCAATAATGCACCAAAGCTGAGGTTACGGTGATTTAGGGGCAAAATGGCCATATCCTATATAGTGATATAGATAGTAATCGTTGCTAACTTTTTGTATATATATTCCAATAATGCACCAAAGCTGAGGGGTATTCATATTAAAGAGAACTATGGTCACCTACTAATGAATCTTTAATTAGATTCACGATCTCATTTAGGAAGTGTGGGACTCGATAAAATTAGTGGGAGATATCATTTAATTAAAGGCCAAAATTAAATGTTTTAACAAGTTTATATCAACTTGCGATCTTATTTTCTGCATACGTTTATGACTACAACAATGAACCTTTTTTTTAATTAACTAGACTATATATCGCGTAATCGGACCAAAATTTTGAATTAACGATTTTATCTAAGAATGGTTCTTAGAAACCTAATCAACTCTTAGAATTGTATGCTCTGGTATTTTTTCATCTTGATAAAGTATCAAAACGAAAAGTTGTAGTACTTATGGTTGATAAGTAAAACAAGTTAAATATACTAAGGAATTGTATTCTTTCATAGGTTGCATATAAGTATGCAAGATGTAAAGAGTATAATTCTAAACTAACAAATGGTTGTGTGATAAGCATATTTAATGTCATGATATTAAATATAAATGGAATTCATTCTCGTATTTGTATTTCTTCTTTGGTTAGTGGTAATGCAAAGAAGAAAGGCAAAGAAAGATGATTTCTATTAGCTAGTGGGAGCATGTCCAAGAAGAAAAATTAAGGATTGTATAGGCATGTGTAAAAGATGTTTTCATAGCCTTAAAACCGGACATTAAAAGAGATTTTAATCCAAGGTATCTTTATAGCTTGAATGTCAAGGTTGTAAAGCTACTATGAATTATAGATTTTCTTTTATTATGATTGGTACTACTTTGAGTTTTTGATTCTAGTGAAACATTAGTGTATGTGTTCAAGGATAAAATCTTAATCACAATAGTGCGCTTTTGGAAACGTGGAATATTTTCAGTGTTAGCAAATGAAACAAAGGTTGTTGCGTTAGCTAAAGACAATTTGTTTTGGATGCCTTCTGGACATATTTTGTATTTTAAGGATTATACCTTAAATGATATTAGGAATAAAAATGTATATTCCTAAAGGTTGTAAAAGCGCATTATGGTGTAATCTTTATTATCTTGATATGGACGAAAGAATGTATTGCAAACATATTGTCAACAGTTATAACCATCCACCAAATTTTAAGATTACTCAAATAATCTAAATTAATTATAGTTTTTACATGATTAGGTTTTTCTAATAATAAGATGATGATTAGGTTGGTTTGATCAACTTATACATCTTATTTATTGGAATTGTAACCAAGTCATCCTTTGTTTGATAAAGGATTAAAACTACTAGACTATTTGGATTAGTACATGTTGATGTATTTAGAGCTATTTGTGAATAGGCCCGTATAGAAAAATGTATTAGTGCCTTATGATTAGATCATGAAGGTAAAATAATTAAGTACTATTTTGTTTGAGTATCCTAAAATTTTGATATAGTATCGAAATTAACAATGTCCGGTGTACCACAATTAAATAGGGTTTTCTTAGTGAAGAAACTGTGCTTTGTTGAACATAGTACAATTGTTGATTAGTTTGACTAATCATTATATTTATTTGTGGGTCATGCTTTCCTTAATTTAATTTTATGTTGAATAGTAAATTCTACTATTGCTAGAACTTTATATTTGATATAAGTTGGACAACAACCAAGGATTAAATGTGTTAATTTTGGTTTGTCCTACTTTTATTGAAAAGTTTTTAAAGGACTAGTAGAAGTTTTGGTTAAAGGTAATTTTATAATATATCCTAGTTTTATAGGATATAATTTCTATTTAATAATCAATGTCTATTGATCTATTATATTGTAATCTTTCTTGAAGAAAAAGTTTTGTTCAAGAAGATGTTACTTTCTAATAAAATAGAAATTGAGGACGTATCGTCAAAAGCTATAAAAGCACCTAGACCAAAGTAATGAATCTATTCAATAAGGTCCGAGATGTGTCATCACACAAGATCTTTGTAAATCTAGTAGTGTGTCTCATTCTTTAAAAGAATATAAGAATATCTTTTTGGAATGCACAAAAGTTGTTTGTGTTTTTAAGATAATGATCAATTAGTTGATCCTACGATTCACAAAGAAATGGTATATGTGATATTGACTCCAAGAAACTATATAATGCAAAGCATATTAATTAGACTTCACATACTTTAACTTAATCTGGATATTGATCTCCGAGATAATGGTTGAAGATAATGGAAAAAAGGTAATGACCTTTTATAGCTATATTGGTTTCTAAAAGATATCATCAAAGCCAAAGGGTTGACTATGATGAAGTCTTTTTACCAATAATTGTGCTTAAGTCTCCTTGTATTATGCTAGATTTTATAGCACATTGTGTTACTATATTAATGATTTAGATCAATGGATATGAGTAATATGCGCGTACTTGATAAATCCATTTGTGTATTTTTTAAGTAAATTTCTTGGAAATGTTTCGTCGAATTTAAATGAGACTAAAGAGTTAGATTTCATTTAGAATGTGGGTGAACCTTGTGATTGCAAAAGAATAGTGGGAGCACATCCACTTTTCTATAACTGCAATAATGATGACTTGGATATCATAGTTGATGATATGTGTGTTGTGATATTAATTATAGTCTAGTTATATTAAATGTTCTCTATTTAGAACTTGTTGTTCGTATCTTGTGAATTCGTAGCTATGATAATAGTACGAAGAGATCACTTGGTATATTCCTTATATTGTACAAATAGTATTTTTGAAGGTGTTCAAGAAACTCTAGTTACATAGCAAATTTGTATTCAAAGTTAAAGTAACTTCATATTTGTTATACTATGTACAATACTTGATATTGCGTAAACTGTAAAGTGTTACGAGTGAGTAAATATCAGTCCAATCCAGGTTTGGGAATGGTGGATTGAATTGAAGTATATTCTTAAGTATTTGGGAAGCACTAAAGATATATTTTAGTTCAGGGAGGAGGTAAATTTTGTAGTGACGGATTTACTAGTTCAGATTCTTAATCTGAATCTTATAATAGAATGTCTATGTTAGGGTTCACGTTTATTTGAGTGGGAGCTCAGTAAATTAGAAAGGTTCTGAACAAACTGTAAATTCCATTATATAACTCATGTCTTTTGTGATATGTTATATTACGAAAGAAGTTGTTTGAAGCGAGGAAATCATACGAGTTGGTTATGGTTCCTACCGTTAAGTTGTGATGCTTTTGTGTTACGACTATACGGAGCTACTGCACAAGCTTGTGGAACCCAGGTCTCACTGTATGTCCAAACATTAGGAAAAATGTCTCCATCTTCATGTGTTGTATCTGTAGCCAATAATCACATTAAGATATGTCCTTGCAGAAAACGGCCACATCTCTTGATGTAGCTGATCCACTTACCGTAGCTATGAATCAGTCACAGCTAGGTCCTTGTTTTGAGAAGATGAGTATACGATATCATTGTTTGTTGTACTAATACTATGTTTTATAGCATTAGTGCAAGTGGGAGATTGTTAGAGATATGCCTTAATGCTATATATTTGGATGACATATATTGGGGCATTTTGACATTTACTTGTATATTATGGCATTCGTGTCTATATGTCTGTTTTCATATTGACATAATTAGGACATTCATATTCTCCTTCTTTACGTGTATGAATGAGTCCATAGTATTTTCATTAGAGGAATGAATTCTAAAAGCGTTTAGAATATGTTGGCGTATTTCCTTAATATGATAAAAATACTTAAAATATTCATAGTCCTTAGATTATTTGATCAGGACTTTAATAATCAATTACGGACTATCACATGTGTTGTTACCTTTGATTAACATAGGGATGTTAATGATAAAGAATGGTGAGCCACGTGCCATAACAGCATAGCAATGCGACTAACAAACATGTGGATGACTAGTAGTTGAATAGATCATTGAATGTGACGTGAATAACAAATTACATGACTTTGGATTAATAATTTGTTATTCGTTGCGATTGTGCATGTAATCCTTAGACTTGAGACATTACGGTTGTCATATGTATTAGGTTTGATTCTAGCGTTTGGACAATAATTGTTTCGACAAACGAGATGAGATACGTCATCTCGCAGTTTCATTCGTCTGGTATAGTGATTGACAGGTAGTGGTCAAGAGAGGATCCATTAACCTCCGGCGTGAGGCGATGTCCTATGCGATCTAAGCTTGGTTGTTTAATGAGAAAATCCTTGGCCAAGGTATGAATGATGGAGAAAGGGTTTTCCATGTGTCATCCCTCATTACACCAATTAGATCTATGCATAGTATCAAGTTTATGAACTTAATCGTATCATGGTTCTTGCTCGACGGGACAATTAATGGAAGGATTGGATTGCACGATAATCGGCGACTATAAATAGATTCACAAGAAATTGACTTTATTACTGTATATATTGTCTTGATATGTTACTAGGCGTCACTCTAGAACGTGAGGGTATTTCGAGAATGACGGAGATATTTTCGGAATAGATTGAAAAGGTTTAATCGTCCATCATTGCTATACGGTGGTGAATCTAGAGAGTCACACACGTTTGAGTATCATGAATAAAGTTTTTATAATGAGCTTACAATGAGTTTGGAAACGTTAAAGAGTTAACGTTGTTATATTTGGTCATTAAGTAGTAATGGACCAAAAGTGTAATTATTGAAGGTGTTGGGGAAAAAGTATAAATATGGAAAGTTAGTTTCCAATTAATTAATCTAATATTGATTAGGATTAATTATAATCCAAGAGCCAAGATTTGATCTTATTTGAATTCCATGGCTAAGATTTAATTGGCAAGTTAGTGGAGAATTACATATTGTTCCATTAACGTATACAACACAAAAAAAAAAAAAAAAAAAAAAAAAAAATAAATATATATATATATATATATATATATATATATATATATAATAAATATTTATATTATATGCCTACATATTACAATAAGTTTGAAAACGTTAAAGAGTTAACGTTATTGTGTTTGGTCATTAAAACGTAATGGGCCAAAAGTTTAACTATTGAAAGTATTGGGGCCAAAGTATAAATATGGAAAGTTAGTTTCCAATTAATTAATCTAATATTGATTAGGATTAATTATAATCTAAGGCCAAGATTTGATCTTGACTAGATCTATGGCTAGAATTTATTGTGGCAAGAATAATGGATAATTACATAATTTTCCACTAAATAATATACTTGTATTATATTGTTGCACAAGACACAAAGGTGCATTGGAGACATATATATTGGGAATGCACAAGACACTATGATGCATTGGAGACATATATGTATGGAATGCACAAGACACAAGTATGCATAGGAAAAATATATGCAAAGAAAGCAAAAAGAAAAAATCAGATTTTTGACTTAACACTCAAGAGCAAAAAATCTGAATTTTTCTCTCTCTATGCTCTCTCCATTTTCGACCAAGAGAAGAGTTCTTGGGCAGAATTTTTCTCTTGCTCTCTACACTTGTGTAAGCTCATATCTCCAACTAAATAGCTAGTACAAAGATTTGGTTTGTGGAGAAGAAGCTCTTGGATGCTCGTGTGGACGAACTAGACCTTTTGCTCGTGTGAAAGACTTGGTCATCATTCTTGTGGTGCTTCTTCATTCCTTTGGCTAGATCTTCAAAAGGTATACCTTGATAACTCTTGTTCATTCATATATATGCTTATATATGTAGTAGATATGTTGATTACATGGACTAGACATAAGGTATTATGGTGAATACAAATGATATGTGTTGCTGAAAAATTTTGAAATCAAGTTTTTGCTTCCACCTAGCTCACTATATGTTGTGATTCACCTCTTGTAAGTACGATCCTTTCAGCTGCAAGTTCAAGATCGTGCGTAGGATAGTTAAGTTCATAGGGTTTCAATTTCCATGAGGCATATGCAATTACTTTTCCATTCTGCATCAACACACAGCTTAAACCCTCATTTGAAGTATCACTATAGATCACAAAGTTATTAGTACCTTCAGGCAAATCAAGAATAAGAGCAGTAGTTAACCTTTTCTTCAGTTACTGGAAGCTAGCTTCACATTTCTCACTCCAATCAAGCACAGTCTTCTTTTTAGTAAGCTAAGTCGAAGGTCCAACAATTTTAGAGAAATCTTTAACAAATCTTCTATAATAACCTGTTAAACCCAGAAAATTGCAGATCTCGGTAACAGTCTCAGGCCGTTTCCATGACATTACAACTTCAATCTTTGCCGGATCAATAGAAATACCATCCTGCGAGATTATATGACCCAGAAAGTAACTTGTTTCAACCAGAATTCACATTTGCTGAATTTCGCAAACAGTTTATGCTCCTGTAGAGTCTGTAATAAATCCTCAAATATTGTTCGTGCTCAGCCTCTAATTTAGAAAATACTAGTATATCATCAATAAAAATAACCACAAACTGGTCTAGATATGGTCGAAATACTCTCTACATTAAATCCATAAATGCAGTGGAAGTATTAGTCAAGCCAAACGGCAGCACAACAAACTCGTAGTGACCATATCTTGTTTTGAAAGCAGTTTTAGGGACATCATCCTTTTTAATCCTTAACTGATAATAACCCTACCTCAAGTCAAATTTAGAATATACCTTGGTACCCTGCAACTGATCAAATAGCTCTTCAATCAAAGGCAAAGGATATTTATTCTTTATTGTCACCTGATTGAGTCCCCGGTAATCAATACACAAACGAAGGGATCTGTCTTTGTTTTTAACAAATAATACTGGCGCACCCCAAGGTGAAGAACTAGGATGAAAGAATCCCTTTTCAAGCAAACCCTATAGCTGAACTTTCAATTACTGCAATTCAGGTGGAGCCATCCTATACGGAGTCCTAGAGATAGGTGTAGTCCCCGACAATAAGTCAATCACAAACTTTATCTCTCTTTCAGGTGGCAAACCAGGTAACTCTTCAGGAAATACCCCCGGAAACTCTTTCACTATAGGCACTTCATTTAGTTTCAATTTGTCCCTAGGTTGATTAATTAGATAAGCAAGATAAGCCTCACAACCCTTACCCAACATTTTTTATGCTTTAATAGAGGAAATTATAGGGGTTCCAATTGATTTCCTACTTCCCCCTATTTCAATTAAAGGCTGGTCAAGTATTTCTAATTTCACAATCTTCTTCCTACAATCAAGTTGTGCATAGTATCTTCCCAACCAATCTATCCCCAGTATAATTTCAAAGTCGCGAAAAGGTAGAATAATCAAATCAGCAGGAAACTCGCGACCCTCAATAAAAATATTGCATGCCTTACAAATAGACTCAGTAACAAACTTCGGACCCATAGGTATATATACAACAATCTTATGCAACAATTTATCATGTTTCAATCTAGCATTTTGTTCACAAACAGGTGTGATAAAAGAATGTGTAGCCCTGGAGTCAATTAAAACTTTAACCGACTGATCATTAAGAAGAAAAGTACCTTCTACCACCGCAGTCGTATCCGAAAGCTCCTTCGCATCCAAAGCAAATACTCGGGCCTGTCCCCGAGGTGCTGGTGCTCTAGTCTGAGTACCCTGACCAGATATCTAACCCTTGGCATTCTTAAATTTCAAACAATCCTTGACCCTGTGCTGGTCACTACCACATCTTGTGCACCTGTTCGATTTCTTCTAACAATTTTCCTCTGTATGCCTTGGCATTGATAGAAGCTGCACTGCTGGTGACATCTTGCAGCAGTGCCTCCCGTATGAGCTCTGTAAGTAGAGGTAGCTGAACTACCTTGCTATGATTGAACTACAACTGGACAAGGCTGTCCTTGATTCTAACTCTGTACAGGTCGCGCCTGAGTCTGAGTAGGTCCGGTATAACTTTGAATCTTCCTCGGCTGTTGACTCTGACCAGCTGAGTAAGTCTGCCTCTGATATCCCTGACTCTGCATCTGATGAGGTCGTTTACTGGGCTGACTTGACTCCTTAAACATATCTGCCTTACGTTTCTCAAATCTCGCAGCCGCCCTAACTGCTGCTGCATAAGTGGGAAAATCCCATAACAAACCTCTAAATCCTCTTGCTTTCTGGCTGCACTAAAGCTGGTACATAACGGGATAAACGGGTAAAAGCAGCATCATACTGATCAACCGTCATACTGCCCTGCCTTAGAGAAATAAACTTTTGTTCCCGTCTCTCTTTGGCTATCTCTGTGATATATTTATCTTGAAACTCTCTTACAAACTCAGCCCAAGTCCGTGGTGTTGCTTCAGCTTCCCACCTAGATTTCACAGTATGCCACCACTGCTCAGCATCCCCTTCAAGCAGAAATTCAGCACAAGCAATCTTCCTCGCATCAGTGTACTCAAGGCCAACAAGAATTTTCTCAACCTTATTCAACCATTTTCTCAACCCAAGTCCGTGGTGTTGCTTCAGCTTCCCGTTTGTTCACACAATTACACTTTCACATAATAGACCTCTACCCCACAGACTAAGAAATCTATCCTAGCTTATGCATTCTATAAGCTTTGATACCACCTAAACGTTACGCCCCGACCCAACCCCACACTAAAAGGTCAAGTCCGGACCCGACAAACGGACAGACTCTTCTCTGTACCATGGACTATCTGGTTACCTGTAAACAGAAAATATAAAACCACAAATATACACCACATCATTGTCCAACTATAACTCCAACAATTCCCAGCTTCAAGCCCATCTGAGCCTTAAGCGAAACAAGACTTCACAACATATAAGCATGCAAGGTTAAAGCCATTAAAAATCCATTCTTTTTAATCTACTTGTCTTACCACTCTAACATTATCACATAAACATTCTTATAAATTAAAGCTAACCAACCAAGCAACTTCGTTATCACACAAACATGCAACAAAATATCAAGCAGAGTTATAAGTTATTACATGCCGCTACTACACAACCCTACTACATCATTCTATCTTTTTCAAGCCTTCAAATACACAAATATACATAAGCCCATAGTCTCAAAATAGAATATAATACAAGCAAGTCTTTACATAGTCCAACAAATAAACACTCAACCTCAAGCAGTAAGCACACAGTAATCAAGGCAACTCCTCTACCTGTACCTCATCTTCTCCCTCAATAGTTACAAGCTGGGGGTCTATCTCAGCACCTCCTGAAACATGTTAGTGAGGTATGAGCAACCATAATAGCCCAGTGAGGAATATAGTCTATCGGGGCGTGCAATGCAACAGATAACACAAATAAAGTATTTAAACAACTAAAGAACAATTTAAATAACAAGTTACCATACATTAAAAAGGATACGAATCACTTTAATCCCAACACTCCAGAATTTACTTGATCTTCAACCACGAACCTCGATCCACGAACCTCGATCAATGTACCAGCATAGCCCCAAACACTTTAGTGGGTGTACTCCGAATGTACCCCGAAAAACCTATGACCCAACACCCCCTAGCAATCTCCGGACCAGGCGAGTAAAGGTCTCGAGTACGGAGATCGAATATCCATTGGCAAGCCCGTTGTTGCCTAGCCGATATCCAATACATCTGCCTTTGACATTATGGTTGTGCGACCACTATGCAATGTACTTAATCCAATGACAATATAACAATAATATAAAACAATAACACTTAGGAGGGACAACAAAGTAGGTTGCCCTCGAAAACAACTAAGATATAAGCATTAACATGCAATTAACTAAATGAACAAAAAAGGGGTCAATAACATATTTCTCACAAAACTTTACCAAAAGCTCACAATTACCTTAAAGATGCATATAAACACATTACAAGCATCTACAACACAATAGGTGTGCAAGACAACCAATTTTTCACTTTTCCCCCTTTCTAACTTAGGCTAATTGGTTCCAAATCGAAAGACAAGGTTCTAGATTCACAAACGGGCTATTCCATACCTTTAATTACAAATTATGGCACCCTTAGGACCCTAAAAATTACCCAAATACCCACGTTTACCACAAAAGCCTCGATTGCCCCTTTGTACGATTGTTCTACAAGTACCCTAACCGTAGCTCAACCGAGAGTTAGAAAAGCACATTTAGTACCTACTTACTCTAAGTATACCAAATGTAATGCCCAAATCAACCCGGATTTACAACACACCCGAAACCCTTTTGTAAATTTGGCGAAATTCGCATTTTAACTAAGTTCTGAGCAATTAAACCTCACGGGGTCTTTAGTCTACCTTCATTAACATCTAAAACTCCTAATTAAAGCATTGAATCAAGCTACAAAGCAAATTTTCTCAAAACCCTAAAAAATTCACTATTCATTATTTTCCTCAATAGCATATTCAAGAAATTTCCATAACCAAGCTTTAAGACTTCACAAACTAGGTCTCTAGCACATGTACACATCATATATCATCATCTTTAAGCATTCAATAAGCATTTACTAACAAATCTAGGAATTCAAGAAAGGTATCAACATTTAAAAGATACAAAAGAAGTGCTAAAATCCCTCACCAAATGTGCGCAGAGGCTTGTAGGAGACTAGGGAACACTTAAATTCACTTGATTCTAGCTTGGTTGAGTCAAAATTGCAAGCAAAGTGAAACTTTTTCCTCTCCTTTTGGCTGCTGCTGCCTCTCGGGTTTAGGGGGATATGGGTGGTATTATTTTTTTGTTTTTTGAGCTTATTATGCTATGTATATGTATTATTAAGTATATATGATATATGTATTATGTCTGTGTGTGTGTTGACAATAAAATGGGCCAAATTACTTGTAAAAGCTACTAAAACTAATCCAATGCAATTAATCTCATTTAGCCCAACTAAATCTAATGTTATACCATTCACTCAATTTGTGAAACATTTTCTAAACGGGTTCTCCTAACGCGAATTACTCAAATGCTCACTTTTCTCTTTCCTCAAATAAGTAATATAACTTAGAAAAAATGTTAATTCAAAGAAAATAAGTAGTTGAAAAATGTAATGAATAGTAACCAATAATGTAACAAGTAAATACACAGCTAAAATGCACAAATTCACAACAATTAATAGAAAGTACGGTAGTGATCTCAGGCATCACGAATTCTATAAACTAAAGCTGATAAAGCACATGATTCAGCTTGTCCTTGTTCATCAAGTATGGTAATGCCTTGGGAATTGGTTTTTTGCATATCATAGATAGCATCTTTGAGGGTATCATCAAGATAGTCATCCCACCATCCTTTTAATTGACCGATAAAGCCAAGTACTATGTTTTTGGTGGCCTCTTGTTCGGAAATATTTTTCTTGTAAATATTACCTGCTATTATCATTTGTTTAGTTAGATTAAGAATCTGGTATTCTGTCATTCCATCATTGTTCCATTCATAAATCTTGTCAGTAGAATATGACTTATATGGCTGGAGTTCTTCAATCAAAGATCTGGTAGTGTTGGTCTGGGATAATAACTTTTAGTATAATTGTCTTGTTGATAAATACGATTGATTGTAAACTTTTGGGAATCTTGTATTATTGATTGTTTGATTCACTTTGGGAAAATATGCTACTAGTATCAGATTGTTTGAGTACTTGAAGTGCAGGTTCTTGGTGTTCTTGCTTAGTTTTACTAGTTGAAGATTATGGAGAGTCAATATTAAGTTTCTTTTGGATCTCTTTTAAAAGTTATCCTATGGGAGATGGTATTTTAGGTATGATATTAGAAATTTGAAATTGCACTAGATTGACTTTATTAGTTTTAACATTTTGTGGTCCTAGTCCTGTAAAAACTGGAAGATTGAATTTTATAATTGTACTTGTCGGAACAACTCTTTGATTAAGAGCCTCTTTGATTTGTTGTTTAAGCTTTTCTTTTGTATTAGTAATATTGTAATTCTTTTCAATGGTATTCTCTATTCGTTCAACTTGTTTCTGGAGAGTGACTAGGAAGAGATTAGTAAAATTGCCTCGTTCAGCTATGTTTCCTAGATGTGGAGTTTGTGCTGTGTGGAAAACTGTTGGTCTTAACTTGATGGTTCCTTATTGATTTGTAATCTGAGTTTTCTGGAAAGAGGGAAGTTCTGTTTCAATTTGTTCTATAGAATTAATTTTATTCCATTGTCTTGTTCTTTTCTCAAGCACATTTATGTCAAGAGTTTTCTTATCCTTTTCTCTAAACCAAAGGAAAAATGGTATAATTAGTTTAACAATTGTCATGGTATGGTACCATTGTTCACGAAACTGGTCGCGTTGTTCTTTATTATAAATAAAAAAAAAAATGATTTCCTGAGACTTTGATTTTTCTCATAAAGAAATTCTTCTTTCAAAACTTGTTTATTGATTTCAAATTCTTCTATAAGCATATTACAACCCATTTTTTAAGCTGTGGGATTGTAGTCAATAGATGTTGGTTCAAATTTTGGATAGACTGGTCTGACTATGGGAGTTTGTTGTCCTTCAGTTCTGATTCCGAGAGGGACAAATTGATTTTGAATTCTTGTGGATCTAGATGTTGATGGTAAATCAACAAAGCCTGGTGTGGGATCTAATATGCTAATTCTAGATATATTATAGCTAGTTCTAAATAAATGAGATTCTAAATCTCCTCTGTCAAACTTAACACTGACAGAACCATCTTCATATTGTATGATTTGTTCTATTCTGGTATTTCTTATGGTGTGTTCTTGTTGTAATAGTTGGGTGGCATCTTTGATGTCCCACCGTTCTGATAGAGAAGCATTTTTCCATTTTATGGTTTTTGGGATATTAACCCTAGCACTAGTTCGATCCATGGTCCAAAGTAATGTTTCATCTTTTTGTCTATTTCTAGTAACAGATTTGGGATTTAGACCCGTATTCATGACTTTATAATTAAGGCGATAAATAATTTCATAAGCATGGGTTCCATGTAGAACTCTGTAATTATGTGTCTTAATATGTAAGGTTAATACCTTCATAATATGGGGATCTGTAAGAGATATGGTAAAATTTGGAAACGAATCAAAATAAATTGGTCCATTACATAAACTTGTTTATACTAAACCAAGTAAAGAATCATTGCATCTTAACATTCTACAATCACGCAAAGCGAGATAAATACTTGTATCTAAACCTTCTCTAGTTAATGGTTTAAGAGCAACTTGTACATGTCCTTTGTGAAGAAATTTATAGCCATTCTTCTTAGCCTTTTCAATGGATTTCTGTGAAAATAATTGTATAGATTGTTTATCACTGACCAATGGTATTACTTTTTCTTTAGATCTAATTGTAAGAAAAGACTTAAAATATATGATGCCTTTCTAATAAACTTGTTTTATTTGCATCTTAGAGGGTTTCCAATTTGCTATTTTTTTTTATTCCATGTTTCTTCTCTTATACTAATGGTATTTGATCTACTGATCACTTCTAAAGAGGTGCTACTACTAGATGTCATACTATAGTTTTGTTTATCTAAACCTGCAACCTATATCTAGCTAAAGGATTAGAGCTTGACTTATACCCGTCTTACTCAGATTGCGGGACTTACTGCAGTTTGAAGTCCTAAGCCTAGACCAATAGAAAATAGATAAAGATACACTTAACTACAGACATGGCTCTGATACCAGAACCAGCCTAGGAAGATGCAGTAAAAACAAATAGCCATAGTATAATTATAAAAACAAGATAATGAACAATAGATAGAAAACAGAAACTGCAAAAGATGTAAATAAAAGAAATTAACAGAAAAGTATAGAGATAAAATCTCTTACTTGTATATTAATGTTTGATTCGGAGATAGAACAAGGTTATGGCCGTACAGTAATGTGATATATTGATACAGAAATGGAACTTGAAAATTGAAAACTTTTTAACTTAAAACTCCCTCTATAACTGATGCCAAAGTCTACTATATATATATAATTTGGATGCAAGATTACATGGCTTGGAAGCAAAGTTGGTGTTGTTTTCGTGTGTTTATATGGCTGTCCAGAAAATTCCAGCAACGGCACCATTAAATTTTATGTTTTGTATGTTGAATTTGTGGTTAAATGCAAGATAAACATTGTTCGTAACTTGAAAATGAAGTCATATGCTATATATATACATGTTATATGCATAATTTCATGGCTTGGGTGCAAAAATTGGTGAAATTTGAGGTGTTTTCATGGCTGCCCAGATTTTCCAGCATTTGGGCCCTTTTATCGGCGCCATTCTGCAGGCATGTTCAGCCGATGGGCAGCAGCCCTTTTCCCCTTTTCCTTGAGTTTTGCTTTCTAATCTTTCTCCTTGTTAGCTATTATTATATTGTGCACTTGTATGACTTTATAAGTTGGTTAATTATTGACTATATGCTAGTCGTTAGATGTTGTAAGTTATGTTTTATTGAATGCTATTAAGGTCAATTTATAGAAATGCTCACATGTAATGCTAAGTGCTATTGAAAAGGGTTAAATGTTTAAAGGTATATGCCAATGGTTTGGTGACCTACTTTGTCACCTATTAAATGTGTTATCGAATGGAATCGAATTGTTAAATGCTTGTTAATGTGTTTGATAGGCAATCTAATTTGTTGTACTCTCAAAGTGAAATGGAATGTTTAAGTGATTGATTGAATGATCGTAAGGGTTGCAACCTTTTATTGAGGCATGGTAGGACCATGTCACCTCAGGCGGCATCAGGCTTGCCGGGTGTATTGGCATAACTACCATGATCCTATTCCCTCGTTCGAAATGGCAAAGAGTTCCATGGGATGTTGGGTCGTAGATTTCGGTGTACGTCCGGAGTACACCTATCGAGAGTGATAAGTGGTAGAGTTCGTGATGGTGGTATAAGTGACAGCATCAACAATGGTTAGCATATCCTTTCTTGAATTGTCATATAGTTGTAATGTTTCCTTGAATCAATTTTGTTTAAATACTTAGTGAGTGTACATAGTTTTGAATGCATGTTTACAATTGGTTTACAAGTTAAAGTTTTTCCAAAACCTTCCCGTTCACCCCCTCACTAAGCTAGTTTAACTCACCTCGTTTTATGAACATTTTGGGTGAGGTAGAGATTGAGATCGTGCCACATGAAGAATAAAAGTGCATGCCATGCTTATCTTGCTTTGGATTGTTGTTTATGTTGTTTTATGTAGTATATATGAATAGTTCGTGTTGTAATGGAAAGACTCTCTTTGCATATGTTTTAAGTGTTGATTCATGGACTTTTGTTGTAACATAAAAGGCTTGGGTTTCTAGTTGGAGTCCATTTTGAAAATAATGTATCTATTTTGCTTTATATATAATGCCGAAACTCTGGGTGGGTTATGTAAACTCTATTACTTGTTAAATATAGCAGTGTTACAAGTAATGTATTGAATGAGTTCAGTCACGTCGGGTTGGGGCGTGATAGTCCCATCATCAACGGCAGAATTGCCACTGACGGATTGTAGAAAAATCCTTATACTAGACAACATGTGGGGTGTACTTTGGGTAGCAGTAGTGTATGGCTGGCATACGCTAAACATCTGAGCTTAGAGCGTCTAACTTTGCTTGTACAGGTGAGCTTTCTTCTCAAATAAGACATGTTAAGATATAAATTCACTGCTCGAGCTGAGTATGTAAACAGCACAACAAAAGAATCACAGATGGTTGTATTCAGGGATCTCATTTGACAATCAAGTCAATTAAAAGTGTCCGAGCACGAACAGTGCATAAATATGAATTTAAAGATTAGTTATATAAGACAAAGAGTGAGTTACATTTTTGTCACTGTTGAGGTCATATTTATACTGTTTGGTAAAAAATCTATTTAGGATATATATGGTGGGTCTGAGGGTGCATGATACCTTGATATACTATGGTGTTTAAAAAAATTTAAAGCATGTAAAAGCAGCAAAAAGTTGATAGCATGTTAATATAGGATCAAACTACAAGTTCTAAGATGAATAATTGCAAGAACCCTAAGAACATGTGTATAAACAATTCATAAAGAATAAAATCCAGCAAGAGATAGTTTTGTTACCTTGACTCGTTAGCTTACGAAACTTAACGAAAAATACAAAACTTGGTCTTCTTCTTGCTCCTTGATGATCTACACGTGTAGTAGCCTTGAAGAGCTTTTGACCTTCTTCCTTCTCTTAGATGATGAAGAATTGTGGGATTCTTTCTCTAGTAAGTTCCTAGCCTAAACGTGTGAACTAGAGAGAGAGAGATAGAGCTTTTCTATCTTCTTTATCTCGTGATAGTGGTGTGCATTATGAAGGTGGAAGATGAGCTCTACTTATAGATATGAAATAGCCTTAGTAGTTAAAACTACAAGAAATAGGATTTAGATTCCAAACTCAAAAGATAATCCTATGCACCTTAGGACTCAACTAGTCCAATAGCATATTTAATTAAACTACTAATTATTCCATCCTCTCCTCAATCACACGTGTAGACCATGGCCTAAGTGGGCTAGGTGCCAACTTGGCTCATCTTCCTTAATCCATGCATTATTTTTCTAAAATTAATTAATTTCTTGTTTCCAAATTATCAACAACTAATCCAAATAGGATATTCTTCTAAATAGGATACTAAGTTGTAATTGGACACTTTATTTTAGCAAATCTAATTATAATAAGAAACTAGAAAACTTTAACATACATCTAAAAAGAAACAGACTAGAAGAGGGACCAAAAGACATAAACAACTTGGCAACTGAAAAGACCAAAATGCCTCTTCTAATCCCTATAGCACATTTAGGCTTTTCAACCTGACTTATTCTACTAAAAAGTCATGGATGTACTCCAAGATTTACTAATGAATACGGAAGCTTGTCAAACTAAGTATGACCTTTGTCTATGACCTACTAAGAAGAATGACCAAAATACCCCTCCATATAACACTCACAAACAAGAAAGACTTTTTCCATGTACTATCTCTTTCTTGATTGCATCTTCTACTTGAGACATCTAAATCTTTTAAGTAACCATCCACTAGATATGGACACTTGATCTAGGGAGCGACCCTCAAGCCAAATATGTGACATACTCCTAGAGTACATCACTGAGCTCAGATAAGGACGATCTACTGGATAATCACAAGAGAACAATTATTCTGTCACACGACGACATGGATTCTCTATTGCATACGCATGTCCTAACCAATAAAACCCATATGCCCAACACATAGAGCTATTGACCCACAACTGAGGTATCACCCATAGTGCATCAAAGCACATGAACCTGATTTCATCAGTTTATCCACATATGCTCAAGATTAAGAGTATTGATCACTTAGTAGTATAAGGTATATATTGATCTCTATCTTTGATAGTACCTCTTTGAGAGATCATACCTAAGTGGTCCGTTCAATGTGTGACGCACATACTAGTGAGGCTTAGTTTGGAAACTTACCAACGACCAAGGCAGGTCACCCTTCACAAGAGACTAACTCACTACAACCTAGACCTTGATGAAGTATCCAACTCTATCAATTGGTTATGAACTGATTCTAGAACCAAATGTCTATGCCTTAGACCTTTTGTGCTCAGACACCATGTACCTAAGTCATTCACTATGGATCAAGGGTCTCTATACAATTCAGTTACACATAAATAAAGTAGAGATAATATGTATGAATGTATCTATTAATTATAAACAATCACAATATGTATTCATTAACACTAAAATGTCGTTTGCTAGTGTCTTTTGGGCATAGTATTCCCAACAAATTCTCACTTGCACTAAAGATCACTTCTACTACCTATTCTAAGACCCATAGACTTCACATGAGATGAGAAAGATATCTCTATGAGTGTATCTATTAATTATAAACAATCACAATATGTATTCATTAACACTAAAATGTCGTTTGCTAGTGTCTTTTGGGCATAGTATTCCTAACAAATTCTCACTTGCACTAAAGATCACTTCTACTACCTATTCTAAGACCCATAGACTTCACATGAGATGAGAAAGATATCTCTATGAGTGTCTTGATAAATGGATCTGCTAGGTTATTAGTTAAGGCAATTTGTTCTACCAATAAATAAAGTAAAGATAATATGTATGAATGTATCTATTAATTATAAACAATCACAATATGTATTCATTAACACTAAAATGTCGTTTGCTAGTGTCTTTTGGGCATAGTATTCCCAACAAATTCTCACTTGCACTAAAGATCACTTCTACTACCTATTCTAAGACCCATAGACTTCACATGAGATGAGAAAGATATCTCTATGAGTGTCTTGATAAATGGATCTGCTAGGTTATTAGTTAAGGCAATTTGTTCTACCACTAAATCCCTTTGTTGAATAAACTCTCGGATTAAATGGTACTTTTTCTCTGTATGTTTGTCTTTCATGTGATTCCTTGGCTCTTTATATTGTGCGACAACACCACTATTATCGCAATACATGACAATAGGTCTAGTGACTCTTGGCACTACTTCTAGTTCTTTAAGGAACTTTTTGAGCCATACTTCTTGTTTTACAGCTTCAGACGCTGTTACATATGCTGCTTCCATGATTGAATCAACAATACAATTCTGTTTGACACTTATCAATGAGATAACTCCACCTAACAGCGTAAAGACATATCTAGAATTGGACTTTTTGGAATCTCTGTCAGACTAGAAATCTAAGTCTGTATAAACTAATGACGTTAGATCATCTACGTAGTACTCTAACATATAGTTCTTCATTCTCCTAAGATACTTGAGTATGTGCTTAACTGCAATCCAATGAGCTGATCCTGGGTTCTACTGAAATTTGTTGACCAGGCCTACAACAAAGTAGATGTCTGGTCTTGTGCATAGCATTGCATACATGAGACTACTAATAGCCGAAGTATATGGAACCTTCTTCATGCTTTCTATCTTATCATGTGTCTTCGAACACTGATCCTTGGATAGAGGTTCTCCATGCCTAGAATGTAACAAGCCCTTTTTAGAGTCTTGCATGCTAAACTTGACAAGAATCTTCTCAATGTATGAAGACTGGGATAATGCTAGTGTCTTATTTTTACAATCACGCAGAAGCTTGATCCCAAGAATATGACTAGATTTTCCTAAGTCTTTCATCTAAAATTGAGTAGATAGTCAAACTGTTATAGATGACAATATTCCTATGTCATTACCAAATAATAGGATGTCATCTACATAAAGGACTAAGAATACAATGGCATTATCATTACCTTTCTTATACACGTATGGTTTATCAATATTTTGGTCAAAGCCAAAAGATTTGATTGCTTGGTCAAACTTGATATTCCACGCACGTGATGCTTGCTTAAGTCTATAAACAGACCTCTTAAGCTTACAAACCATGTTCTCTTGGCCTTTAGCTACAAACCCGTCTGGCTGCATCATGTAGATGCTTTCGTCAAGATTCCCATTAAGGAATGTTGTATTGACGTCCAGTTGTTAAATCTCATACTCATAATGACACCTTATGGCTAAGAGAATTCTTATGGACTTAAGCATAGCTACTGATGAAAAGGTTTCCTCATAATCGATCCCTTCTTTTTGAGTATATCCTTTTGTAACCAACCTTGCCTTGAAAGTTTCCATTTTCCCTTCCACATTTCTCTTTCTCTTGTAGACCCATTTGCACCTTGTGGGTTTTACTCCTTCAGGTACAACTACAAGTTCCCAGACTTTATTAGAGTACATAGACTGTAATTCTGAATACATTTCTTTATGCTATTATTCTGCATCCACATTCGTTACTACTCGTCATAACTAGTGGGGTCAACAATCTGATCTACACAGTTTGCCTAAAAAAAATTTCCATAGTATCTATCAGGCTGTCTAACATTTCTCCCATTACGACAAGGCTCCGGGGTATTAGTTATGGCTTGCTGTTCATTCATTTTCGTATTTGGTATAGGTGCATTTGGAGATTCTGGAGGAATCTCCTCTAGAGCAATCTCAGAATTTGGTGTTTTCTAGATCGATATATCATTTTCTAAGTATCTAGCATGGGTACTAATTAACACTTTCTACTTCTTAGATTGATAAAAGATCCCACCTCTAGTTCCTTTAGGATAGCCTATCAAATAGCATTTTTTTGATCTTGGTTCCAATTTTGTAGCGTTGCTGCTAAGTACATAAGCTGAATAACCCCAAACATGGAAGTACCCCAAACTAGGTTTGCAGCCCATCCATATCTCCAGTGGCGTTTTAGGTACTGATTTGGAAGGTAATAAGTTCAGAATATATGTTGTTATTTTTTTCTAATGCATATCCCCATAATGATATGGATAACGTGACATGACTCATCATGGATCTTACCATATCTAAGAGTGTCCAATTTATTCCCTCAGCTATACCATTCTCTTAAGGTGTTGTGATGCCCGGACCTGAAGACAATAGTTATTTTATTAATTTGCATTTATTTATTCGTATTAAATTGACTTGCTTCTTGTTATTTGAATCGATACGTGTTTGCTTTGAATTCAAAGTAAGTGCATTTTAGTGGGCCCTAGGATTATAAGCTAGCTAAAAATAGTTGTGGGCTCAATTTAGTTTCATAATTACAATAGAGTCCCAATTGATTAGCCAAATTAGATTGTGGGCTTAATTTAGTTACTTAATTTCATTTGGGCCCCAATTATTTAGCCCAACTAAAGCCTTATAATATCAAATAATAAAAAAAAAACAACAAAGCTCATAGAATGCTCTATAAATCGGTAGAGAGGAAAGAAAAGAAGAAAGCAAAATTGTGAGAGAGAAAGGGGAAGAAGAAGAGAGAAAAGATAGGGACAATAGAAGAAAGAAGAGGAAAATAAGTGATTTTGGCTCAATCTCATGCTATTTTGTGCAAATTCTACAAATAATAGGTGATGGGTTTCATGTTTTCACGCATTTTCTTGTAGTTTAAAGTGTGGTAAGTTATGTGTAAATTATGAAATGTTGAGTTATGCCATGAATTCATATGCTAGCTTGAATATTTAGTAGAAAATGTGAAGTAAGAGAGTGTAGTATGCTATAGAACTTGGAAGTTTTGAATGTTAATTGTTGTTATGTGATATTAGTTAAGAATGTGTAGTATGTATATTAAATGCTTGTAAGAATGCTTGAGAGGATATTATGAGCTCACAAAGATAAGGTACATGAAAGTGCAAGCAAGTAAGGCAAAGTTGATTAAATAAGTAAAATGGAGGCTAAAAGAGAATCTTGTGTACTATTTTTGCATCTCTGTTTTGATATGGTAAACCTTAATGTATGAGTTGATTTCTGGATATATTATACTAGGCTTATAGTAGAACAAACTCTATGTTTGGTGCATGAGCTAATATTAAGGTTAAGGCGATGATTTAGATTGATTACAGTAGGGTTTTGATTCTCGCGTAAGTACAAGACAATTTGCGCAATAAACTTCTAGAAGTCGTATCTTGCTGAATATAGCTCCGAATCGAGATCTGTTTGATGCTAAACCCATCTACATATAAAGAACTAAGTTTTTGTGCAGTTTCAGAGTTTTTAAGTAACATTAAGTTTGATAACCAAACTGGTTAATTCATGCATGAGTTAATTGAATTATCGGTTGTAAATGCGTATTGGTTATATTGTTTATTTGATTACTTGAATGCTTGATTGCCTTAGTGAATGGCTAAGTGAATTGTAGTTTACTTGTTAATGCGAAGTGCATGAATATTTTAATGGTTATATTGCTTACTCAATGCTTGAGTGATTAAAGTGTTTAATGCTTGAGTGATTAAAGTGTTTAGTTGCTTATCTAAATGCTCGAGGGGCAACCTATTTTGTTGTCCCCTCATTTATGTGATTATTGATTGATTGTTAAATGTTATATCGAGTGTATCGTATTGATGGTTACAACCTTATCTTCACTACAAAGACAGTGAAGATGAATCATGAAAGTGACACCTATAACGACACAGAATCTGAAGACAGTGAATTATCTGATTGAAATTTGTATTAATAAATTTAATATTTTGTATGTGAATTGTATAGTATAGATTCAAAAATTATAATAAAAAGTTCATATAATTACTCTACATTTATATAATATAATGTATATATGTATGTGTATCTTATGTTATTTTTAAATCATCAATCATATATGTCGCCTACATTTTATAGTAGTGTTTGGGGCTCATATGCAGATGCAGGATCGAAGAGATCAACTAGCTGAAAATAGACTGCACACCACGTGACCGCAATCAATAGATCATTTTAGGTTTTCTTGTAAATTTAAAATATTATTTTTGTATAGAATTTGGTTTTTTTTTGTAAATTTATCATAAATATTAATTTGTATATTTAATTTTAATTTGTTTGTAAATATTATTTTTTTAAAAATTGCAAATATTAATTTGTATATTTAATTTTAATTTTTTTGTAAATATTAGTTTTTTATATTTTATTTTTTAATTCTATAATTTTTTATTTTTAAAATTAAATAATTAATTAGTGACAAAAAACTACGAAAAGTTGAGAGACGAATTAACTACGAAAGTTAGACTATGGAATGACGACGACTGTGAATAAATTAATTTAAAATTAAAAATTTTAAAATAATGAAAAAGAGACATAAATTAATAGATTATTTAAAAATAAAAATTTATTTTGTCTTCGGATTGGCGACGACTATTAATAAAATAAAATAAAATAACTGACGACAGATTGGCTACGGTGCATAATAAAATAATTAAAAAAATAAATAATAATTTAGCTTCATATTGACAACGAACACCAAAAAATAAATATTTATTAATTTTTAAAATTAGTCACGAAATGGCAATGGGGATTGTGTATGACTATAGGAGCCAATACTATGAACAAATTTATGTAGTTAATGTGACACCCGAC
This sequence comes from Ehretia macrophylla, assembly GCA_037974665.1. Classification (NCBI taxonomy): domain Eukaryota; kingdom Viridiplantae; phylum Streptophyta; class Magnoliopsida; order Boraginales; family Ehretiaceae; genus Ehretia; species Ehretia macrophylla. The sequence goes on along the minus strand of CM075776.1, from coordinate 68,088,738 downwards.
CCTAATAATAATAAATATTTAAATTAACGTGCATTTAATTGGTCATTTATTAATTTGCATTTAATTGACTTATTAATTATTTACTTGAAACGATATGTGTTTTTGAATTACATGTGTGAGAATTACGTGACAATTGCATTACATTAAAATAGTTAGAGTTAGTGATTGTTGGAAAAATAGGATACATAAGTCACAAGCAAAAAAGAGAGCATTTTAGTAGTCATTTAGCACATGAGATAATTTAAATTAACATGTGGCATACATTAAGCTTCTAGAAGGATTAATACTATTCCTCATGAACAAAATGGTGTATTTCTTGCATATTTTAAAAAATATTTTCATGAAATACATGTAACTCCACACCAAAACTTTGATTGTCCTCAAACAAATAACAATGTAAGAGAGTGAGAGTGTGATATCCAAGTAATAAAACAATGACAAATACTACATCCCCAAACCTATGGTTTGCTTACTGTTTAGCACATATTGATCAGGTATAAAGGGAAATGTAGTAAGAAAATATATCACCTGATATGAAGTATTTCTATGTTGATGTTACGAATGTGTCTACTATCTTTATCAAAAGATGAAGCATTCTGCAACTCATTAAAAATTAGTACACAAAATATTGTAAGATTATCATCAACATAGCAAAAATGGTTAACTTTAATAAAAATAGACAAAACAAATATATAGGTTGCCTCCTAGTAGCACTAAGTTAGTCTTCAGCCAGACTGCAAAAATCACATAGACAGAAAATAAACACACATAAGCATTTAAAAATCTAGGCAGCCTCCTAGTAGCGCTGAGTTTTACGCCCTCAGCTAGGCGCCATTGTTAGAGCTAACAATGTTTAAAATTCTTTGGCACATATTGCCTGATAATCGTTTCAGCACAGATTTTGAATGGAAAAGGATCATGCAACAGATGATAGTTCATTGTTCATTCAGAACATGTCTTTTCTAAGTCCCTTGAAAAGGTGACAATTCCCGTCTCAATGTGATATGTGTGGGAATGTGCATGATGATGTCAACATGGGCCATAGTTTCTTGTAACATAGTGTGTCCCATTTAGTCAACCCATAAGTTAAAAGATGTATGCAACATATTGTTCAGAAATAGGTCAAATCCAAATTGTGCCTTCATGGGTAATGTTGTGAACTTCACAACAGAGGAAGGCGCATCAAATGAAGAACTGAGATAACTTTCAATAGGAGAGAGAGTGTTATAGTCAGTTGAAAATGGCTTGGAAGTATTGGACTTGTTTTCTCGGTCAATTTGATACAAAAGTCATTCAATCTCATTAACATCTTCTTCAGGTGTCAAGAAGGAAGGAGGAATCAAACTAGACTTAATAGACTCGTCATAAAATAGTGTAAATTCTAAGGAAGTGTGTATACCCATCTTCCTTAAAGAGGAATCAGAGCCGGGTTGAGTCATGGTATTACTAAGGTTATCCTGACCTTCTAAGTGAGAAAATTGATCATTTTTTCCTTAAATTCATTGTCCCTATCGGATTTATCCTAAATAATTTTTCTCATTTCATTAGTCAGTTCACATGTTGTTTTATCAAAGGGGTTCTTAACAGACTGAATGTGTTGCTGATCATCAATCCAACTAAGTGCATTCTCGACTAGTTGGTCTAAAGATTGAAGCATGTAAGCATTGGATTGGACAAGTTGAAAAAGTTTGTCAATCTTGTCATTGGTCATGGATTTAGGAGAAGCAGAGTCACTCTAATCATCTTGTTGATTATTTTGTTTGAAAAGATTAAGGATAGGGTCAATAGAAGATTCAGATTGAAAATGTGTAGGGACTTGACTTTCAAAGCTTTGAGAAAAATTTTCTTGACTCCAAAGTGATAGCTGGTTTATCCATTCCAGAGTGTGTGCCTCAGACATGTTATCTATCTCATTTATAGTGTTACACTCTCTACCCTGATTATCTCCCTTAAACACTTATCTTTTCTCAACAACCTGGTTTTGGATAGTTTCATGATGAACGAAACTATATTGGTCTTGTGAACTCATAACAGGTTGAATAGAGTGCTCGTCTTTTTCCCACCCATTTGTGCTCTCGGCTACTTGACCGATTTGGTCTTATATCCTATCTATGGATTGGTGGTTAGATTTGATAAGTTGGACAAGTTGGCCGAACTTGTCGTTGAAATTTGGTTCAGGAGAAGAAAATTCAACCGAGTTAGGATAACAAAAGTTTTGTTTGAAAGAATTACTTTGAAAGCTTTCGCAAAACTCGGAAGAATTGGGGTTTTGAGATGTACTATCTTCAAAATTTTAAGGCATAAAAGATGCATCTTTTTATCCCAAAATGAATTTTGATAATTTTGCTACTTCGGGTTATATGCATTTGAGTACAAATCATTGTTAGAAAAATAACCCTAAGTAGTAGAATCATAACTGTGAAAGAACTTGGGATTTTGGGGACAATTTTCAAAAGTATGCCCAAATTGAGAACAAACTTTACATGTATTTGGGATAGGGGTTTGGTTAATTTCATTAAAAGCTCATAGATCGGATGAACCATTAAAATGAGTTATATTTCCGATCATCTAAATTTTCCAAACATTTTATGCAACTAATATACTATACAAGCAATAATATAATTTATAAGTATAGATAATGTAAACAATAATTACAACACTTTAAACATTAGTTTTAAAACAAGTATAGACAATATAGATAATAATGAAAACACTTTAAACAAGTTCACTAATACTTTTATCAATAACTAAACTATACCGTGTTTCTCCGGTAACGACACCAAAAACTTGATGCGTTCGAGGTCGGCAATATAAAAGGGTGCAAATTTCACCAAGTTTTAATAACCTATAAGTGCACGGATCTTGTAGTGTAGTGTGCTTTGAGTACGGAATCGTATCCATGGGAAAGCTCGTTAGTTAGTTAGTGAAGTAGTATGAAAGTGTTATAGTAGTAAAGTGACAGTTTTGAAAGGGCGTTTGAGTAGCGTGCGAAAATATAATTTAAACTAAACTAACTAAGCTAAACTAAGTATTTGTTGAATACAAGGGAGAGGAATCTAAGGGGATAGATATGCAAAGAGGCAATCAATATAGGATTGGCATCCAGGTTCTCTAATTCTATGCAATGGTTAAGCTAAAAGCATTAACCTAGTCAATTGCCTTAGTCTGATTAAAGTCCCGATTACTACGTATGTTATAGGTGCCGTAACATGTACGAGCGTAGAGCCATAGTATGGATCTGTCCTTGTAACCTAGTGTAAAAGGTTTGTTTTAACTAAGTAATCAACATATCTTTACTAATCTAGAACTATGGTATAACCTATAGTCATGAAATCTAAGGTTGTCAAGCTATTGATTCACTATTAAAGTATGGATATATAGCATGAAAGTAAAACAATCATAACATCTACTTAAAAGCATTACATATGAAAGACAATATTGAATTAAAGCAAGCCATATATTGCAATTGAATTAAATCAACTGAATCTGAGACCATATATTAAAAGACTGTCATTTACAATATCCTCCCCTAGATAAAAGCTATACTCAGACATAATAATAAATACAAGTAGTACAAATAAAAGAGTCAAGAGAAGCTTCCCCAATATGATGACTTTGTATTTCTGATTTCAGGAATTTGAGCAGAGGTACGACACAAAATAGCTATTCGGGCAGAATTTCTCCCGAATAAGAGTTTTCCTATTAAAAGCTATTCAGGCAGAACTTCCCCTGTATTCTACAATTACTACTAAATTAATCTAACTAATTAATTAAAACTAATTAAATAAAACAATATTTAAATCTAAAAAATTATATATATTTTGGACCGGGGTGAGGGTATTTATAGGCAAGAAAAATAGGGCGCGCTTGAGCGCCCTTCCTGGCACGCTCAAACGCGCCTTTTTTCCCCCGCTGGATGCTTGACACGTGGCCTTTCGGAAGCTTGTGAAAACTTGTGGAATTTTCTAGTGGCGCCCTTTGCTGATTTTGTTGACCCGCAATTTTGACTTTGACCGAAGCGTTGATCGAGGCGTTTTCGGGCATTTTTCACTGTTTTGACCCTCGAAGCGATAGAATTTGGCTAAAATCATGCCGTGCATAGGATAACCTGCATTTTGCTTAGAAGGCCGTTTCTACTTGAAAAAGTGGTATGATTTGTCAAAAACGGATATAGTTCACTATTTGAGATCATCCAGGCTAGTTTCGGCCAAATTTCTTCTCTACGGGCTCCATTCATCCACCGATTCCTGAGTTTCCATGTTCTCAACTTCTTGACTTGCAATTTAGATCATTTCAGGTTTGATTCTTCACTTTTCGGTATCATCCTACATTGCATCAAAAGTCTATAAGTGTTTGCATTTTTTCCTAAGTTATAATGCAAATGTAGTACAAATACAATGGTTTGAGTGTTGCAAATACAGTTACATCACAAGGTTTCTAAGGTAAAATAGTTATCTTAATATTTTCCTTAACCAATCTCAATATCTAATTTAATTAATCTTTAGACTTTAATATTTCTAGTCTAATATTTAGATTAATTATTTGACTTGACTATCAAGAACTCAATTTTTTTATATTTATAGACTTGTCTATAATTTAAGCCTATAAGGTAAACTTCATGCTAAACAATTTTGCATAATTAAATAAAGATAAAATAATTATGTAAAAACACATAATTCAGAAAAATTGATTTTGTAGCATTTAATAAACAATTAATAATTAATAACTCCCCTAATAATATTTATACTATGCACAAACTAAGTATCTGTAATATTATTTCTCATATTAATCCACGCGAATAAAAAATATGAAAATAAATAAAATAATTAAAATAAATGAAAAAATAATAATGGGGAAAGGGGTGTGCCTCGCGCGTGAGCCGCGTGTGGCCACACGTTTTTCCACACAAGTGTGCGCACTCCTATATTCTCTTTTTTTGTGTTGTCACAATCATTGGCCAATGTGGATTAACTTTTATAAGCTGTCCAATCCAATTCCACAACCAATATTTGCAATAATATGAACTTCTAATTCCACAAGAATTTTTATCACAAAATTTCAGAAAAACCTTATTTCTATAAATTCCTATAATATTTCTAGGGAGTTTAAAATGGATTAAAAAACTATTAGTTGTAACTTTTTAAACTACTATTAAACAAGTAATTTAATCAAAGTTTAATTCATAATCCAAAACCACATATGAATCAATTACCAATAATTAAATTTAATAAACATAAAAACTAATAAGAACACATAATTCCATGCATAAAGAACATTAAACAAATCTGAATTTTTTTCCCAGCGTTCTTAAATTATTTCTTAGTTTCCACTACTAAACAATTAATCTAGTTTAACTATTTCATGATTTAATTTGCATTGGCTCTAATACCATAGAAGAGAAATGATATATCGCATTAATCAAATTCTATAATTACAACAATAAGACGAAAACATTCATGCATGGATCTTTAAAACGAATAAAGAATGAAATAGATACTTGAACATTTAAACAGTTCATAGTTTAATTCTAAAAGAAAATAAAGTTTTCAGGAATACCTTTATCGCGAAGAATGATGAAAAAAAACTTCACCTCTTGCTAGAGAGCTCCACACGCCTAGAACAAGTTTATGCTTCTCAACTCTGATCTATTCCTCTATTCGAAATTCTAGCTTAAGTGTTGATTAAGTTGTGAGACTTGATCTTGCTAAACTAAACTAAAAGAAAAACTATTCGAGTTTTTTCAAGAGAGTTGAACCTTACTCGTAAGAGAGAGAGAGAGATCTCAAAGGAGACGGTGCAATTGTAGAACTTGGGGTAGAGGCCTTTATATAGGTGAAAATATGCAAGGTAGTTATGTCTTAATCAGAATCCAAAGAGGCAAAGGATTAGGACTTTGAATTATCATTTAATTCCAAAATATAATGGAAATCTTTTTATACATTGCGTTCACACCACCTAGCTCACAGAGCCAAATCACACCTAAGGCTAACCGGGACGCCTAGCCCACTTCAGCTTGCCTCAGGCCATAAGCCAATGGTTATGGCTCAGTCCTCTAAGCTCTATCCAATTTAATTAATTAATTCTAATTAATTTCCTAGTCTACTATTTAAGAATAGAACATTTATCCAATTATGGAAAAACTATATTCAATGTTTAGTAATCTTTAGACTTTAATTAATTGATTAATTATTTATTTAATAATTTATTTAATCATAATTCCCAATTTCAGCCAATAATCAAAATAAAAACTCCTTTCCAAAATAGAAAGTCTATTTATGATTTCTAATTGCCAATTGATTATATTCTCTCTTCAATTTAGTACTTTATTTAGTAAAGACACTTGTAAGGTAAATGGCTAGACGGGGGACCAAGGACAAAATTATCCTTCCACTGAAAATGACCAAAATATTCTCACTAGTTTCCTAGCAATATTTTACATTTTAACCTTAGTTTATTCCACTCAAAAACTATGGCTGCACTCTAAGATAATTACTGTATAAATGGGAGTTACTCAATAATATATGACGCTTAGTCTTTAAACCAACTAAGCGATAATGACCAAATCACCCCTTTATACTCACTCATAGCCAAGACAAGTTTACCAAGTATACTATCACCTCTTTGACTACATCTTATTCTCCTTAGAACCTTTATCCTATAGTCTAACCATTCTTCGATAGTTATCCAATTATACATGGGAACTACCCAAAAGTGTAACAACCAGTACAACAAACTGTACTACTATGCATAGATTTAGGATGATCAACCTGGATCACTCTAAGGGAGTGATTATTGTACAGATTCCTTATTACATATGTATGTCCCTTCTAACCAAGTCCACACACCCAAATCACAGAGTTGTTGACCTATATATAAGATCTCACCCATAGTGACTCAAAGTACAAGAACTTGACTTCGTAAGTTCAACCACATATACTCAATATTAAGAACACTGGCCTACTTAGAAGCTAGTAGGTAAATGTGACATCTTTCTTCGATAGTACTTATTTAGAGTATCACACCTATGTTGGCCCGTCCAATGCATATACACATGCATAAGTGAAGTAAGTCTGGAACCCCATCCATGATCAAGGCAGACCATCCTACTATACAGGGAACTTATTCACAAAAACTTCTACCATAGCAAAGTGTCCAGCTCTACTACTTAGTTATGGACTAAACAATTCTGCTTGACAAGTAACAATGACTTAGACCTTGTGTATGTAACCATCACGTACCTAAGTCAACACTTAAAGAAAGAACCTTACATACATATATATACGTCAACTACATAAGAGAGAAACATGCTCATAAAGTAAGATGACATTTAATTATTCATTGCAAATATTCAAATACATTGATTGCAAAATGCTAGTGGTCTTTTGGGTATATCCCTTCCCAACAGATCTGATAAAGGAGCTTCAGACAGTTGAAACAATCATGTAGCCTACAGGCTAAACCCATATGGCCCAAGCATCCTCTTTTGGACTAAACCTGAAAGGCAAGAAGTTCAAGAAGAAGGGGAAGTGGGGAATTGGCAAAAGGAAATACCAAGGTAGAGGGTAGAAGAAGAAAAAGGCTGCAGGTGATAAGCCCAAAGGCAAATGCTTCGAGTGTGGTCAAAAAGGTTACTGGAAAAAGGATTAACCCAAGTACCTAGCCAAGAAAAAGAAAGGTACAAACTTTAATTTTTTTGGTGAAACTTGTTTGGTGGTTGATTCTATAGATTCGTGGATGGTAGATTCTCGAGCCATTAACTATATCTGTAATTCTTTGCAGGGGTTTTAGATAATGAAGAAGCTAAGTAAGGAAGTGTGTGTTCTAAAAGTTTCCAACGGAGCAAAAGTCTAGGCTACTAGTATTGGAAAAGTTACTTTATGTTTTAGTGATAGGGTTTTAGTATTAGACAATGTTTTTTATGTTCCAAATTGGTACCTAAGACACCTTATGAGTTATGAACGGGCCCCGCAAGCCCAGTTTAAGGCACATCCACATTTGGGGTGTCAAGCTTATGTACTGAATAGCTCCGCTTCCAAGCTAGAGCCAAGGTTTGAGATGTGCTATTTTATAGGATATCCGAAAGGAACAAGAGGTGAAAATTTCTACCATGCAAAGGAGTAAAAGGTACTAACTAGTACCCATGCTAGATACTTGGAGGATGATAGTATAACCCATCAAGGGCAAAATTCAGAAACTACATTGGAATAAGTTTTCTTTTGAGACTTCCATTACATCTACACCTATAATTGAAGCAGTATATGAATAGTAAATTCCCTTAATTATCCTAGAGTCTCGTCGTAGTAGGAGAACATCAAGACAAACAAATCAATATTATGGAGAGTCTTTCGAGCCAGTCTCCGATCATCAGGTTGATGATCCCACTAGATAGAATGAAGCAGTAACAGACGTAGATGCGGAACATTGGTACAAGACAATAGAGTCCGGGTTAGAGTCCATGTATTCCAACAAAGTCTGGGTTAGAGTCCATGTATTCCAATAAAGTCTGGGATCTTGTAGTTGCACCTGAAGGGGTAAAACACACAAAGTGCAAATGGGTCTACAAGAGAAAGAAAGGAGTGGACAAGAAGGTGAAAACCTTCAAAGCTAGGCTGGTGGCAAAGAGATATACTCAGAAAGAGGGTATCGACTATGAAAAGACTTTCTCATGAGTAGCCATACTAAAGTCAATAAGGATTCTTTTAGCCATCACTTGTCACTATGACTACGAGATATGGTAGATGGACGTTAAGATTGCATTCATTAATATGAATCTTGATGAATATATCTATTTGATGCAGCTAGACAGATTCATTGTCAAAGGCTAAGAGAATATGGTCTGTGAGCTTAAGAGGTCTATTTATGGACTTAAGCAAGCATCTAGGGCATGAAACATTCAATTCAACAAAGCGATCAAAGCCTTTGGTTCTTTAATTAGGGATGATGTAGGGATAGTTATGCTATAGAATTTTTTGCCTTTTATGTGGATGACATCCTACTAATTAAGGATAATGTAGGGATGTTGACCTCCATAAAGGTTTGGTTGTCTTCTCAATTTCAAATGAAGGATTTGGGAGAAACTAACTATGTTCTATAGATTAAACTCTTGGTTAATCACAAGAACAAGGTACTAGCATTATCCCAAGCTGTATATGTTGAGAAAATATTGGTCAACTTTAACATGCAGAACTTTAAGAAGGGTCTTTTACCTTCCAAGCATAGAGTTCCTATCACGCCCTAACTCGATCCTACCTAGTGCCAAGTCCAGACGCGATGGAATTTTGGCATTATAACACTTGAAATACGGCCCTTAGACAATCAAACCTATATAATATCTCATAGAAACCACAATCAAGCCAAACACTTCATAGTTAAACCTTTCATAATACAACCAAAGTATAACGCCATCCGTCTCAACTACTTTAGACATAACCATAAAAGTACATAAGCTCAAAATAGATTTCCAAAGCTAGCTTAAGTCTTACAACATATACATAACAAAAATAGACTATTTAAGCTAGTATTATATACAAGCCAAGCTTACTTTAAACATTTTACAAAAGACCACAACTACTAAACTTTAAAGTAAGCTACAACATTACATATTACATAAGTTCAATGTCTTAATACAACACATAAAGAAACTCCAAGGTCACACAAAGAGCTCCAAGCCACAATCAAGGGTGGGGCTCATTAACATAGGGCACATCATCAAATGGCTTGGCCTCAACCTCCTAAGGCACAAATTCTATCTCAGGCTTACCTAAAATGTTAGCAAATAGGGGTGAGTTTCCACCAACTTAGTGAAGGGGCGATAAAGGGTGGTTTTGAGAAACATTTAACTTTGAAAAACCCTTTCGAAAACTCGCTTTGAAACAATGATGAACAACAAACACCAATGGCTCAAGTAATGCAAAGTAAGTAAACAATCAATAAAGATATGTTAACACTTGTTGATGTCGTTCCTTGTACCACCATCACGATCTCAACTGATTTCTTATATCACCCACTGATACAATCCGGATGTACCCAAGCCTAGACCCATACCCCATGAACATTTTTCGATTGTGGGATAAGGGATAGAACATGATAGTCATGCCAATGCAACCCGGGAAGTCCAATACCACCCGAGGTGACACAACCCTATCATGCCTTACATAAACACTTACAATTAATATTCCGAGGGGACAACAAAGTAGGTTTCCCCTCGGCACTCAACAATAACATTTCAACATTTTAATATTGCAACACTTAGAATTCAACACTTTGAAAGCACTTAGAACACATTGATTAGGTAACAAAGTAAGTTACCTAACCTCAAGCATGCACATCTATATATTTTCGACCCTACTTGACTCAAACTCAAACTCTAACAACACATACTGTAACAACCCAGACCCAGCATGTAACACATCATACTTAATTGCATATAAATATGTGTCAGTTTAAGTGTTATATGTGTGTATGTGTTTATTTTAATTTTTGAATTTACTTAGTAGCCTAACTTTTGTTCCTTATTTCTTTCAAAGTTGTACTAACATATAATTAATTTAAATAAAATATTTTAACCATTATTTTGTCATTTTTATTTTACAAGATTATTCCTAATACCTAATAAACTTATTTTCATCTTTTTAAAATAACCCCTGAGCCAGGGGTAAAAATTAAAGTATTTTATTTTACAAATCTTGTATTTTTCCCTTATTATATAAGTGATTTTGGGCATACGTTCATAATTTTTATTTACATAGCATGTTGGGAATGCAAGTGTAAAAATTATTTTATGTATCGTATGAATAATGAAAAAACTAGACTACTTACTTGGGCTTTTATAATTGCATTACTTTGGGCTATATTTTACTAAGTTATACAATATTTTTCCTAAATAAAACCAAGGCCCAACTATATTATATCTATCTATATATTTATATACACATAATATATGCATATTATACATAACAAACAAAAAACATTAGAGGAAAAAAGAGAAAGATGGCCGAGAACTCCATAGAAGAAAAAGAAGAGAAATTTTGCTTGTATCTTGCACTTGTGTGATCTTCCAAGCAATCTTGAGGTGTTTTCAATCAACTACAAGCCTAAAACTAGCATATTTTGGTGAGGGATTGCATATTACTTGCCATTTAAAGCTTGTGTATAGTTTTTGAAATTCGTAGATTTGTTGATATTTGTGTATATAATTCTTAATTATTGTATATAATTGTGTTGACATGCTATATAGACAATTTTTATGTTGTTGTATAGCTTAGATGGTGAATTATTGCAAAGTGTTATTTGGGGAAGACAATGAATATTATTTTTCTAGGGTTTTTGTTAATTGTTGATTCTAAGCTTAATTAGTTGTTATCTAATGATGCCATAGGTGTTTTTGAACCTAGGTTAGTGCTTAGAATGGTCTAAACTTGAATAAACTTGTTAAATTGGATTGAATTCAAAAGGGATCGTGTATAAGTTTGTTGTTTGGGTGTGTTTAAATGCTTTGGTTAGTGTTTATTATGTTAGTTGATGTCTTAAATATAATTATGGCATTGAATTAATGGGTGGTTTGGGTAGTTGTAGTGTAAAGTGACTATGGAGCTTTTAGGACTTTTGCGGTAGTTGTACCTAAAAATGAGTTTTCTTGGCTTATAAAGGTGTCATAAAGTGTCCCTTGAAAGATAGAATTGATACATTGTGGTTTGCGTGGCTTTCGTTTAGTATGAGCGTGAATTTGGACCAAAGGGGGTTAGTTTATAGAAATAGAAATAGTGGTTGGTAATTGCTTTATAATTGATTAGTAAGTGTTTAAATGCATTTGTATAGCATGTGTATTCTATTAGTGAAGTTCGTGAATTGAATTGCTTGATTACTTTGTTGGAATATGAGTATATCTTGTGTACATTGTTACTTTGCTTATATTGTTATCTTGTCTATATTGCTTGTAAATTGTCTTGTACATGGTTATCTTGTGTAGCTATCGAATCGATTTTTCTTGGAATTATAGATATAATTGAGTGAAACTCACATCTTTTTTTATCGTAATCGTGGTTGCGTAACCATTCATCACGGATATGGTGGTCACTACTGGGCGGCATCGGGCTTGCCAATGGTTGTTCATCCTCCGTAGCTATTCGCCCTAAGAGAGCTGTGTTGTAGGATAACGGGGTGTTATATCCGGAGTACCCCTGTTAGTGTATAAGGATGCCGACTAATCGTTATCGTTATCGTTTCATCAATATATCTTGTTTGTGGTTCGTGGTTCGTGCTCGTGATTGACATTATATCCTTTTGAGTAACTCTCACTTGGGCCCTTGTTCCTTGGAGAGTTACCTTTGATTGTATTCTCATGGTTACTCTATATACTTGATCTATCGTGGTTGTTTTTCTTTCTTTGATGTGTATTTTTTAGCTTATTTATTTGTATACTAGTTTCGTATTGTTAATTTACTTTATTGTTAGGTGTTGCATTGCACGAAGGCATTTCCAAAACTCCCCGGATAACTGTTTCCCTCCCTCACTGAGCAACATTGTTTGCTCACTCCCTATTTCTAACCCTTTCCGGTTCAATTCCTTCAGAGATTGAGAAAGAGAATGCTCGAGAGTTTCCTTGAGTGGATGTTTTAGCTTTAGTTGGTTGTTATATGTAAATTTATGTAAGGCAATTGTAAATCTTGTCTTGTAATCTATTTTGTGACTGTAAAGGTCTTGTATGTATTTATATTGTGTCGTGGAGGATTGTAGATTAAAGTCCTGAAGTGTTGTTGGCCTAAAATAACCTCTAATGCTTTACTTTACTGCATGGTTTGGCTTGCATGCTCGTATGAGATTAAGTTAAGGTTGGTTGATGACTTAATATATAAGGAAGTTAAATAGAGAATATTAGAGTGGTATGATAATCGAAGTTAAGACCTTAGTATGTCAGTAACTAATGGAAATGCATGAATGAATGTTTCATTGTTGTTGTGGACCATTTCTTCTGCGTGCAGGATTATGGATAGGCCTAGAAATAGGGAAAACTCTGTCCATTTTTTCACATTTTTCGTGACCTCAGGATTTGGATTGGGGCCCCAATCTCGTGAGGGATTGAGGTGTTACACATACAATGCACAAGAAAGCAAACAACAATCAATTTAACTCCTAACAACAATTAGGCCAACTTTTAGCAACATAACTAGCAACTACGCAACCATACAACCCCCAAACCACCTCTTAACATTAAAACAACTTAACACACAATTAGTACACCTCGAGGGCAGCCCAAAAGGCCACCAAAACACGGCTGACCAGCGCTGACAAGTCCACTGCCGGCGGTGGAAAATTCAGCAACCCAAACCCCTCAAAATTTGCACCATTTCGCAACACCGAGCCATTTTGCAATACTAGATAGGTATATCAACATACATATACTTCATACACATGCTAAGAATCAAGTTTCAACTCATTTTTAGCTATTTAACTCAACATACCACACATAATATCAAACTATAACAAGTTATGGTTCAATCTAACTAAGATTCAAGTATGTTGCTTTCTTTGGCCTACTTAGCAAGAATCACAAGCATTTATAACAATATAACATCTATATATGCAATTTTGAAACCAAAATACAAACTTTAACTTTTAGATTTAGAAAATGCCTCACCTTTTATGGAAATAAAGGATAGAAATAGGTAGAGAACACTTAGGACAAGCAAGAACAAGATTCAAATGGGTGCAAATGGCCTTGGATCAACCCATTTTCTTCAAATTTTGCTTAAAAACCTAGAAGAACACTATTCCCTCTCTCTCTCTCAAGCTCACTGCTGAAGAAGGAAGAATTTTGAGGATTTTTGCTCTTATTTTGTATTATATAAGCTTAATTAACTAAGTCAAAGGAAAATAAAATGGTAAATGCAAGATATAATGCTTAAATGACTAAGTTAGCCTTCTAGTTTGCTTTTAATTTCAATTATGCCATGCTAGCAAATATCCAAAGTGATAAAAGTGAAGTTTAGGCTTAATTTGACTAGTATTTACAATTATAACCTTGTGTGGTCAAAGAAGATGAAAAGTCAATGAAATGCTAGGCAATTAGACTTGAAATGGACATTTTACTACATAACTTCAAGTAAATCATGTAATTTCACATTTTATGTACTAAATTAAATAAACACATAATTTGCACATAAAAGTCAAGCTCGGGGCTCACATCTTCCCCCCTTAAAATAATTTTATCCTCAAAATTCTAATTTGATACTTGGAACAACTCTAGAAACTGCTATTCAATTTGATCCTGTATTTCCCAAGTAGTTTCTTCTATACCATAATGATACCACAATACTTTCATCATCAAAATCTTCTTCGTTCTTAGCTCTCAATCCTTTTGATCTAGGACATGGATTAGCCGTTCCTCATAAGACAAATTCTCACCAAGTTGCATCAGCTTTGGCTCTAATATATGAGAAGGATATAGATGATAATTTCTTTGCATAGACACATAGAAGACATTATGAATATTGGAGAGACTTGGTGGTAAAGCCAAACGATAGGCCAATTTACCAACTCTGCCAATAATTGTAAACTGCTCAACATATCTCGTACTCAACTTTTAACCCTTACCATGCCGAATTAAACCCTTGTGAGAAGATATCTTCAAGAAAACCCGGTCACCAACCTCGAACTCCAAATCTCGTCTACGCTTATCGGCATAACTTTTTTGTCTACTATGAGCTGTAAGCATTCTTTGCCGGATCAGATGTACATTCTCAATCTTTTCTAAAAGCTCTGGCATCAAAGTTGGATCAACAACTATCATCTCCCCTACTTCATTCCAATACAATGGCGATTGACATTTACACCTATACAAAGCTTCATACGGTTCCTGTGAGACCCAGACCTGCATGCATGTGCATATCATTCATCGCATACCTTCTTGTGCATTTACCTACTTTTAGGAATAGTTACTATTCATAGTAAATTTTTTGACGGTCTTATTTTGCCGAATTTATATTTTTCCTGTGATATATGACTTATATGAGCCATGAGAAAAATAAAATTTTATGCATTACATGTCGAGAGAGCGCATTAGAAAAATGGTTTCCGCACCGTATAAATAGTAAAAATATTGGATAACATAATGAATTGGGCTGGTTAATTTAAATGGCACTTTTGGACTTAAAAATTAATCTTAGTCTTGCATTTTGGCCCAATATAGCATTATACATATATCATACATGTATTGTAGTATACATATACACACAATAACTTAGAAAAAACAAAATAAAAATACCCAAATAACCCCCCAAACCCGTCGGCTACACCAAGAGGAAAATAGAGGAGTTTCATATTCCACTTCCCACATTGAGCTCACCTAAGCTATCTTCAAGGGGTTTCAACCTATCTTAGAGCTATCTCTAGCAACTCCAAGGGCTTTGGTGAAGGAGAAATCCATTTTTCATGCATTGAATAGTTAGGGTTTATGTTGAAATTATGGAATTATTGTATAATGAATTATATATGCTTATCTATATTTGATACACCCTTGAATATGCCTATAGAACATTCTTATATGAATAGATAGCAATTGTAATGGCTATATTGCTTGATCATGCATTTAAAGAAGATAGTGAATAGTAGAATTTGGAGATTTTGCTAACCCTTGTGTTCTAGCTTGATTGTGTGATATCTAAGCATGATTTAGGAGTAAATGAACCTAGATTAGAGCCTCTAATGGATTGGATTTACTTAAGTTACTAGAACTTTAAGTTAAAGTTAGTTAATGGGCACTATTCATTCAAGACCATTAAATAATGACCCGATGCTTGATCTAATATTTTATATGGACTCTAGGGATACTAAAATGGTTACTCGGTAAAATTTATTGAATTTCGAGAACATTGAATTTTGAAGGCTTGATTGCATTTAAAAAGTAACCGAGTGATGTAGCATTCCGGTGTGAAATCCAATGTGCTAATTTGTCTTATGCAGGTAGGATAGAGCCTAAAACACCTTTATGGTATCAAATTTTTCATTGGTCTTGGTAGTTGTAGTTCAAAGCAACCTCGGGAAAATTGGGGCTTTAGGGTTAAATGTAGTTTAAAGTGTGGTTTCATGGTCCAAAGTGGTGCCATAAAGTGACTTTAGATGTGTTGAATGGCTTGTTTGCTAATCTGAAGCCTTACGTTTCATGTATGTATCATATGGTGTTGTAGTCAAAGGGAAAAAGTGCCAAAGTTGGATTAATTGCTTGTAAATGGCCTTTGTGTGGTTAGCTAAGTGTTAAAAGAGGTTTAGATAGAATGTTTGTGCATTTTAATAAAGTTTCATGAGTTATGTGAATTTTGCTCTTTCGATTGAAAACGGTTAATTCTTGTTGTATTCCTTATATGTTGTGATTATATGCGAGAGCTACCTACTTTGTTGTCCCTCATTTGTGTTTATTGAACATATATATATATATATATATATATATATATATATATATATATATATTGTCATTGTTATCTTGTGTGATTTATATCGTGGTTGCGTAACCATTTGGGCATGGTAGTGTTGGGAAAGTCGGGCGCCATCGAGCTTGCCGGTATACCTCGGCTACCATGGTCCCCCGTCCCACTCTCACCTAGTTTGGAGATTGTTGGGTCGTATGATTTTGGGGTACATCTGGAGTACACCACTGGAGTGTTATGGGGTTAAGTCAGCACATTGATCGAGTTCGTGGTTCGTGGGTCGAGGTTAGTGATTAAAGATTAACTTTGGAGTATTTGGGGTTATCGAGATCGTATCATTTTTAATGTGTGTTATCTAATGTTAAATCGTTAACTATCTTGTGTTGCTATTTGATCCTGTGATTTTATGTTACTAATGCTTGTATTGTTCTAAGTGTGTGTTATCTAGCTTGGTTACCTAAATGGCACATTGTTTGGATGTTGTAATTATCCAGTCTACTTGTTACACTTGTTTATTTACTTAAATGTTGTTTAATCGCTGTTATTAGTTGATTCTCTTATTTTGATGTGGTTCGTAAGTGATTGTGTAGTTCACTTTCCTATTGTTATATGAAACTTGTTACTTAGCTATAGTATTCAATTGTTTTACTGCCTTTATTAATTCTTTATTGTTTAGTTGCTATTTCTTGTATTCAACTATTACATTGCATGAAACGGTTTTCCAAACTCCCCAATTATATGTTCCCCTCCTTCACTGAGTAACTATGTTTGCTCATTCCTTCTTTCTAACCATTTCAGGTGAGGCAGGTTCAGCCCCTCCCGAGTCAGAGGAGGAGAAGGCTCGAGAAACGCCTTGTCTGATTGTGCTAGTTTGAAGTGACTATTCTTTTGTAAATATGTAGATGTTAGAGTTATGTATTCTTTTGAGGCCTATGTGCCTTGTATATATTAGTTGGTTGACGAATGTAATTAAGAATAGCTCACCTTGTAGGAATGGTCTGTAATATGCTAACTAATGCTTTGGTAGGGTGTAGTCTAACTAAATGCTCTAATCCATTTTGCTAAGTAGATATTTCGCTGCCAAATGAAATAGAAATGAATGGAAGTAAGTTAAGGTTGGCTCAATGGCTTACTACCTGAGTTAGATAGATAAAGCATATTAGAGTGGTATGATAAGTGAAATTATAATCATAGACTTTCAATAGTTAATGAATGCATCCTTGTATGTTAAATGTTTATGGTAGTAGAAACGCTCGGATGGCCAAAAGGATTGAAGAATGTTATGATGTTGGAAGTTGGTATTGGCGTTGAATGTTGGTTTATAGTTTTGTGGCTATTTCTTCTGAATATAGGTAACTGGTTAGTCCTCCAAACAAGGGAGACTTCGTCCGTTTTCCCTCATTTTTGGTGACCTCGCGATTTGGATCCGGGCTCCGGTTTCGTGAGGGATCGGGGTGTTGCAGGTGGTATCAAAGCTTAGTAGCTCTCAACTGGGATAGGGTTCTCGGTTTGGTGGGTAGCAAACCTCGGGTACGTGCATGTGAATTGTGCCTTGAATAGGTATGTGCTTGCATGTGAGATTGTTGTGTTGCTTGATTGAAGAGATGCTCTTATATGCTATACTTGTGTATTAACATAAATGACTACGTGTTGTACTATTTTAACCTGAGGAACGTGTTAAATATGCAAGTATATGACTATATGTATTCCTGCACAATATATTTGTTAGTTTATGTACCTTATATGTCTTCTATTACATGCATGCATTACCCTTTGAACTGGTAAGTAATTTCTTCCCCTTGTAGAGCAAAAAAAAAAAGGTGGATAGCGGGCTACAAAAAAGGATTCGTGAACAAACCTCCGTAGACGAACAGGTGTAATTACTAGTTCAAATGGTCAAGACATTGGCTGGTTTGGCACGAGTACTCGAAAGTCTACTCCAGCGGGAGACCACGACCGTGGTACCACGCGGGGAGAAATGGAAAGCTGAATCTGAGGCTGGCTCGAGTTGACAAGGTAAGCAACCTCTTCCGGCCCCCTATTGCACTTATTGTAAACGGCAAGGTCATGTCTTCTTAAGTTGCTGGACGAAGGCGGGGTAGTGTATGGGTTGTGGGAGCACCTAGTATTGGGTCAAGGATTTCCCCAAATGGCTGTCTAGGTTCAGTGGGGCCACTCAGGGCAGTATCGTGGAGAGGCCCACTGTTCACCAGGAGACAGCTGTGGTCTATTTCGTTGACCAGGAGGGAGTGCTTTGAGGGACAAGTAAGGACCAGAATGATTTCCTTTATGTCAATATAGTTGATATATGTATGTGTTTATACTTGTTTGTCTGGCATTGGGGCATCTAGAATCATTAATGTGCATGACATGTGATCTACGGGAGGATGTTGTTATGGTTAAGATCTGTGGGGTATTCTCTTGGGGTTTTGTATGAAACTCATATTTAGAAAGGGGATCTCATTCTATACACACGACCAATATTCTCAATCTGGATCTCTATTTGGTCAACTTACTAGGGATTATACAAATGGTGTTCTCTTGTTATTTTTATTATTTACTTCTCTCGGTGGTATTTGTATATAAAAATTATTGACGAGCCTCTACTTGGTTTTATCTGTAGTATTTTCATCGGGCTTCTCAATGGTATTATCTTGGTATTATTTTTCTCGGCAATATTGATTGGGATTCTCACAAGATATTGGTAATCAATGAGGCTTCTTATACGGATTTCTTTATGATATTTTCATATGAGCCTTTATTTGGCAACCTTGGTTGATATTTCATCAGCAAAACTCTTCTGGTATTCTTACTGGTTTTCTTGATAATATGAGTGTGGGTATTTTGGGTATTGCACTTTTTGGCCACAGTTCCAATTAGAGCTGCTACTGCTGTTAAGAAATCCTTGAGCATAAGAAATTGCGAGGACGCAATTTTTGTAAGGAATGGAGGATGTGAGACCCCAGACCTGCATGCATGTGCATATCATTCATCGCATACCTTCTTGTGCATTTACCTACTTTTAGGAATAGTTACTATTCATAGTGAATTTTTGACTGTCCTATTTTGCTGAATTTATATTTTCCTGTGATATATGAGTTATATGAGCCATGAGAAAAATAAGATTTTGTGCATTACATGTCGGGAGAGCGCATTAGAAAAATAGTTTCCGTACCATATGAATAGTAAAAATATTGGATAACATAATGAATTGGACTAGTTAATTTAAATGTCACTTTTGGACTTAAAAGTTAATCATAGTCTTGCATTTTGGCCCAATATGGCATTATACATATATCATACATGCATTGTAGTATACATATACACATAATAACTTAGAAAAAACAAAATAAAAACACCCAAATAACCCTCTCAAACCCGTTGGCTACACCAAGAGGAAAATAGAGGAGTTTCATCTTCCACTTCCCATGGTTTATTCTTGTTGTATTACTTATATGTTTTGATTATATGCGAGGGCAACCTACTTTGTTGTCCCTCAGTTGTGTTTATTGAACATATATATATATATATATATATATATATATATATATATATATATATTGTCATTGTTATCTTGTATGATTCATATCGTGGTTGTGCAACCATTTGGGCATGGTAGTATCGGGGAAGTCAGGCAGCATCGGGCTTGCCATATACCTCGGCTACCATGGTCCTCAGTCCCACTCTCGCCTGGTCCGGAGATTGTTAGGGGGTGTTAGGTCATAGGATTTCGGGGTACATCCGGAGTATACCCACTGGAGTGTTATGGAATTAAGCCAGCACATTGATTGAGTTCGTGGTTCGTGGGTCGTGGTTCGTGATTAAAGATTAACTTTGGAGTGTTTTGGGGTTATCGAGATCGTATCATTTTTAATGTGTGTTATCTAATGTTAAATCGTTAACTATCTTGTGTTACTATTTGATCCTGTGATTATATGTTACTAATACTTGTATTGTTGTAAGTATATGTTATCTAACTTGGTTACCTGAATGGCACATTGTTTTGATGTTGTAATTCTCCAGTCTATTTGCTATACTTGTTTATTTACTTAAATGTTGTTTAATTGGTGTTATTAGTTGATTCTCTTGTGTTGATATGGTTTGTAAGTGATTGTGTAATTCATTTTCCTATTGTTATATGAAACTTGTTACTTAGCTATAGTATTCAATTGTTTTACTGCCTTAATTGATTCTTTATTGTTTAGTTGTTATTTCTTGTATTCAACTATTACATTGCACGAAACGGTTTTTCAAACTCCCCGATTATATGTTCCCCTCCCTTACTGAGCAACTGTGTTTGCTCATTCCCTATTTCTAACCATTTCAGGTGAGGCAGGTGAGGCCCTTCCTGAGTCGGAAGAAGAGAAGGCTCGAGAGACGCCTTGTCTGATTGTGCTAGTTTGAAGTGACTATTCCTTTGTAAATATGTAGATGTTAGAGCTATGTATTCTTTTGAGGCTTGCGTGCCTTGTATATATTAGTTGGTTGACGAATGTAATTAAGAATAGCTCACCTTGTAGGAATGGTCTGTAATATGCTAACTAATGCTTTGGTAGGGTATAGTCTAACTAAATGCTCCAATCTATTTTGCTAAGTAGATACTTCGCTGCCAAATGAAATAGAAATGAATAGAACTAAGTTAAGGTTGGCTAAATGGCTTAATACCTGAGTTAGATAGATAAAGCATATTAGAGTAGTATAATAAGTGAAATTATATTCATAGACTTTCAACAGTTAATGAATGCATGCTTGTATGTTATATGTTTGTGGTAGTAGAAACGCTCGGATGGCCAAAAGGATTGAAGAATTTTTATGATGTTGGAAGTTGGGATTGGCGTTGAATGGTGGTTTATAGTTTTGTGGCTATTTCTTCTTAATACAGGTAACCTATTAGTCCTACAAACAGGGGAGACTCCGTCTGTTTTTCCTCATTTTTCATGACCTCGGGATTTGGATTGGGGCTCCGGTTTCGTGGGGGATCGGGGTGTTACAATGCAATTCCAATAGTAGCTTGATAACTATTGTTATAGTTAAACTCGGCTAACGGTAATTATTTCTTCCAGGTCTTCCGATGTACAGCACACAAGCTCTTAACATATCTTCTAAGTTCTTTATAGTTCTGTCTGGCTGACCATCTGTTTGGGGATGATAAGTTGTATTGAAGTTCAATTTCGTATAGCCACATAGAGATCCGCCAACTTCTCAAGACTATCATGCTTATTCATCGGAATAAATGAGCAGTCTTAGTCAATCTGTCTACCACAACCCATACTGCATCAAACCCTCTCGGTGAGCTCGACAAATCCGGAGCAAAATCCATCGTAACATTCTCCTATTTCCATTTAGGTATAGACAACGACTGAAGTAATCTTGCTAACCGTTGATGTTCTGCCTTAACCCGCTGACAAGTTAAACATCGAGACACAAACTTTGCAATATCTCTCTTTATATTATTCCACCAGTAGTGCTGTTTCAAATCCCAATACATCTTGTTTCTACCGGGATAAATGGTATACTTAGAATTGTGAGCTTCTTCAAGGATCCCTTTCCTCAATTTTGGATCATTAGGGACACATACCCTATTCCTAAACCGTAGTACACCATCATCATGTAATTTGAAGTCAGACTTACCATCTTGGCTTTGATGTTTAATTTTTCAAAGTTGTATATCAAGTTATTGAGCATTGCGAATCTAAGACAACAATAATGGCTCGTTTTGCAAATGGGCACACACAATCCCAACTTGTGTTAATTCTGGTCTCCAGAAACTAGCTTCCTAAATCAATTCCTATTCTTTGATTTCTATCCTCACAACGCTCGCCTTCCAGCTAAAAGCATCCGCCACAATATTAGCCTTCCACGTCAAATAATTGATGGTGCAATTATAATCATCAAGTAGTTTCATCCACCGTCTTTGCCTCATATTCAATTCCTTTTGAGAAAACAAATACTTCAAGCTTTTATGATCCGTATAGATTTCAAACTTGCTACCCCAAAGGTAGTGATGCCATTTCTCCAAAGCAAACACTATGGCTGTCAACTCCAAATCATGAGTCGGATAATTCTCCTCATACAACTTTAATTTTCGAGAAGCGTAAGCAATCACCCAACCATTTTGCATAAGTACACATCCCAAGCCCTTCTTAGATGCAACACTGTGAATGACAAGATTCTTCGTTCCCTCAGGTAAGACAAGTATTAGAGTTGTAGTCAATCTCTTTTTCTATTCTTGAAAACCATTCTCATACTTTTCATCCCACACAAAGCTAGTTCTTTTCTGAGTAAGTTTAGTAAGTGGCTTTGCAATCTTAGAAAAGTCCTTCACAAATTTGCAGTAATAACTAGCTAATCCCAGGAAACTACGTACTTCGGTCACATTCTTTGGTCTTTTCCAAGACATAACAATCTCAATCTTCACGGGATCCACAGTAATACCCTGTTGTGAGATCACATGACCCAGAAAAGATACTTGCTACAACCAAAACTCATATTTACTAAACTTTGCATACAATTGATATTGCTAAAGCTTCTGCAAGACTAGACGCAGATGTTGCTCATGCTCAAATTCAATCTTAGAATACACCAGAATATCATCAATGAAGATTACTACGAACTGATCCAAGTATGGTTGAAACACTCGATACATAAGATCCATGAATGCCGCTGGTGCATTAGTCAATCCAAAGGGCATAACTACAAATTCCTAATGCCCATACCAAGTTCGAAATGCGGACTTTGGCACATCCTCTTTACGAATACAGAGTTGATAATACCCTTGCCTTAAGTCAAACTTAAAGTAGATCTTAGTTCCCTGCAATTGATCAAACAATTAATCAATAAGCGGCAAATAATATTTGTTTTTGATAGTCACCTGATTCAATCCCTGATAGTCAATACATAGCAGCAAGGTACCATCTTTCTTTCTCACAAATATTATAGGTGTTCCCCATGAAGATGAACTCAGTTGAATAAATCATTTCTCCAACAACCCCTACAACGGCGTTTTCAACTCTTGAAGCTCTACGGGTACCATACGGTACAATGATTTTGAGATAGGTTGAGTACTTAGCAGCACATTAATCACAAATTCTATCTCTCTCTCTAGTGGTAATCCAGGAAATTCCTCGAAAAGTACATTTGGATACTCCCAAACAACTGGAACTTCCTCCAACTTTAGCTTATCAGATGGCTTGTTAATCTGATAAGCAAGATAACCTTTGTACCTTTTTTTCACAAGCAGTTGAAGAAAAAAATCTCGGTTCCCCGCTACCTTAACCACCGACTGACCTGGTAATTGAAACTTTCTAACTTTTGTTCTACAATCCAACTGAGCATTATATTTTGCAAGCCAATCTTTACCCAAAATAATCTCATAATCTTGGATAGGAAGTAAAATAAGATCAGCAAGAAAATCATGGCCTTTAATATGAATCTTACATGCTTTGCAAGCCATTTCAGTTACAAATTTAGTGCCCATAGGTATGCTAACTTCAATCTTATAAGGTAACTTCTCAATTTGTATTTTCACTCGTTGCACACAAGGGGGTATAATAAAAGAATAGGTGGTACCGAGATCAATCAATTCTTTAACCAACTGATTGAGAATTAGAAAGTTACCTTCAACTACTACCGTCACCTCCGATAACTTCTCCTGGTCTACAACATGCACTCGTGCCTGCACATACTGTTGAGGGGGTGCATTGCCTGCAGGCCTACCCTGGTTGCCCTTAGTTGTTATCTGTCCCTGAATCTTCTGCCATTTTGGGCAATCTCTAACCCGATGCTGATTACTACCGAATCCCAAGAATTTTCCCAATTTCATCCAACAGTTGGCCTCCAAGTGGCCATTCCGTTTACAATAAGTACAGTATGGAGTTGGTGCAGTAGTACTAGTACACGAGGAACCCTGTGCTAATTGAGCCATTGAACTACCCTATTGTGGCCTCGCGACAACCGGCCTGAATTGGCCGTGTGTCTGGGTCTGCCTTTGCTGAGGCTGGGACTAATAAAATCTCTGCTGGCCTTCAGGCTAGAACAACCTCATGTTCTGTTGACTAGATTCGGCCCGAACCTCACTTTTTCTCTTTTCAATCCTAAATGCTGCATTGAAATCTCAACTGTATGTATTGAACTGTAGCGAAGCCAAAAAGTCCTGAATCTCGGATTTAAACCCCCGAATGAATCTCCGGGTCCTTCTCTCTGTGGACTACATAAACTTAGGAGCATAACAGGACAACCTGTTAAAAGTGGCTTCATACTGTACTACGGTCATGTTGCCCTGCTTAAGGGACATAAATTCCTCATCTCTCCGCTCCCGAGCAATTTCTGGGACATAATTATCTCTAAACTCCTTGACATAGTTAGCCCACAAGTATGGGGTATTCTGAAGCTCCCACCTTAGTTTCACGATCCTCCACCACTCTTCTGCATTGCCATCAAGCAGGAATACTGTAAATGCAACTTTTCTTTCATCAAGGTACTCGAGGGCACCATAAATTTTCTCAACTCGGCCTTTATATCATTTGGTTCCCGCGGGAACCTTGGCGAATTGTATCTCAGAAACGTTTCCAATTGATTGCTATCACTATTACCATTTTTGGGGTTATTAGCCCCCTGATGTCCCTGCTGCTCTAAAACTCGGGCCATACAGTCCATAGTCGTCGCCATCTAACCCATAACTGGGTCACCCATAGGTGGCTGATTCCCCTGTGTATTCTCATTCCTACGGGGCTTGCCTGGTCCCCGTGCAACCATCTTACAACCAAAGAGTTAATCACAAGTGATATCACATAAACAAGTTATAAGCAAGTAATATCACACAAGAAACAAGCTTCACATGGACACACTGATCACATAAAGCACATTGACCACATTTGGTTCACTTAACACATAATGCATGCATACATTCATTCAATAAGACCTCTACCCCACAAACTGAGGGTCATAACCCGGCTTACGCTAATCATGCTCTGATACCACTGGATGTCACGCCCCAACTCGATCTTACCTAGAGCCAAGTCCAGACGCGACGGAATTTTGGCATTATAATACTTGAAATACGAACCTTAGACAATCAAACCTGTACAACATCTTTTATAAACCACAATCAAGCCAAACACTTCATACTTGAGCCTTTCATAATACAACCAAAGTATAACGCCATCCGTGTCAACTACTTTAGACATAACCATAAAAGTGCACAAGCTCAAAATAGATTTCCAAAGCTAGCTTAAGTCTAAAAACATATACATAACCAAAATAGACTATCTAAGCTATCATTATATACAAGCCAAGCTTACTTTAAACATTTTACAAAAGACCACAACTACTAAACTTTAAAGTAAGCTATAACATTACATAGTACATAAGTTCAAAGTCTTAATACAACACATAAAGAAACTCCAAGGTCACAAAAAAGCTCCAAGCAATAATAAAGGGTGGGGCTCATTAACATAGGGCACATCATCAAATGGCTCAGCCTTAACCTCCTGAGGCACAAATTCCAACTCAAGCTCACCTGAACTGTTAGCAAATGGTGGTGAGTTTCCTCCAACTCAGTGAGGAGGGGATAAAGGGTGGTTTTGAGAAACATTTAACTTTGAAAACCCCTTTCGAAAACGTGCTTTGAAACAATGATGAACAACAAACACCAATGGCTCAAGTAATGCAAAGTAAGTAAACAATCAATAAGGATACGCTGACACTTGTTGATGCCGCTACTTATACCACCATCAAGATCTCAACCGATTTCTTATATCATCCACTGATACAATTCGAATGTACCCAAGCCTAGACCCATACCCCATGAACATTATCCGATCATGCGGGATAGGGGATAAAACATGATAGTCGTGCTAATGCAATCCGACAAGTCTGATACTGCCCGATGTAACACAACCCTATCATGCCTTACATAAGTACTTATAATTAACATTCTTAGGGGACAACAAAGTAGGTTGACCCTTGGCACTCAACAACAAAACTTCAACACTTTAATATTGCAATACTTAGAATTCAACACTTTGAAAACACTTAGAACACATTGATTAGGTTACAAAGTAGGTTACCTAACCTCAAGAATACACATCCATATATTAACCAATTCCGACCCTACTTGACTCTGACTCAAACTCTAACAACACATACAACACACAAGAATGTAAACAACAATTAATTCAACTCCTAGCTACAATTAGGCCAACTTTTGGCAACATAACTAGCAACTACGCAACTATACAACCCCCGAACCACCTCTTAACATTAAAACAACTGAACGCACAATTAGTACACCCCGAGGGCAGCCCAAAAGGCCATTTAAACACGACTGACCAACGCCGATAAACCCACTGTCGGGACTGGAAAATTTAGCAACCCAAATCCCTTAAAATTTGTACCATTTCATAACATCGAGCCATTTTGCAATACTAGATAGGCATATCAACATATATAAACTGCATACACATGCTAAGAATCGAGTTAGCTATTTTACTCAACGTACAACACATAATATCAAACTATAACAAGTTATGGTTCAATCTAACTAAGATTCAAGTATGTTGTTCTCTTTGGCCTACTTAGTAAAAATCACAAGCATTTATAACAATATAACATCTATATATGCAATTTAAAAACCCAAATACAACCTTTAACTTTTAGATTTAGAAAATCCCTCACCTTTTATGGAAAGAAAGTCTAGAAATAGGTAGAACACACTTAGGACAAGCAAGAACAAGATTCAAATGGGTGCAAATGGCCTTGGATAAACCCATTTTCTTCAAATTTTGCTTAAAAACCTAGAAAAAAAACTATTCCCTTTCTCTCTCAAGTTCACGGCCAAATAAGGAAGATTTTTGGGGATTTTTGCTCTTGTTTTGTATTATATAAGGTTAATTAACTAAGTCAAAAGAAGATAAAATGGCCAATGCAAGACACTAAGCTTAAATAACTAAGTTAGCCATTTAGTTTATTTTAATTTCAATTATGCCATGCTAACGAATATCCAAAGTGATAAAGTCAAGTTTAGGCTTAATTTGACTAGTATTTACAATTATAAACTTATGTGTTCAAAGAAGATGAAAAGTTAATGAAATGCTAGGCAATTAGACTTGAAATGCACATTTAACTACATAACTTCAAGTAAATCATGTAATTTCACATACTATGTACTAAATTAAAAAAATACATAATTTGCACATAAAAGTCAAGCTCGGGGCTCACAGTTCCTCTTTCTGGGGATTAGTGTCCTAAAACTCTTGATGAGGAAGAAAACATGATGCGCATTCTATATGTGTGAGCAGTTGGCAGCCTCATGTATGCCATGTTATGTACTAGACTAGATATCTGTTTTGCCATTGACATGGTTAACCAGTATCAATCAAACCCATGACAAGCTCACTAGGTAATAGTCAAACATATATTCAAATATCTTTGGAGAATGAAAGATTACATGCTTGTTTACCGAGCTGAGGATCTGACTCTATTAGCATACATACACTCAGACTTCTAGTTGGATAGCGATTCTAGGAGATCTACGTTTGGGTATGTATTTACCCTTTCAAAAGGTATAATTTTGTGAAGAAGTGTGAAGCAATCCTGCATCGTAGATTCTACCATAGAAGTTGAGTATGTGGTAGCATCAGAAGCTGCTAAGGTATAACAAAGCAAAGAGCCAAGGAATCATGGGAAAGACAAACATATTGAGAGAAATATCGCTTAATCTGAGAATTCATCCAAAGAAGAGACATAGTGGTAAATAAGATAGCCTCTATGAATAACTTAGCAGATCCTTTTACTAAGACTCTTATAGATATAGTCTTTTGCGTACATGTTGAGTCCATGCAAGTTAAATTGTTAGGTAGAAATTACTAAGTATAGCCTAGTACTCTTTCGTGCAAGTAGGAGTCTGTTGAGATTAGTGTATGCCCAAAAGACCACTAATACTTTGTCATCGATGTATCTGGATGTTTGCATTGTTGATTAATGTCATCTTACTTTTATGAGCATGTTTATCTCTTATGTGGTTGACTTTTATATATATATATATATATATATATATATATATATATATATATATGTTTAAGCTCCTTGCTTCAAGTGTTCACTTGGGTATGT
The DNA here is from genome assembly GCA_037974665.1 of Ehretia macrophylla. NCBI lineage: Eukaryota > Viridiplantae > Streptophyta > Magnoliopsida > Boraginales > Ehretiaceae > Ehretia > Ehretia macrophylla. The sequence goes on along the minus strand of CM075776.1, from coordinate 68,060,206 downwards.
GGTGGTTATGTACAGAAGGTCCAAGTCATAGTTACTTGTTAAGCACAAACGTTGTCCATAACTAAGTAGTAGAGTTGGACATTCTATTATGGTAAAAGTTCATACGAATAAGTTCCCGTTACAGTAGGTGGTCTGCCTTAATCATGGATATGATTCTAGAATTATTTTACTTTTGCATATGTATGCATTGGACGGGGCACCATAGGTGTGATCTCTAAACAAATACTATCATAGAAAGGGGTCACCTATAACTACAAGCTAATAAGTGGTCTAGTGCTCTTAATCTTGAGTATATGTGGATGAACTGACGAAGTCAAGTTCTTGTACTCTGAATCACTATGGGTGAGATCTTGTATGGGTCAACAACTTTGTGATTTAGGTGTTTGGACTTGATTAGAAGGGACATGCATATGCAATAAGGAATCTATATAATAATCACTCCTTTAGAATAATTCAGGTTGATCATCTAGAATTTATGCATAGTAATACATTTTGTATTAGTTGTTACACTTGTGGGTCATTCCCATGGCCAAGTGGATAACTCCTAAAGGATGGTTGAATTATAGGTTAGAGGTTCTAAGGAAAAAGATGTAGTCAAAAGATGATAGTGCAAACTGTGGACATACTTAGTCTATGAGTGAGTATAGAGGGACAATATGGTCTTTATCACTTACTTGGTCTAAAGAATGAGTGTCATACTTTGTGTGGTATACTCCTATATATACAGTAATTATACTATAATGCAACCATAGTCTTTTAGTGCAATAGACTAAGGTTAAACTGCCAAAATATTGCTAGGAAAGTAGAAAAGGTGTTTTGCTCACTTTCAGTGGAAGAATACTTATGTCTTTGGTCTTCGTTCTAGCCAATGACCTTATTAGTGTGATTATGAAACTTGGGTATTGCTAAATATATGAGAAGAGAAGAATCCAATGGAAACTATAAGTCATTAGTAGACTTTCCATTCTTGGAAGGAGTTTATATTCTTGACAGTTGATTGAAAATTGGACTTAAATTATAATTAATTAATTGGATAAAGCTTGGGGCTGAACCATGGCTTGGACATATGGCTCTAGCTTGTGGATGAGGGCCCTACGCATTAATCCTAGGCCTTGGACGCATGGGGTAGTGTGAATGCAAGGTGGAAGAGTTTTTCTGGTATTAAATTGGATTAGGATAATTCAAAGTCCTAAACTCTTTCTGACTTGTAAGTTGATCCATGTAGAACTACCTTGCTTAGCCTTTCCTATATAAAGGCCCCTACCTCAAGCTCTACAATTGTACCATCTCCTTTGAGATCTTTCTCTTCCTACACATGTAAGTCTTGCAAAAAAGAAAAAACACGAAACATTCTTCTTTTAGTTTATTTTTGTAAGATCAAGTCCCACAACTTGGCCAACAGTTTAGATAGGTTCTTGGTATAGTTGGGAAGATCAGAGTAGCAGAGTAGAAACTTGAAGAAAGGCGCGTAGATCTTCTACAATAGAGGTGAAGTTTTTCAAGTTTTGTTTAATCGTGAACTACAGGTATTCGGATAATCTGTTTTATTTTAAACTATGAGTTGTTTGAATGTTCAATTAATTGTTTCATGCTTTATTCATTTTAAAGATTCATGCATGAAATTTTTTGCCTTATTGCAGTCCTTAGTTAGCTTATGATTGATTTGTTTCATGCTTATAACGTTTCCCTTCACCTTGGTCATGCCAGTTAGAAAGCTATGCAAGGGTTGGCGAAGTGTCAAAATTTGTAAGATTGATTTTTGTGAACATTGTGTGTTGGGAAATCAAACCAAAGTGAAATTTGGCACTATAATACATCAGACTAAAGGGAGTTTAAACAAGATTATCATGTGTTCCAACCAAGTTCATGCAATGCTTGAACGTGGCAATAGGAAGAGAGTTTGTCATCATATCAGCAGGATTGTCATGTGTACCAATTTTGCTCACAACAATGTCACCATGAACAATAATATCTTTGATAAAGTAGTACCGTTCATCTATGTGTTTTGTCTTCTCATGATACATCTGATCATTCATAGCGAATATAGCACATTGACTGTCACAATAGACTATAGTAACTTGCAAATCCTTACTAACTTCACCAAATAACCCCCTCAACTAAATAGCCTCCTTTATAGCCTCGGTGACGACCTTGTATTCTACTTTAGTAGTGGATAAAACACTTGTGGACTGTAAAGTAGCTTTCCAACTAATAGTACAACTACCAAGAAAAAATACTTAACCTATAAGAGATCTTTTCTCATCAAGGTCCCCTACAAAGTCAGGATCGACAAAACCAACAACATGATCTTCAATTTTTCAAGATTATAAACAAGTATTAGTAGTACCATGCAAGTACCTCAAAATCCATTGGAAAACTTTCCAATGCTCTTTTCTAGGATTGGCCATAACTTGCTGACAACATTAACTACATATGATAAATCTGGGCGAGTACAAATCATTGCATACATAATGAAACCAACTGCACTGGCATATGGTACTTGTGATATATATATATATATGTACTCTTGATTGTGGAAAGATAGATGAAAGCCTAAAGTAAGCAACAAGTGGGGTATTCATAGGCTTGACATTCTTCATATTAAATCTTTGTAGTATTTTCTAAATATAACTTTTTGACTCCAATACAATTTGTCTGCCACTCTGTCTCTCTGAATTTCCATGCCAAGTGATCATTTCATTGGTGTATGAAGAATTAAAGTACAAAACTACCAAGTTAAACCTACAAGTGCACGGATCTATGTAGTGTAGTGTTTGCTTGAGTGCGGGATCGAATCTCCACAAGAAGGATTCTAAGTGCTATCTAATGTGTGCTCATGAAAAGTGGTCTAAAATTGTGAAAAGACAGAAAATAAAATGATCCGGTAGTTGGATTGAAAGAGACTCCAATCTAAACTAAAAGTTAACTAAGCAAAATTAAAAAGCTAGTTAATCTAATCTAAATAGGTGTGTGGGTATCAAATTGAGGATTGAATAAAGATTGGAGATGGGTTAGGTCAAGATCCTCGTGCTATGCCTATAGAATAATGTTTGAACCTTAGATTTAGATAGTCAAACTAGGTTGACCAAGCTACAAGCTCGTTTTATTGATTTTACCGAATTAGACTAAGTCAACAATCCTAGATTTAGGTAAAACTCCATCCATCTAGTCACCCTAAAGCCGAGGTATGCGTTAGTCCAAACGATCCTAGGGTTAATTGAGTAAGCTAGTATTTAAATCATGGTACAACCTATAATTTGTTTGGAGTTAAGTTCGATTCACATGGATAATTTAACATGCATCAATTTTATACCCGCTAAAAGCATATTTAAGACTCAAAGTTGAAGCAATAATCGATGATCAACAAGACCTGGTTAAGTTTACAAGCTAACAAGGTAGAATCACATGTAAATACTAGCTACAAACATATTTAAAATATCAACACATGATTCATAAGTATTAATATTAAAACCCAACAGGACCTAAATCATACAAAGTGAATAAACCAACAAAATATTCAAATCTTAAACTTATACATAATTCATAGACATAGCACTATAAATCTTTCCCTAATCCCTAAGAATCTAGAACATGATGTAATCTAAATAACAAATATGGAAAAGATTTAAGAAAAACTTCCCCATGTTTCATAGTTTTGAAATTGCTTGAAAACCCTATTGAATCCTAGCTTCAATCTCACACAAAACTCAGATTTGACAATAGATTTAGGTAGGTTTGATGGACTTTAGGGTGAATTATAGTGGGTAAATGGTTTAGAGAGGGTGTATGTGTGTTTGGGGTAGTGTAGAATATGTGTGGGGGTAAAAATATATGAAAAAATGGCTGAAAATTGTATTAAAAATGCATTAGTATGGTGCAACTCGGTTTACTAAACCGGTCGTCTGGTTCGTTCGGCCAGTCCATCTGGCTTTGCGCAACAAATATTTTTTGGTGATTCTGGGAGCTTCAGATGTTGAATTAGGGCGCGGGCAAAGGCATTGGAACCGTATCAAGCCAAAGAACATCATGGTAGGGTTTATTTTTGTAAATTGAGCACTAATCAACCGGTAGGACCTAATGTTTCATCACCTATGTTTTAGGCTCACACGATTCACTTTTCTTCTTTACTGTTCTTCATTCCTTGCTTCGTTGTGCTCCCTTTTTTAGCTCCAGCTTGTACAATGTCCATTGTTTTTCATTTTAACCCTTTGATTACTCATTTTTTATTGCGCTTTTCTGTTTAATTCCACCTAGAATACAAAATGTAGCACAAATCAACTGTTTATGTCAATTTAAGCTCAATGATCATGCAATCAAAATATGCTCTAAATGGAAGATAAATGCACCAAATTAAGTCCATTCTACATCTTAAAACACATTTTAATAAGCATGAAAATACCAACACATCACCAAGAATATTTTTTACAGCTCTTAAATCCTTCATTTCAAACTCTTCACTTAATTTAGTCTTGAGCTCTCTGATTTCAATTTCATTCTTGGTAGCTATTAACATATCATCAACATATAGAAACAGATAAACTAAAAAAATTATCATTTAATTTCTTCAAATAAACACAACTATCATACCTGCTTCTAGAAAATCCATGATTGATAAAAAAAGGAGCCAAATCTCTTGTACGTCTTGGAGACTGTTTCAATCCCTAAAGAGATTTTTTAACAAACATATATGGTCCTCCTTGTCAACAATTGCAAAACTCTCAAACTGTTTCATGTAAATACTTTCTTCAAGTTCTCTATGTGAAAAAAGCCGTCTTTACATCAAGTTTCTCAAGTTCTAAATTAAATATAGCAACAATACCAAGAAGAGGTCAAATAGAAGTGTGTTTTACCACTGGTAAGAATATATCTATAAAATCAATACCTAGAACTTAATTGCAACCTTTTGTAACTAGTCTGACCTTATATCAAGTTGCTTAAGGCCTAAGTCCTTTTACACCAAATGCATGGCCAAGAAAAATATATTTCACAAATCTAGGTTCTAATTTTCCATCATTTACATGAGTATATGCAAGACATCCAAAGATTTTCAAATTAGAATAATTAGGAGAGTTACCTGATCATACTTCTTCTAGAATCTTATCATTGATAGCCTTAGAAGGTGAACGATTTACCAAAAAACAAGTTGTAGTTGCGGCCTTTGCCTAAAACGATTTTGGTAAACCAGGGTTGGAGAACATACATCATACTTTTTGAATAAAATATTCATCCACTCAACTTCTCTGTTATGTTGTGGTGTATGACAAACTGTCAAATGTTTCATAATTCTTTCTCTTTTACAAAATTCAGTAAACTCATTAGAACATAATTCTAAGCCATTATCAGTGCGAAGACGTTTTATCTACTTTCCTATTTATTTTTCAATAAGAGTTTTCCACTCTTTAAATGTGGCAAACACGTCTCCTTTCTATTTCAAAAAGAACAACTTTTCTTGAATAGTAATTAATAAAAGTATGTACCTTGTACCACTTTTAGATCGAACCTTGACTGGCCCCCAAATATCTAAATGAAAGTAATCCAGTGTACCTTTAGTGTTGTGGATGCCTTTACTAAACACACCTTTGTTTTTTTTTCCAAATATACAATGCTTACAAAATTCAAGCTCACCAGTACTCTGTCCACAAAGAAGTCATTTTTTCCTGAGTTTAGTCATCCCTCTTTCGCTCATATGTCCAAGCCTCATGTTCCATAGTTTGGTAATATCTGCATCTAACAAAAAGTAGAAACAACAGCAAAACCTGTAATAGTAGAACATTGCAAAACATATAAGTTTTCCGCTACTTTTAGACTTTTTATTACAATAAGGGAACCTTTACTAACCTTCAAAAATCTACTTTTAGCAGTATATATATACTTGCTAGAATCAAGGGTGCTTAAAGATAGCAGGTTTCTCTTTAAATCAGGGACATGTCTTACATCAATTAATGTTCTAATAATTCCATCATATATTCAAATTTTCACATTTCTTATGCCAACAACTTTGCATGAGGCATTGTTACCAATAATAACTATACCTTAGAGATAGCTTCGTAAGTTAAAAATCAGTCATGATTAGGACACATGAAATGTACATACAGTACCAAATGAAGGATTCATATCCAAGATTCCACATATAGAATCACAAGATTCACTGCGAAATAAACTATGAAATACAATTTTTCAAAGCATTCATATGTGTAATCAATCCTTACTCTTGATACCTATGCAATATATATAACAAACCATAGGTAAAACAAGAAGAGAATAATACATCTTGAAGCCTTAAGGTAAGGGTTGCTTGGTAAAGCTTTGAGAAGACTTTGAACCTCCCACAAATGTAGAAGTCCTAGATTGTCCACCTAGCAAGTTGAAGAAGCCTTTTTCTCCTATTTGAGTTGTAGTGCTAGTAGTACTTCTTAGGAAGATGGATGAACAAAAACTCTTCTCTCTTATGAAAGATTACTTAGAACTACTCTAGTTTTAGTTTTCTTTCTTAGTCTCAATATTGTTCCAAGATGCAAAGCAAAGGCAAGGTAAACCTAACTCTTATGTTCTTGCAACTATCACATAACGTATCATGTATGTGTCTATAAAGGCAAGAGAAGACTTGACAAAATGCATTTTCTCTCTTCCTTTCTTAGCTTGGCCGCCCAAGCTCTTTTACACATACATACATGTTTTGCTTTTTCAAGTATTCTCAAGATAAGTTGGCTTTCCATAACTCTTGGATTGTAAGATGGATGGTAGCTTTGTGTGTATTGGCTTATAACTTGCCACATCTTCAAGTTTCTAGCTAATAGATGAAAGTAACATTTTACTTAATTTTACCAAGTACCTCAAATCTTTGCCAAGCTTATAAATTTGCCCCCATTAACTTTAAATGGTTGAGACTACAATTATTAACTCTTAATAATTCCTTAAAGAAGATGATTCAAGTCCAAGCAAGACTTAATCTCTTTGCTAATAAGGTATGAATTTCTAAGTTCATAGCCGAATAGTATTAAGGAAACATTAAACACCTTTAATTCCAATCAAACTCATATTTTGTTTCAAGAATTTGTCCTCTATTCTTGAAACACCCTTAAAGTTCTTGAGTGGCGACAAACAATATATCAAGACAATTTATAAGAAAAGGAAGTTATCCTATAATGAACCTATTTAGTTGCCGATTATCGTGCAATTTAATCCTTTTATTAGAATGCTCTGATTGAGTAAGAACCATAGACCAATTAAGTTCATAGACTTAATTTATGCCTAGATTTAATGTGGTAAAATGAGAGATGACAACCATGGAACAACTCATTTCCATCAATCATACATTGGCCAAGGATTTACTCATTTACCAAACCTAATTGAATAGTATAGGACATCGCCTAAAAAATTGAAGCAATGGATTCTTTCTTGACAACCACTTGTCATTCTCTATATTGAAAGAATGATACTAAAAGTGAATGTATCTTTCTTGTGGTCATGAGAAGCATTATCCAAAAGTAAGCATTAAACCTCAATATATATGACATATGTGTTGTCTCAAGTCTACGGATCACTTGCACTAGCGCAATGAATATCAAATCATTAATCCATGCCATGTGATTTGTTATTCGTGTCGCGTTCAGTGATTATTCCACTAATATTCACCCATATATTTGTTATTAGCAACTCATGCTTGTGTGGTATGTGACTCGTCATCCTTTATCATTAACATCTTATACTAATAAAAAGTAACAAACCAATGTGATAGCCCGTACTTGATTAGTTGAAGTCCCTTTCAATAATCTAAGTGCTATGAACATTTTAAGTATTTCTCGTTCCAAAAAAACATGCTGACATATTTTCAACTCTTGAGAATATCTTTCTCTAACAAAAATACTAGGGACTCATTCATATAAAAAAGAAGGAGAGTATGAATGATTAAACATGCCAATTATATATATATATATAAAATAAGTAAATATAAAAATGCCCAAATATAAGTCATCTAATTATAGAATTAGGGCATATCTCTAACACCAAGAACCCATTCAGAGTTTGTTTTAGAACCATCATCAGACACTACTAAGAGATCCCTATCACTATCTATATTGGTAACAACACGCTTGGCTGGTTTTCACTGCTTGGTCATTATTTCCTTATTTTCTATTTTTATTCTGCAATTTAGAACAATTCATTTTGATGTGCCTTTTTTTTCTTACAAAAATTATAGGTCATATTCCTATACTTGGATTTTGATCTACTTCAATTTTTTTTTCACACCATTTTTGTTGATCTTCTTCTAACAACCAGACCCTCTACATGATTTTCTAAGATATTAGTAATCTGCTTTTCAATTTTATCATTTACTTTAAAGCATCTTAAACTTTCTCTAACGTGAGTTTATCATGAGAATATAACATTGTATCTTTAAGGTTCTTAAAAGAAAATGGCAAAGAATATAACAATATCAAGGCTAGATCCTCATCATCATACTTAATATCCATATTCTCTAAATCAAAAATAATTTATTTACTTTCAGCTATATGATGAGAATGTAGACACTGCTTCATATGGAGTTTGTTAGTTAGGCTTTTAGATATACATAAGGTCTCCAATTTCGTCCATAAAAGGATTAAAAAAAAAATTTATTTCATGACATCTCTTAAAGTTTCATTAGATAAATCTAAATAAATTTGAGATAGAGCTCTACATTTCTTACTTGACTTCGTATCTTGATCCCATTTTGATGGTATTTTGTCAAATCCCAACAAAGTCTCCTTTAGATCCATCTGGGTTAGAACTGCCAACATCTTAACTTTCTACAATGAAAAACTGGTGTTGTGATTCAATAACGAATGTCATACTTTACTGATGCCATAGCACAGAGATCGATTTATGTGCTCTGATACTTGTTTGTTAGAACAAAAACAAGATAAGAAGAGTAAAATAGATAATACACAAAGCATGATCACACAAATTGAATACCAAGATTTATATGAAAAATCCAAGACGAGAAAAAAAATGAGCAAAGGGGGAGAGAGTTTCATTAATAATAGATGAAGTACAAAGTTTGGAGAATAAGTGCTCTTATTCTAAAATTCTCTTTACCTTTATTTATAAGCTAACAAAACTTGGTCTCCAAGACTTCTTGCTTGATTAGGAGACTTGTTTTCTAAGATTTCTCAAAACTTGCCATTCAAGACTTCTGCCTTAATTACAAGACTTGTCTTCCAAGACTACTTATTGTCTAAGATTTCTCCATATGGCATAAGTGTTTATTAGCAAGAACAATTAAATTCGAGACACAAAATAACACAAGGATCACTTAGAAATTGAAATTTTGGATTATGAAATTGCGAAACATAAATTTTGAATTGGATCAATACTTCTATAAACCATAGCCTTCCAAGCTAACGATGCGGGTTCAATTCCCGCTACCTGCTATCTAAATAAAGAAAAATAGCTATTAAATGATGACTTTGGTTTACTAGAAACATCGACATATTGTTTGGATTGTTTAAGCAATTCACATAATCGTTGACCTCTTGCCAAGTTTCTTTCCTTTTGTATGGTAAGAATTTATATTTTAAATGTCAAATCTCTCGTATATATGGTAAAAATGTTATAATATAAGAAAGGCTAAAAAGTTGACATGTAGTAGTAATTTCTTTATGGTTTGTATCTTTCTATTCAAAACATGTGTCTTTCTATCGTAAGCATAAAAGTAGAATAACTAGGATGAACCAACAATATATTAGATTACTACTTCACGTAGAAACTTAAGATGTTAAAGAAATGAGAGTTGATAATGAGACAAAATGAATCAACAAGCGCAAAACGAAATAGACAAATGAATCACTTGTGGATGGTCTAGTACCATATTAGATTACCACATCATCTAGAAGCTTAAGCTATTAAAGAGAAGTTTTGTCACACCCTCAAATCCATTCATGAAAATTTAAGGACGTAACTGTTGTGAGCTTGAGAAGTCAAAACCTCTAAAGCCTACAAGGCTACAAAACTTGAACAAGTACACCATTTGAATAATAAACTTATATACTCATGAATAGAGACAATTCCCAAGGCACTTCTAAAAAACTGGTCTGATAAGTACGATAACTCTATCATATGATCAGGGAACGTGAAAGATATGTTTGATATGTCCTGAGTACTTAATTGCTTGAAGAGTCACAACATATCCATATAGAAAAAAATAATATAAAGGTGATTGGAACCTACAACTCTTGTAAATTTAGATATCTCCATAAAAACGCACATAAAGAACTCTATCTGGAAGACCATTTGAATCCTGAATTATAATTTGATGAGAAATCTAAATACGTTCACTCGCAAATATAGTCAAACGTAAAAAATGACTACATGATAAAGCTTTCATGCGTCATACACACGATACTCAATTTGAATGAGTTTTATAAGAAGACCATCACATCTAATATCTCAATCTATCGCTAATAGGTATTATTAGTACCCAACTGGCTTGGATGAGCATTATGCCATTATCCCTTAACCAATTCACACACAATAGCCTTTCAAGTTCATGTAATATTACACTTATCGATCAATCAAATAGTACCATCCCTTAGGATAGTTCATGTACATAGTACACATTATGTCACACTTGTCAATCAAATCAGTTAGTACAATCCTTTAGGATATTTCTTATACACATCATATCACACTTGTTAATCAATCAAATAGTATCATCCCTTAGGATGTATCATATACATGTCATATCACACTTGCTAATAAATCAAATAGTATCATCCCTTAAGATGTTTCATGTAGACTTCATATCACACTTGCCATTCAATCAGAAACTACTATCCCTTAGGATGTTTAATGTTTTCCTTTTGTCAATCAAATAAATAGTAACATCCTTTAGTAATATTGGCCTTATGCCAAATGATATGATTTTGATGATAACAAATCAAGAAAAATTGGGTTTGTAAGTGTGTTTGTACTAATGTATTTGTATGTTTAAATACACACTTGTTGGCTTTTGTGCATTAAATGTATGTGTCATTATAAGCCAAATTGTACTTTAATATTTTGGCTTATGTGGATATATTGTACTAATGATATTATGAGCCAAAATAAATTGTGGATGCTTGGTGTTGAAAGATGAAGAGTATCTTGCATGAACGAAGAATATGTGATTGATCAAAGAATAAATGCAAGATAGAAAAGATGCAAACTTATGTATGCCAATGAAGAATACATAATCAAGATCACCAAAAGCATGAAGAAATGAACTCTTGAAAAGTTGAATAAATGAATATCATATTTCAAGAATCAAGACATGAAGACATGAAGTCAAAGTGGTATTATAAGGATGGAGACATAGTGACATAAGGGGTAGCGACTTAAAAATGTTGTTTGCCTTAGTTTTGCAGTTTTATGGTTCAAGCTCTTGGTAATATTTCAAAAATATTTTTAAATTTTTCCTCAAGAGTTTTGAAAAGATTAAATGGGTTATAACATCTTTTGAAAAAATGCTCTTAAAAGGTTTAAATTGATTTATCATGAAAAGATTGAATTTTCGATTGAAAATACATTTTAAACTCTTGATTAAAAAAATTAGTTTTAATCTTTCCACATGAGTTTATAAAATATTTTGAAGTCTTAAAAATGTTAAGAAACACTTTAGAAGAAGTTTTTTTTTGAAGTGCCTAAATGTTTTGCCTTCGAAAAACTAGATTTTGGGTGGAATTTTGCAAAGTTGAGAATGTGGCACTATTCATGTTAGTTGACTTAGTCAACCGGGTCATCGCCCAGCTTAGTTACCCGGCTTTTGCAGATTATGTTGGAAGATCAATGTTGGTCAATGTCATCGCCCGACTTTGTCGCCTAGCTTTGTCAGAAATTTGAAAAATAGTCGTTAAAGAGCCGTTATAACATTTTCTATAAATACCAACCAACCTGATTCATCAAATTAACTCTTCTAACTTATTTCTAACATCTCCAAGCTTCAAATTTCATATCTTTATCAAATCAAACCAAACTTGAGCTTAAATTTGCAAATCTATTGAACATTCAAGAGATTTCAAATATATTATTTACTCATTGAGGAGTTTTGATTGTTCTTCATTGTACTATCATTAAAACACTCAAATCTTTGTATTGTATATACTCTTGGGATCTAAATTAGGATTGGAAGAATTCTTGTAAAGAAAAGAGTATGAGAAAATCCTTTGTGGATTCAAAGGGCAAAGTTAGTAGGTTTAAAGTCTCACCTACATTTGAAGAGGTCTTGGTTTGATCTCTTGTGGAATCAAGAGATTGTTGTAGTTGGTTTATGTTTCACCAACATTGAAGAAGCATCATAGTCGAGTTTGTGCAAATCTTAAGGGGAGAAAGACCTTAGGTGTAATGCCTCAGACCGAACCCTACGCTAAAAGTCAAGTCTGGACCCGACAAACGGATAGAGTCTCCTCTATACCGTGGACTATCCAGTTGCCTGCACATAGTCAAAACAGCCTCAAAGCAATACTCCAGCATTCACAATACATCCCATCCTTCAATATCGTACATCCTTTAATACCTTAAAGCCATCCGAGCCTTATAACCTGGACAAGTAGGGCATACAAGCATGAATTGACATAAGCTAATAAAATTCTAAGTCATAAGTCCAATTATCATACCACTCTAACTTTAACTACAAATTTTACTTATATAATAAGTCCATCACCAACTTACATTAGCCACACAAGCATGCAATCTAAAAGACAGTAAAGTAAATCATTAGTTATTACATGTCACTTACAACTACCAAAACATACAAGACTTTAAACTTTAGTTACAATCCATCAAATCAAACATAAATACATACAACACCTCAAAAGGTCTCAAAACAGGACATAACACATCAATACATATATTCACATAGCATCCAACCTCAGCAAGCAAACAGTCAAGGCAAAGGTTCAGTCTACACTTCTTCTTCTTCTACCATAACCAACTAGGGTTCTACCTCAACTTCTCCTGAAACATCTTAAAAGAGGAATGAGCAACACAGTTGCTCAGCGAGGAAGGGAAAACAGTAATTTGGGGCGTTTTCAAAAATTAGTTCGTGCGATACAATAGTTAAGCACAAGAATAAAACTATACATTAAGGAAGAAATAAACAATTAAATAACACACATTAAAAAAGATACGATTTTGATAACCCCAAACATTCCAAGTCTTGATCTTCAATCACGAACCTCGATCCGCGAACCACGAACTCGATCAATGTGCCGGCATAAACCCCAAACACTCTCGTGAGTTTACTCCGGATGTACCCTGAAATCCTACGACCTAATACCCCCAGGCGAGTGAGGGACTAGAACACGGAGTTTGGATATCCACTGGCAAGACTGTTATTGCCCAGCAGATACCCAATACATCCGCCCCGACGATATGGTTGCGCAACCACTATGCAATGTACTCAAGTAAAATTGACAATATAACAACAATATAATACAATAATACAATTGAGGGACAACAAAATGGGTTGTCCTAAAAAATAATTACAATATAAGCATTAAACGTGAAATAAACATATACGATCAAAGGGGTTAAGTTCCACAATATTCACGAAATCTCACCAAATGAAAAAGACAACTTAAACAACCTTTATTAGCACTAAATCAATCACATAAAAGCCAATTACCAGCATTTATCACCAATTCCCCACTTTTCCCTATTGTCTACTAAGGATATTTGACTTATAAACGAAGCACTAGGTTCAATATTCCCAAACAAGCTATTCAACCCTTCTAATGAAACTTTATGGCACCACTTGACGCTAGGAAAACCCATTTTTGACTATGTTAAGCGTAAAAGTCTCGAAGGCCCCGAGGTGCGTTTGAACTACAAGTACTCTAACCAACCCCCAATTTGGTGCCATAAAAGCACATTAAGCACCCCCACACCTATTAAATACTATCTATGACGTTCAAATGCACCCGGATTTACTTTTCATGCTAACTCCCTTTGGAATTTTAGCCAAATATGCAAATTTAGTCAATTTCCAGTTAAACCAATCATACCTAACCATTAATCTATGTCCATTAGCACCTAAAGTACCTATGGGTAGCATAGAATCAAACTTATAATCACATTTTAGCAAAACTCTAGAATTGGTACTATTCTTCATCTTCAACAATGGAACATTTGTAATAAACCCATAAAGAAGCCATTAAACTACACAAACAAGGTCTACATAACATGTAAACACTCTATTAGAAAAGATTTTAGCATTATATAAGCTTATATTAACAAATCAAGAAAATCATAAACTTGGACATAAACTTTAAAATGCAAAAACGTGCAAAAATCCCTCACCAAACCCTTGAAGATGTTAGCAGGAGGCTTAAAAACACTTGGAACCCCTTGCAACTAGCTTGGATGCCTACAAATTGAAGAGTTGAAGATGTAATTTTTTTTCTTTTCCTCTTGTTTGGCCGTCGGGTAGGGGAGGGGATATGGGGAGAATTTCTCAATTTGTTTGTGTGTGTTGTGTTGTAATTGTATGCTAATATGTGTATATAATGTATATATGCTATTATTTTGGGTCAAATGCTTCTAATTCTTGGTCAATGCTAAGCCAAAAACCAATTAAAAAGCTAACTAGCCCAATTTCAATGTTATTCAATATTTTACTATTCACTCGAATCGAAAAATATTTTTTAAGCATGCTCACCCAACACACAATGCTCAAAATCTCATTTTTTCTCATGTCTCACATAAGTCATATAACATAGGAAAAATATAAATTCAGAAAAATTTAACAGTCGAAAATCACTATGAATAGTAATCATGCCTAAAAGTAAGTAAATGCGCATCAAAATGCACAAAAGGTATGCAATAGTTAATGATAAACATGATAGTGGTCTCGGGCATCAGATCCTCTGCCCATTAAACTAATTGTGTCCACGCAATTCTTACATGATTCAGCGAATAGCTCTGGATATTTGTCCATCATCTGATCCTCCCGCTCCCAGGTAGCATCCTCTACTCCATGATGATCCCACAGAATTTTCACCATCATAATACTTTTAGTCCTGAGCTCTTGAACTTTTCTATCTACAACTCGAAGAAGTTTCTCAACATATGTCAAAGTTTCACTAATTTCTAAAGGCTCTGGCTCTAGAATGTGTGAAGGATTTGGCTAATACTTCTTCAACATCGATACATGGAATACATCATGCAACTTGGCTAAACTTGGAGGCAATGCCAATCTGTACGTCAAATCACCAACCCTCTCGGTAATCTTAAATGGTCCCACATACCTAGGACTCAATTTGCCCTCTTTTCCATGTCGAATCAAACCTTTCCGAAGAAAGATTTTCAAAAATACATGATCACCTACTACAAACTCCAAGTCACATCGGCGTTTATCAGCATAACTCTTTTGTCAGCTCTCGGCTGCAAGCATTCTTTTCTTGATAAGCTGTACATTATCAATTATCATTACCATCTTAGGCAGAATAGCTGGATCAATGGTTTTCATCTCTCCTACTTTATCCCAATACAACGAAGATTTGTATTTTCGTCCGTACAGTGCCTCATAAGGCGCCATATCAATGGTAGCCTAATAACTATTATTATATGCAAACTTCGCCAGTGGCAAATACCTCTCCCAACTTTTACCAAAGTCTCTTGCAAGCCCGTAACATATCTTCTAATATTCTAATAGTTTTTTTCGGATTGACCATCTATCTGCTGGTGATATGCAGTACTGAAGTTCAAATTTTTCCCTAAAGCCTTCTGTAGTTTCTGCTAGAATTGAGATGTAAATCTGGGATCTCTGTCTGACACAATACTTGTTGAAATCCCATGTAATCTCATAATATTCTCAATGTACAGCTCAGCTAACTTGTCAAGGTTGTCTGTTTTCTTCATAGCAATAAAATGCGATGTCTTTGTTAACCTGTATACCACAACCCAAACAGAATCATTACCTCTTAGTGTTCTTGGCAAGTCAGTCACGAAATCCATGGTAATATGATCCTATTTCCGTTCAGGAATGGCCAATGGTTGCAACAACCCTGCAGGTCTCTGATGTTCAGCCTTAACCTTCTTACATGTCAGATACTTAGCCACATAGTCAGCTATCTCCCTTTTCATATTGTTTTATCCGAAATTTTGTTTCAAGTCCCGATAATTTTAGTGCTACCGGGGAAGATATTGTATTTAGAACTGTGTGCCTCTGCAAGAATTTCATTCTTTAAAGTCGAATCACCAGGAATACAAATTCTATTATTGTATCTAAGTATGCCATCATCATGCAATTTTAATTATGACTCTCTCCCTTTTGACTTTTCTTGGATATTCAATGGATGAGGATCGCACTGTTGTGCTTCTCTGATTCTAGACAACAATAGAGACTAAATTTGTAAACTTGCAAATCAAATACCTATCTCTGAAGCTTCTTGTTTCCATAGACACAATTCCTCCATAGACTCCTAGTTCTTTATAATCAAACTGGCCACAGTAGCCTTTCGGCTTAAAGTATCAGCAACAATGTTAGCTTTGCGTGGCAAGTAGCTAATAGTACAATTATAATCATTCAACAATTCTAACCAACGTCTCTACCTCATGTTCAAATCTTTATGTGAAAACAGATATTTCAAGCTCTTGTGATCAGTGAAAATTTCAAACCTATTACCCTACAAATAATGTCGCCATTTCTTTAAAGCGGAGACAATAGCAATTAACTCAAGGTCATGAGTAGGCTAATTAAGTTCATAAGGTTTCAATTTTCTCGAGGCATAAGCTATCACCTTACCATTTTGCATCAACACATAGCCTAAGCCCTCTTTCGACGCGTCACTGTAGATCACAAGTTGTCAATTCCCTCAAGTAATGCAAGGATAGAAGCAATGGTTAGTCTTTTCTTCAATTCCTGGAAACTAGCTTCACATTTATCATCCCAATTAAACACAGTTTTCTTTTGAGTTAATTGAGTTAATGGCCCTGCAATTTTAGAAAAATCTTTAACAAACCTCCTTTAGTAGCCAGTTAACCCCAAAAAACTGCGAATCTCTGTAACAGTTTCAGGCCTTTTCCACGCCAATACTACTTCTATCTTTGTTGGATCAAAAGAATTCCATCCTGAGAGATTATATGTCCTAGGAAAGCAACCTGCCTCAGCCAAAATTCACATTTACAAAATTTAGCAAACAACTTATGTTCCTGCAAGGTCTGCAATACAATTCTCAAGTGCTGCTCATGTTCAGCCTCAGATTTTGAATATACCAGTATATCATCAATAAAAATTATAACAAACTGGTCTAGATATGGCCAAAACACTCTTTGCATTAAATCCATGAAAGCGGCGGGAGCATTAGTTAACCCGAATGGCAATGCCACAAATTCATAATGACCATACTTGGTTCGGAAGGCTATTTTAGGCATATCATCCTTTTTAATTCTCAGTTGGTAATAACCTTGCCTTATATCAAACTTGGAATATATTGTAGCACCCAAGAGCTGGTCAAACAGTTTCTCAATTAAAAGTTGGGGATATTTATTCTTTACGGTTACCTGATTGAGACCCCTGTAATCAATGCACAATCAGAGAAAACCGCATTTCTTTTTCACAAACAATACCGGTGCACCCCAAGGTGAAGAACTAGGCTAAATAAACCTTTTCTCAAGCAAACCCTGTAATTGTACTTTTAATTCCTGCAATTCAGGTGGGGCCATTCTATATAGTGTCCTAGAAATATGAGATGTTCCCAGCAATAAATCAATTACAAACTCTATCTCCCTATCAGGCGGTAAACCAGACAATTTTTCAGGAAATATTCCCGAAAATTCTTTTACAATAGGTACCTCATTCAATTTTAATTTATCCCCAAGTTTATTAATCAGATATGCCAAATATGCTTCACAACCCTTACCCAACAATTTAGATGCACTAATGGAAGAAATTATACGAGTTCCAATAGATTTACTGCTTCCAACAATTTCAATTACAGGTTGATCAGGTATTTCTAATTTTACAAATTTCCTTCTACAATCTAGATAAGCATAGTGCTTTCCCAGCCAATCCATCCCCAAAATGATTTCAAAGTCTCGAACGGGTAAGATAATCAAATCAGCAGGAAATGTGCGTCCCTCAATGCAAATATCACATGATTTATATACAGACTTCGTAACAAATTTTATGCCCACAGGAGTGCCTACTTCAATCTTATATGGCAATTTATCAACTTTTAAAGTAACAGATTATGCACACATAGGAGTGATAAAGGAATGCGTGGCCCCATTATCAATCAAAACTACAACCGAATGATTATTAATAAGAAATGTACCTTCTACCACTACGGTTGTCTCGGGGAGTTCCTCTTGGTCTAAAGCAAATACTCGAGCCTGGCCTCGCTGGGCTGGAACTGTACCTGTAACTCTGGTCTGGGCACCCTGGCTGGAAGTCTGTCCCTGAACACCTTTAAATTTCAGACAATCCTTGACCCGATGTTGGCCACTGCCACAACCTGTATACCTGTTCAATCTCTTCCAACAGTTCTCCTCAATATGACCCTTGTGCTGACAAAAGTTGCACTGTTGGTTTTGCCTTATAGAAGTGCCTCCCGTAAGAGCTTTGTATGTAGACGTAGCAGTACTAACCTGCTGAGATTTGGCTGCAACTGGTCTGGCTTGACTTTGTACTTGACTCTGAGCTAGCCTCGACAGTGACTGAGTCTGGACTGGCCCCGGATAACTCCGAGTTGGCCTTTGTTGCTGACCCTGACTAGGCGGCTGATACTGCCTCTAAAACCCCTGACTTTGTGACTAGTATATTACTGTTTACTGGGCTGACTAGACTCTGCCAATAGCTCTGCCTTACGTTTCTCAAATCTCACTGCTGCCTTAATAGCTGTGGAATAAGTAGTAAACTCCTGGGTAGACAAATTAAGTTGTATATCTCATCTCAACCCTCGGATGAATCTGTGGATCTTCTTACTCTCAGGCTACACTAATGCTGGCACATAACGAGAGAGTCTAGTGAATGTGGCCTCATTCTGGTCAAGGGTCATGTTTTCCTACCTCAGAGTTATAAACTCTTCCTTACGCCTCTCACGAGCCACCTCTAAAATGTATTTATCTCTGAATTCTCTCACAAAGTCGGCCCATGTATGCTGCACCGCCTCGGTGTCCCATCTCAATCTCACAGTGTGCCACAATTCTTCAGTGTTACCCTCTAGTAAAAATACCACATATAAAATCCTCATCTCATAAATGTATTCAAGAACATATATATCTTCTCAACTTTGTTTAACCACATCTCAGCTTTTGTATCATCTGTTTCCCCAAAGAAACTATATGCCCCATGATGCAAGAATTTGTCAAGCTGATTACTATTACTACTCATGGCACCACTACCCTCAACCCTGGCTCCCGAATTACCCCGGCCAATACCTATCTATCCTTGTTGTGTCATCAACTGAGTAATAGAATTGATTGTTGTGGCCATTGAGGTCGTAACCTGAGCATTAGTCGGTTCCTACCCCAGTTGATTATTCCCAACTGGCCTAACATTCTGTCTCGGAGCCTTTTCCGGCTGTTTCCTAGGTCTCCCTCTCCTCATCTCCGTACTAGAAGAGGCAAGTGTTATAATAGACAGATATATACATAGCACATAAAGATAACATGTTCACATTCAAGACATCTTGTGCACATAAGATAACATACAATTAGTCGGTTCCTGCCCCAGTTGATTATTCCCAACTGGCCCAACATTCTGTCTCGGAGCCTCTTCCGGTTATCTCCTAGGTCTCCCTATCCTCATCTCCGTACTAGAAGAGGCAAGTGTTATAATAGATAGATATATACATAGCACATAAAGATAACATGTTCACATTCAAGACATCTTGTGCACATAAGGTAAAATACAAAGCATTTAACACACAATATACTCTAAACTTGTCATATACACACAACATCATGCATTAGACATTTCTTATACTCGTTTTCATGCTAGCATGTTCTTCACTTAAACAATCATTCACTTAGATAATTTAACAATCACATAATTCAACTTTCACATAAGGACCTCTAGCCCATAGATCGAGAAACCTATCCCAGCTTATGCATTCAATTAGCTTTGAAACAACCTAAATGTAATGCCCCAGACCCAACCCCACGGTAAAGGTCAAGTCTGGATCCGACAAACAGACAGAGTCTCCTCTGTACTGTGGACTATCCAGTTACCTACACACAGTCAAAACAGCCTCAAAACAATACTCCAGTATTCACAATACATCCCATCCTCTAATATCATACATCCTTCAATACCCTAAGGCCATCCAAGCCTCATAACCTGGACAAATAGGGCATACAAGTATGCATTGACATAAGCTAATGAAATTCTAATTATAAGTCCAATTATCATACCACTCTGACTTCAACTACAAATTTTACTTATATAATAAGTCTATCACCAACTTACATTAGCCACACAAGCATGCAATCTAAAAGACAGTAAAGTAAATCATTAGTTATTACATGCCACTTATAACTACTAAATCATACAAGACTTTAAACTATAGTTACAATCCATCAAATCAAACATAAATACGTACAAGACCTCAAAAGGTCTCAAAATAGGACATAACACATCAACACACATCTTCACATAGTATCCAACCTCAGTAAGCAAACAGTCAAGGCAAAGGTTCAGTCTGCATTTCTTCTTCTTCTACCACAACCAACTGGGGTTCTACCTCAGCTTCTCCCGAAACATGTTAAAAGATGAATGAGCAACACAGTTGCTCAGCGAGTGAGGGGAAACAGTAATCCGGGGCGTTTTCGAAAATCAATTTGTGCGATGCAATAGTTAAGCACAAGAATAGAACTATACATTAAGGAAGGTATAAACAATTAAATAACACACATTAAAAAGGATACGATTTCGATAACCCCAAACACTCCAAGTCTTGATCTTCAATCGCGAACCTCGATCCACGAACCACGAACTGGATCAATGTGCCAACATAAATCCCAAACATTCCAATGGGTGTACTTTGGATGTACCCTGAAATCCTACGACCCAACACCCCTAACGATCTCCGAACCAGGCGAGTGAGAGACTAGTGCACGGAGATTGAATATCCACTGGCAAGCCCGCTGCCGCCCAAGAGATACCCAATACATCTGCCCCGACGATATGGTTGCGCAACCACTATGCAATGCACGCAAGTAACATTGACAATATAACAACAATATAATATATTAATACATGTAAGGGACAACAAAGTAGGTTGCCCTCGAAAACAGTTACAATATAAGCATTAAACGTGAAATAAACATATACGATCAAAGGGGTTAAGTTCCACAATATTCACAAAATCTCACCAAATGAAAAGACAACTTAAATAAACATCTATTAGTACTAAATCAATCACATAAAAGCCAATTACAAGCATTTATTGTCTACTAAAAATATTTGACTTATAGACGAAGCACTAGGTTCAATATTCCCAAACAAGCTATTCAACCCTTCTAATGACACTTTATGGCACCACTTGACGCTAGGAAAACCCAATTTTTACTACGTTAAGCATAAAAGTCGCGAAGGCCATGAGGTGTGTTTGAACTACAAGTACTCTAACCAACCCTCAATTTGGTGCCATAAAAGCACATTAAGCACCCTCATACCTATTAAATACTATCTATGACGTTCAAATGCACCCGGATTTACTTTTCATACAAAGCCCCTTTGGAATTTTAGCTAAATATGCAAATTTAGTCAATTTCCATTTAAACCAATCATATCTCACCATTAATCTATGTCCATTAGCACCTAAAGCACCTATGGATAGCATAGAATTAAACTTATAATTACATTTTAGTAAAACCCTAGAATTGGTATTATTCATCATCTTCAACAATGGAACATTTGCAATAAACCGATAAAGAAGCCATTAAACTACACAAATAATGTCACGCCCCAACTCGACCCCTCTTACAATCAGTCAGGACGCAACGGAATTTCGGCAGCATAACGACAGTAACATGAACATCAGGGCTCTAAACCAACCCTTAATAACAACATACATCAAACTCCACAAATCACCAACCAATTCCACAATCAAATTAACAACATACAACGCAACCGTTTCATACATTAAACATTCTTTCATCAACTCATTCATAGTTATGCACCTCCGTTCCAACTTAATACATAGGCTATACATACATTTCAAAATAGATTATACAAAACATTATTTTACAACAACTAAGATAATCACATGGCAATGACTCCTGCACTTAAGACTCATCCACATACGGCACATTTCCCTCTTCCGGAGGCACATACCCATAGTCAAAATCGGTAACACCTGCATGCATGCAATAATAGAGAGTGAGCTTATATAAATAAGCCCAGTGAGGATCCGATAGATCTCGAGCAAGGTCTACTAAACTCCTTGGAATAATCCTTTGAGTCAGTAAACACACAATAACATAAATAATACTATCATCACATAACTATATAACCATTCAATAAAGGATACTCTATTTGGTGTAGCTCCAAACGCCATCACGATCTCAACCATTCTTCTTATAACTCCCCATTATTCACGCACCCGAGGTACCTCACTAGCCCCTCCCTCCATGACACCTCCATCATGCGAGCTGGGGGTAGCCTCTGGCAGTCATGCCGTTATCAACCCGATAGCCCAACGCTGCCCGAGAGGTGGCACACACATACCAAGACTCCATAACAATCATCAATAATCAATCAATCATCAATCAATCATCAATCAATAATCGGGGAGATCAGCAACAAAAGTGCCCGATTCATGTACTCAATAATCAATCAATATAACATCAATATAACAATCAATATAACATCAATATTTTAATTAAACAACAAACAACTAAATTAGATGACAAAGTAGGCCATCTAACCGAACATGCATTAAACACACAATCAAACTCTAATTTACCCATCAACAACTCACAATTCAATCACTCAACCCACACCCAATCAACTAAGGCTCAATCTAACATTTTAAAGAAAGACAACCTAAACTTCAATTAATCATATCTTACATTCTACTAATCCAAACAACTCCAAATCAGTTTCAAACACTCACCCATTAACCATCTACATTAGCCCCCTTGGAAACCAACCAAAACACATCCAAATCATGCCCAATAACCCTAAAACCCTAAGATGTCATGGCTGAAATTTCTGGATTTTGGCACGAACATCACAATCAAAAATTCGGCATTACAACAGCGCTACCACGTAATTAACAAACTTTTAGAAATCGACGGCAATCGATTCCAATCAACACAACTCAATTTAATCAACTTTGAACAAATTAATCAAATTTAAATACCCGAAAAATAAAAATTCTGCTACAACCGATAAAAACTCGTAGTATTACAGCTAAATGATCCCTAGCATGCAAGGAGCAATAATCTAACATCAGATTACAATTCTAACGGTTCAAATTCCATTTATACGCAAAAACATAAAAATGACATTTTGAGATCTAGAATTTTTCTCTCACCTTTGATATGTTTTGATGCAAGAAATGTGTAGAATGGATGCCAAACAAGTGAAATCAAGCTTTGAATCACTCAATTCGGCTTTGAAATGCAAAATCTATGAGAAAAATGCTTTGAAAATGCCTTCATCTTTCTCCTCCAAGTAGCCACGGTTTTGTGTGTGTTTTTGGTGGTGTTTTGCTTTGTTTTTAATGTGTGTTGATCATATATTAAGCAAAGGTCAAATAAATAAAAGAAAGTCAAAGTGGAAACTAATTATTTTTAGTGTTTTCTTGATTTTAAATGCATTTTCTTGATCACCAAAGTTCAAAACAATTATTCAACACCCAAGCTAGCTCAAGTAAATTATTTTTAGGTGACAAGAAGTTTTACAATCAAACAATTTCACCCGAGTCGGCTTAAAACTCGATTTTCGCAAAAGTCGGTGTAAAAATCCTAATAAATTCCTAAGCTGATTTGAAATCTAATTTTATCAATCATAGGTCTATTAAAGTCTATGGACTAGGTCTAGAAGGGTTAAAAAGACCAGTTTCAAAATTTTAACGGACGTGCGTCCAAAACACTATTCACTAAAAATCGACGATAAAATTTCTGATCCCGTTTTTGATGAAAATTTCATGAATGCACACTTAGCAAGTATTAGGAGTATTGACATCAAAATTATAACTTTCTAGGTCCTATAGCACATAAACAGGTCATATGCACGCAAAACGAAGTATTGCACGTAAAACGAGATAAGCAGAAAAGTGGGGTTTCACAAACAAGGTCTCCATAACATGTAAACACTCTATTATAAAAGATTTTAGCATTATATAAGCTTATATTAACAAATCAAGAAAATCATAAACTTGGACATAAACTTTAAAATGTAAAAACATGCAAAAATTCCTCACCAAACCCTTGATGATGTTAGTAGGAGGCTTAGAAACACTTGGAACCCCTTGCAACTAGCTTGGATGCCCACAAATTGAAGATTGAAGATGTAATTTTTTTTTCTTTTCCTCTTGTTTGGCCGTCGGGTAGGGGAGGGGATATGGGGGGAATTTCTCAATTTGTTTGTGTGTTGTGTTGTAATTGTATGCTAATATGTGTATATAATGTATATATGTTATTATTTTGGGTCAAATGCTTCTAATTCTTGGTCAATGCTAAACCAAAAGCCAATTAAAAAGCTAACTAGCCCAATTTTAATGTTATTCAATGTTTTACTATTCACTCAAACTGAAAAATATTTTCTAAGCACGCTCTTCCAACACACAATGCTCAAAATCTCATTTTTTCTCATGGCACATGTAAGTCATATAGCATAGGAAAAATATAAATTCAGATAAATTTAACAGTTAAAAATCACTATGAATAGTAACTATGCCTAAAAGTAAGTAAATGTGCATTAAAATGCACAAAAAGTATGCAACAGTTAATGATAAACATGATAGAGGTCTCATGCGTCACATTAGGTAGTGGACTAGGCCTTCACGAGTTCGAACCACTTGAAAATATCAAGTTTGATTTCTCTCTCCCTACTCTATTTACATTCATTGTCATATATATTGCATAGAGTAATTATCTTGCTTTTGTGTGTGATTTTATTCATCATAATATCTCTTATTAAGTTGACTACATAAGGTGTTCGATAAATTATCTCAAAGAAGTTTTTGTGGGTTGTAGTAAAATTTTAAATAGCAATACTTTGCTATAATCTTAATTCACTCCCCTCTTAAGATTATTTACCACTAACAAGGATGTCTCACATATAAGGATCACACCAAGTACACATCCCATTAAGCTTATTGTGCCAATCATGTATTCACACAATCCAATATTCACGTTACCTTTTCATATTGTTTCATCTTGCTTATCATAGGTTCACTTGTCACATAGATATATTGCACTCATTCAATTCATTTAAATATTCACATTACAATATAGAATACTTAAAGAGTTGTAATCATACAACTTTACATTTGATTTAAAATAGAAATCACATAGTGCATAAAATTAATGCCTTTATCTTTGATAAGTCTGATCGATCAGATTGAGAAATTCGCATCAAGTCCAAGACATTAAGAGGTATGATTTCATCTTTTTATTACCTTGCAAGTCATTCTTATACATATAATAAATATCCAGTAAAATCATATTCTACAAATTCAAACTTGTTGGATCAAATTCTCATGTTGTTATTTCCATGCATGATATAAAATTATATACCAAGTTAAACAACACTTCACATTAAAGCATAGAGCACATGCATAATCAACATTATAAGGTGAATCAAGAAAAAACTTATTTTAATTATTTCTTTCATGACCTGGTGTTAGTGGTAAATAATCTTAAGTGGGTGGTGAATTAAGATTATAACAAAGTATTGCTATTTAAAATTTTACTACAACTCACAAAAAACTCATTGAGACAATTTATCAAGCACCTTATGTGAATAACTAGATAAGAGATGTTGTAATAAATAAGATCACACACAAGAGAAATATAATTACTCTAAACAATATATATGATAATGAATGTAAATAGAATAGGGATAAAGAAATCAAACTCGGTATTTTCAAGTGGTTTAAACTCCCGAAGGCCTATGTCACGCCCTGACCCAACCCCATGCCAAAGGTTAAGTCTGGGCCCAACAAACGGACAAAGTCTCCTCTGTACCGGAGACATTCTGAAAACATGTAATCATATAATTCAAGCCACAAAACAATAGGAACATCATTTCTAATTAAAATCAAGCTTCAAGGCCATCCGAGCCTTAAGCAATACAAATAGTTTAAACACATACAAGTATGCATTCACAAGACAACTTCTTTGCAAAATCGCTTATCATGCCACTCCATGATAGCATTGAAACATTCTTAGTGTTTAATACAACCATGCATCTGATCAATCACCCCCAAGCATGCAAAGTAGCTAGAAACATAAATATAAGTTATTACATGTCATAGTTTCATAACTTCTACTATAATCATCTATCTTTCAACTTGCATTTACATAAACATGTATATAGCACTTAGGCTACAAAATAGAACATAAAGTAGAACAAACAGGATCTCCACATGACAGCAAGAACCATAAATCCACCTCAAGCAATTAGACACTACAACTAAGGCAATGGATCAGTCTGGACCTCCTGTTCTTCACCCTCAACCAAATCTAGCTGGGGATCAACCACAGCGTCTCTTGAAACATGTAAGTGAGGTATGAGCAACCACTATTGCCCAGTGAAGGATAAAGGCCAACCGGGACGTGCAATGCAACATATGAAGCATTTAAGCAATGAAAGCAGTTTAAAAGCAATAGTAATGGCAAATAACCACATGTTTAAAAGGATAAGATACACTTAACCCCAGCACTCCAGAATTCTTTTGTCTTCGATCACGTACCACGAGCCACGAACCACGAGCAATGTGTTGGCAAATCCCCAATCACTCTAGTGGATATACTCCGGATGTACCCCGATAATCCTACGACCCAACACCCCTTGGCAATCTCCGACGAGTGAGGGAATAGGGCACGGAGATTGAATATCCATTGGCAAGCACACTGCAGCCCAGCCGATATTTAATACAACCACCCCTGACACTATAGTTGCACAACCACTATGCAATGCACTTATCAATGACAATATAACATTAACAATTGAAGAAATAAGACATGGAAGGAACAACAAAGTAGGTTGTCCTCAATACAATTAGAAAAGAAGCAATTTCATGTAAGCAATTAAGCAATTTACAAAGGGCATTTACAACATTCACATAAAACTAAACCAAAAGCTCCAGAACATCTTGAAAACACATTTAAACACTTAAGGAGTCATGACAAGGCTTTAGAAGCGTAAGACAATCGAATTTGCACTTAAACTCCTTTGTAACTCAACCCGTTTTCCTTCCAAACTCACGCTATTGTTCTAGATTAGTAAAAGGTCTATTACACGCTTCTAGTTAACCCCTTAGGCACCCTTAGGTCCCCCAAAGTCACGCAATTACCCACATTTCACCCGAAAGCCCCAATTTTTTCCTTATGACTTTGCACTACACGTACCTCAACCAGGACTCAAATGGAAGCTAGCAAGGCTTATTTAGAAACTATATAGCCTAGGAATACTAAATGTGGAGGCCAATTCAACCCGGATTTGCAATAACTCCGAAACTCATTTCTAAAAGTTGACTATTTCATGCTTTTATTAGGTTACGAGCAATTAATCCCTACGGGGCCTTTACACTACCTTCTTTAGCACCTAAAGCATCTATTAGAACCATTAATTCAAGCTACAGAGTTCGATTTCACAAAACCCTAGTTTCCTATCACTATTCATACCATACGATCAACAAGCAATTTCAACCGTTTAAACTATGAAACAATAGCATAAATTAAGTCTCTACTACTTGTATACAACATACATTAGCATATTTAAGCATTACATAAGCATTTGATAGCAAATCTAAGAATTCAAGAAAGTTATCACATTTTTAAAATGCAAAATAAGCATGCAAATCCCTCACCTAATGCGCGTAGGAGCTAAGAAAATGCTAGAGAACATGCTAAACAGCTTGCACCTAGCTTGGGAAGGCTTGGATTGAAGAATTGAGGAGCAAAACTCTTCTCTTTTTCCTTGGAGCTACTGTCGGGTTTCTCTGCTTCTTTTCAGCTTTTTTTTTTTTTTCTTTTGTGTTTTATGAGCTTAAGTTGCTTTATGTTGAGGGACCAAGTTAGGGTATGAAATGTCTATAAAATGTGAGTCTAGTTAGCTTGAAAACGAGTCTAATGCGCATTAATTAAGTGAGCTAACTAAAACATAAAGTTTCATTACGTAATACTATTCACTAATTTCAACCAATCATTTTCTAAATGAAGGCTCCTATCGCTTTAAGCTCAAATGCACAATTTTCTCATTCCTAAAACAATTATTATGATTTAAGAAAAATGTTAAATCATGGTAATTATGCAGTTGAAAAACGGAATGAATAGTAACCAAAGAAGATAACAAGTAAAGCACAGAAGAAATGCGCAATTAGTGGATGCAATAGTGCCTAAATGTACGGCAAAAATCTCGGGCGTCACAGCCTAGTCCACTACCTAAGGTCTTCTTCCCCTTAGAATTTGCAAAAACTCCACTAAAAAAATGCTTCTTCAAATGTTGGTGAAGCACAAACCAACTACAACAATCCTCTCTTGAGTCTATAAGAGACAACACAAGCTTTTTCTAGCATAGGTGAACCTCCAACCTATTATCCTTCTTCCTTTGAGTCCACAAAGGATTTTTTCATACTCTTCTCTTTGTAAGGATTCTCTCAATCCTAAACTAGAGCCCAAGAATGTATACAATACAAATGTTGAGTGTTTGAAATATAATACAGTGAAGTACAAACAAAAACTCCCCAATGAGTAGATAATACAATACAAATCTTTGAATGCTCAATAAATTTGCAAGTTATAGCTCAAGCTTGGTGTATATTGATTGAAATAAATAAAATTCAAAGCTTAGAATCAATATAGGATGTTTTGAAGATGTTGGAAGAGTTAGTTTGATGAAATGGGTTGGTTTTGTATTTATAAAAAAATGTTTTAACGGTCATAAAATGACTAGTTTTCAAATTTCTAACAAAGCTGGGCGAGTAGCTGATTGAGGAGTCGGTTGAATACATAAACTGACTTCTATTTACAAAACATTCTGTAAATATCGGTTGAGGACCCAGTTGAGTATGTTGACTGACATAAATAGTGCCAGTTTTTCAATTTTGCAAAATTTCACCCGTAATCTAATTTTTCGAAAGTAAAACGTTTAGGCACTTCAAAACCACTTATTCTAAAATATTTTCAACCTTTTTAACACTTCAAAACATTTTTTCAACTCTTTTGAAAAGATTAAAACCATTTTTTGTAATCAAGAGTTTAAAACACATTTTCAAATGAAAATACAATCTTTTGAAGATAAATTGTTTAAACCTTTAAAAGCATTTCTTCAAAAGATGTTTCAACCCATTTAACCTTTTAAAATCTTTTCAAAACTCTTGAGAAAAGATTTTAAAATATTTTTGAAAGATTACCAAGGGCTTGAATCATAAAAATGCATACCTAAGGCAAACGACATTTTTAAGCTGCTACCTCTTATGTCACCATGTCTCCATCCTTGTGACGCCACTTTGTATTCATGTCTTCAAGTATTGAATCTTAAAATATAATCTTCATTTCTTCAATTCTTCAAGACTTCATTTCTTCATGCTAGTAGTGAGCATGATCTTGCATTCTTTAAAGGCAAACATAAGTTTGCATTTTTTCTATCTTACATGTATTCTTTGATCAGTCACATATTCCTCTTTCATGCAAGATACTCTTCCTCTTTCAATACCAAGCATCCACAATATATTTTGGCTCATAATATCATTAGTACAATATAATCCACACAAGCCAAAACATTCAAGTACAATTTGGCTTATAATATATATACATTTAATACACATACCAACAAATGTGTGTTTGAGCATATAAACACATTAGCGCAAACACCCCGAATTTGCTTTTATGTGCAATTACATGTTTTGACTTGTTTAAATGTTATTTGAATTAATATATATGCATATGTGTGATTTACTAAAAGATATTGGGTTAAATGTGTATTTTAAAGTCATTTCAATAGTATTTTTGATGACTTTTCATCTTCTTTGACAAAACTATGCATTATACTTTAATTATATGAAATAATATGCCTAAATAAATGCTTTGTCATCTAAAATAATCCTACAATGGCATAATTGAAGTTAGAATAAAAACAAAGGCTAATTTGGACTTTTGTCTTTTAAAAACATATTTTTAGCCAACTTTGACCTTTTTTCTTGCTTTGACTTTGCATTTTAACATTACATAACACAAAAATCAGCCAAAAACACCACCATTTCTCACACACTCAGCTGTGTCCCTTGAGGAAGAAGAAGAAATAATTTTTCTAGGTTTTCAAACAAAATTTTGAAGAAAATACTTGATTCAAAGCCAAATCCTTCCATTCAAAGCTTTATTTTGCCTATTCTACTTGTGTTCTACCTATTTCTAGCCTTTCTTTGCATCAAAGGTGAGGGAAAAACTAGATCTTAAAATTAAAGTTTGTAATAAAGATTTGAAATAGCATATTTAGATGTTGTATGGTTATAATAGCTTGTGATTATTCCTAGATAGGTGTTGTAGACTAACATAGTGTGATTTTAGCTAATTTAAATGGTAACTTGTTATAGTTTTATTATATATGTTGTTTATTGAGTTTTTAAGTTAAATTTGTGGTTAATTTGTGTTTCATTGCTTGTATATGAGTTGTATATGCTTGAGTGTACTTGTATAGCACAGAATGGCAAGGTTATAATGCAAAAATGGCAAAAAGTTGAGTGGTTTGTTGGCTAAAAATTCCAGCCGCCTATGCATTGGGTTGTCGGGCTTGTTGGGCTTGTTTTGGATGTCTTTTGGGTTGTCCTTGAGGTGGTTTAGGTGTTTGCTTTAGTGGTTAAGTGATAGAAGAAGGTTCTAGGGTTGTTTGGTTGTTAAATTTTGAGTTATGTTGTTAGAAAGTTCAGGTTATGTTACTTTGAATTAATTGAGTGTTGTTTTAAGTTGTTTTGCATTGATTGTGTGGTTGGAACTTGAGTTGGTATTAAGTAGGCTCGGGGTTGGTTAAATGTTGAAGTATATGTTGAGTTTGGATGGCCTATCTTGTCATCTAACAATTAAATGCGAGGTTAGTTTTATCCTAAGTGAGGTTTAGTGTAGGGTATAATGGTATTAATGCATTATATGTTGTTAGAATTAGTTTGTAGGTTGCTAGAATTGTAAAAGTATTGTTTTAGCTTCTTTAGTTGCCAAAAGTATTGTTAGAGCTTGTAAAGATGTTAATGTGTTTAACTTGTTAATTGCATATTAAGTGTGAATGTCATCGGGAATCAACCTACTTTGTTGACTCCCTTACTTGTCTTAAATGCTTGTATATGAATACGTGAATGTTAACGAGAATGTTAGTGCGAAGTGTCGTGAAGGGTTGCAACCTTTAAATCAGACACAGTAGTTTGTGTCGTACTGAGCGGCATAGGGCTTGTCAAGTGATGACATAGTTACTGATGTTCTAATCCTTACCCTATATGGACGGAGAGTTCCATAGGGTTTGGGCCTTAGATTGGTTTACTTCTGGAGTATATTTGGTGAATGGGAAAGTGTTAGTGTTTGGTGGTAGAAGAACGACATCAATAGAACGAGTGTATCTTTGATATGTGATCATTTACTTAGATTTCCCGAGTTATTTATACTTGTTGTTTATATTGTGCATCATGATTTCCAAGTGTGTTTTCAAAAGTGGTTTTCATGAAAATGTTTTCAAAGTCTCCTATCTAACCCTCACTGATCTAGATGATGGTTAGCTCACCCCGCTTTTCCACCCTTTCAGGTGAACCGGATTTGGCGTATGTGGAATATGTGCTGCCGGATAACGTGGGCATGCCCGAGGCTTGATTTGCTTGCTTAGATGTCTCACATGTTGTCTTTATGTTTATGTTTATGTTTAACATATGAAAGACTTGAAGTTATGTAATATGTAATGTTTAGCTTACTCACTTTAGTAGTTTGTATAATGCTAGATTATATAGTCTTTCTTTTGGATATGTATATGTTGATAAGCTAGCTTGGTGTCTATTTTGAATATGTATATTATGGTTTGTCTTGAATGGTTGAGACAAAGGCATTATACTTTGTTTTAGTGTTGGTTGGTTGGAATATGAAATTTATTTGGTTACCTTGTGGTTTGTGAAGTGTTGTTGGTTATCATTTGTTTGAAGTTGAACAGGTTTAGGGTTCTGTTGTCCATATTACAGATGTTATAATATCGAAATTCTGCCGCGTCCTGACTTGATCGTAAGTGGGGTCGTGTTGGACGTGACAGTTATCACCAAAATCATACCTTTCGGCATAAGGCCAACACTTAGCACTTATTTTCAGATATTATGATCCTATAGAACATGAAGCGAGCAAAACGTATCAATATAGCAGCATGCCACAAACAAGTTTGATCAATTGGACTTATGTGTGACCTATTGCACTTACAAACAAGCTGGTATATATGCTTGATCGAATTGCTATATCATCCTTAAATGTTTATTTTTTTATTTTTATTTTTTGAATACTTGCTTCATCTCAACAATATCATTAATTCTCAAGAGGAAGAACTTTGAATCCAACACAAGGAATCATTTTTCTTGGCACTTAACATTAGATAAACAAGTTTAAAATAACACAACATGGTATCAATCATTCGACTACTCATCTCATTTTATGATTTATAGACATAATTCTACTCTATAAAAAAAGTCAAATATAACAAAAAAAATACACATAGTTTATATCTTATCATGAAGAAATTCCCAATTATACTTATCCAAATATCAAGATCAGTATCCCATATATATATATATATATATATATATACATTTACTAATTCAAAACTCCAAAAAGGATCACCATCTTCATAAAGTTCTCAAGCTAGCCTTACTTACCTTAATTGCATGTTCTGATCTCAAGAATACCTTGCCAAATCTCTTCTCTCTTTCAATAACTTCCAAGTCTACAAACCAAAATCATGTTTTCTCTTACTCTTTTCCTTAATTTCTTTTTTTTTTTCCTTCACAATCATGTACGAATTCATGACCAATTTTATCATGTTAGTCCCATGACTCTATAATTTGAAATAAAGGCATTATCAAAAACATATTGCCTTGGCATTGGATAGGAGAAGATCTATTGGTTCTTAATGAAGATACTAATTGTATCATAACTGCACAAATGTACCTTAAAACAAAAATGTCGTAGACTCGTTTACCCATTTGATATTTACCACTATATTCTCGCCAGTGATTTTGGAAAGACCACTAGAGCCTTTTATGGTATCACATAATACAACCAAGGGCCACTCACAGTATCTCAATCATTCAATAATCTGGTTGTAAGGATGTAAAAATGGAATGGATGCCCTCAAGAATAATCCACATGTATTTATAGAGAGGTGTTCCAATAGTTGTGTCCTTTCCAAATCAAGACATAACTCTTCTTTAAGATGGCTTTGCCTAAATGGTTGTGATTATTCACAACCAATAGGCCCATTCATGATACGGAGCCTCATGTGGCCGTCTGGGTCAAATGATCCATTTTTCAACATCTCTCACTTGGACACATTGGGAACCAAACCCAATAAACCTCTCTAAATTCTAAAAGTATCACTCTTGTCATACAGGTTGTATTGCATGAGATCAACGAGTATTACTCTCTTTATTGGGACTCGAGAGCACCATGTTAAGTCTCCATCAAACTAACATGGCAATATCCTTCTTGCAATAAAACAACAAAACTCGTTTATGCCTTAGACAACTAATCACATCAAATTAAGCATCTGGATCCCTTATGAGTATAGACTCAAAGCATGCTTAACCCTTAAATTGTCGAAACCTTAATGTAATGGACCTTAAGAGGGACAAATATTTATTTTGAAGTACTAGTAAAGTGATAGGTGCAAGTGGAATGATATTGTTGGATAGAAAAACATGGAGTCAAGTTCATTGTTACGTGTTATTCAATAGGATGAAGTGATTAAATTTTGAGAGTAAGTCCAAATTTTTATTACTTGCTAATTGTGCTATTTCAAAAACTTTTATTTACATATAATTGTTGCTGTAGAAAATTTATGAGGATTAAGAAGAGGATGCATCGAAGCAATCAAAGCAAAAGGCTGACACGACATGCTCTTGATAAGTCGGTGAATAAGAAGTTTCCTGATTGGTTTAGAATGCACATAAGTATTAGTATATACATATCATGCATATTTTTATGTAATTCTTTGTTATTACACTTCACATTTAATTTTAAGTTTTTACACTGGGAGCAAAGGATGTATCTAAGACGACGAGACAACTTGTCATTGGACTTAATAGATATGCAACATGCTATAAGGGTATGGTAATCAATGGCATCAATTTTTTTATCAAAGAACGGGACATGAAAAAGTAAGTCGAAACATTGGAGTGGTTGTCAAGTCATAGGCAACAAATTATTCATCTGTGCGAGATCAATACCCCGTTAATAGGGATATACATTTTTTGGTGAGTTGAATGACATAATTAAGCGTAACTATTTTGTTGTCATTGGGTTGATGTCACTAAGGGTGTAAAGAAAGATCAATTTGGATTTATATTGGTGAATTTCTCACGTTTGTCGCATACTGGGGAGCACATTGATCATAATCTATTTATTTTATCATCTCAAGCTCAACAAGTACTTTATGTACAAGATCTGAAATATCCTGAGTGGAAAGTGTAGCCATAAAACTAACAGTCCAAGATGCATTTGATGTAAGTGAATATCTTTCTAAAGGGTTATCACATATCATCTCTCAACGTGATCACGATTTTGAAAAAAATGAATAGGTCCAAACAGATGTAGATGAAGATATCTATGTGGAAGATTAGTTATACATCAGATTTATTATAATTTTGTTTGATGATGTGTATAGGGTTGGTTATTAATGAGTATTTCTAGTACTATTTTCTTCGATACATAATATTCTTGAAAAAACTTATTGAATTGCAAGCTTGTCTACCTTTGCTCTTAAGAGAACTATTTGTCTTTGAACATTGTCTTCTTGTGGTTATGACTCTTTTTTTCGGACGGTAATTCGTGTTTGACTTGCCACTAGAGGTGTGGCTAAAGCTGAAGGCATAGAAACTTAAAAATGTTCCAAGTTGTGAGGTTATACATCTCACTAGTTTTTGTAAAACTATATATAACCCTAAAATGTAAGAAAACAATAAGGATTAGAAAACAAACACTTTAAGAAGCTCAGATCAAATTTTATCTCTGGACATTGTTCTTCTCATTCTTCCATTTCTATTTCTCTTTGGTTTTGGCACTTCTAAGCTCTTAAAACACTCTAGAGTAATAGTGTATATTTTGTATGCATGAGTGATTGAGCTTAGGGACCAAAACCCACTATATATACATATTCTCTCATCAAGAATGTGAAGAGTTACCACTCTTTAGCCAAGTAATGAACTAATGAGTTTAATTAATGATAAGAATATAAAGAGGAAGAGTTTGGACCATAATGAATGAATTGTTACATTTATGACCACAATAAATGAATTGTTATCATTAATTCATTAATTGTTAACTAATGAATTTAATTAATGATAAGAATATGAAGAGGAAGAGTTTGGACCACAATAAATGAACTATTACCATTAATTCATTAATTGTCAACTAATGAGTTTAATTAATGATAAGAATATGAAGAGGAAGAGTTTGGACCACAATAAATGAACTGTTACATTATGACCACAATAAATGAATTGTTACATTCTCCCACTTGGTCCATACGTATAACTTGATATCTTATCTTAATCTCATTGATTATCTTTTCTTAAGAAATAAACACATGAATCATGGCAATAAGTCCTCCAATAACGAGTATTACTTTCCATGTATTACGATGTATTTAGTTCCTCAAGTGAATTTATTAATGTGGTAACCATACTTAATGAATAAACCCTATGTTTATTCTGGTCCATTACAAAAATATTTTTTCTCAAATAAGTTAAGGTGCACACATAAATGAGAAAACATCACACTATATAAAAGTTTCATTAAGAAACTATATGTATACAATTGCATAGGGAAACTAACCCCATTTTCTCTACATGATCCTTGACTTTCAATGGTGGCATGCCCTTAGTCAAAGGATCAACGATCATTAACTCAGTACTAATTGCTCAATGGCCACTTTCTTATCTTTTACACGTTCTCTTATGGCCAAATACTTAATGTCGATGTGTTTACTTCAACTCTAACTTTTGTTGTTCTTGGCCATAAAAACAGCAGCTGAATTGTCGTAAAAAATTCTGAATGGCCTAGAAATGGAATCCATGATTCTAAAAACATAAATGAAACTCTTAAGCCATATACCATGCAAAGTGGCCTCAAAACAAAAAATGAACTCGGCTTCCATAGTAGAAGTAGCAGGTAAGGTCTACTTGACACTCCTCCAAGAAACAGCTCTTCCAGTCATCATGAAAATGTACACTGATGTAGATTTGCGAGAATCAACACAGCCAACAAAGTTTGAATTTGAGTAGCCAATCACATCCAGATTGTCCGTCTGTCTATATATAAGCATGTAGTTTTTTGTTCCTTGAAGATACCACATAACTTTCTTTGCAGCTCTCCAATGGTCCATACCTAGGTTAATCTAATATCTCCTTAGTAGCCCCACAGCAAATGCAATGTCAGGTCTAGTGCAAACCTGAGTAGACATAAAGCTTCCGACGGTAGAAGCATATGGGATGTTTTTCATAGATTCCCTCTCAAAGTCATTCTTGGGATATTGGTTCAAATTGAACCTATCGCCCTTCACAATAGGAGCAACACTTTGTGAACAATTCTTCATCTGAAATCTCTCCAAAACCTTATTGATATAGGTTTCTTGTGACAAACCTAAAATTCCTCAAGATCTATCTCTATGGATCTTAATGCCAATGACGTAAGATGCCTTACCCATATCTTTCATGCCAAAATTTTTGGAAAGAAATTGTTTTACCTCATGCAGCAAATCCTTATCGTTGGTTGCAAGCAAAATATCATCCACATATAAAACAAGAAAACAAATCTTATTTCTACTAACCTTCTGGTATATACATTGATCCATGGGATTTTCAACAAATCCGAATGAAGAAATTATTCTATGAAATTTAAAATACCATTGACGGGAGGCTTGTTTTAGACTGTTTATAGATTTCTTAAGCTTATAAACCAACTGCTCACCACCACTAGAGGAGAAACCTTCAGGTTGTTTCATATAAACCTCCTCCTCTAGATCTCCGTTAAGAAAAGCTATTTTTACATCCATTTGTTGCAACTCAAGGTCAAAAGGAACTAAAGCCAAAATGATACGAAGAGAATCTTTCTTACATACAGGAGAAAAAGTATTTGTGTAGTAAATTCCTTCTTTTTGAGTAAATCCCTTAGAAATGAGTCTAGCCTTGTATCTCTCAATGTTGCCTAATGAGTCTTTCTTGGTCTTAAAGACCTATTTATAGCCAATGGCCTTCACCCCATTAGGTAACTCTACAAGATCCCAGACTTTGTTGCTCTTCATAGAATTCATCTCATCCTTCACGTCATCGTACCACAAATCTGACTCTTTGCAACTCATGGCCTGTAAAAAGGTTTCAGGATCATTTTTGGCTCCAATACTATTGTTAGATTCTTGTAGATACACAACATAATCACTAGAAATTGTTGATTTTTTTATCTCTAGTAGATCTTCTTAATGTTGTACCAACATCTCCCTGAGGAATTTGTGGTTCAACTTGTAGTTCAGGAGCTTGAGGAAACTTATGAATTGCTTGATCTATTAGAAGATTGTCATCAGCTTGTAGAACCTCAATGATTGGTTGCTCAACACCAGTTTGAACTTGAGGGGTTCTATGAACTATAACCAATCTTTCACTTGATGTGGAAGGTTAAGACTCTATATGATCATGTACAAGAACTATGTTTCTAAACCGATCACTCCCACTGATCATGTCATTCTCAAGAAACTTAGCATTTCTTGATTCCACAATTCTAGTAGTGTAAGAAGGACAATAAAATTTATAACCTTTGGATCTTTCAGCATATCTAATGAAATACCTACTAATGGTCTTTAGGTCCAGTTTGTTATCTTGTGGGTTATACATCCTCACCTCAGATGGACATCGCCAAAAGCACATATGTCCCAAACTTGGTTTCTAACCTTTCCATAATTCGAATGGTATTTTTTAGACAGCCTTGGTCGGAACTTGATTTAATATATACATTGTTGTCTTTAGTGCTTCAACCCACAAGGATTTAGGAAGATTGGAGTTGCTAAGCATACTCCACACCATGTCCAATAATGTTTGGTTTCTTCTTTCAACAACACCATTCTGGCCAAGAGAAACAAGCATAGTGTATTGGGAAATGATCTCATGTTCTTGAAGAAACTTGGCAAAGGGACCAAGTACTTGTCCATTCTCAGTGTATCTACCATAATATTTTACACCTCTATCTGATCTCACAATATGAATTTACTTTTTGCATTGGTTCTTAACTTCAGCCTTAAATATTTTGAAGACATCCAATGTTTTGTTTTTATTATGAGGAAAATAGATATACATATATCGTGAGTAATCATCAATAAAAGAGATGAAATATTTTTGACCATGTGTATCGATATCTGGATAACATATATCAGTATGAATGATCTCTAATATGTTCGAACTCCTATTAGCACCTTTCTTGGACTTGTTAGTCTGTTTACCCTTAATGCAGTCCACATAAGTCTCAAAATTAGTGTAATCTAGAGTACTAAGTACCCCGTCATTCACTAATCTCTTAATTCTTTCTAAGGAGATATGTCCTAATCTCAGGTGCCATAACATGGAGGAGTCCTCGTTAATATTACACCTTTTAGTGCTAGTGTGAACATACATTGAACTATAAGTAGCATCGTTTTGAAAGAAAATGCAATATAGACCATCAAACAAAATACCATTCCCAACACAATCAGATTTATATAATAAACTGAATGATGTGTCTTGAAAATTAAAGGAATATCCAAATAGTACAAGTCTTGAAATAGAAATCAAGTTTCGTGAGAAACTTGGTACATAAAAGGTCATTTCTAATCTTAAGACAAAGCCACTTCTTAAAGTTAAAACACAAGTTCCAATCGCCTCCATATGTAAGCCTATCTTGTTGCCTGATAAAATGCTTTATGCACTTCCCACTGGCTTCCTTAGGTTTTGCATACCCTGCAAAGTGTTTGCAATATGAATTGTTGATCCAGAGTCAATCTACCAGGTGTTAATATTAATATTAGTCCTATTAGATTCATAACAAACAAACGAGGTTAGATTACCTTTCTTCTCAAGCCATTGTTAGAATTTGGCACATTCCTTTTTCATGTGTCCCTTCTTTTTATAGAAGAAACACTTTGCTTCTTTCTTGATATTAGCTTGAGAATGTATTTTACCTTTCCCCTTCTAATTAACTTTATTATTGGCTTAAGCTTTGTTAATTTTGTTCTTCCCACAGTTGGTTACCAATAACGTACTGTCACCCTACTCTATTATTAGGCTCTCTTCTTCTTGAACACACATGGTCATTAATCCGTTGATTGACCATTTATCTTTATGTGTGTTGTATGAGATCTTAAAAGGGTTGTACTGTTGCAGAAGAGTGTTCAGAATGTAGTGCACTAGGAAGGATTTTGATATATCAACCTCGAGTTTTTTAAGTTGAGCCGCAATGTCTTGCATTTGCATTATGTGCTCTTGCACACCTTTCACATGTGTTAGTCGAGAAGAAAACTTCATTATTAGGGTGCTTGCCAGTGCCTTTTCTGAAGTAACCCACTGCTCGTCAATGGCTTGCAACAACTCTCGAACATTCTCATGTTGGTCAACAGAACCACGTATTCTAGCAATTATCTTGGTCTTCATAAACATCAAGCTGAGCCGATTGGATCGCTCTCATTGCTCATATAGCATGACCTCAGGTGGAGTACTTGAATAAGTGATTACAGTTGGTTTGTCCTTCTAATAGCATAATCTATATCCACACACCCTAAATGGAGAAGAATATTCTCCTTCCATATCTTATAGTTATCACCCCTAAGTTCGGGAATGTCACATCGGATATCCGAGAAACTAGCAAGCTAAGAAGTTGTATAGAATTCAAAAGCTTATGTCAAAATTTTAGCCCTATTAGTGTAAATTGCATGTTTTACCAATGTAAAACACAAAAAATGAATCTCATGACAAAAATTGTTTGTGGGCAAAATTTTTAATTCTACAAGATCCAAATGGTTGTAATGATAGAATTATCAAATTATGTACTTAATTTCATATTTTATGGGTATGAAAATAATTTTATTTTTTATCCTAAATTTTTACTTTATGATAACATTATCAAATAATATGATATTTTATCTTAATTAATTATATAAATATAATAAAAGTTCCTATAGGATAAAATTTATTATATTAAGTATAATTAATCACACTATTATGTCTAATTCCTCATGAGATCCTTATATATATATATATATATATATATATATATATATATATATATGTATATATAAATATATTAAAGATATTGTGGCTAATCTTTAATTAATTAATATAATATGGATCATTTAGACATTTCAAATTTTTATGCATAAAATTAATTTTTATAAGAATAACCTTAATTTTACATAATCAACAATATCTAAAACTAAATAATAGTTATCATATGTAAACATAATTTTCATAAATAAAACATAAATTGCATAATTAAATATACTATGCACTTAATTTAATTTTAAGCACAAAAATAAACTCATTCTAAAAGCATAAATTAATAACATAATATTCATGCATAATATGAGCATTTAACCAAAATTGCATAATTAAACATGAAACTTTGTCCTATACATTTTTTTTTTATCAATTATGCTCAAAGTTGGTTAAATCTTAATTCCGAAAGCATTTCCATTATCCAGAGCTTTCTGATCATATGGAACAAACAATTTCAGGCCATCTATAGATCAAAATTATAACTTTTCTTGGCTCACAGGCCCTGCTACTTTTCCTTGACTTTTCTTTGAAGAATATAACATTATTATATTTCATTCCTAAATTTCAAAAGCCATGTTACATTTAATACGCAGAGATGAACCTCATTTTTTTATCATGCAATTAACGAATCAGTAACCATGAGTTCATCTTCAATGCATATATCATTAACTATCAAGAAGACTGCATACAACATACGAACCACTTCGAATGGCAATGACAGATTCAAGAAATTTTCATTGTAATTCCTTAGTTTTACGCCATAATTTTTATATAAGCACGTTATGCTTCTAAGTATAGATTTATGCATAGATAAATGGTATTTAACTTCTCAATTTTGAATATCTCCAAGTATACATTTCTTGAATAAAGTTTCATGTATGGAGAAAACAAGCAAGACAGAGGTTGGGCATTGGCTCTAATACCAATTGTAAAACTATATATGACTCTAAAATGTAAAAAAACAATAAGAATCAGAAAACAAACACTTTAAGAAGTCCATATCGGATTTTATCTCCGGCCATTGCTTTTCTCCTTTTTCCCTTTCCATTTCTCTTTGGTTTCGGCATTTCTAAGCTCTTAAAACACTCTAGAGTGATGGTGTATATTTTGTATGCATGAGTGATTGAGCTTAGGGATCAAAACCCACTATATATACACATTTTTCTATCAAGAATGTGAAGAGTTACCACTCTTTAGGCAACTAATGAACTAATGAGTTTAATTAATGATAAGAATATAAAGAGGAAGAGTTTGGACCACAACAAATGAACTGTTACATTATGACCACAATAAATGACCTGTTACATTATGACCACAATAAATGAATTGTTATCATTAATTCATTAATTGTTAACTAATGAATTTAATTAATGATAAGAATATGAAGAAGAAGAGTTTGGACCACAAAAAAAGAACTGTTACATTATGACCACAATAAATGAACTGTTCCATTATGACCACAATAAATGAACTATTACAGTTACATCCATTAAGGACTCACTCTAGTGTTGAGATGGCCCGACCACTCAGGGGAAAATCATTTTCCTAATAGATGTTTCTTCTCTTTCAATGTTAAGAATGTATAGTCTGACCTTGAGACCATTTTTAATCATCTAAAGGGATAACACTTAACTCTAGCGTTTTTATGCTATGGATTTTCGCTAGAGATTCAACACTTTTGCCAGGAAAAGCCAAAATATGTTTTTGCAGAAATTGAATCTCTTTGTTGGGTGACATTAGAGAATCATGCCAATGTTTTCCTTGTGAATGAAATGGTACATATAACAAGCGAGCTCTTTACCCTCAAATTCAAACATGTGAGTGCCAAATGTTATTCTGCTCTATTGTTATGTATGAATAGATGGTAACTTTATCCCACAATTCAAGTACAAGTGAGACTCGAGGTGGAAATATGTGCAGAGATGTCTAAATCACGCATCCCCTTTTTAGGGACATATTTAGTAGGACTCTATTAGATTGAGGATGTAATTTGTGAGTCATGACCTTTTGTTAGTTCTTGTTCTAATAGACGACACCAATTGATAATAGTTTTGGAAGAGCCTACTAGAGCAAGTTTTAGCTCAACCCATATGAGAAATAATCGTATGGATTTACTTGATTGGCTTTCTACAAGACATTCAATAGTGAGATGACCTCGGACTACTCTGGGAGTTTCTCCGATGCTTAAGTGGTAAAATCATTACCAAAATGGGATGATTTCAAGAGAGATTTTCTATTTATGGAGAGGGGGCGGGAGGTCTTATTTGTATGATTTAGTATACTTTGTTACGATTTTGTACACTTT
This sequence comes from Ehretia macrophylla, assembly GCA_037974665.1. Classification (NCBI taxonomy): domain Eukaryota; kingdom Viridiplantae; phylum Streptophyta; class Magnoliopsida; order Boraginales; family Ehretiaceae; genus Ehretia; species Ehretia macrophylla. The sequence goes on along the minus strand of CM075776.1, from coordinate 68,017,243 downwards.
TGTATGGTTTGTGCACTTTTGTATAGTTTTCAATACTTTTGCACTCTTTTGTATGGTTTTGTATGATTTTGTACGATTTTATACATGTTTGTGAGTTTTTGTAAAATTTTGTATACTTTATACGGTTTTAGTACAAACTAGTTGGGTTTCCTCATAAGGTTATCATTGCAGCATCATATTATTCGAGCAACGATGAGTTGCAAAGTCAGAGGGGCTTGATAACGGATAATCATCATCAGTTTATTTTGTGATTTTGCTTAGCTTTATTGTAACCTTTATCTCCAAGTTTTACTCCTGAATTTGTGTATTGTTGTAAGTTATAAATACTGTACTTGGAGTAACATAAAAGCAATAGAGAGAAATATAATAATTTTCTCCAATTCCTTTCATGATAACGGATAATCATCATCAGTTTATTTTGTGATTTTGCTTAGCTTTATTGTAACCTTTATCTCCAAGTTTTACTCCTGAATTTGTGTATTGTTGTAAGCTAAAAATATTGTACTTAGTGTAACATAAAAGTAACATAGAGAAATATAATAATTTTCTCCAATTCCTTTCATGGTATCAGAAGATAATGACTAACGTCTTCTTTACTGTTGATCACGTTTCTTTTCGCTGCTCTATGGCCTGCTCATTCTCTTTTCCTACCTACAACGTCAAAGCCTTCGTCACTATTACTCTTGACCGTACCAATTATCTAAAATGGAAAAATCAGATCACTTATTTCTTCCAATTTAACGATCTCCTCAAATATAATGATGGCTTGTTTCCAAAACCGTCCAACTCTACTACTGCAACGACCTTCACTTCATCAACCACTATAACTGAATCCTTGTCCCCTTCCTCAACTCCTTCTATTTCTCTTGACGAATGGCTTTGTACCAATAGCTTTGTCACAGCTTGTATAACACTACCTTATATGACGCTCTAGTTCATCAGGTTGTGGATTATGACACAGCTCGTGAACTCTAGTACTCTCTTGAACAGTCATTTCTCCATCAATCCCTCGTTTGTTGTTCCTTCTTTCGCTCCCAGTTACGCTCCATAAAAAAAAAAAAAAGCCTGACCATTGTTGAGTATCTACAACAAATTCACTTTCTTTCCTCTTCTTTAGTGCCTATTGGTGATCATATTCCTGACAAAGATCTGGTTACTATAACGCTAAATGGTCTGCCAAAGTCTTATAGACCCTTTATTACCTCTATTGAGAACCTTAAGACTACTTCAACCTTTGTTCAACTCCGTGCCAAATTGCTCACCCATGAACAACGTGTACTCCTTGACGAGGATGATGGCTCATCTACTATTAATTCTTCTGTCACTGCTTTGACATCTCAAGTGCATAAAGCTTCAATCTCTGACAATGCACTAATTTCAGTTTCCTCTCCCCCATATAACTCATCCAAATCTCATCATTCTTCCTCTACCAACTTTATGTCACATCAATCTAATAATGTTTCCAAGTCAATCCATCTCACAATTCTTCTCAACAATACAAGGGCATTTCACATCTAGATGTCGCTATCGATATGCACTACCCAAAAATAATAGTGCACCACCTCAATACGCTAGGTATCATCAATGCCAACAATCTTATCCACCACTTCTTCCTACACATGTGCCATCTTCTTCTTGGATTTCGGATTCCGGAGCCACGTCCCCCTATATGACCTCTGATTCAATGTTCATGCAATATATACAACCTTATGCTGGGTCAGACCATGTTCTAATTGGTGATGGTAAGTCTATTTCCATATCTAGTGTTGGTCATTCCTCATTCTCACACAATAATCATACTTTCTCACTTCGTAATATTTTACATGTTCTTAAACTTACCGGTAATTTACTCTCTGTTTCTAAATTTACTCATAATAATGGTGTCTCATTAGAATTCTTTCCCTCTAAATGTGTTGTTAAGGACCTCCGCACTGGGAAGCCTCTTCTTCAGGGCCGCATTGATTTCAATCTTTATACTCTTCTAGTTTCGTTTTCTCTAGTGTTCAGTTCATCCATTGCCTTCACTGTTACTAGAGTTCCTACAAGTCTTTGGCACAATCGCCTTGGCCACCCTTCGAAGCCAGTTATGTCGTCTCTTCAATCTCAGCAGTTTTTAGATTTTTCTGATTTCAAGTCTATTAATAAAACTTGTATTGCCTGCATATTAGGCAAGAGTCATAAGTTACATTTTTTACCTTCAACTAGTCTTTCTCAATTTCCGTTAGGGTATCTCCAATGAGGCTTACTATTCACAAAATCTTATTATTTTTGGTAATTTTTAGAGACCCCGGTCTCTATTTTAACTCAAATCTCCAATGGGGTCCACCACTTTTTAAAGATTTGAGTTAAAATAGAGACCCAATTTACTTTTTTGATAATAAATTTAGAGACCCAAAAGTGATTGGGTCCCTATTTTGGTGTAAATCTCTAAAAAGTGATGGATTCCATTGGAGATTTGAATTAAAATAGATACCCGGGTCTCTAAAAATTACAAAAAATAGTAAGTTTTTATGAATAGTAAGCCTCCTTGGAGATACCCTTAGAAGTCATCATTGTGATGTTTAAGGTCCTTCCCCTATCAATTCTTGTTCTGGTTTTAGGTATTTCATCTTGTTGATTGATGAATACAGTCGCTATATGTGGTTGTATCCTCTCAGGAATAAAAGTGATTGTTTTAATTCATTTGTGCAGTTCAAATCCTTAGTTGAAAATTTATTTTCTTCGCACATTAAATACTTTCAATGTGATGGTGCAAAAGAATTAACACAAGGTTATTTAGCCAACTTTCTAACCAAACATGGCATTCAATATCATATATCATGTCCTTACACTCTGGAATAAAATGGATTTGCTGAACATAAAATTTGCCATATCACTGAGATAGGCACGACTTTTCTATTTAATGCCTCTTTACTAAAGCAATTTTGGCTTGAGGCTTTTACTACTGCTGTATTTTTAATTAATGGCCTGCCTACTCCAGTTTTCCATCATCATTCTCCATTTTTTAAGTTGTATGGTCATCCTCCTAATTATAAGTTTTTACATGTTTTCGGTTATCAGTGTTTTCCTCACTTAGGTGCCTATAAGTAGGACAAACTTAGTACCAAATCTACTCTCTGTGTATTTCTGGGTTATAGTGACGATCGTAAAACTTACCGTTTCTATAGTCTAGCTACAAGGTGTGTATATTTCTCCCGTCACGTGATTTTCGATAAAACTACTTTTCCGTTTCAGATATAGAATCAATATCCTCAAAATTCGCATGCATCACCATCACGCGTACCGCATCCTACTCCATCACAATTACCTCTCAGCTTATCTGATTCATTCTCATCTCTATCTCATTCTTTCTTTTCTTCAATGAATGGTCCCATTCCATAACCTTCACTCAACTGTGTTCACACTTCCTCAAGTTCACCTAACCCTTCATTAAATACTCAAGTCCCACATGTTTCTCCTAGGATTGTGGCACAAACAGACACATATCAAGCACCACAAATTACTCCTATGTCACCCATATTCCATGTGGACCCCACTGACCAAACATCCTCAACTTTAATTTCTTTTGACCCCACTGCCCAAACACTTTTAGCCTCAACTCACATGAATTCCAAAGCTTTAACATTGTCATCTACTCTATTACAATTAATTCACCAAATGTCACAATCTAAATTCCCAATGGGCGCCGCGTCATCACATGGGTTGTCCTCCCCTTTAGTCTACCTAACGCCAGTTTTTCACTCTCCTATTCGCACGATAGGCTCTCCTATTCAATCTCAGCTGAACCCAGTACTTAGTCCAACACTCAATGTCAATTCTCAACCTCTAGTTGCGTTACCTATTCCTGTGGACCCACTTGCAAGCTCATCTCATGAATCATCATCACTTGATCATCAACACTCTTCACGGGCCCCTATCCCCACTATGTCACATCCTGTTTCTTCCTCTAATCTTAACCCAATGGTCACTCGTTCCAAGGATCAGACACGTAAACCGAAGACCGACTTAGACTTTATTGCTTATCACACTTCTGAGTCTTCTTCTCCTCTAAATATACCTAAAACTGAACCACATACTTATTCTCAAGCTCGCAAATTTCCACAGTAGAGGGCTGTTATAGTATCTGAATATAATGATCTTTTGCACAATGGTACCTGGACTTTAGTCCAACCGATAACAACTAACATTGTTGGATGTAAGTGGTATTCCGAATCAAGCGCAAGTCCGATAGAACTATTGATCGTTACACAGCACGCTTGGTGGCAAAAGGTTACAATCAGGAATAGGGTCTTGATTACACGGAGACATTCAGCTCGGTGGTCAAGCCCACTACTGTTCGGGTCATTTTATCAATGGCAGATTCAAACCGATGGGAGATTCAGCAACTTGATGTTAATAATGTTTTCCTGCATGGTCTACTCAATGAAGATGTATATATGATGTAACCTCCTAGCTTTGAGCATCCTGTTTATTCTCAGCATGTATATAAGTTGAATAAAGCATTGTATGGGCTTAAACAAGCTCTTCGAGCTTGGTCTCTCGCCTAAGTAGTTTTCTTACTCAACTTGGGTTCACTACTTCAAAGTTGGAATCTTCTCTTTTTATCTACTTTCATGGCTCAGTCAGTATCTTTGCGCTAGTATATGTCGACGATATTGTTATCACTAGAAATTGTTCTTCTACCATTGCTGCGACTATTACCAAACTTAATCATCAGTTTGCCTTCAAGGATCTCGGCAAGCTCTTGTACTTTCTTGGTGTGCAGGATCATTCATTGCAGGATGGTCTATTATTATCTCAGAGGCAATACATTGTTGACTTACTAGCTCATACCCAACTTTCTGAAGCCAAAGTTGTTGCCTCTCCAATTGCTCTGAATCAGCAACTTTCTCAATTTGTTGGGGACCCCTTTTCTGATCCCACTTATTATCATAGTGTTGTGGGAGCTTTGCAGTAGTTGACGCTCACACGTCCAGAAACTTCGCTTGCTGTCAATAAGGTCTTTCAGTTTATGCATCAGCCTACCGAGACTCATTGGTTTGCTATTAAACGTATTCTCCGATACCTCAGGGGTACACTATCACATGGCCTCTATATTAGACACTCTACCGATCTTGCTCTACATGCCTATTCAGATTCTAATTGGGCTGGTTGTCCTGATGATTGTGGCAACACACATGGGTTTTGCATCTTTTTAGGCACCAATCTCATCTTTTGGTCGTCAAAGAAACAGACCACCACAACTAGATCTAGTACGAAGGCAGAGTATAGGGCTATTGCTTATGCTACAACATAAATTTGTTGGCTTCAATCCTTACTTGTTGAGCTTCGTCTACTCTTGGCCGCGCCTCCGACACTTTGGTGTGACAATATTGGTGCAACGTATCTCACTGTCAATCCAGTCTACCATTATCGCACCAAACATATTGAGGTAGATGTTCATTTCGTACAGGAAAAAGTGGCTGCTAAACAGTTGCAGGTTTGCTTCATATCGACTGTTGACCAATTGGCAAACATCATGACTAAGGGCCTTTCGATCTCTTGATTTTCTATGCTTCATCTCAAGCTCACTGTTTGTGATTTGGTTTCGCTTGAAGGAGCATGATAACAGATAATCATCATCAGTTTATTTTGTGATTTTTCTTAGCTTTATTGTAACCTTTATCTCCAAGTTTTACTCCTGAATTTATGTATTATTGTAAGCTATAAATACTATACTTGGTGTAACATAAAAGCAACAGAGAGAAATATAATAATTTTCTCCAATTCCTTTCACTTTTGCAGTAGCTGCTCTTTCATCAGGAGTCCATGACTTCGACCAAAAAAAATATATATATCATGAGTCCATGACTGTCTATAGTCTGGTCAGTGGTTGAATGTTTTCTTGCCAAATGGGTGAAGATATTTTTCCCCTCATCGAATAATTTTATTTTCAATTATCTATTTCGCCAAGACCAAAAAATTTTCCGTCAGTGTTTCTAAAATCCACGCAAAATAATAGAATTGGATTTGTAAAATCCAAAAAAAATGTGATAGAATTGGGATGCCTGGCTGGCGCACATGGGAAGAGGTTTTGGGGCTAGGAGACATGCCCAACATGTCGCCATTGCACATGGTAGTGGGTTGGTTGGCCCCTAGACTGTATTCTCTGTTCCAATAAAGCGTAGCACATATCTTTTCCTTTGTTTTTGACTTTTCCCCCCTGCTAGCTAAAGAGAGTTGGGCAGATAGCTGACTTTTGGCCTTTTAGTTTGGCAAATTCTTTTTTCCTTTTTTCTTTCAAAGGGAAAATTAAACATACAGAAGAGAGAGAAGAAAGTACGTCCAACTGAAAATTTTCAAACTAATGCACCACTTTGGTCTCTTATATTTGTTTAGAATGAGTATTTTTTTATACCACTTAAGTGATACATCACCTTTCTCTATATCTTTAGAGTCTTAATATATAAAAAGAATTTTATACATAATTTTTTATTATACAAAGAAAAAATAAATAATTAAAAAAAAAAGGAAGAATTAAACATTACACGATAACATTAAGCATAGTCTTTTAGAATACTAATTTCCGAAACAACTGTTGACTAACAAATTTAGTAATATTCTATCATCCAATTTATGCAATTTTGAATGAAAAACAGTTCTAAGTCCACAAGTTGAATGAAATAATTTGTTACTAATTTGTTGTTATCAAATGTTCTAAATTGAAATTACGATTTCAGTCTCTATTATAAATTTAAAAAAAAAATTAAAAAAAGACCGTTCTAAACAAGAATAAAGGGAAAAAAAATTTAAAAAGAAAGAAAGACGGCGGTTGCAAAAATTAAGCCACAAGCCTTGTTTTTTATGGCTGAGAAAGGACCTTTCTATCATTAAAGTCCTGGACTCTGCAGTGGTAATCATTCATTGCACAGAAGAAAATGTTGTATTATAATAGCGTTGCTTCGGATTGACTAGTTGGGGGATGAAAATTTAGGGGGTAAAGCTACAGTTTTTGCGATTGTATCACGCTGGAGAAACGCGTCAATAGAGCTAGTCGAGACTTAAAATAGATTTGGCACCCATTTTTCTAGGCAGAAAGAATGGAAAGGAAATAATGCATTGATTCTTATGTTTGATTTTAATCATCATCACTGATTATTATATGCCGACCTTAGCATAATGATTTCTATTACTTCCACTCTAATCATGAGTATCATTAAATAAAAAAGATAATGGTGATATTTTTTTTTTTCTTTTTTCATTAGCAGGGACTCACCTAAAGTGTAAGAATATATTAAATTTATCTTAAAATTACAGTAATATAATAAAACGCTCTAATAAAAGACTGGTATTCAAAACCTTTAAACCATGAGCTAGTACCATTAATACCGAGACTTTGCATACAGTATAATGATTCTCTTGTCAAGGTGGCAAGAAATGGAAAAGAAATTTAATATACAAAAATTGTGATTTTTACGAATGCATGGTAAGAGGGTTTACCTTCAACTCAAAATCTTTTCAACTCTAAATGCACTCAAATGAAAAACTACTATGTCATTGGTTCTTGAAGATCATAAACCGTAAGAAATTGTGGAAAAAGTGGATTTTATGTTACAAGTGAGAATATACAATAAACCACTAGTAGTATCATATATCTATGAGATGAAGTTCATTTTTCTCCCAAGTATGGTTTCACATTTGCTCAGGGGCAGCACCAAGGGGATTGGGGCCGACCCCTCCAAGGTTTTTAATTTTTTAAAAAATATTTATATAGTATTATTAAAAAAATTACAGCGTCCCATTTTTTTTATAAAAAAAAAAAATTATGTAGTATCATTAAAAAAAATATTCTAGTTCCCTCAATATTAAATTTTTAGTTTCGCCCTTAATTTGTTGCAATATTTTTATAGTTTTATGATATTTAAAGAAAATTAGATTGTGCGTGTTCCACATAATTAAGAACAGATACTCACCATTTTCAATGCAAGTAGATTGGTTAAGTTAAATTAGAAATATATTTATATTTTTTAATAATCAGAATTATACAAGTTAATGGTGAAGAAGATACATAATAGTACTACCTGCATACCTAGCTAAGAAAAGCTCAAGGATGATCAGTGAGTGGGGACGAAGGTAAATTATTTGCAGCATGTACGGTTCATGGTTGTTTGCACATATAATTAAGGACAGCCCACGAGCCATTTAGAGGTTTGCGCACACAATTTTTTGCTAATAATAATATATACACTCAAATTGTACAACCAAAATTACTTCTTAATAAAAATTCTATAAGTATAACATCTTTAAATTAATACTCAATAAATTAATAATTTCTTTTAAATAATAAAAATATTCAATCCCGATTTAGTACCAGTGTAAAAAATTAATAATTTTGATAAAATTATAAGATAATACATTTAAAATATTTTCTTTGTATTTTATTTACCCAAATATTTCACAAATTAATAATTAGCTAAAAATTACATAATAAATTGACTACGAGATTAAAGAAACTTATTCTAATCCTAATCCTGATACGAGATTAAAAAAACTTATTCTAATCCAACTAAACTAGATTCTTATATTTTATTCTCATTAAACTTTTCTATTTGTCTTTTCAAATTGGTCTGAAAAAATATTAGTCACATTTCAAAAAAGATACCATAGATATAATATATTTATTATTAATGCAAAAAAGACTAAAAATATCTCGATAAATTAATAATTATTAATTTATCGATAAATTGATATCTCGCTAAATTAATATAATTTAGTGGTACCAACACTATTAATTTAAAGAAGTTATACTATAGTTATACGTGACACATGTATTTGTACATTCTATTTTTCGCTAACAATATCACTCAAATTGTGTCACCAGAATTATCTCTTAATCAATATTTATGTAGCTTTATATATGTGATAAGTTTCACGTGTAAATAAGATCTATTTTAGATATAAATTCATAATTTTTTGTTCTATGAGAGTTAAATACATAATTTAGTACTGATATATAAACAACTTTTTCATTGGGGGCTAAACTAAACTTTCAATTTAAAAATGCTTATATTATTTTCTAAAAATATAATTTTAACTCACTTCTTAATAATTCTCTCTTATAGTTAGTGGAGACTGCAATCGCCACTGAACCGCAATTATATCCGCCCATGATCCATTTGATTGGAAAAAATAATGATATTACATTTGTCATATAAGACACAAAAAGTAAATAATACCATGTAAAAAAAAGGATAAAGTGCTCCACACCTCCCCGTGATTTATCATAAGTGTATAACCCCCCTCCCCCCTATGATTTCAAAACCACCAAACACCTCCTTTATGGTTTGTTAAACTAAGCACACTTGCCCCTTGTGAAACCCCAGTTTTCGTCTTTACCTTGATTTGAGTGCCTTTGCCTCGATTTGCGTGATTTAACCTGTTTATGTGTTATATGAGTTAAAATGTGTTAAATATGTGATTTATATTCCTAATACATGCTATGTGTGCATTCATGAAATTTTCATTTAAAACGGCATTGAAAATTTTATCGCCGGTTTTAGTGAATAGTGTTTTGAACACATGTCCGCTAAAATTTTTACAGGGGTATTTTAAATGTTTTAAAACCTAGTCCTCGGGAATTAATAGACCCATGTTTGATTAAAATAGATTTGGAATCGGTTTTGAAATTTTAAAGGTTTTTACAATTTCTTTTACGAAAATCGAGTTTTAAGCCGATTCGGGTGAAAATATTTAAATGTAAAACTCTTTGTCACCTAAAATATATTGTCTAGAATTAGTTTAGGTATCAATTTAATATTTGAGCAAGAAATAGTCAAGAAACTAAATTAAAAGACTAGAAATAATTAAAAGACTAAATAAAACTAACTTTGACCATTTTAAATTTGTTTGACCTTGGCATATATGCATCAACACACAATAGAAAGCTCACAAAACACACTCAAAAACACTCACCTGGCCGAGAGCTCCATAGGACAAAAAACCAAGAGTTTTCTTCAAGTTTTCAAAGGCAATTTTGCATTAAAAGTTGGAATTCAAGGTCAATTTTCATCAACCAAAGCTTGATTCCACCTCTTGAGCATCCATTGAGCATCTTTCTAGCTTTATAACACATCAAAGGTGAGAGAAAAATTCTAGATCTCAAATGTCATCTTTTATGTTTTTGCGTATAATTGAATTTTGAACCGTTAGAAAGTTGAATTGATGTTATATTATTGCTCAGTGCATGCTAAGGATCGTTTATATGCGTTTATATAAGATTTGAACAGTTGTAGCATGAATTTTTATTTTTGGGTATTAAAAGTTGAGTTGTTGGCTATTTGTTGAATATTTTGAACTGTAGTGGTTGGAATCGATTGTCGTCGATTTGTAAAAGTTTGTTAAATACGGGGTAGTACCGTTGTAATGCCGAAATTTTGATTGTGATGTCGGTGTGAAAGTCCGAAAATTTCAGCCTAGGTGCATTGAGGTTTTAGGGTTGTTGAGCTTGATTTGGATGTATTTTTGTTGGTTTACGAGGTGGCTAATGTAGTTGATTGCGTGGGTAAGTGATAGGAACTGGTTTGGAGTTGTTTGGATTAGTAGAATGTAAGTTATGATTATTAGAAGTTTAGGTTGTCTTTCTTTAAAATGTTGATATATGCCTTTAGATGATCGGGTGGTGTTTGAGTGATTGAATTGTGAGTTGTTGATGGTTAGATTAGGGTTTGGTTGTGTGTCTAATGCATGTTAAGTTGGGTGGCCTACTTTGTCATCTAACTTAGTTGTTTAGTTGTTAATTGATTAATTGATGTTATGTTGTTGAAATGTTATTAATTGATTGATGATTAATTGATTATTGATTATTGATTATTGATTATTGATTATTGATGAACCGGGAGATAGTCAACGGAAAAGGTTGTCCTCATGTGATTGAATGTTTATTATTATTGCTGAGTCTTGGTATGTGTGTGCCACCTCTTGGGCAGCATCGGGCTGTCGGGTTGAAACCGGCATGACTACCATAGACTACCCCCATCTCGCATGACGGAGGTGTCACGGAGGGAGGGGCTAGAGAGGTACCTCGGGTGCGTGAGTAATAGAGAGTTATAAGAAGAACGGTTGAGATCGTGATGGCTTTTGGAGCTACACCGACTAGAGTATCATTTATTGAATGGTCATTATAATTTATGTACTTTTATTATTATTGATGTTTATTGTGTGTTTACTGCTCAAATGATGATTTTCAAGGAGTATAGTAAATACTGTTAGAGATCTATCGAATCCTCACTGAGCTTGTTTTATATATAAGCTCACTCTCAATTATTGTATACTTACAGGTGTTACCGATCCAGATTATAGGTACGTGCCTCCAGAAAAGGATAATGTGCCACATGTGGACGAGTCTTATATGCCAGAGTCTTGTCCTTGATATCTGATATTGTACCTTTCGTTATATTGTATATTAAAACTAGTTGGTTTGTATTTATTTAGAAGTTTATGATATATGAGATGTTGTAAAGATAATTGATTAAAAGTTGCTAGTTTAGTGGTCCCGTTTTTGGAATATGATTAGCCTACTAGATTGGTTATAATCTATTTTGGGAATGCATGTTATATAGTAAATGTATGATGTTGGAACGGAGGCGTATAACCTATGGATGCAATGGTAAAGAATGTTTATTGTATGTTGTGGTTGTGTTGTTAATTGTTGAATTATTGTGGAGTTGGATGTATGAGTTTCGAAGAGGTTGGTTTAGAGCCTCGATATCCGGGTTATAGTCGTTATACTGTCGAAATTCCGTTGTGCCCTGACTGATCTTAAGGGGGTTGAGCTGGGGCGTGACACCCCTTCCCCTCCTTTCCGTCAATATAGCTAACAAAACTATACAAAAAGACTTAAGTGTCCTTAAAAAAAATTTCTTTGTTATCTTTTCTCCTTTATATATATATATATATATATATATATATATATATATATATATATATATATATATATATATATACATGTACATTATAAATTTATATACACACATATATATGTTAAACTCACATACAAACAAACACTATAAGAAAAACTGGAATTTGGGACGGCCAAAAATCCATGGCCAATTTGGCTCCAAAAGGGTCAAGGCAACGACAAAGAAACTAAAATTGTCCGTCGCCAAAACATCATCGCCAATTTGGAGTGTCGTTTTCAATTCATCTCCTTTGGCGACTAAATTTTTTCTGTCTCCAAAAATCATCTCCAACCACATTTTGTCTCCAAATCGACTCCAAAAATAGTGATCGAAAAATTGTCTAAAAAAATAGTCATCGCCAAATCGTCTCCAACCACATTCTGTCTCCAAATCGCCTCTAAAAATGGTCATTGCTAAATCGTCTCCAAATAATATCGTCTCCAAGCACATTCCAACCCCAAATTGTCTCAAAAAATTATCATCTCCAAATCGTCTCCAAAGATGGTCATTTCCAAATCATCTCCAAATAATTTTGTCTCCAATTCATCTCCAACCTACTTAGTCTTCATTCTGTCACCAATCATTAAATATTTATTTTATTTTATGGGCAATTTTTATAATTAAAAAATAGATTTAAAAGTTTTTTCAAATCTCAAATTAATATAAAAAAAATTAATTTAAATTTTAATTCATTTAAATAAAAAAGTATATAATCTAACATTTTAATTTACAATAAAAACATAAAAATCATCAATTTAAAACTACAGACTGTTTTATTATCTTAACAAAACATTCAACGGAAAAATTAATCTTTAGTTCCATAACTAGTCGAAGGTGAAACCTGTTGTTCAGGTGGAATCAACATCATTTTCATGAGGAGTACGATCTATGCTTGATGTTGACAGAGTTGTTTGTTATTTTCTTGTTGAAGTTTGCGTAGTTCCTCGTTCTGTTGTTGTTGATTACGCAACTGCTTGTTCTGTTCTTCTTGCATTTTACGGAGTTGTTCATTCTGTGTTTCTTGTCTATGCAACTACTCGAGATGGTCCATGATCTGCTTATGCAAGGATAATGTTGCTCTAGCAATAGCCTCCCGGATCTCATGATGTATGATATGACGTCTAGATGGCAGGACAGTATGTGCAGATCCCACTGAACCTTGAGCCCCAACCTCGTAGACACGGCGTCTATTTAGTTTGCCGACAGCCTGTGAAAATAGTGTGTCATAATCTATTGGCGTGGTTGCTGAATCTTCCTCGAATGACTGCGTGGCCTACTGGACCAATTCATTATAATGAGCCTGAAAAAAAAATAACATTATAAGTTTTTTTGGGGTATAACATAAATGTGATATATTAATAATTATTTCAAATAAAATGGCATACCATGGTTTAACATAAATGTGATATATATATATCAGAAAACACATAAATCCAGAATTTCCGCCAGAAAATATAAAAGTCACTTCAAGTCCATTGGACAGAAGTATAACCAGAAGTATGGCAACAAACCATACACTTCCCATAAGAAGAAACATTACCAGAGGTTTCCACGAAGAAATTGGAAATATCAAAAAGATATTAAAAAAGAACAGAAATCCACAGGATGCTTCAAATGTGGTAAGTCAGGACATTTTGTAAAAGATTGTAGAATCAGATCACTAATTCACAGTTAAAGGAACCAGGACGGATACGATAACAAGAGCCATAACAGAAAGCGGAATTAACATGAATAATAGACAGATAAATAATTGAATTACAAATAAGATGGAGATAAAAGGAGATTAGATCTCTTACTTGTTATTAACTGTGAATGGAAATACTGTTACACTGTTGGTTGTACAGGAGTACAATGTTCAAAGAGTGATACCGAATTAAAATAAAATTTTAGAGAGAAAGAAAATTCGGATCCTATGTTAATGAGACAGACTCTGTCTTATATAGGATATCGAATTTGAAAAAGAAAAGTGAAATGTGAAAAAGAAAAGTCAAAAGTAACTTTTCTTAAAGTGAACAGTAAAAATTGATTTTTACTATTCATGAATAGTGGTCGGCTTTTACTGTGGCCGATTCTTGTTTTGTCGTGACTTGATGATCATGTCTGCCTTTTACTGTGGCCGAAAGATCTCTTGTCGCGATGTGATGATTCTGTCTTTTTGACTGAATTACTTTCACTGTGACCGAAAGTAATTTTGTCGTTATGTGATAATGATGTCTGAAGGTGGAATCTTGACTGTAGATTCATCTTCTTCATCGTCTCTGAATCTAACTGGTTCTGTGCTAAAGACGCAGTAAACTTCATCGGTCTGGAACATACTAACAAATGGTGAAATACATACAAGTACACTTGATCGAAGTGTATTTCCCACTAATACAAAGAAAATCAAAAACTAGTCTATTTTCCCTATAGTCTACCCTGCATCGTACTTAGTCTTACTATCTTCGAAGCCTTACTATCTTCGAAGCCTAACTATCTCTCACCAAACCGCCACATGGCCAACACGGAGTCTTACGCCCTCTGCTCCTCAACGCCGTGACCTTACATGGTTGTTGAGATAGGTTTGCTAAAGGTAAGTTGGCTAAAGGTAAGTTGACTAAGCAAAATACAAAATAAATACAGGCTGGAAGATAAACTAATTTCTAAATTTCCTTTGGCTTTTTGGGAAAGCCACACCCATCAACGGACTTGAGATGTCTTTACCGGTTGCCGTTTGACCCGGACTAGCTGAAGTTTCATGGAACTCTTCAGAAACCATATGACTTCAGAGAGGGGAAGTCTTACCGTTTCATCCTAGTTTTTTAAAGGGAACTTAGAAGAACAAAACCCTATCTGTCCAATGTTTTTAGAGAACATTAGAAAACTCATATGTCCTGTGTTTTTGGAGAGAACACCGGAAAACTCATCTTTTCCAGTTTATACTCATAGTGGAGTATACTTTTTCTATACTACTGTCTGTTTCCAGTTTATACTCATAGTAGAGTACTACATCCAGTTTATACTCATAGAGGAGTACTACATCCAGTTTATACTCATAGAGGAGTACTACATCCAGTTTATACTCATAGAGGAGTATAAATGCCGTAACAGTCATCTTCATTGTCATCGGCATGATCTGTTGATACTGATGCTTGATCTGAAGCATTTTCTAATTCTTCTAGTTGTAGCATGATGGCCTTGACTTCGTCAAAACTGGTGGCCGCTGCTAACTGTGTAGTGAGGAAGTTCTTAAATGAAAGAAATCCTTGCTGTTCTGGTTGGATTTCTTTTTTCTGTTTCTGATTAGTCTCAAGCCATGCTTGAACCTTTGGTGTCGAACATGAAGCATTGTTCATCTTCTTCCACCACATGACTGAGTGAGCTCTTCCGAAAGTCAAGATGTCTTGTTGATTTCCGAAAGATACATGTTTGTACGCGAATTCTGATCTGAAAATCCACGTTACAAAGAAGATTCTGTAAAACACAAAAAATGGAGGAAGATACGCTAACTGAGCTGGTGTCTCCCAATGCTTTGTGAAATACTGGAATCCTTCTAGTACTGGTTCTGGTAAAATTTCTGTAATTGGACCAAAAGATGCCCACCACTGGATGAACCAATTTGGAACTTTTAATGGGAATGTTTTGGTGAAAAGGAAGAACCATAACATATCATGATTGTCATTCTGGCGATTGAATGCTCTGAACCATGCCTGAATGTAGTCATAATAGTTGTAGTCCTTGAGAGGAATGTCTTCTGGGATCTGTTTGGTTTTCTGTGGGGGTTGTCCCCATTGATCGAGGGTGATCACTTTCTGGAGTTTAGCCTTGACATGGCTATACTGGCCTGGAGGTTTGTTTTTGTCATCTGGAACAAACTCAACGGAATCTGTTTTTATGAGAATTGTCTCATAATATTTCTGGTCTTTATAGGTGTTTTCTGGGATGTAGTTTGAATGAGGGTGAAGGAACGCTCTTGCAAACTCATCGGGGGTAATGTTGGGGTTCTGTCTGAAATGGAAAGGTTCTGTTACAAGAATCTGGTCGAAAACATTCTTGTATATGTATGTGGTTGATGGTAACTGTGGTTGTGTCTGTTTTGGTTCTGGGGTTGTAACCTTCTTTTTAGTAACAAGCGGCTGAAACCTGTTACTGACTGTCGTCTGGGAAGATGATGTACCTGCAATACCTGCACGAACATCTGTTAACTGTTTTTGCGGGGTAACTGTCCCCAAAACTATGAGGTTTCTACCTAGGGGTGACTGGGTAGAATATGGTGTATAGGTTATCTGTTTATCTTCAATCTTTACTAGAGTTGAAGATTGGACTGGGGTTGCTGCTGGAGTTCTAGCTTTCTGAGCATAAGATGCGATATCAAATGCTTTAGCTTTTCCTTTATCTTTCCTAGGTGCCATTGCTAATTGCGAGGAGTTCAATGATCCTGCAGAATGGTTAGCAACAATATATAGGAAAATTACAGAATTGAAACAATTATCAATTTCGCTTCTGGATCTGAATCTGTGTTTCAATCTACTTAATTGCGGTGGACTTGAAACAATCCATCTAAATCCACTAGTTGGATTTTTGGTGTCCGCTTTTGTGATCTGTAAAAAGAAAACAAAATGAAAAAGGTATTCCCGAAGGAATCCTACGTGATAGGCACATGGCCCGTTAGAAATTCTCTGGTTAAGAAATCAGGGATGGAATTATCCTCTCCCTTGATGTACTGAATGTCAAAATCAAAAATTGACAGGATAGCCTGCCATCTGGCAAATATCTGTTTAGATGCAATATTCTTTACATCCTTAGTAAGTACATCTTTTGCTGACTTGCAGTCAACACGAACTAAGAATTTCTGGTTCAACAAGTCATCTTGAAATTTTGAAATGCATTTGACAATGGACAAAATTTCCTTTTTAACTGTTGAATAGTTCTGTTGGGCATTATCCCAAGTTCCTGAATGGAAACGAACAATGTGTTCTTTTCCTTCTAAAATCTGTAATAGAATACCACCAAATCCTAATTCAGATGCATCTGTCTGAACTATCTTTGGAGTATCTGGTTGACATAAAGTCAAAACTGGTAAAACTCTGACTTGACGCTTAATTTCCTTAACAGCGTTGGTATGGACATCAGTCCATGCTGGAGGGTTCTTTTTAAGACGTTCAAAAAGAGGTTTACATAAATGTCTGATGCCTGGGTAAAAATCTGCAACATAGTTTAAAGATCCTAAAAATCTTTGCAACTGTGTTTTCTCACGCAGAATGTCTGGGAATTTTTCTGCAAAATCAAGTGTTCGTTGGATTGGGGTGATTTTTCCGAAAGAAATCATATGACCAAGAAACCTAATTTTGGTCTGAAAAAGTCTAATCTTGGGTGCAGAAACCACAAGACCGTTTTCTTTAATAACTTTAAAGAAAATATGCAAATGTTTCCAATGTTAATGAATGTCATTACTGAAGACTAAAACATCATCAATGTAAACAATTGTAAAATCTGTATACTGATTAAAAATCTGATTCATGATATTCTGGAATTCTGAAGGCGCATTCTTGAGCCCAAAAGGCATAACATTCCACTCATATTGTCCAAATGGAACGGTGAATGCTGTCTTGTACCTTTCTGATTCAATGACTTGGATTTGCCAAAATCCAGATTTCATGTCGAATTTACTGAAGACATGGGCCTGATTTAATCTCTTAAGGAGATCATTCTTGTTGGGTAATGGATATCTGATCCATTGTAAGACCTTGTTCAAGGGCTTATAGTTGATAACTAAACGAGGGACACCTCGTTCCTGTTCTGCATGTTTATTAACATAAAAGGCTGCACACGACCATGGGCTTTTGCTGGGTCGGATTAACTTTTTATCTAATAAACTCTGGATCTCTTTCTTACAAAGAGTGAGATATTCCTGGTTCATTTGAATGGGCCGAGCCCTGGTAGGAATATTTTGTTCTAAAAAGTCCTTCTTATATGGGAGAGAGACAGTATGTTTCTTACGAACCCAAAAGGCCGTAGGAAGATCTGAACAAACTCCTTTTTCAGGTTTGGTCTGGAATTCATTGATAGCATTTTGCTGTTTAGCAATCTGCTCATCAATTCTGAGGGTCTTGATATCCTGTTTAAGAAAACTGATTTGGTTTTCTTTCTGTTGGATTGAGTTAATATCTCTTCGCTGTGAAGGGAAATAAAACTCAAAAAGGATAGGTTTACCTAACACATTGGTAGATACACCTTGTTCTGTAACAGTCATAGGAAATAACTGTTGGAGGAATGGATTCCCGAGAATGACTTGGGAATTTAACTGTTTTATCAGCACAAAGCTGGTAGGAAAACAAATACCTTGATTGCACACATGTGCATTAGGTAATTTGTACTGGATATGAAGTCTGGTAGAGTCAGCTGTGGAAAGCTTTTCTCTGGTTTTCTCGAAATATCTGGAAGGAATTAGACCTTCTTGGATACAGTTCATATCTGCACCTGAGTCTAATAAGGCAATGGTTTCGAATTTGAAATCATCAACCTTGATGGTTAACTAGACATACCAATTCTGGTAAGTGATTCTGTTCAGAAGATTGAGGTAATCCTCTGATGGTTTGGAGGTACTAGCTCCTTCTGTTAGTTTGCCTAAAGAAATCTGGGTCTGCTTATCAAGTTCATCATTCTGGGAAAGATGTTCTTGACGTTCTAAAGATTCTATTTGTAAGAGTTGGACACCTTGTTGGAGATGTTCATGATCTAATCTGAGATCACAAATCTCTTGTCTATACTCTTGTCTAAGTTGCTGAATTTCTGTTTTTAACAGTTTAATCTCATGCTGGAGATCAGAGATACCTATTGGTTGGGTTTTTCTCTTCTGGAAGTAACTGAGAACATCAGAATAGTTGGTATTCTTGACGTTATTCTGGATAGGAGTGGATTGAGGTTTTTCTTCCTCTTTCTGATCCATAATGTCTTTGAGTCTGAGAAGATAAGCTTGCTTTTCTTCTGGGTCATTGATCTTACAGATCATATCGATCATAAGACCATGAGAATCTGTAAGGACATTTAATCCTTTCTGGCAGAAACATGCTCCTTTGCTGGGGCACGCACATTCCTGGATAGAGTTTGAAGAACTACTAGAATAGTAGTTGTCTGTTCCAATCTGATTAATGTTTTCTTCATCAGAATAGTCTGAAGAAGAACTGGATGATAATTCAAGATCATCTATGGATTGGATAATTTTGCTCTTTGTAGCTTCATCTAATTCTAGTGATTGAATTAGTGATCTGATTCTACAATCTTTCGCAAAATGTCCTGATTTACCACATTTGAAGCATCCTGCGGATTTCTGTTCTTTTTTAATATCTTTTTGATATTTCCAATTTCTTCGTGGAAACCTCTGGTAATGTTTCTTCTTATGGGAAGTGTATGGTTTGTTGCCATACTTCTGGTTATACTTCTGTCCAATGGACTTGAAGTGATTTTTATACTTTCTGGCGGAAATTCTGGATTTATGTGTTTTCTGAGTATGGGGTGGTTTGACTCTTTCCATACCATACTGTTCACACCAATTTCCTAATTCTTTTCTGTTAGACTGTTTCTTTAACTGAGCTTTGAGACGAAGATCAGTGCAAATCTTCAAAGCAGTCTTATTAATATGGGATATGATGTCTCCATATGTCATAAGATCATAGTCTAGACTGGGATATTCTGTCGAGAGATAATCTCTCACTTGCTGAGCAAACAATTTTGGAAGTCCACAAAGGTATCTCTCCTTCCAATAACTGGCATTGTTGTCAGATCTTTGGTATAATTTACTGAGGAAGACATCCTTATACCATCGGAAGTCTTGGAGTGTTCTACATCTGAGGTTCTAAAGGATTTCAGATGTTCTTTCCTGATAAACTATAGGATCACCTATAAAATGGTAGGTGATGTCGAAGACTAAGGCAGAAAGAGCACATGACTCTGTCTGACCATTCTGGTTGAGAACAGGTTCTCCATTCTCATTGGTTTTCACCATGTTGAGTATGCCTTCTTTGGTAGCTTCACTGAGGTGGTCATCCCACCATCCTTTAAGCTGTCCATTGAAGCCAAGAATGATGTTTCTAGTTGCTGCTCTCTCAGTAACAGCTTGTTTGTAAATGTTACCGATTATGATCATCTGTTTGGTAACATTGAGAATCTGATATTCTGACATCCCATCTATGTTCCATTCATAGATCTGAGATCCTGAGAAAGATTTTTGGGTATATGATTCTTCAAATTGAAGATCTGGAGGAGAAGGTCTAGGATAGAAATTCTTTGTGTCTGGGAAAGAAATTCTATTGAGATGGATAACTTTATCCCTCCCGGAATTCTGTGAAGATGAGGAATCGCAATCAGAATTACTATCTGACTGTTTCAATGTTTGAAGAGCCAATTGGCTGGATGAAGGTTCTGATTTCTTGGTTCTGGAAATCAGTTCCTGGAGAAGTTTGGTATTCTTCTCTTCTATATATATATATATATATATTTTAATTTTTTTTTTTAATGTTCCTCATGTCAAAGACGAGTCCAAGCAAGACTAATTGAATTATGAATGTTTTGACCAAAAAAGCACGAATTATGAACCTAATTATGCAGTGCAATACTAATTAGAAAATGCATTATATTGGCACCATATCACCAGCAAGACTAATTAAAAAAATATGTGTTAAATAATACATTATACAAGACCAATTAAAAATGAATTATCCATATCATCTATTGCTTCTTCTTTTTTATTTTTTGGTACCCCCAGAAATATTTTCACATCTGCCAGCCCATGGAACATTGACCAAGATTCGACACCATCGCATTAGGATCTTCGGTCCCTTGATGGGTTATGCCTAACTTACCCCCGCTTAGCCTAACGGTTAGGTGTAAACCAAAACCTAGAGGTACAGTGGCTCAACCCAAGACATGTATCAGTTCAGTCAAGAGTCTGATCACTGGGGCACTGGGGGAAATCGAACTTGGAACCTCCCCAAATTGTATCACACCCTTTAACCACCAAGGCAACCCCTTGGGGTTATCTATTGCTTCTTCTACATGCATGTGTAGCTGACAGGGTGTGGGGTGAAAGACTTGGCTCCTCTACAATTTCATACAATTGTCATTCCGATTAATACCATATGTCATTAAATATCATCAATAGACTATATTAATTTGGCTCAACTAGCTTTCCAATTATGATTAGAAGCATTAAATATCAAATTTAAACTACCATATTTAATTAGGAAAACAAATATGGAAACATATAATTCTAAAAAAAAAAATCATTCATGCCCCAAGAATACCGATTCACTAAAATTTAAAATAATCACAAATAAAGTTACTAAGTCTATTATCAACACGAGTTAGCTCAAACAAAAAACAAAAGAAATAAACAAAAAGTTTGAAGCTTTATAAAGAACAAGGTAAAGAAGTAGGAAAAATAATTGATTTGCAGTGTTTAAATGTGATCTAAGTAAATAATAATAATAATAATAATAATTGGTTTCTCTAAAATTGTGTAAATAAACTTCATTTGAAACTATTTTGCTATAATTGCTTCAACTGTTACAATAAGAAATGCTACCTAATCTTTTTTTAATATATATATATATATATATATATATATATATATATATATATATATATACACATATAAGTCTGAAGTCTTTTCTGTCTTTATTACTTTCTTTTTAAATGATGAGCCGGAATCATAAGGCTTTTTAACCTTTACTAGACAAGTTGGAGAAAATATTATATGGCTTCTTTTATTTTCATTTTTATTTTTAGAAAAATAAATCGTATAACTTCTTGGAGCAAAACTCTAATGGCTTAAATTTGTTTTGGTCCAACTTTTATAGATTTTTCTCCAGATTTAAACACCATTTGTTCTTCACATTAAACACTTGTGTATTTTTGGTTGAGCCTATAATTAAGGCAATAAATATCCTTTTTCTCAAGACTTTAAAGACCAAAAATCACTTGCTATAAAAAATGCTCATGTAATATTTTTTGGAGCAAAAAAAAGTATGGCTTCAAAAGCTACATGTGGCTTCCATATTTGTTTTGCTAATTACATATGGTAATCTATATTTGGTATTTAATATTTTCTAATCATAGTTAGAAAGCTAGTTTAGCCAGATTAATATAGTTCGTTGATGATATTTAATTACACATGGCATTAATCGGAATGACAATTACGTGAAATTATAGAGGAGTCAGGTCCAGCGGTGAAAGGGGCGTTGGGGACGATGCAACTTTTGGTTATTTTTTTATTATTTCTTTTTTTTTGTAGAGCTACTATGGTGAGAGAATAAAAGGGGAAAAAATCTTAATATGAGTATTCTTATCCAAACTGTAACACCCCGATTCCTTACGAGACTAGGGCCCCTATTCATTCCACTAATAACAACCCAACCCTAAACCTCAGGCACGAAAAACAAGAAAAAACGGATAGAGTTTCCCTTGTATTTAGGCATATCCACAAACATGCACTTAGAAGAAATGAACCACAAACAACAATACAACATTTATAAATCATATACAACTTTCTTTTGACATAACTATCCAAGTTCTTAAGGCCATTCGGGCCTTCTACCACAGCAAGATAAATATTCATGCATTGAGCTTAAACTGTACTTACTTAATACAAATACTAGTTTATCATACCACTCTAATACTTTAAAGTAAACTTATTACAAATTCCTACTTATAACAAATATATACAAGGTCAACAAAACAGAACATACATTCAAATCACTAAATACACCATATATATATATATATATATATATATATATATATACACTTTACATTTCAACTAATAATTCACACATGACATTCATTCTTAAGCAACGAGCTATTAGTGAATTCTCGAATTTTCCTTCTATCTTTGCAATACCTGAAAGGAGGTTGAAGAAAAAGGGTGAGCATACACTTATGCTCAGTAAGGGAGGGATAAAACGGGAAGCTTTCGAAAATTGTTTCATGTGATGCATATAAGACAATTGAATAATCTTCTAGCTAAACATCATAAACCACACGAAAAAGTAACATTAACATGATAGGCATTAAAGCAATAAATAAACACTTTAAAAAGGATATCGTTAGCCCCATGAAATGCTCCGTGTAACGCCCTGGCTAAGCGAATACCCCGAAGGGCAGAGGCCCACTAGCGACAACTCATATGCAGGTATTGTCCGCTTTGGGTTACTACATTGAGCCCCTTACGGTTTTGTCCCTTCCTACCCACTTGGACTAGAAAAGGCGCCTACACAGATAAAGGGACACTTCCACTTATATCCAGTAGTCCCAACTCGTAACCAACCGAGATGGGATATTACACTCCGTCCATGAGGGCTCACTTCACCTCCGCTACATTTCTCTTCCACTTGACACTTCACTTACTGACTTCACTTATCGCTCTGCTGGGTGTACTCTAGATGTACCCCAAATTTCTACGATCCAAGTCCATGGAACGCTTCGTCCATGCGACAAGGGAATAGTCCAAGACGAGTTAGCATCCACTGGCAAGCCCTCTACCGCCCAATGAAAGATCACCACATCCAAGTCCATGGAACGCTTCGTCCATGCAACCTTTGTTCGCTTGAAACAGTTTATAGCACATAACATGTAGTCACATTGAGGCACTTAGACATTTGAGTGTAATAAATGCAAGAAAGTGAGAAGTGACAAAAGAAGCCACTCTCATGCACATATCATTCACATGCTCTATAATCAATAAATGTGAGCTACAAAGCTTTAAACCACATAGCATGCCTTGATAATACTCTTTAGATCACATAAATTGCATTCATTCTCGAATCTTTCACTTAACATACACGGGGTTCTATTGCATTTAAACTTACTAAACACATTAATTTCACTTTAGTTACTAAGTTATAACATTCTAATCACTTAATGACAACTCAACTAAGTCATGCTCAACTTTTAACAAACATTACACTTCCACTTAACACTAGAATATAACCACTTTCTAATGAATGCCAATTAAACCAACTTTATAAAGGCACTTTATGACACCAATAAACATTAAGAAACCTCACTTTAACCTACAACTAATGCTTAATCCCAAAAAGTCCATTTTGTCACTTTACACTACAACACCCTAATTCGTATATTAAAACAACGCCATAAATGCACCATAAACACTAACTATCACATTTAGCACCAACCAATACACCCAAACACACTCGATCAACAAAGCACACACATGGCCTCTTTGCATTCAAACCAACATTACCAAGTTCTAACCATGATCTAGTCATTTCATGCATCATTATAGCTTCAAGGACATTTATGGTACACAATGGTAACATAGAATCAAGTAGCTAGTCATTAAATTAACATACTATACACAAAAGTACTATTCATCTCCTTCTAAATTCAACTTTTTTTCAAATTCTACATACATCCAAGCTAATTTAGGCACTAAACAAGTTACTAGAACATTTATGGCATCCTTTAAAAGCATTAGATTACACATATATATGCATAACATTAAATCTACACCTAAGGTACTATTCATCATCTTATTCATGGCATCCATGTACAAAGATAGCTAAACACTTGCAAAACCACCAAAATTTTACTCTACTAACTCTAGAACCAACTAATCTAGCAAGATTAAGCATTAAATACAACATATATAACAATATCAATATTTTACATAAATATAATATAATCTTGAAATGCAAATAACATGCTATTCCCTCACCAAACAAGTTGTAGAAGCTAGGTTGAAGCTTGTATGGCCTTTGATCACCCTAAATTTGCTTGAATTGCATAAAAGTTCAAACCCTAAAATGATTTTTCTTCCCCTTATTCCCTCATGGAGCCGACGGTTCCTCCCCCCTTTTTTTGTTTTTGTTTGCTATATTATATGTATATTATGTATATGTGTGTATATATAAATATATGTGTAGGAATATAATGGATTGGGCTTTGGAAATATTTAGAGAGAGTTAACTATATAGCCCAACTTAAAGCTAAACTACATGAAGCCCAAAATGTACTCTAGCTAGCACTATTCAT
Organism: Ehretia macrophylla; assembly: GCA_037974665.1. Lineage (NCBI taxonomy): Eukaryota > Viridiplantae > Streptophyta > Magnoliopsida > Boraginales > Ehretiaceae > Ehretia > Ehretia macrophylla. Next base: position 67,992,281 of record CM075776.1, on the reverse strand, counting down.
GCGATACACAAAATAATTTTTCTACCCGCCTTCCCGATGTACTATGCAATTAAAAATTATGAACGTATGCCCAAAAATACATTTATATTAAGGCAAAAATACGAAATTTGTAAAATAAAATACTTTAATTTTTACCCCGAGCTCAGGGCTCATTTTAAAAATATGAAATTTAATCTATTAGGTATAGGGAACAATCCTGTATAATATAAATGACAAAAAAATAGGTTAAAATATTCTTATTTGAATTAATTATATGTTAGTGCAACTTTGAAAGAAATGGAAACAAAAGAAGGCTACTAAGCAATTTCAAAAACTAAAATAACACATACACATATAAACACTTAAGTAACACCTAATTACATGTAAATATGAATAATGTATTTCATGCTAGGTCTGGGGTGTCACACAAACATTGATCTATTTGTGCAAAAAATGATGAACAATTGCATGAATAGAGAGTGTTACACTCTTCATCAAAATGAACGGATTTTTTGACGAAGGAGATATTGAGCTTAGTTTAACGAACCACAGGGGAGGTGCTTGGTATTTTTGAAACCATAGAGGGTGTTATGCATTTACGGCAAATCATAGAGGGATCTAGTTTATTTCACCCTAAAAAAATGACATAAAACATTACTTTTTTCATCAATCTTTACAAATTATAGCCCAATAAAGGAGAATGCCATAAAATGAGTTTTTCATTCAACTTTTTTTTTTTTATTATTCAAATAAGACTTAAACCATATAATATATGTAAAAAATATAACTTCAAAGAATTAATTTCACTATCTTTCATGCTATTACTAACTATAGACGATAGCATTATTATTATAGTCTTCATTCAACTTTGGTATCAATAATAGCGAAGTGGAGCCTCTTGGCAGCAAACAAAACAAAGCCAACTTATAATGTCCACTAACCTGAACACAATCACTAGTATTCACAAATAAAATGACATCATTGATTATGTCACCACCCCGACAAACCGAGGACAATCCAACCAAACGCATCTTCCACGTGGCATCATCCACACTGTCCTAATCATCAACCACGGCGCCATTACAGCAAGTACCCTTTGATATATCATCACAAGTTCATGCACACTATTACCTTCTGCACTCTCTTTGTACTTTGCGCACCAAATATCTCTCTCTCTCTCTCTCTCTCTTTCTCAACACAAGCAAAACGTTAACTATCATCGAAAGTCACAGAAAGTTGTGATAAGGGTTTGTGATAAGGGTTTGATCCATAAAATTCTGAACTCGAGACGTGAGCAAATATAATGGGCGTTGAGCGCGATGATCTCTGCTTGAATTATGAAGAGACCGAGTTGCGCCTAGGGTTACCTGGAGGAAATGGAAACGAAGGCGAGGCGACGAAGAATGCTGGGAAGAGAGGGTTTTCAGAAACCGTTGATTTGAAGCTGAACTTAGCATCCAAAGATTGCTCTGAAATTGAGAAGAAGGAGAAGAATGTTATGTCCGCTTCAGCTGATCCTGCTAAACCACCTGCCAAGTAAGTTGTATTTTCATCTTCTCTTGAACTATCTAAATCTAACGAGTTAAGTTGAGTTCATGGTGTTGTACATCGTGGAATTTTCGGTTAAATATTATAACTGTGACTCAAAGAATTACTCTTGGTCTAGCATAGTTTTTTTGTTCGTAAATAAATAAATCTACATCTACATGCTTCAATATTTGTTACCATATTGCATAGTTATATATGTTTATTTTCAAAATGTTTAAATTAAATTGTTAGATTGTGTTATACCCTCTAAATTGTCATTACAATAGATGATAATCATTAGTCCTTTGTTTTTTTTTTTGGGGTTATTCAAATTTATTTGTTTCTTCCTTATTCGTATTATAAATCAATTTCCAATTTTAATTTCTTGGGCTCTTAAACTAACCAAATCTAACAAGCTAAGTAGAGCTTTTTAAGTTATGTGGTTTGAGGAAGGTTTGAAGAATTAATCTTGGTCTAACATAGTTCAATGCATAAATAAATCTACATCAACATGCTAAAATATTTGTTACCGTATTGCATAGGTACGTATGATTATTTCGGAATGTCTAAATAGAATTATTACGCTCTAGGTCGTCTTTATAATAGTGATAACCGCGCGTTAGTTGTCTTTTTGGTTATCTATATGTATTTGTTTCTCTCTTCCTCTTGTTTTATAAATCTTTTTTTTTTTTTTGTGTCAATCTTTCGTTTTATAAATCAATTCAATTTTCTTTGGGTTTTATACTGTCTTTTCTCCGATCTTCAACGTGAAAGAATCGTTGTGAAATTATTCTTAAAATGAAATATAATAAAATGATCATGAACACCATCTAAAGAACCAGAAGCATCAGGAAAAATTTCATTGTGAATCTGAAATATTTAAGGGCAATATTAAGGTCATTTGTTAAATTGAAAATGAAAATAAGAGGCACCATACTTTTCTATATGTTACTTAAAAGACGTATACGATAAAAAAAACCATCACTACTATCATTTTTTTTTTATATATATACGATATATTTAATATTCAATTGATTGGTGAATTAATCTATAATATATATTAGTTTTATGTCCTTATTTCTATGGTCTACATATACTTACAGAATCTTAAGATGCGTGGTCGACTTTACAACCTAAGCCTGTCCCAATAGCGGAACTCAAAATTGGAGGCTATTAGTATCTGTCCGGAAGATATGTTGTATAAACGAACAAAAAAGATGGAATCTTTCTTTTCTTAGTGGCCTACAATTTAAGTTGGAAAATCACATGCACCTTCAATAATTGGACGTATTGAATAATATTTCATCTAAAAATTGTTGTATTTAATTAGTGAAAAATGTAATTTTCTTTTGGCATAAGGAGTTGTAACTTGCTTGCATGATTATAAACAGTGGTGGGTGTATACAGAGGGTAGTCTGGTAGAGGATGTAGCGTTCACTGACCTCAAAATTTTCTTAAATTTAAAGGTATTTTAGAGTAGTTTTAGTCTGAAAAATCAATTAACTCTTACTGAAAAGAAAAATTATTTGCATATGTGTGTAAAATTATGTGTTATTTACGGATAACACATGTACGAATCTGAATATTTAACCAAGTTATCTGAATTTTCAGGGCGCAAGTTGTAGGTTGGCCACCAGTGAGATCATTTAGAAAGAGCATCTTATCTGTCCAAAAGAACAATAATACAGAAGGCGAAAAATCTGGTAGCACTGCAGCATTTGTGAAAGTCAGCGTGGATGGTGCCCCATACCTACGTAAAGTGGACCTTAAAATGTATAAGAGCTATCAAGAACTGTCCGATGCCCTTGGAAAAATGTTCAGTTCCTTCACCATTGGTAAATATTAATTATTCAAACTTCAAATACCAATGACACTGTAAACGTATATTTAAAGTTTTAATATAATTCTTTATATTATGACACTCGTTTAAACTTAGTTATCCCGTCTTAATATGTAGGTAATTGTGGATCGAACGGACTTAAAGATTTCATGAACGAGAGCAAATTGATAGATCTTCTTAATGGTTCTGATTATGTGCCAACTTATGAAGACAAGGATGGAGATTGGATGCTTGTTGGTGATGTCCCATGGAAGTATGTTCTTCCTCCATTTTCTTTATTTACTAAGTTATCTTATTATTATTAAGTTGTGATAAATTAAATTCCATAAATTACTCATTATTATTTCGTCGTAATTATCAGGATGTTTGTTGACTCATGCAAGCGCTTTCGAATAATGAAAGGGTCAGAGGCCATCGGACTAGGTATATATATTCTCAAAAAAAACCCTAATCAAATTTGACAATTAAGTAAACATAAGCAATCATCTATAGATATAAACTATTTATAACTTTGTCTTTAAATTTTCTTTTGTCACATTTATAAGAGTACTTAATAAATTTGTTATTAATTTTCCTTATTTTTTCATGAATGCAGCGCCACGAGCGGTCGAAAAATGCAAGAATAGAAGCTAGATTTTTTTTTTTCTTTTTCTTTTTCGCAAGTTGTTCGTTTCACTATAAAATGTTAATGATAGATGATAGCAGACCCCGGCTATATGAGAGCACAGAGTTCTTCATTGTTGCTAGGGGCAAGAAACAAATTAATAACAGATGTCCATATGTATTTGCTTTTTCTTTTTCACTTGTGTATTTGTGATGGCTTTGTCCATTGTTAAATGACTTAGTGTTTGTAAAACATGCAAGTGCTTTTGTTCTGCTAAAATTTTAGTGGCACTTCTTTGTGATTCTCCGCGTTTGCGTGTGGTCCTTTTCATTTATTTCATTTTTAAGATTAGGTGAATTTTGAATACCACATTTAGTCTTTTTGAATTTTAGTTTTTTTTTGGAATCATAAATTAATCATTTATAGAAAACACGAACAAATTGGATGATTCAAAATTAATTACATTTTAAAAATGAGTGAATAAGGGAGAGAGAGAATCCTAACCTGATTAATTATTGGGTTAATTTACCGAAATTGTATTAGATCTTTGTTTTTCTTTAACATTTAAGTCTACTATCTTTTATTTTGAAAAAAATCATTTATCTTTTATTTTAGTGACAGCTGTTAGTCCTTGGAGTAATATATGTCAAAAAATAATGTTATTGAGCACATGAATGACACGTTGAGGACTACTGCTTGACAATTTTGAAAAATATTTTATATTTATATTTTACCGTGTGACAATTTTACTCCTAAAGTTTGTGCATTTTATAATTATGTGTTATTCATGTGCTCACTAATATTATTTTTTAACAAATATTGTTCTAAAAACTAACGATTGTCACTAAAGTAAAAAATGAATGATCATTTTGTCTAAATAAAAAAATAAATGACTTACTTATAAAAAAAGACGAAAATTTAAGACAATATTAGTAAGTTACCCGTAATTATTAAAGGCATAATTGCTTAAGGATTGGTTGTGGAGACAACTTACCGAGGGTCCATGGAAAAAAAGTTGGGGGACAAGGCCATGTGCATATGGTATTGTGAACTATATGGATCGCATTAATTCATTCGATATTCATGAAGAGTGTTGGACTGGGAAATATTTGAGGTCATCTGACTCGTGAGATAACAATTTGATTTGAACTTGGTAGAGAGAGAGAGAGAGAGAGAGAGAGGCAAACTAGAAGCGCGTCATTTGCACGATATTCTTTTTCTTTTTCTTTTTCTCAGAAAATATTCAAAGTGACACTTTTCTAGCGAAAGCAAAATAAAAACCACCATTTACCGTAATAATTGTCAGACAAGTAAGGAGGAAATATTTGACAAACTTTAGTTGCATGAAAATGAGAGGGTAGTGTTTGTTAACTGAATTATAAATTTTAAAACCATAATAAAAAATTCTTGCTAATCAACTAAACACTAATGAACTTTAGAATAAAATTTTATGACTCTTAATATAGTACCATAGTTTTATGATTTAAGGACAGTCTAAGCAGTATAACAAATATTAAAGGATGTCCTCCACGAGAATTGACCCCTCGCAATATTCTAGACTCACAAAGAGAAGTATACCTGTAATACCCCTATCAGGTGCGAATCAGAATAAATTAATAAATTATTAAGAAATGAACTATTAGCATTTTAATGCATTCAAGTTATATACGTGATCGAAATATATCGAAAGTGATACCGGCACATTTAAAATAAATATCGAGTTCAATTAAATAAGTTTTACTCGGAAGTTACGAATCAATTTCAGGCTAACTTTGGAATAAAAACTGTATCGATTGGAGAAGAGTTAGGTAGTGAATTATATATGGATAGAAAACTCTATGAGTCTAGTTTCTAACACTTCAAACGGTTCGTGAATCAGAGTTCTCTAGCATAAGTTATGATCGTTTTAGCAAAATGTGTCAGAACTGTTTATAAGACGCAAAAATGCAACTTTGATGCTATTTTGTCTCGATTATGATTTATTCAACTCTGATTGACTTTAAAAGGCCAAGCTTAGTTGTAAATATGCACATGTTAATGGTCTTTTGGCATTAGAAAGATATTTTTACTTAAGCATTAAAGCAATCTTCTAGAAGGGGCACAATTGGTATAACTAAAATCTTCTTATATAAGTTATAAAAATTAACAAAACCAAACAACATAAAGAGAAAAGAAGAGAGAGAGAGGGGTGTCAGTCAAGAGAGGGGAAAGGAAGGGGAAAGAGAGAAAATTAGGGCAAGGGAAGAAAGGAAGGAAAAGAGAAGAAAGAAGAAGAAAGAAGCAAGAATCTTGCAATTCTAGCTTCAAACCTTGTTCTATTTTGCATTTCCTACAAAACTAAGGTGAGGGGTTTAGTTATTTTATGCATATATGGTAGTTTTGAAAGACGAAAGTTTATTTTATGTTATGGAATGGTAGATTTAGCTATGAAATTGCATATTAGAGTGATAGTTGCAAGAAACTTGTGCATTATACTCTTGCAAGTTGGAATCTTAAGTGATTAAAATAGTTGTCTAGTATGTTGAAGACTATGTAGTTTATATGTTTCATAAAATGTTTAAAAGAGTGTTCTTAGCTTGAATATAAAGTATACACTATAGGTATAAAAGCCTTATGAGTGATTTCATAGCTTGGAGACAAAAATTGGTATAGTTTTAGTGTATTTTTGGGAAATTACAGAAAATTCCAGCAAAGGTGCAAGCCTTATTTCTTGCTTATTAATCTTGCTTTACGTTTGATTTTGCCTATGTGTTACACTTATTTTGCATTATAGTTGGCTAGTAAATTGGTTTGCTAAGATTGAGCATTTGTATAGCTTTATAAGATGGTGAATTAGTGGTTAAATGCTAGATGAATAATGATTGGGCATAGGTAGTTTGAATGCTTGGTGGTAATAAGTATTTGTTGGGAGCGAATGTTCAGGTGAAATGAATGCTAGATGAATAATGATTGCTTTGTGGCATTAAAGTCTAGATAGTGTAAGTGTAAAAGGGAAATGAAGGCTTAAGTGAAAGAAAAAGTACTTTGATATTATGGTTGAAATATTTGTATGTAAATGTAAGTGAAATAAGAACATGTCATGTAGAATGAATTTGTGCTATAACCAAAGATTTACATGAATGCATGCATGTTTACTTGTCATTGAAAGTTATAAATGTTGCATAAACGGTATGATGACCTACTTTGTCATCTACCAAATGTGTTATTAAATCGTTTATTAATTGTTAATGTGAAAATGTGATATTAAAGTGTTATTGCTTGTTAATGTGATTGAGGGGCAACCTACTTTATTATCCCCTCGTTTAAAGTGCATTTAACGAATATGTGAATGATTGATTGAATGTTATCTAAAGGTTGCAACCATTTATCGAGGCATGGTAGTGTTGTGTCTCCATTGGGCAGCAGCGGGCTTGCCAGTGGTTGGTTACACGACCTCTGCAACCTATTCCCTCACTTGTTTGGTCGGTGAAGGCCATGGGGTGTTGGGTTGTAAGATTTTGGGATACATCCGAAGTACACCTACTGCCGTTATAAGGGGATTATCAACATTGCAAGCGCATTGGAGCAAAAGAAGCGGGAGTAATAAGGTGGAATGGAAACCGTATCCTTTTTTCTTGAGTGGTTTTAAAGCTTTATTGTTACTGATTGAAGTGTTGTATGTTTCCTATCAATGTTAAATTGCTTGCATCTCATGCTTTCCATGTCATGGCATTCATGCATCACAAAAAGATTTTTCAAAGCCTCCCATGTTCCCCCATCCTCCTCACTGAGCTTTATAGCTCACCCCTTTCATCTTATAAAATGATTTCAGGTGAACTCTTAGGATTCAGAGATTAGTGTTGTCGAGAAGATTTAAGAGATCCTTTGGAAGTATATAGCTAGCTAAATTATGAAATCTCTTGTAATAGAAATTTATTATAAAGAGTTATTATAATGGACTCTTGAATTATATTGAATGTAATAGAAGAATGTTAGTTGCTCTGATATACTATTTTATGGGTATTAGTGAGCGGGTTATTGTATTGTGCCTTAGCGGACTTAGGAGGAGGGATCTTATTAAGCCCATAGCATCACGATCCCGTTAAAGTTTTGTGAATTTGTGACTACTTTATGGTATCAGAGACTTTATTGTTAGGGGGTCGTGGCAATACCACTCACTTCAAGAAAAAACGAAAAAAGCGACGACAAATTTCTGTCGCTTTTCTGTCTCCAAAGAGTAAAGACAATGACCCTGAGATGAAAAGGTGTCGTCGCCTGTAGAGTCGCCGAAAAAATTGAAGTTTGTCTCCATTCCATCTCCAATGGCAACGAAAAAAACATAGCCTCCAATTCGTCTCAATATTACGTTTCCATTCTGTCTTCCTCACATTTCATCTCCGTTCCGTCTCCCTCACATTTCATCTCTGTTCCGTCTCCTTTACATTTCGTCTCCTTTTCGTCTCCCTCTACATTTCGTCTCTGTTTCGTCTCCCTCACATTTCATTTCCGTTCCGTCCCTATTACTAGTTCGTCTCTAATTCGTCTCCCTGGCCATGTCGTCTCTGTTCTGTCTCTATTACATTTTCATCTCCGTTCCGTCTCTCCAGTTATGTCATCTCCATTCCGTCTCTCTTTTTATTTCATCTTTATTTCGTCGCTTTTTATAGTAATTTTTGTAAAAATAAAATAATATAAAATTAAAAAGTTGTTAATTACCAATTATGTCAAATTTGCTATTGAAATTGAAAATAAAAATTAATAATACTAATTAAAATATATTATACTAATTAAAAAAATTTATAAATTAAATTTAAAATGTAATTATCATCAAACATAAATTTAATTACAAATTGGCTTAATATCATCAAAGTACAATTATTGGCTGGCTCCATCTTCTGTCATATCTCCGGACGGAGACTGAGGTTGAGATGGAGGTGGAGGTTGCTGTTCTAGAGGAGTTGGGATCCGTTCCACAAGCAACGCGACCTGTTCTTGAAGTCGACAGAGTTGTTCATTATGGTCTTCTCAAAGTAATAATGTATCTGAGTCATATGTCTGAATTCAATCTTGAAAAATCAATCTACCATCAGAACCAAAATAAAAACTCCTTAACAACAAACTAATTAAGCATAATATCCATCCCAAAGCAAACACACACACATGTATTCTACAATTCTACGAATAGGCAGAGTGAATGAAATATATATAAAGCAAAGTAAGCATATGTTTATTGAAACTTCTCAATCTCAAAGCAATCAAATACAGAAGCACCAAAATGAAGCAAGACTGTATCTCAAACATCACAATAGAAATAAGAAACACTTTTATTCTCTAGCAAGAAAGAATGGATGAATACTTGGTAAAAGAATTGAAAATGAAAGAGTCCAAATCACACATCCGAGACTCTTCGGTAAGATAATGACAATGCAAGTTGTATTGCTCTCTCAATATATAGTGTGGACTAATTATCAATACAGTATTTAAGGCCTTTTTCTTATTTATCAATACACTATCCAAAGTCTTTTTCTTCTTTATTGAAAGGCTTTTCGGTTACAATTATTTATTTCATGGTACAATGACTTATTGCTCTAACACATTATTCAAACTGATTAAGGACTAACCAATATTTATTATTAGAGGACAAATATTTAAATACATATACTTTGTTACAATTATTTACATTCCAAGCAATTAAATGGCATGATACATTACACCAAAACAGTTCAAAGACAATTTTAACATAAACTCTAATAGGTTCACATTTTCTAAACTAAACACATTCACAAGCAATATCATTGTAATATAATAATAAATTAATATACATAATAGATACTTAATTACAATACTAACCTAAGCCGTATTAAGCTTGTCTAAAAATCCTAAAACTAAAAAATATTAAAATAATTAGTAAACAAACAAAATTAAAAACTAAAAAAAAATTACAAAACTAAAATTAAAAAAATTAAAAAATAACAAAAAATGAAAAAATAAAAAATAAAAAAACTGAAAAAAACAAGTAAATGAAAACCCAAAAAAGAACGAAAATATAAAATAAAAAAAAACCAAAATTTTAAAAAAAAAATTGAATAATGAATTTTTTTTTAAAAAAACATTAATAAAACTGAAAAAAAAAACCAAACAAAAAGTAAATACAAACCCTAAAACAAAAAAATGAAAATAGAAAAAAATAAAAAAATGAAATTAAAAAAAATAAATAATGAAAACTAAAAAAAAAATTAGTATGAATATTAATATGAATTTGAAATGTTGTTCCTTAACTAGTTGTGATATTTGGGTAGTGATATGTGCTTATTTAGAGTTGAATATGAAATCATTATTATTATTCCTTAATTAGCATGAATATTAATATGAATTTGAAATGTTGTTCCTTAATTAGTTAAAATATATTTAATTATGTAACTAAGAGTCTAAATTTGGTTAAGTAAGCTTATATTAATTGTAATACAAAAGTTATTACCAAAATGGAAATCAACTGGGAACAATAGATGAAGAATCGCTTAACACTTGATGGAGCATTGAATCCTATATTCATTAAGGGTATAGACAAATTCATTGATTTTGCAAGGAGACAAACACAATACATGGATAGAAATAATCTAAGGTGTCCTTGTGTAAAATGCAAAAATATGAAATTTGTGGAGATCGAGACTTATACTCTTCATTTATATCAAAAGGGATTCATGCGTCATTATACCGTTTGGACTTCATATGGGGAATATAAAAACTTGAATGGGAATGACGACGACGACTGTAATGTCGGGGACCAATTTGGGTATGATGAAGGAAATAGTTATAGGATAATGGTATTTGACACTATTGGACCATCATATCACTAAAGTTTAATCAACCAGATGAAGAACAACCTAATATAGAATCACAACATTTTTATAATCTGTTAAAAGTTGCAGATCAGCCTTTGTGGGATAGATGTGAGGAATTTGCTCATTTGTCAGTGGTATCTCAGTTGTTGAATATTAAGTTATAGGAGAACAAGTCTGAGAATTGTTTTAATGAAATAATTGAATGTGACTGAAGAATGTTGCCCAAGGATAATAATTTTCCAGATAACTTCTATAGGTTCAAGAGTGAATTGAGTCCTTTGGGTTTGAATTATGTGAAGATTGACGCGTGTGTAAATGGGGGTATATTATACTATAAAGAAAGAGATGAACTCAATTCTTTTCTAAAGTGTGTTCATGCACGGTACAAACCTTTTTCCAATTGGTACTAAAAGAGATAGACTGGTTGTATACAAACAATTGAGGTGGCTTCCATTAGCTCGCAAGTTGACCAGATTGTACATGTCGTCTACAACAGTTGAATACATGCAATGACATCACATATACCAAGTTGAGGTTTGAAAGATTTTTCATCCATTTGATGCCAAGGCATGGAAATATTTTGATAAAACATATCCAGATTTTGCTTATGATCCAAGAAATATATGTCTTGGACTTTGTTTAGATGGGTTTAATCCTTTTAACTCTTCTTCTCAACCTTATTCATGTTGGCCAGTGATAATAACACCGTACAACCTGCCATCATGGTTGTGCATGAAGAATCATAATCAAGTACAAAGAAACAAAACTTTGGGGGCATTAAATTCAGCCTTTTGTAATACTTGTCGAGAAATATATTTAAAGATGAAAAATGAAGCTTTTTTGTTGCCTCATGCATATTTTGCCCTATAATTATCAGAAACATTCTTAACTCTTGAAATTCAGCTTTGCCTACTAAATCTTTTTCATGAAGTTGGAAGAAAAATCTTAGCTATATCATTATAACGAGAAATGTCATACCAAACTATGAAATATAGTATCACAAAGCACGTGTACTTGACCAATCCCCTTAGTAAAGGATGATTGGAATTTATATGTTAAAATCGTCCAATACTATTGTTCTCACCTTTTGATACATTTTTTTTCTAATCGAAATATACATTTGGCTTAAATTTATGTAATTTTGTATTGTTTATTGATAGAATGGACAACATAATGCAAGTAAAGAATAATAGGCTTGTGGCTATGTTGGTTATGTTTTTGGAGATGTTGAATGATTTCGCTTTGATGGTTAATATGGTTTGTCCTATAATGTTAATTGAAGGACCTAAAAAATGAAGAATAACATGTGATTTATTTGATAGATATTTAGTGAGGGATCTTAATTTTTAGAGGATTGTTTTCATGTCGGATTTAGCATGTATTGAAAATTGTAGAGTGGACATGTATGAAGAAGAGATTCTGGCTATATTTTTACATATATTGGCACATGATGTGAAGAATAGAGTTATAAAAAGATTATTTATGAGGTCTGGTGAGAACATAAGTAGACAGTTTAATAATGCCTTGCATTTTGTCTTAAGATGTCATAAAGAATTGCTCAAGAAACCAGAGCCAATTCCTCAGAATAGCACAGATGAAAGATGGAAGTGGTTTAAGGTAACTGATTCATGATGTTGAAAACTACTTATTTTCTTTCTTTCTTTCTTTTTAGTCGACTAAATGATTAGTTGTCCTATGTTTTTAGAACTGCTTCGGAGCTCCAAATGGTACATATGTCTAGGTAAATGTGCTTAAGGATGATAAGCCTAGATACAGGACCATAAAGAGTAAGATAGCTACCAATGTCTTAGGCGTTTGTGGTCTAGACTTACAATTTATATATGTTTTGGCGGGATGGGAGAGTTCAGCTATTGATTCTAGGGTTTTATGAGATGCCATTTCTGGTAGAAATGGTTTAAAAGTTTCACAAGGTACATGTTGTACGTCGAATTAATTAATTAATTTAGATATCTTACATTGTATACTAATGCAAAATTACATATTGTATACTAATGTAAAATTACATATTTATGGTAGGTTGTTATTATCTATGTGATGTTGGATATATAAACTGTAAAAGGTTCCTTACTCCTTACATAGGAGAAAGGTACCATTTAAGTGAATGAGGGAATGGACCACAAACTGCCATACCCCAAGAGTACTTTAATATGAAACACTCATCAACTAGGAATGTGATAGAAAGATCATTTGGATTGCTCAAAGGTCATTGGTCAATTCTAAGAGGGAAGTTATTTTATCATGTAAAAATAAAATGTAGGATTATAACGGCCTGTTGCCTACTACACAACCACATTCGAAAAGAAATGGCTGTTGACATCCAAGAACACTATAAGTTTGAGGATGATAATAATCCTACGTCAGAAGCTAGATTGATTACACATGTGGAATCAAATGATGCTTGGAGTCAATGGAAGGACCAACTTGCACAAGATATGTTTAATCAATAATTAACTTTGTTATTGTATTATACTAACATTTTAATGACTATTTAGCTTATTATATTGCATAATATATTATATTTTATTAAGTAATTTATTACATTTCACAAGATATTGAATGTTTACTTTTGTTGTTTAGTTGTTTTTTCCTACATTAATTGCTTAATTTTTTTCCTACCATATGTTTATCAATTGAATCAATGTGAACTTGCCTTCCATGTGTTTTATAACTGTATAAAGGTTAATGGAGGTTACACAAACAAAAGGCAAGCTACACAACCTCAGTGGACAGCTCAAAAGCAAACTCGTGGAGTGTTTGTAAGATTTAGCTAGCAATAACCATTGGAAATGTGACAATGGTACTTTCAGATCTAGGTATTGATGGTTTATGAAATCTAGCCTAGGGTGGACATATTAACTGGTTCATATGGCATAAAAACCATATGTAGGTATTCATAAACATGATAACCACAGATCTACGCAATAAAACATTCTAGCAATCGAAATAATGTGCATAATTAAAGTATAATCATAATACCTTCACGTGTTGGCTTAAGATCTCAACACACATGAGATTAATGGACTGTTTGATGGCTGGAAAATATGTACAAGGCATGAGAAACCCCTCGAGTGCATGATTCTATGACTTTTCTCCCCTATTCCTCAATCCTTGCAAGTGATAAGTGAAATCAGTGGAAAATCTCTGTTCCTTTTCTTTCTAGCCTAGGCCAAATTCTCTAGAGTGTGTAGTGTGTATGTCATGTGAATTCTCTTAGCCTTGCTAAGAAATATAGCCGTCCAAAGAGAGAGAGAGAAGATAGATGAGATCTTGTGATTCTGCTGACTTAGTTATCTTAGGTGATTTTATTTGATTTTCCTTGAATTATATGAAGATAAACCATATTATCTTCTTAATTCAAATGTCAAATAATATCTCATCCTTTCTAAATCAGCTCTATATGCCTACCATGCTCCTTCACATGTAGAAGTGTGCATTTCACATGCTGTTAAGACAAGACTAGTTAGGACAAACATTCTTGTCTCAAGAATATCTTTTGTTCTAATGTCTTAACTTTCTAAATTGAGCTGCATGCTCTCAAATAGGAAATCATACTCAATTAATCCACGAATGCCAAGTACAAGTAAAGGTAGTACACTACAAAAGGAAAATGACTAGGAAAAGGACCGAAGACATAATTGTCGTGGCTTCAAAATGACCAAAATATCATTGCTAGTCACTAGTTATACTTTGACCATTTTAACCTTAATTCATTTTACTAAAGAGTTAGGGTTGTACTCCATGGCAATTAAAAAAATTCTGAGGGAGGTTTACTATCCTTGACCTACTAAGTAAAATGACTGAAATGCCCCTCTATGTTTCTGTTGGATATATGCCCTAATGTTATATAATTAGATGACCTATTTTGGGATATTTTGGCATTAATTGTACATAATGGCATTTATGTCTATATGTTTGTTTACATATTGACTTATTTGTGACATTCATATTCTCCGTAATTCTTATTATATGAATGTGTCTTTAATGTTTTTCGGAGAAGAAATATATTCTAAAAGCATTTAGATTACGTTGGCATATTTCTTCGATTTGGTAAACATTCAAACTAATTCATAGCCTTTAGATTATTCAACCGGAACTAGAATAATCAAGTACGGGCTATCATATGTAAGTTATATTTGATTAACATAGAGATGTTAATAATAAAGGATGGTGAGCCTTATGCCATAATAGCATAGGGATACGACTAACTTACATATGAGTGATTATTAGTTGAACAGATCACTGAATGTGACAAGAATAACTAAAACTACATGACTTTGGATTAATAGTTTGTCATTCGTTATGAATTGTGCAAATTAATCCTTTGACTTGAGAAATTACAGTTGTTGTATATATCAGGGGCTAAATTTAGCGTTTCGACAAAGCTTGCCTTCATAAAGGTGAGATACGTCTTCTCGCAGTTTAGTCTTGTAATATAGAGACCGACAAGTAATTATCAAAATAGGATCCGTTAACCTCCGACGTGAAGTGATGTCCTATGCGATCTTATATCAGTTGTTTGAATAAGGAAGTTCTTGGCCAGGGCATAAAAGATGAAATGATAGAAATGGGTTTTTCCATAGGTGTCATCTCTCATTCCACTGAATAGATCTACGCATAGAATCGTTTAGAGAACTTAATCGTATCATGGTCCCCACAATGATCGGGATATATTAATAGAAGGATTAGACTGTATGCTAATTTGTGACTATAAATAAATTCATAAGAGTTGGACTTCATTACGTTATAAACTGCCATGATATGTATGTTGCTAGTACGTCACTCTTGAACGTGAGGGTATTTCGGAGAATGACGGAGACATTCTTGGAATAGATTAAAAGCGTTTAATGGTCTCTCATCGCTATACGGTTATGAATCTAGAAAGTCGCACTCATAAAGAGTATCAAGAATAAATTATTAATTGAGCTTGTAATTCATTTTGGAATGTTAATTGTTAAGTGGGCCAAAAGTATAATTACTGAAAGTATTGGGGCCAAGATATAAATAATGAAAGTATTTAGGCCAAAGTATAAATACTAAAAATATTTGGGCCAAAGTATAAATACTGAAAGTATTTGGGCCAAAGTATAAATACTGAAAGTATTTGAGCCTAAATATAAATACTGAAAGTATTGGGGCCAAAGTGTAAATAGAAAGTGAGGTCAATTTCCAATTTATTATTCTAACGGAGATTAGAATTAATTATTGGATAGTCTTCACTAGAAAACAAAAGACAAGTTGCACTAGAAGACAAAAGACAAGTTGCAAAACACAAAAGACAAAACTACCATCTCTTGCTAGCATAGGGTCGGCCAAGCCTCTATAAAAGAAGTACATGAGAAGTTCTTTGAACATTTTTTTAAGCTTGCTAGAATCTTTGGTCAAAGCATAAGCAAGACAAGAAGTCTTCATTGTCTTTTAGTCTCTTCTTTTGTTCTCTCCCTTTCTCGGCCCAAGCTAGAGGAAACACTTGGTGCTTCTCTTTTGCACTTTCAATTACATACAAGCTTTGCTTTGCTACCGGGAAGCTAGCACATTTACTCGGTTGGTGGAGTTTGCTTTTGGATGCTTGTGTGTATCAATCTAGAACTTTTGCACTTGTGAAGGAGGCTCGTCCACGCCATCTCATTTCCATCAACCGTTTCGGCTATCAACGTGAGATATACCGTTTTTTCTCTCGTTCACTTTGTAATATATTAGATATATTATGTATTACCTGTTGATTATCTTGGACTTTCCTTTGGAAATGTATGTGATTACAAAAGAAGATGTTGAAATTTTTAAAATGCTCAACGATTCCGTTTTAACTTTGATATGTTGTGAACTACATGTTTCTGTGGCGATCCGGAGAATTCTCCCATTTCAAGTGGTATCAGAGCCACAATTTCTAAAGTCCATGAAATCACATGTATAGCTGAAGATCTAATCTTTAAAGTGTATAAAATGGTCATATCTTATGATTTTGCATACATGCATGTAAACATTTATCATTGTATACAACGGAACATGTAACATGCAAGTAGAGCACTTTCTCTTAGCCTTGGCCATTTTTATTTTTGGCTATGAGGTTAGTTTTTGAGGAACGAGCTCATTCATGTGTATTGTACGTTATATACAATGAATCATAGAACATGCAAGTAGAACACTTTCTCCTAACCTTGACCGTTTTTATTTTTTGGCTTTGAGGTTGGTTTTTTAGAGAAACGAGCTCCTTCATGTGTATTGTACATTGTATATGATAGTACATGCAATCTATGAGTTTAAATCCATATTGGCAAGATGTTGCTAATAGGTATTAAAGATTAGATAGTTGTGTTATCTTTTGTATGTGATGCATAAGATATATGTGCTAGCTTGTTTGTTTAGCTTAGATTGTATATTGGATATGCATGATCTTGGCTTTATGAGTATGAATGGTAGGTTGAATGGTGAATTTGATCGTGGACTTGGTAATTGAATGGTTGTAATTTCAAAAAAGGGTTTTTGAAATTATTTGACCCATTCAATGGTTTGTAATTGAGACTTAAGTCTCATTTTATTTTTCTTGGCTTCAAGAGAAATTTGTAGTAAGGACTATTTTGTAAATTCTCAAGATTGACATGCAAGAAGGATACCAGAGGAATTCAAGGAGTTGACTATCTTGAAGACATTTGATGTGTTTTAAGATAGTTTTTCCTTTATACTTATTACAAGTCCATGATTCACCATTTATGTTTATTGCATGCATGAGATCCTATATGGTCATTCTTTATATTTAGTTATGTGTGCATGATGAGATCTCAAATAAATTTTAAAAAACTCCCTATGTGCAAAGTAATATTAGATCCGTAAAATATGTTATACTGTAGTCCTCCGCCATCCTAGGACTTAATGAACTTAAAATGGTTATATCCGGTCAACCCAAAGGTCGACGGGTATAATTCATGATAAGTTTAATTAAAGTCGCAAGTATAAACATAGTGATGTTGTTGTCTTCCAAAATCAAATGGCCAACATAGCCATAAAGGTTTGAGGTCATTAGATTCAATTTGTCGAATAACAAGAGATGGCAAGTATTTGATCTAACTAAATCATTTAATCAACATAGCCACAAAGGTTTGAGATCAAAGTGATTTAGGGACTGAAAATGACCATAGCCTATTTTGTGAAATAGACAACAAAGTGTTGTTGACTCTTAATGTTTATATTCCAAAATAGCTATAAAGGTTTGAGGTATACAAATGAAGAGAATTTGGTCGCTCACTAAAGAATCTTAACAAATTCAGGTTTCTCATTTTGGGAGTATGAGACTCGATAAAATTAATGGGGGGAATCATTTAATTAAAGTCCAAGCTAAATGATTAAACAAGTTAGAGTCAATTAGCAATCTTATTTTTCCGCATGTTTATGGCTACATGTATGAACCCGTCTTTATCTTAATATTCTAGACTTATATCGCATAAATCGGACCAATCTATATTGATTAATGTTGTCTAAGAATAGTCCTTAGAAACTTAATCATATGATTAGATTAGAATGCTCTAAAGTTTCCTTCTTGATAATGCATCAAAAGGAAAATGTGTGATACTTATGGTTGATAAGTAAAACAACTTAAATATGCTATTGAGTTGTATTCTTTTGTTGATTGTATAAGAGTGTACAAGATATAAAAGAAATGTGATTCTAAACCTACAAAGAGTTGTGTGGTAAGCATATTTCATTGGCATAATGAAATCAATTCATGGTCTTATTTCATCTTTGATTATTGGTAATGCAAAGAAGAAAGACATGAATCATATGATCTCTATTAGCCAGTAGGAGCATGATCTAAAGGATAATTAGGGATTGTAAAGGCATATGTAAAAGTGTTTACATAACCAATAAATCGAACATTAAAAGGAGGATTTATTCAATATGTTTTTATAGCTTGAATGTCAAGGCTATGAAGCTATAATGAATGGTAAATCTCCTTTGTTAATAGTTGTTATTACTTTATGGTTTTGATTCTTTTGTGACATAAGTGTATGTACATTTGAAAGAATCTTAATCAAAGTGCGCTTTGGAAGCATGAATGGTTTCAATGTTAGCAAATGGAACAATGGATGTTGCATTAGCTAAAGGACAATTAATTTGTATACTTTCTATACACTCTTAATGTGGATGAAAGAATGTATGACAAATATATTGTTAACTGTTATAACCATATACCGAATATATTTTGGGATAAAGTTTGTAATCCAAGTCAGTTGTAGTTTCTTCATGACTTAGTTCCAATATTAAGATGATGAGTAAGTTGGTTTTTGGATCAACTTATGTATCTTATTTTGGGAAAGTAACCAAGTTACACTTTGTTTGATAAAGGGTTAGAGATACTAAATTGTTTGGATTAGTACATGGTGATGTATGAGCTTTTTGTGAATAAGCTATAATTATGCTTTTTCCTTTATGTAACCTTACTCATAATAGTCATAATAAGGGTATGTGTTCTTGTTGAAGAACCTGTCTAAAGTCTTTTGAAAAGTTCAAAGAGCATTAGAATAAAATAGAGAAACCATATAGGAAAAATGTATTATTGCATTGTGATGTGATCATAATTCTAAAATACTTAAGTACTATTTGGATGAGTATCTCAATTATTCGGTATAATATCGTAATTAACAACATCCGATGTACCATAATTAAATAGGAGTTTCTTATTGAAGAAATTGTACTTTGTATGTGTCATGCCCCAACTCGACCCCGCTTACGATCAGTTAGGACGTAACGAAATTTTGGTAATATAACGTCTATAATATGGACAACAAGACTCTAAATCAATCCTTTGTAACATCACACAACCAACTACAACTTCAACAACAACTCCAACAACCATTCATTAACATACTACACATCCAAAACCATTCATTATACAACCATACATCAACCCAACCATAAGTCATATGCCTCTGTTTCCACAACATACCACAAGTTATACTATACATATGCATATTATATATAAAACTAGTCTAGCAACTTATTCATATTCCAAAAGTAAGACTACTATACTAGCATTATACTTTCCACTATTTTTATAACATCTTATACAAGACAAACTTTAAGGCTTTAAACATTACAACATATTTCATAATACAAAACAACATAGAAGCATTCCAGCTAAGGCATCAAGGACAAGACTCTTGGACATATGACTCCTCAACAAAAGACACATTCTCAACTTCTTGTAGGACGTTCCCAAAAGCTGGCTCAGTTACACCTGATGAATAAACGAATGAGGGTGAGCTTATATATAACAAAGCTCAGTGAGGATTCAATAGGAAGTTTTGGAAATACTTTCTTTACCACTTGGGAAATCATCCTAGGAGCAATGAACACACAATAAACATTAATAACAATACAAATACAATAATAAAAGTAAACAATCAATAAGGATACGATACACTTGTTGATGTAGCTCCATATGTCGTTTCAATGTTAACCAACTTCTCAACGCCCATTGATACATTCCTGAGGTACCTTATTCTAGACCCACACTCCATGGCACTCTCTGACCACACGAGATAGGGATTAACACATGATAATTGTGCCAGCAACCTGAGATGCCTCTCGAAGTAACACAACACTATCATGGCTCACAACAACAACTGACACTTGACTCTTTACTTCCATTAGCACATGATAACTGTGCCAGCAACCCGAGATGCCTCCCGAAGTGGCACAACACTATCATGGCTCACAACAACAATTGATACTTGACTCTTTACATTCCGAGAGAACAACAAAGAAGGTTACCTGACTCCCGGTACAACACTTGACAATTATATCCCGAGAAAACAACAAGGTAAGTTGCCTGACTCCCGGCACTTCAATAATCAACAATCAATTAATCAACAATTAAACAATCATCAACTATTTTTTTTCAAACACTTAAGTTAGATGACAAAGTAGGTCATCCAACTCAACACACATTTCAACATGCTTTCAAGCTCGAACCTACTCAACACAAAACCAAATATCTACTACATAAACACTATCAAACAATTAAAGACAACACTTAGACATTTCAAATAAAGACTATGCAAACTTCTAAACATCATAACTTACAATCTAGAAACCCAATAACCCCCGAACTTCTTTCTATCTTTCAACCATTCATGCAAGTACATAAACCACTTCTAATACAACCCAAAAGCCAACCAAAACAAGCCCAACAAGTCTAAATTGGCAATGCATACAAGGCTGAATTTTTGGACTTTTAACAAGACATTCAAATTGAAAATTTGGCATTACAACATTACTACACAACAAATAACAAGAATATAGAAGCAACTACAACTCAATTTCAACTACTACAACTATAGTTATTCAAGAAATAAGCCAAATTATCCTTTTAATACTTGGAAAATAAAAATACATGCTACTACGGATAGAATTGGCTATAATTCAACTTAGTCTACAACACTTAACTAGCAATAATCTAAAGACAGATTAACAAAACAACCGTTAAATATGTAGTTATAGAATTTCTATGTAAACTTCAATTTCTAGATATAATTTTTTTATCTCACCTTTGATCCAAAGTAATGCTAGGAATAGGTAGAATAGGTGCCCAACAAGCAATTTCAAGCTTTGAATGAAGTGATTTGGCTTTGAAATGAAGTTTGTATATGAAAAATACTTTGAAAAACCTTGAAAATGTTCTTCTTCTTTCTCCTCCAAGGAGCCACAATTTTGGGTGTATTTTGTGGTGTTTTGGCTGATATTTTAGTATATATTAAGTTAAGTAAAAAGTCAATGCAAAAAGAATTGGTCAAAATTGATAACATTTGATATTTTAGTTGTTTTTAGTTGTTTTAGCCAAAAATATTAATAATAATACTATCTAACTTATACTATATATTTAGTAGAGTATAATCACTAATATTCATAAGCATATATTTACCTACGATTAAAATAAAACGCTTATTTTTACAAAAGATGATGAAAAACTCATATTATTTATTTTTCAAATGTCTTTGAAATGCATTTTTAATTGTGCCATTTTAGAAATATTTAAGATGAAATATAATTTGTATTTAATATATAATAGGTCAACAAAAGTCAACGCAAGAGTCTTTTTGAGCAGAAATCACTATCTTTACTTAAAAACGTACTTTTTGGCCTGTAAAATCAATTTAAATTCCTATTTCGATTCAGAATTAGTTTTTATCAAACACAGGTCTAATAATAACATAGGACTAGGTTTTAAAACGTTTAAACACCTGTGTCAAAATTTTAGCGGATGTGTGTTCAAAATACTATTCACAAATATTAACGATAAAATTTTCGATGCAGATTTTTATGAAAATTTTATGAATTCTCACATATCATGTAATAGATGTTATAATCACTTAATTAACATATTTTAATTTAAATAACATATAAACAGGTGAAATCACGTAATTGCAAATATGGACAAATTCGGGATCTCACAGTATGACTTAGTACAAAAGTTGATAATTTGAACTAATCATACTATTTACTTGTGGGTTGTACTTTCCTTATTTCTTCTATTGAATAGTTAAATCCGTACATTGCTAGAACTTTATATGTGATAAGTGTTGGATAGCAATAAAATATTAAAAGAGGTAATATTTGGATTGTCCTACTTTATTGAAAAGCTTTTAAATGACAAGTGAGAGTTTGGGGTTGAAAGGTAATTTTGTGCTATATCCTTGTTTAATAGGATGAAATTTCTATTTTGTGATCAAGTTGTATTGATCTGTTAGATTGTGATCATTCTTGAAGAAAATGTTTTGTTCAAGAAGGTTGATGCATTCTAACTAAATAAAAATTAAGGAAGTGTCCTCTAAGCCACAAAATCACCTAGACCTAAATATTAAATCTATTCAGTTCGGTCTAAAATGTCATCACACAAGATCTTTACAAATCTGGTAGTGTATCTCATCCTTTGAAGGATATGGGGATATCTGTTATTGGATGCACAAAAGTGGTTTGTGTCTTTGAGATAATGATCATTTATATGATCTTTGATTTGTAAAGAATTGATATGTGATATCTATTCCAAGAAATGTTTTAGTGAAATGCGTAATGATTATACTCTATACAATTCAAGCTTATTTGAATGATGATTTTTGAGATGAAGATTGAAGTTAATGAAAAAAGGGTTTATGACCTTTTATAGCTAGATTGGTTTCTTGAAAGATATCATGTGCTTGATTGGGATTGTGTCTTTGCTTACCCAAAGGTAGGGAGGCATATTCCAAAAGAGAGCATAATGGATGAAATCTTTTACCAATCGTTATGCTTAAGTCTATTTTCATTATGCTAATCATTATTGCATCTACTAAATGGAATTCAAAAATTATGTTCTTAAAGGATATCTTTGAGAAGATATCCATATAGAACAGTTTTGGTTTGAATCCATAGATATTAGTAGCATATGCATATTTCTTGAAATTGTTGTATCCGATTCAATTGAAATAAAGGAGTTTGGTTTCATTATGAACTCGGATGAACCTTGTGCTTGCATCAGAGTTAGTAGGAGTGCAACAACTATTATCAGTCTGTATGTTAATGACTTGTCTATCATAGTTGATGATAAAAGTGATGCGATGTCGATTAAAGTCTAGTCATATTAAATGTTCTCCATACTTGGAAGATGTCGTCAGTATCTCAAGAATTTGTAGCTATGGTGATAGTATAAAGAGATTACTTAACATATTCCAAAGATTGCGCCTAGAGTGATCTTGAAGGTGTTCAAGATGGTTTTTTGAAAAGAAATCAAAGAAAGGAATTATTGTCCTTGTGACAATGAATCTATCTTCGACGAATGATTTTCGAGAAACTCAAGTAGTATAGCAAACTTGGGATGAAATCATCATATGCTTGAGCAATAAATGACTTCATAAGTTGTTGTACTAAGTACAATCTTTAATATTGCACAAACTATAACGTGTTACGAGTGAATGTCAATCCTATCCAAATTGAGAATGTTGGATAGTACTTATATATATTTAAAAGTACTTCTAAAGCACTTAAAATATATTCTATGGAGAAGGTAAAATCCATGGTGACGGATTTATTAGTTCAGGTTTTGATATGAAACTAATAATAGAATGCCTATTTTGGGGTTTATATCTAGTGGGAGCACAATTAGTTAGAAAGGTTGTGAACGAACTGTATATCCCATTATGAATTTTATATCTTTCGCAATATTTGATGTTACAAAAGAAGTTGTTTGGATCAAGTTAATCATACAAGTTGATAATGGTTCTAATCATTTAAGTTGTGATGCATTTGCATTACGACTATAATGGAGCTGTTGTACAGAGATAAAAGAACCAGAGTCTCATAGTATGTCCAAACATTATGGAAAAGTGTTTTCATCTTCATATATTATATATGTAGCCTATAACAATACTATAATATGTTATTGCGGAAAAACGACAACATCTCATGATATAGCTAACCCACTTACCTTAGCCATGAATCAATCATAGCTAGGTTTATGTCTTGTGAAGATTGATATGTGATATCATTGTGTGTTGCGCTAATACTATATATATATATATCATAGCATTAGTGCAAGTAGGAGATTGTTGGATATATGCCCTAATGCTATATAATTAGATGACCTATTTTGGTATATTTTGGCATTAACTTGTACATAATGGCATTTACGTCTATATGCTTGTTTACATATTGACTTATTTGTGACATTCATATTCTCCGTAATTTCTATTATATGAATGTGTCATTAATGTTTTTCGGAGAAGAAATATATTCTAAAAGCATTTAGAATACGTTGACATATTTATTCGATATGATAAACATTCAAACTAATTCATAACTCTCAGATTATTCAACCAGGACAAAAATAATCAAATACGGGCTATCATATTACGTTTGTTTAACGTAGAGATGTTAAAGATAAAGGATGGTAGGCATTGTACCATAATAGCATAAGGATACGACTAACTTACATATGGGTGATTATTAGTTGAACGGATCGCTGAATGTGACAAAAATGACTAAAACTACATGACTTTGGATTAATAGTTTGTCATTCGTTGCAAATTGTGCAAATTAATCCTGTGATTTGATAAATTACGGCTGATATATTAGGGGCTAAATTTAGCATTTGGACAAAGCTTGTCTTCGTAAAGGTGAGATACGGCATCTCGCAGTTTAGTCTTATGATATAGAGATTGACAGGTAATTGTCAAGATAGGATCCGTTAACCTCCAACGAGAGGTGATGTCCTATGCGATCTTATATCAGTTGTTTGAATGAGAAAGTCCTCGGCCAAGGCATAAAAGTTGGAATGATAGAAAAGGATTTTTCCATAGGTGTCATTTCTCATTCCACCGAATAGATCTACGCATAGAATTGTTTAGAGGACTTAATCATATCATGGTCCCCAACAATAAGTAAATTGAAAAGATGAATTTCTCAAAATGCTTTCAACTGCGTACTGCAGACTTACTTGCCTTACTTGAGTTATTTGATTTCTAGTTAATATGTTTAATTGTTAAATATGCTTAAACGGGGACAGCCTCTTTTGGTGATCCCCATACTATCTGCTATATGTTATATGACTACTTGTGTATGCTTGTGTGCTACTTGGGGGTTGCAACCTCAGGCGCGATAGCTTGCACTAACGGCGGGCAGCATAGGGTTTACCGGTGCTCCCGTGTCTATCGTAGTCATATTCCCTCTCTCGCTTGGTACTACCCTTGGAGAGTTGGGTCGTAGATTTTGGATACAATCCAGAGTATCCTCTTGGGAGAGATAAGAAGTTGTGAGTTTGATTCGGCCGACCATCTTGAAGACAATCTGAATCATTTACAACATGATTTGTACATGTTATTGATATACTTGATATACTTGGCATACTTGCATTGCATCATGGTTTTCAAAACTCGAAAATGTTTTCAAAACTACCCTAGTTAACTTTCCCACTCTGAGTTCGTTTGAGCTCACGACCCTTTCACCCCCCATTACAGGTACAACTTAGCTCGAAACAGGTCGACTTTGTGTAGATGCATGCTCGAAGCTTCTTGCCTGCCATGTTTCGACCCAAGATATAAGAGTTAAAGGTTGTCTGTATTATTCTCGGGTAGAAGGGTAACTGTGCTGGATTCCTAGTTTGTAACGTAGTCGGTTTGTTCTCAGGTCTCAAGTGATGTAACAACTCTTGTACCAAGAATATTATTGGTGGCTGGTTACCATTGAAGATTTTTATACTTTACTTCTTATAGTGTTATAAAAATTATTTACATAAGACCGCTACGTTGATAAGCATAGATTCTGATCTAATCTCGAGAGGGGTCGGGTTGGGGTCGTTATAGTTATGATGGTGCTAGTAATATGCAAGGTGAATTTAAAGGTCTTTAGAGTTTGATTTTGAAAGAAAATCTATCTACTTTCTATGTTCATTGCTTTGCTCATCTGTTGCAACTCACACTTTTTATGTAGCGAAAACTCATGCTCAAGTTACTACTTTGTTTTGGCTTAGTTACCACTTTAATAAATGTTGTTTGAGGCTCATGCAAGCAATATGACATGCTTCGTGAAAAGCACAATGCTAAAGTAAAAGAAGCAATAAAAAAAGGTGAAATTCATAGTAGGCGATACATGAATAAAGAAATTTATTCTCAAACAGAGTGGAGATACTCATTGGGGTTCACATTATGCCAGTTTAATAAGTTTGATTCTTATGTATTCCTTAGTAATTGATGTGCTTGAGATTATCAAGGAAGATGGAGTGACTTCTGATAAAAAAAGTGAAGTTGATCGCCATTTAGACTCCATTCAAATATTTGATTTTGAATTTCTTTTACATTTGATGAAAACTGTGTTAGGAATAACAAATGAATTATCACAATCATTGCAAAGGAAAGATCAAGATATCATTAATGCCATGGAATTGGTTTGTATCTCAAAGCAATGTTTGCAAAATCTAATAGATAGTGGATGAGAATCTTTATTGGATAAAGTCTTTTTGTTTGTGCAACTCATGATATTGGCATTCCTAATATGGAATAGATGTTTTTATTGAAAGGGCGATCAAGACGTAAAGTTACAAATATTATGAATTTACACTATTATCACATTGATTTGTTTTATACTATTGTGGACATGCAACTTCAAGAGCTTAATAATCGTTGCACTGAGTCAAATACTGAGTTGCTTCTTTGTTTGAGATGCTTGAATCCAGACAATGCCTTTGATGCATTTGATTAGCACAAGTTGATTGAATTTCCTAAGTTTTATCCAAATGATTTTTCTCCCATGGATTTGGTAGTTCTTGAAAATCAGTTGGAGACATGTATTCTTGATATGCAAAGAAATGATGAACTCTTAAAGTTAACTGTTTGCCTTGCAGAGATGCTAATGAAGATTGGAAAGCATCATGTTTATCCATTGGTGTACTTATTTATTAAGTTGGCATTGACTTTACCTGTTGCTACAACCAGAGTAGAAAAAGCATATTCTGCAATGAAAATTGTGAAGAATGAAATGCGTAATCGAATGGGAAATGATTGGATGAATGATTGTTTAGTCCCTTACATAGAAAGAGACGCATTTGATAGCATCGATAATGAGTTGATTATTCAACGCTTTCAAAATATGAAGACACGACAGGGACAATTATAAAACGTACCTTTTGTATTACTACAATACTATAATTATTTTTTTTCTCTCTTTTATATGCTTACATTTTTATAACTATAATGTGTGTAATGTGTATTAGTTTATGTATAAATTAGTGTCACTGAACCTCGGTGCCTACCCTGAGTCCCGATACCTGGATGTGCCCCTGTTAGCAAGTTAACTAAAGAATTCCTGAGCTAAACAAACGAAAGTCTAAGCTCAAATCCTAAGGCCAAAAATCAGAGGATCACTAGCATTTTCACTCAAGGACCCAAGAACTATAGGTCCGAACTCAAAGAGGATTACTCCACAAAACAAGAGATCATATAATGGTCCAAAGATCTAAAATGAGGCCCACAAAATAGAATAGCATAAATAAAAAAGTTGTTCATAAAAAAAAGCAAAAGAAATTGTTCTTACAAATGAGGACAAAACCCCAACAAAAACCAAGGCAGAGGGAAATTAAGGAGGGAAAACATAATTTTCAACTTTCTCTTGGGGGGCAAGGGCCTCCACACTTTCAGGAGGAATAATGATATCCATCTCATCCTTAGCAGCATTAGCCTCTTTCTCAGCATGAGGGGCAACCTCTGTTGTAGGAGTTATATCTTTCTTAGAAGAAGAAAGGTTCTCAAAATCAATCTCATCATCAGGCGGTGCTGGGCCAACCAGGTAAAAAAGGTTTACCTCAAAGTTTTACTCACTCAGGAAGGCCTCGACGTCCTTGAACAATTCTTGTCGAATGTGTCACGCTTCTTGAAGGTTGTGACGGAATGCTCGCCCTTAGCTCCAACCTCCCTCAGGATATCAGAGTGCATGTTAGCTGTCTATCGGGGTATCCTCGGAATGTAGGTAGTGGTCTTGACATGAATGCATGTACTAAGTGTAAAGTGAATTACATGTTAATATGTTTATGTGATTAATTTACTTATGTGACTAACTTTCTATGTGATCAATATGCTTTATGTGTTAAGTGAACTAATGTTGTCAATATGCTTCATGTGACAACGTGTCTTATATCCTCAATGTGTTGTATGCAGCCAATGTGCATTATGTGATTAATGTGTATTATGTGACAATTGTGTTTTATGTGATCGAAGTGTCTTGTGTAAAATTAGTTGTTTATGTGGTTTTAATAGTTTATGACTTGCTTATGTAAAACAACGTGCTTTAGGTACTCAATGTACTTTAAGTGACCAATGTGAGTTACGTGATCAACTTGTCTTATGTGCATTTTGTTGTTTATGTAACTTTAATTGTTTATAACTTGTTTACGTTATATAACCTGTTTATGTTATATTTGTTTCCTGTGTGCTGAATTGTACGTCATGTGATAATGTTGCATTGCATGATATTTGCGCATTACGTTGTACCTGTCATTCATATGATATAGTTGCATACATGTTTTAACTTGTGAGTGATCTTTTAATGTCAAGGGTGGCTATAAGAGCTTTCGGAACCAGAGGTAGTCCTGTGATTTTGAATTATTATTATTCTGGTAGTTTATCATTGAGATCTTGATTATTATGCTTATGGATTTTAGTCTCAATTTAACGGATCTTTTCTTGATGTTCCTTTAGCGAGAATGAAGTTGTTCGAGGAAATAGCAATGTATCTTGATGATTATAATTACTTTTCTTGCCATATTTAACTTATTATTACTTGGAGATATATCATAAGTTGAGGTTTCCGTGAGGTTGTGATTAGACACTTTTGGAGTCTCAACTCATATTATACTTCTTGAGGTTATTTTAGAATGAATTTATTTGAGGAATTAGTGATGTATATTTGTGAATGGAATGAAATGTAATATAACATGTATATATTTCTACTACTTGGGATTGCTATCTTATCAAAGGTTATTTTGGAGTTTTGATCTTTAAACCTTGGAGCCAATTAGAGTGATTCCTGACTAAAGTTACTTTATTCGAAGATGTAATTGTTGGTAGATCGAATTATTTGAGAAAAGAAGAATGCATTTTGGTGACTGAACATTTACTTATCTACATCGAGCTTTTGAGTTCTAGGTGGTATGACTTTCTAAATTGTTGATTGGGGATTCTCTTGTGTTATAATGGGTTAGTATGAATCTGTATTCTGTTATTAGATTTTGGAGTCTTCATCAGTGAATCTTGTTTGGTAATCGGTGATTTATTTTGTTTAGTGATTGGTCTGGTGCAAAATGTAAATTTTGGAGTGATTGTATGAACCATCAGGTTCACTAGATCTCCTTAGTGTCTTGTTTTGGAGAGAGATAGATTGTAGGATTTGATTTAATAGTGTTTAAGTGTGTAGGTGGGACACCCCTTTTGTACTTTCTATTTCTATAAGTCTTGTTATTCTCTTCTACTCTATTCTTACTTACTTGAGAGAGAGTTACACTTTTCTAGTATAACAAATGTTTCTTGAAAGTTTTGCTTATTGGATTTATGGATCATATACTCATTTGAGATTGTTTCTATTCTTAACATTCATACTTGCTTCTTATAGCAATGTCGCTTATTAGAGTTAAGGTTTGAAACTTCTATATTTCATTCTATATCTCCGGCCATTGGTTTTATTATTTCATTACATCCTATTACTATTCATTTGAAAGTAATTTCTCTTTTGGTATACCATTTTACTTATTCGAATTTCACTTGCTTGATGTACTCTCTACCTAAGTACATCATTGTCATTCTTGTTAATCCTTATTAATCCAATTGTTTTATTATTAAATCCTAAGCCATTACTTTGCTTGTAATTGCTCATTCAATATACTCAGCACTATCCTTTCTTATTTATACTTCTTTGGTTATTGTGTGCTGAGATACTCATTATATTGCCACTCATGTTTTCTATTGAAATAATCATATCTTATTTCTTAATTTCATTTCACCTCAAACAATCATCGAAAATTGAAATGTTTACTTGTTCAGGAATGTTCGTTCAACATACTTAGCACTGTTTTGACTCGTCATCATCCTTTATTCGTACTTATTTAATTGATAGGTGCTGAGACATTTCTTATCTTAGTTATCATGCTTTCTTATTAAACTATTAGCCTCTTGATTCTCTAACTTGTTTGACCTCTTGTTCACTTGATTGTTGGCTCGAATATGATTTTACATATCCTTATTTCCTCGTAAATTTCATAATAGTCATATTCTGACCAATGTCACTTTTGAGATATTCCCTTGATCAGTAATTATTCATGTTATCGTAAATGAGTTTTTAAACCCTCGGTGTATTCATAGAACTCTTTTGTGTAGTAGGAGATGATTGATAAGTAGTGGTGTCATGCTAAGACCTTGGAGTTGCGATTTCTTTCATATGCAATATGATATTAGGTAGGAGTGAATTATGAATTGAGCATTATCTTGGAATTATGATCATCAACTTGCAGTCAACAGAGTTTATTTCCTTTGAGGTCTTTGTTTAGGTGTCATCCTAAGAGATAAATGGGATCTAAGAGAAGCATTATTAAAGTGTAACGATTGAGGACTTAGTTGTCTGTCAGTTCGAGAATTGCGCGAACGCAATTGTTTTAAGGGGGAGAGAATGTGAGACCCCAAATTTGCTCTTATTTGCAATTACGTGTTTTGACTTGTTTATATATTATTTGAATTAAAATGTGATAATTATGTGATTATTACTTCTATTACATGATAAGTGAGTATTCATGAAATTATCATAGCAATCTGCATTGAAAATTTTATTGTTGGTTTTTGTAAATAGTGTTTGAAGACACGTCCGCTAAAATTTTGACAGGAGTATTTTTAATGTCTTAAAACCTAGTCCTCTGTTATTAATAGACCCATGTCTAATTAAAACGGATTTTAAATGAGTTAGGAATTAAAAGGAATTTTACACATTCTTTTACAAAAATTGAGTTTTGTACTTAGTTGTATGTATATGTATGCATATGAAAATGTTGTCAACTATAATTAATCTACTAAATATAGTATATATGATATATATATATATATATATATATATATATATATATATATATATATGTAAGCAAAATAGACTAAATCAACTAAAATGGCAAAACTTGACAACTTTGACTTTTACTTAAATTGTTTGACATTGCATTATATTAGCATATATACAATCATAACACTTAAAAATAGCTCAAAACCCCTCCAATTCTCACACACACGGCCGAAACTCCATAGGCATGAAAGAGAGATTTTTCACTTGGTTTTTAAAGTAATTTTTCATTAGAAAACTCATTTTTTGTCCAAAGCTTTTCATTCCAGGTTGGATTCCGCTTGTTGGGAATCCATTGCACACATTCCTAGCTTTACTTCGGATCAAAGGTGAGAAAAAATTTAGATCTTGAAATGCTATTTCTTGTCAAATTTCTATAGTTGCATTTTTATCTGATGATTTGTTAAATTGTCTATAGATTATTGCTCAGTAGTTGCCAATGACCATTTATATGTATTTATAGTAGTTTTGAATAGTAGTAGCATGTATTTCTAATTTTCAGGCATTAAAATTGATTTATTGGCTTATAGTTGAATAATTGTTGATGTAGTGGTTGGAATTGAATGTTTGTTGCTTCTATGAGTTCGTTAATTATTGTGTACTAATGTTGTAATGCCGAATTTTCAATTTGAATGTCGTAGCAAAAGTCCAAAAATTCAGCCAAGGTGCATTGCCAAAATTAGGGTTGTCGGTTTTATTTTAGATGGCTTTTGGTTGGTTTAAGAGGGAGCTAATGTACTTGGATTGATGGTTGAGTGATAGGAAGTGGTTTGGAAGTTATTGAATTTCTAGATTGTAAGTTATGAATTTTAGAAGTTTGTAAAGTCTTTCTTTAAAATGCTTAAATGTTGTCTTTAGTTGTTTGGTAGTGTTTGTGTAGTTGTTTCTTGAATTGTTGTCTTTCCAGAATATGAGATGTTCATTATTATTGTCATGAGTCTTGATAGTGTGTGCCACCTCTCAGGCAACATCGGGTTGTCGGGTTGATAACGACATAACTATCATAGAGTAGCCCCAGCTCACATGGGCGGAGATGCCATGAAGGAGGGGGCTAGATGAGGTACCTCAGGTTATGTATTATGGGAGTTACAAGAAGTCGCTTGAGATCGTGATAGTATATAGAGCTACACCCACTAGTGTATCATTTCTCAATTGAATGGTTATTTATGTGGCTTGAATTGAAATGTTGATGTTAATGAAGTTTATTGTGTGTTATTGTTCATGGGATTATTTCCCAAGGGGTAAAATAAATGATTTCAAAACATATTTCGAATCCTCACTGAGCTTTGTTATATATAAGCTCACTCTCATTCGTTTATTGTTATCAGGTGTAACTTAGCCAGTTTTTGGGTACGTTCCTCAGGAAGCTGAGAATGTGCCTTTTGTTGAGGAGTCGTATGTGCCTGAGTCTTATCCATGAAGTCTTGGCTGAAGTTCTCTATTTGCTATCTTGTATATTAGGACCAATTGTGTTGCACTTACTTTGAAGTTGTATTTACTTTGGTGTTGTAATGTATAAAATGTTATAAAGATAGTGAAAAGTATAATGCTAGTTTAGTTGTCTTACTTTTGGAATATGAATAGGTTGCTAGACTAGTTTTATATTTGTTATGCATATGTATAGAATAGCTTGTGGTATGTTGTTGAAACGAAGGCATATGACTTATGGTTGGGTTGTTGTATGGTCGTTAAATGAATGGTTTTGGTTGTGTTGACTGTTGATGGAGTTGTTGTTGAAGTTTGGGGTTAGTTGTGTGAAGTTATAAAGGACTGGTTTAAAGTCCTGTTGTCCATATTACAGATGTTATATTGCCGAAATTCCGTTGCATCCTGACTGATAGTAAGTGGGGTCGAGTTGGGGCATGATACTAAACCTCAAATTTATAAAATTTCAATTACATTAGTCCATCAAATCCGAAAAAGCCTAATTACAACATCTAATTGTTACATTAATATAAATAGTACATATTATACAAATTTCATTACTAATGATTTGATTCGATTATAGTTTCCTACTTAGCCAACACCTTAGCCTTTTTCTAGTTTCCTTGAAAATCGGATAGCATAACGGCTGTATTTTGAATCTTACAGTTTTAACCTGCAAACAGAAACACCACAAATCTACATCTCCAAAACCCTCACCACAGCACCTCAACCAACAATACATTTCCCAACATACAATCCATAACCAAGAATCATAAATAACTCGAATATGCATTTGTCACAAACATACTAAGACAGACATCAGGTTCATCACATAGGGACACATTTTTCATCAACTTGTGGAACATATTTTGGCTCACTTATACCTGAAAGGGGGAAATAAAAGAGGGTGAGCATATCCGGCACCAAAGCTCAGCGAGGGGGGAATCTGGGAAAGATTTTCGAATACATTTTCCCTTTTACAAACCATTTGGAAACCTTTGAATACAATGCATATAGGTTTGAAAGTAAGTCATGTACTATACATAATAACGACCATTTAAACAAAGTGTGGAACAATAATGAGCAATCAATTCTACTCTCCAAGGGAGGACATCCAAGCGAGAGTAGGAAACTAAAACACTAACGATCAATCAAGAACGATGAAGTATCCATATACGAGTCATTCATCACATAATGAGTAAGAAATAACTTACTCCTTCGCATCGCATCATTTTTATTCGGTGGCCAGCCATCATATTTGATATGAACCTGGTTAACAAGTGCCGAGACCCAACACCAAGAATGGTAAAAACAAACCCAAGATATTTTCAAGAATGATGAAAACCGCGACTGGCTACTTAGCAAAGCAAGAACCTTGGTATAATTGATGAAGACACCACAAACGGGGGTAGAAAATCCGTTTGATAAGCCGAGATTGAACGCCACAAGGTAATCCTTGATAAGTTCAGAAGAGTTTCTTGAAGAACACAAAGGAGAAAAATCTCACAATTTTTAAGAAGTCAAAACATATATCATTATTCTTGAAAGTCAGCATTACATAAGCAAAGAACAAATAAGTATCCTACTTGGAAAATAACTCATAATCCTATCCTAAGTAAATAACGCCTAAACTAACTAGGAAAAAAAATATGAATAGTAACTCCTCGTCAAGAAAGGCTCCTAACAACTTTATCCTAAGTAGGAAAAGCACCCAACTAACTAGGAAAAATGTGAATAGTGTTTGAGCCAAGAAAGACTCATTCCTAAGCAAAGATTTGACTTTAGATTGGAATTAAAGTTGGACTCAAGATTTCAATCTCCTAAGTTCTTAATTTCGTCCATATTGGACTCTAAACAATATCCTAGAATTCAAATTAAACTGAAACTTAAAACTAAGATAGAATTACAAAGAAATCAAATATTGACCAAATCTTCCAAGCTTCTTGAAACTTCTTGAAGAATCTTGAATTTCTTGAATCTTGAAAACAGAATCTTGACTTGATTCTTTGCTAGAAAATTCGCCCAAAAGTGGTTCAACGAACATGGACGCTCAAATGGTTCATTGAATGTGGACGTGTATGGGTTCATTGAATGTGGACGATTCAATGAATGTGGACGTGTTGTAGGGCGGGTTCTTGGCTCTCTTTTGGATCAACTTTGATGAGTAAAACTAGCCTTTGTCCTCATCATTCTTCCCCTCTTGAGAAGGATTTGTCCTAAAATCGCCACCTACTTCGAAAGGACTCCATGAAAGAGACTCCTTGTACATTCATCGGCTTCAAGCAGCTACTCAAGACTAGAAACAAACCAACAAATCAAATCTTTTCCATCACAAATTCTGATTTTCTTCTTTTTTATTTTTTTTTTACAAACAAAAGTTTTGGAAAACAAGACTCTAAGACGTGGGGAACAAGATTAGAACAAAGAATTAAGACAAAGAAGAAGAAAGAATCTAGAGAAATAAGAAAAATTAATAAAACTCTATGTGACAACACAAAAACACCCAAAAATCCTAGTAAACGATGGAATTTGACCCCGAAAAGGTGGTGCTCACAGCATAGTTGTGAGTTATGCTCAGAACATTGTTTCCCTTCAGAAAAGTTTGGCCTCGCAGGCTAATTCAACCAAAAAACAAAATTTTTTTTGTTGTTTTTTTCTTCTTTTCTTGACTTTTCCTTTCTTTTCTTGACTGTTCTTTTCTCTTCTTTTCTTGTCTTGATTTTTCAGAAACGTTCACAATGAGCAAGTCACAAAAAGGTGGATTTAGAAGCACAAGAACCCTAATTCACGTTTTGGCCAATTGAAAGCAAATAAATGGAATTGAGACAAGAAACAGAATTGAAGCAAGACTCAATCAAGAACGAAGACAAAATCTAAGACCTAAACCTAGACTCACATAATTATCCAAGAAAAACAAGAAAAGGATAGGCAAACCTGATAAACCTAAGCTCAGATACCAACTGATATGAACTTGGTCAACATGTGCCAAGACCCAACGCCAAGAATGGTAAAAACAAACCCAAGATCTTTTCAAGAATGATGAAAACCGCGACCCGTTGTTTAGCAAAGCAAGAACCTTGGTATAATTGATGAAGATGCCACAAATAGGGGTGGAAAATCCGTTTGATAAGTCGAGGTTGAACGCCACAAGATAATCCTTGATAAGTTCGAAAGAGTTTCTTGAAGAACTCAAAGGAGAATAATCTCACAATTTTTAATAAGTCAAAACATATATCATTATTCTTAAAAGTCAGTCTTATATAGGTAAAGAACAAATAAGTATCCTACTTGGAAAATAACTCATAATCCTATTCTAAGTAGATAACGCCTAAACTAACTAGGAAAAAAAAATGTGAATAGTAACTCCTCGTCAAGAAAGGCTCCTAACAACCTTATCCTAAGTAGGAAAAGCACCCAACTAACTAGGAAAAACGTGAATAGTGTTTGAGCCAAGAAAGACTCCTTCCTAAGCAAGGATTTGACTTTAGATTAGAATTAGAGTTGGACTCAAGATTCCAATCTCCTAATTTCCTAATTTCATCCATATTGGACTCTAAACAATATCCTAGAATTCAAATTAAACTGAAACTTAAAACTAAGATAGATTTACAAAGAAATCAAATCTTGACCAAATCTTCCATGCTTCTTGAAACTTCTTGAAGAATCTTGAATCTTGAAAATAGAATCTTGACTTGATTTTTTGCTGGAAAATTCACCCAAAAATGGTTCAATAAACATGAACGCTCAAATGGTTCATTGAATGTGGACGTGTATGGGTTCATTGAATATGGACGATTCAATGAATGTGGACGTGTTGTAGGGCTAGCTCTTGGATCTTTTTTGGATCAACTTTGATGAGTAAAACCAGCCTTTGTCCTCATCAACATTCATATTCATTTATTTTGCCTACATAGGGCATTCCAACATCTCCAAGGGTGGTAATGTTCCCAAGCGAGAGAAAGCTCTCCAAGGGTGGCAAAGTTCCAAGCGAGATATACCAGTCAATTTTCCTAGGGTGGCAATGTTCCCAAGTGAGAGAAAGTTCTCCGAGGGTAGCAAAGGCCCTAGTGAGCTTTACAATCAATTATTCTAGGGTGGCAATGTTCCCAAGTGAGAGAACGTTCTTCGAGGGTGGCAAAGGCCCTAGCGAGGTATACAAGTTCATAATTTCACATACTTGTACATTTATAGCATATTAAACGAGTTAACGAACAACGTTTCAATGTATTTTACATTAACGATTTAACAAGTACAGTTACACATCTAGAAATCATTTAATAATACCACATAGTAGTGAGAACTTGCAACATAGTCATTTAAATAGGTACAATTGACAATAGCATATAACTAGTTAACTTCAGATAGCTTCAACCATTCTGCATTACCCTATCTTTGGCAATTCAGTTAACTATTCTTCCGAACTCCAATTAATCTGATTTTAGTATAGAATTAAATTTCTTCGAGTATAAATAATCTTAGAATCAAACATAGCTCAATTCCGATCTAAATTGACTGACTTATGATCAAATTAGTGCAACTGCATTTAACTGTCCAGATTACCTACCATTCTTGAGTCATTTTGGAAATAGATAATTCATAAATCTTAAACGTTAGAACCAGCCTTTAAGCAAAGCACAAAGTTTATTTCCAACTACCTAATCTAGCTACTGGAAAAGTTTCGTTTGATCCCGAGTTCGTTTACTTGTCCAAAATGCAAAAGAAGTCAGTGCAAACTCTTTGTCAAGAAATTCCAGCACTTGAGTCATTTCGGAAATAGAAAATTCAAAAGGTTTATTCGCTAGAACTAGCTCTGGTGCAAAACACGAAAGCTGTTCCAATCTGTCTAATCTAGTTGTTATATAAGTTTTGTTCGATTCTGAGTTCATTTACTATGTCTGATATGCTATGAAAATGGAAGCTATCAAATTGTCTAGAAATTCCTACACTATTACTTTGCAAGTTTAAACTTCTTTTTCAACAAGTCTAGCTTCTACAAGCTCTAGCATCATCTAGCAACCTTTACAAGCATCATCTATACACAAATATATAGCTAGCAAACATTACCTATACACAAGCATATAACTACATCATCAAGCAACCTTTACAAGCATCATCTATACACAAATATATAGCTAGCAAACATTACCTATACACAAGCATATAACTACATCATCAAGCATAACCCTCAAGAAAGCAATTAAACACAAATTTATGGTTAACTTTCATAAATTCCTTGTTTCCAGCTATTCCATGTTTTTTGCATTGTTAGAGGCTTTAAACGATTGAATCAGCTCTAGCATGAAACACAAAGTTTGTTACAAACTGACCAATCTAGCTACTATAAAAATTTTATAATTTTTTCAAGCACATTTATTATGTCAAAAGGCCTCACGAAATCAGAGATGTACTGCACTGTCCAGATTCAAGAAAAATATCAACAACCTACTAAAATGAGCTAATTTGAGCATGATAACGATATTTTCTCAGAAAACTTCAAGCACAAGATTTGTTCTTCTATGAGTGTAGAATAACATATACATTTTTCAGATTTTTCTAGCATGATTTAGTTGATCAAATGGCTCAAAGAATGTCAGCTACACAGAACTATCCAGTTTCAACAAAGTAGCAATACCACACGGTTTTTATCAGATTTCAACATGATAACAATTTTTTCTCACAAACATTTCAACACAAGATTTGTTCCTTTATGAGTTTATAACAACATATAATTTTTCCAGAATTTTCTATTAGGATTAACCGATAAAATAGCTCATGCAAAAACACTACACGAATCAGTTTTTCTAGAACATGTTTAATGCATATATCTTAGCAATATAATGATATCAACTCAACCAAATACACATATTCATGCTCCTTGAACTTATAAAAACCATTTAGAAGACAACCCTCACCTTGGCTTTGGAAGATAATGGCTAGAACACTTTGAATATGCAAAGAAATCACTTGTATAGCCTCTAAATCTTCTCATATCTCTTCTATCTCCTTTGTTTTTCTCACAACTTCTCCCTTTTCTTTTGCCTTGCACCTTCCAGATTCATGGGAGGGAAGCTTAGGGTTATTTTGTCTAGCTAAAATACTTGTTCACCAAGTTTGGTTAGCTTGTCTTGCAAGACATATCTTAGGCAAATTTCATTTTGACCCCTTATGTTTCCTAGCTTGACAAATTCTCAGTTCCACTTGTTCTTTCTTAGCCTTGGGGTCCCTAGATAATTTTAGAATAATTGGTTCTTAGTTTAGCTAGAAAACTTGGTGCCCAAGTATATTTTTTTAAGTAATTACAATTCAACC
Organism: Ehretia macrophylla; assembly: GCA_037974665.1. NCBI lineage: Eukaryota > Viridiplantae > Streptophyta > Magnoliopsida > Boraginales > Ehretiaceae > Ehretia > Ehretia macrophylla. The sequence goes on along the minus strand of CM075776.1, from coordinate 67,953,148 downwards.
CCTATAGTTTCTAAACTTTTCAATTTGACCCCCAATAGTTTCTCTTTCTCTTTTCCTATAGTCGTGGGTCAATAGCATAATTTAGGATCGTTGAAACTTAGTTTATTTAGTTTACTTGGTGTCCAAGTTCAACTTGTAATAATTACAATTTGACCACAAAAATTTTCTAGCTTTACTATTTGACCTCAAATGTTTTTTAGCTTTCGCAAAACTTCATCATTTCTTTTCTTGTTGAAGCCATGGGGTTTTATGTATAATTTAAAAAATCTAAATCCCAACCCTAATTGGCTTACTTGGTGACCAAATAAAAGTTAGATTAATTATACTTTGGCCCCAAAGGTTTCTAATGCTCGCTAAGTAACCCGAAAGTTATTTAATAATTAAGATATACAAAACACTAAAGTTCATGTAATTGCACGTATAATTATGCTAATGCACGTAAATCAGTATAAATATAAAGCAATGCTTATCCACATTAAATAACATATATGTGAGTTAAATAGGATAATGCATGCTAAACATTTATGATGGCATACATAGTTAAGTAGAGGGTCACCTAAATTATGATTTCTAGGTATCCTACGTGCGCATGTTACCTCAAATATTAAGCAAAGTAAGTAGAATGAACTAAATGCATGTAATTATATATATGTGGATAAATGCTGGGTTTTACATATTTCTCCCCTTAAGAGAATTGCGCCCTCACAATTCTTACTTACTTATTTCCGGCAACTCACATATAACACAAGTAATGTGAGACCCCGAATTTGCCCTTATTTAGAATTATGTGTTTTCACTTATTTATATGATAATTGAATTAATATATATGTATATATGTGAGTTATTAAATGATCTTAGATTAAATGTGCATTTAAAAGACATTTGAAAAACAATTAATATGAATTTTTATCTTCTTTGGCAAAATTATGCATTGTACTTTAGTTGTATGTAATTATATGCCTATATATAAATGTTGTCCCCAAAAATAGTCCTACTAAATATATAGTATAAGTTAGATAATATATATAAGGCTAGTTTAGGCATAATTCAACTAAAATAACAAAAATTGCCAACTTTGACTTTGTTGTCCTATTTGACTTTGCTATATAAGTTAATATACATACATTATATGCAAAAAACAAAGCTCAAAACACCATAAGCACACACACACTTCAAGGGGAAGAAAGAAGCCATTTTTACTTAGGTTTTCAAAGAAATAACTCAATTCAAGGCCAAATCTTTTCATTCCAAGCTTGATTTTGCTTGTTGGGCTTGCATTCTACCTATTTCTAGCTTTTCTTTGCATCAAAGGTGAGGAAAAAACTAGATCTTATTTTCAAAGTTTATGCCAAGAATTTATTATTGCATATTTAGTTGTTGTTTAGCTAAATTGTCTTAAGATTGTTATTAGCTAGGTGTTGTAGACCAACTTAGTGTAATTATAGCCAATTTAATCTGTGGAATGTTGTATTTTTATTTTATATGTTTTATTGTGATAATTTGGCTACTATTCGGTTTAAATCTTGTTGTAGTAGTTGTTTTTAAGTTGTAGTTGCTTGTATAGTCTTGTTTAATATTGAATAGTAATATTGTGATGCCAAAATGTTGAATTGAATGTTGGTTTAGAAGTCCAAAATTTCAGCCTAGTGTGCATTGTCATTTTGGACTTGTTGGGCTCATTTTGGATGGCTTTTGGATGGTTTCCAAGGGGGTTTAGGTACTTGCTTAAGTGGTTAAGTGATAGGAGAAAGTTTGGGGGTTATTTGATTGCTAGATTGTAAGTTATGTAGTTTAGAAGTTTGGGTCGTGTTTCTTTGAATTGGCTAAGTGTTGTCTTTACGTGTTTGGTGTTGATTGTGTGGTTGATACTTGGGTTGGTGTTAAGTAGGCTTGGGTTTGAATGTGTGTGTTGAGTTTGGATGGCCTACTTTGTCATCTAACTTAAGTGTCTTAGTTGTTTTGTAAATGTTGAGTTGTTGAAGTGTTGTTTAGTTGGTTGTTGATTGTTGAAATGTTGAAAAACAACCTACTTTGTTGTTCTCTTGGAATATTAATTGTTAAGTGATATCTATTGTGAGTCATGATAGGTTTGTGTCACCTTGGGTGGTATCGGGCTTGTTGGGTTGCATTGGCACAACTGTCATGTGTTATCCCTTATCTCGTGTGGTCGGAGTATAATCATGGAGTGTGGGTCAAGATTGGGTACTTCCAAAATGTATCACTGGGCGTTATAAGAAGTTGGTTGAGTTCGTGATGGCGTATGGAGCTACATCAACTAGTGTATCATATCCTTGTTGCTTGGTTACTTATATTGTTATATTCGTATTGTTGTTAATGTTTGTGGTATGTTCATTGTTCCTAGGATGTTTTCCAAAGGGTTACATGAAAGTGTTTTCAAAATCTCTTATTGAACCCTCGCTGAGCTTTATTATATATAAGCTCACCCTCTTTGCTGACCTTTTAGGTAAGACTGAGCAGGACCCAGGGTACGTACCTCAGGAAGCTGAGAATAAGCCTTTTGTTGATGAGTCCTATGTACCAGAGTCCTATCCATGAGTTTGTACTGGAATGCTTTATGTGTTGTCTTGAACTTATAACATGTATTGTATAAAGTTTCAAAGTTTGTAATGTATAACTTAACCTCAAGTTAATGGATTGTATAATGCTAGGCCTAGTAGACTTTCTTTTGGATATGAATAGGTTGCTAGACTAGCTTATTATCTATTTTGCGTATGTATAGTATGGTTTGATGTATGTTGTTAAGACGAAAGCATTGTGTCTTGTGGTTTTAATGTTGGATGGTTGGTTTTTGAAATGTTGTTGGTTGTGTTGTGTGTTGTTGGAGTTATTGTGGGATGTGAGGTGTTTGAAGTGAAGCAGTGTATGGTTCTGTTGTCCGTATTACAGGTGTTATAATGCCAAAATTCTACCGCGTTCTGACTGATCATAAATGGGGTCATGTTGGGGCGTGACATAAGCCACCTTATTTAACTAAGAACCTCAATTATTTAGCATAATATAACATCAAAATTCTTCCAAGTAACATCTAGTCCTATTGATCATTGAACCTATTGTTCTAGCCGTCCATGACATTAGAAGGTAGTCTACGGGTCAAATCACACATCCAAATCATGTCACAAAGATTAGGACATAAACAACAAAGCACATTAGTTACACATAATTCATATAGAACACACAAGACATATTGAACAAGTTTACGCGTAACACATAAACATATAATCACCTAGACACATTGCATCCTAAAACTTCTACCCATGGACTAGGGGTTCTAGACCCGACTTACGCCTAGCTAACGAGCTAAGCTCTAATACCACCTTGTCATAACCCTATTTTTAATCTCTAATATAGTCTCTAATACCATAGTAAAACCACAACCATTCCTGGGATCATGATGCCACGGGTTTAAGAAGATCGCTCCGTCTAAGTCCACTAAGGTACAATTACAATAGCCCAAGCATTATTATCCATAATTCAAAAAATCAAGACTGTTAAATAAAAACTTCACAAATACTAAATCTCAAATTTACAAAATTTCAATTACATTAGTCCATCAAATCCGAAAGAGCCTAACTACAACATCTAATTGTTACATTAATATAAATAGTACATATTATACAAACTTCATCACTAATGATTTGATTCGATTATCGTTTCCTACTTAGCCAACTCCTTAGCCTTTTTCTAGTTTCCTTGAAAATCGGGCAGCATAACGGCTTTATTTTGGATCTTATAGTTTTAACCTACAGACAGAAACACCATAAATCCACATCTCCAAAACCCTCATCACAGCACCTCAACCAACAATACATTTCCCAACATACAATCCATAACCAAGAATCATAAATAACTCGAATATGCATTTGTCAAAAACATACTAAGACAGACATCAGCTTCATCACACGGAGACACATTTTTCATCAACCTGTGGAATATATTATGGCTCACTTATACCTGAAAGGGGGAAATAAAAGAGGGTAAGCTTATCCAGTACCAAAGCTCAGCGATGGGGGAATCTGGGAAGGATTTTCGAATGCATTCTCTCTTTTACAAACCATTTGGAAACCTTTGAATGCCATGCATATAGGTTTACAAACAAGTCATGTACTATACATAATAACGAGCATTTAAACAACGTGTGGAACAATAACGAGCAATCAATTCTACTCTCCGAGGAAGGACATCCAAGCGAGAGTAGAAAATTGGAACACTAACGATCAATCAAGTATCTATATACGAGTCATTTATCACATAATGAGTAAGAAACGACTTACTCCTTCACATCGCATCATTTTTATTCGATGGCCAGCCATCACATTCATATTCATTTATTTTGCCTAGATAGGGCATTCCAACATCTCCAAGGGTGGCAATGTTCCCGAGCGAGAGAAAGCTCTCCAAGGGTGGCAAAGTTCCAAGTGAGATATACCAGTCAATTCTCCTAGAGTGGCAATGTTCCCAAACGAGAGAAAGTTCTCCGAGGATGGCAAAGGCCCCAATGAGCTTTACAATTTATTTATCCCGAGGTGGCATTGTTCCCAACCTAGAGAATGCTCTGTGAGGGTGGCAAAGGCCCTAGCAAGGTATACAAGTTCATAATTTCACATACTTGTACATTTATAGCATATTAAATGAGTTAACGAATAACGTTTCAACGTATTTCACATTAACGATTTAAAAAATATATTTACACATTTAGAAATCATTTAATAACACCACATAGTAGTGAGAACTTGCAATATAGTCATTTAAATAGCAACAATTGACAATAGCATATAACTAATTAACTTAAGATAGCTTTAACCATTCTGCATTAGCCTATCTTTGGCAATTCAGTTAACTACTCTCACGAACTCCAATTAATTTAATTTTGGTATAAAATTAAAGTTCTTCAAGTGTAAATAATCTTAGAATCAAACAGAGCTCAATTCCAATCTAAATTGACTGACTTATGATCAAATTAGTGCAACTGCATTTAATCGTCCAGATTACCTACTATTCTTGAGTCATTTTGGAAATGGAAAATTCAGAGATCTTAAACGTTGGAACCAGCTTTTATGCGAAACATAAAGTTTGTTTCCAACTACCCAATCTAGCTATTGTTAAAGTTTCGTCCGATTCTGAGTTCGTTTACTATGCTTAAAATGCAAAAGAAGTCAATGCAAACTCTCTGTCCATAAATTCCCACATTTGAGTCATTTCGGAAATGGAAAATTTAGAAGGCTTAATCATTAGAACTAGCTCTAGTGCAAAATACAAAAGTTGTTCCAAACTACCTAATCTAGCTATTTTACAAGCTTCATTCGATTCTGAGTTCATGTACTATGTGTAAAATGCTATGGAAGTGGAAGCTATCAAATTGTCCATAAATTTCTGCATCATTACTTTGCAAGTTTAAACTTTTTTTTCAACAAGTCTAGCTTCTACAAGCTCTAGCATCCTCTAGCAACCTTTACAAGCATCATCTATACACAAATATATAGCTAGCAAACATTACCTATACACAAGCATATAACTACTTCATCAAGCATAACCCTCAAGAAGGCAATTAAACACAGTCATGGTTAACTTTCATAAATTCCTTGTCTCTAGCTATTCCAAGTTTTTTGCATTGTCAGAGGATTTAAACAATTGAATCAGCTCTAGCACGAAACACAAAGTTTGTTACAAACTGACCAATCTAGCTACTGTAAAAATTTTATAATTTTTTCAAGCATGTTTGCTATATCAAAAGGCCTCATGAAATCAGAGATGTACTGTACTGTTCAGATTCAAGAAAATTTTTAACAACCTACTGAAATGAGCTAATTTGATCATGATAACGATTTTTTCTTAGAAAACTTCCAACACAAGATTTGTTCTTCTATGAGTCTATAATAACATATATTTTTTCTAGATTTTTCTAGCATGATTTAGCTGATCAAATAGCTCAAAGAATATCAGCTACACAGAACTATCCAGTTTCAACAAAGTAGCAGTACTACACGGTTTTTATCAAATTTTAGCATGATAACGATTTTTCCTCAAAAAAATTTCAACATAAGATTTGTTTCTCTATGAGTTTAAAACAACATATATTTTTCCAGAATTTTTTAGCAAGATTTAACAGATCAAATAGCTCACATAAAAACACAACACGAATCAGTTTTTTCAGAACATGTTCAATGCATATATCTTAGCAATATAATGATATCAACTCAACCAAATACACATATTCATGCTCCTTGAACTTATAAAAACCATTTATAAGACAACCCTCACCTTGGCTTTGGATGATAATGGCTAGAACACTTTGAATATGCAAAGAAATCACTTGTATAGCCTCCAAATCTTCTCCTATCTCTTCTATCTCCTTTGTTTTTCTCACAACTTCTCCCTTTTCTTTTGCCTTGCACCTTCCAGATTCATGGGGGGAAAGCTTAGGGTTATTTTGTTTAGCTAAAATACTTGTTCACCAAGTTTGGTTAGCTTGTCTTGCAAGATCTTAGGCAAATTTCATTTTGACCCCTTATGTTTCCTAGCTTGACAAACTCTCCTCTCCACTTGTCTTCTCTTAGCCGTGGGGTCCTTAGATAATTTTAGAATAATTGGTTCTTAGTTGAGCTAGAAAACTTGGTGCCTAAGTAGATTTTTTTAAGTAATTGCAATTCGACCCCTATAGTTTCTAACGTTTTTAATTTGACCCCCAATAGTTTCTCTTTCTCCTTTCCTATAGTCGTGGGTCACTAGGGTAATTTAGGATAGTTGAAACCTAGATTATTTAGTTTACTTGGTGTCCAAGTTCAACTTTTAATAATTATAATTTGACCCCAAAAGTTGTCTAGCTTTACTATTTGACCTCAAATGTTTTTTAGCTTTTGCAAAACTTCCTCATTTCTTTTCTTGTTGAAGCCGTGGGGTTCTATGTATAATTTAGCAAATCTAAATCTCAGCCCTAAGTGGCTTACTTGGTGACCAAGTAAAAGTTAAATTAATTACACTTTGGCCCCAAAGATTTTTAATGCTCGCTAAATAACCCCGAAAGTTATTCTAACTTAATTCCTATGATTCTAACTTAATTCCACTCCACTTATTAAATAATTAAGATCTACAAAACACTAAAGTTCATGTAATTGCACATATAATTATGCTAATGCACGTAAATCAGTATAAATATAAAGCAATGCTTATGCACATTAAATAATATATATGTGAGTTAAAGAGGATAATGCATGCTAAACACTTATGATGGCATACATAGTTAAGTAGAAGGTCACCTAAATTATGATTTATAGGTATCCTACGTGTGCATGTTACTTCAAATATTAAGCAAAGTAAGTAGAATGAACTAAATGCATGTAATTATATATATATGGATGAATGTTGGGTCTTACATAAACTACTTTCAATGTGTATAGAATGTTATCTAGTTGTAGTTTAATTCCCTTTTTTGCATTTTGCATATAGCCAATTATGATAGTAGGCTTGTTAGTTACAGTACATGCACATGTTGTAAATGAAAAATACTACATACAAAATGAAATACATTCGGAAGTTACATTACATTTTCATGTTTACTTGCATCATAGCATAAGCAACTAGCATCATAAGTAGTGCTATTACAAAGAGTATGATGCTGAACTTGAGCAATTTGTAATTTAAATTTGATAATTTGTTGCACGATTGTGATGCATTGTTCCCTTGTATGTCTCTTGTGAATTCTACAAAGTTTTCAAATGATAGCTCTTGTTCATTGCTCTTGTTCATCGAGTACCTAAAATGTGTAAAATAAACATCTTGATCTCGAGAAAAAGAAATATAGTTTGAATGAATTTTCTTTTGATTCAGATATTCGAATAACTGCTTTGTTTTCACAATAGTATCTTCTAGTTTTGAATTTAATGAAAGTTCTGTTTATATCTTCTCGAACAGTTGATGGTGATAATGATGATGATGATGTTCTCGATATTTGATTTTAATTTTTGGATAATATTTTGTGCAGAATTTGGTTGATTCGTAGTTTTTAGACGTGAGAGAACAAGATTTTTTTTTTTTTAATGTGAGAGAAGAAAAAAGAGTTGAGGATAAAAATTTGGCACCCCACGACTCTATATATAGCCGTGGGGTGTTCAGGTAGCCATTGGGAAAAATCCAACGGTCATCTTAATTTTTTTTTTTTTTTTTCAAATTTCTCTCTACAACAGCTCAAACATAAGGGCAAATAAGTACTTTTGCTCGGTCAACGTATTGAGCGATAAGTTGCAACTGACGGAAGGACTAAAGTGGTATTTTCTCAAGACACGGGATACAGGGACGAGTTTGGTATTTGGCAATAACCTAACGGAGTAAAATGGTTTTTTGCCATTCCAAAATTACTATATGCCCCTTTAAGTTTGACTTTTCTCTCTTCCCGTTTCTTCTTTTCGTTTCCATTCTTTTTCTTCCTTGCCGCCGCCGCCTCCTACTGTAGAATCTCCCACCGATGCCCGCTGGCAGCGACTCAATCATCCTCTGTGTCCCTCATGTATATATATTAGCCTTGTATATCATACAGCTTTGTACATTATATATATTAGCCTTGTATATCATACAGCTTTGTACATTATATATATTAGCCTTGTATACCCTACAGCTTTGTACATTCTTTTGCGTTTTGTTTTTACGCTGGTGGTGATTATATATAGCAATATAAGAATTTTCTCATTTGGGTTTGCTTTACATTCTCTTTTTCTCTGAAATTCTTTAAATGGTGCTTGGCTTCATTGTTTTATATTCTGTTTATGCTGTTAAAATTTAAACTTTTTTGGCTTAAATTTGTGTGTTAACTTTTCTTCATTCTTAAATTTCGTGATTTTACGATTGGATTGGTGTATTGAAAAGTAAAAAGCTATAGCAGTGCTTAGTCAAAATAGCCTAGTAGGTACCAACGGGTTTAAGATGGAAACTATAATTCTTAACATCAACCATATGTCCCCAAGTGTTAGGGTTGGGTGGAGTGCTCGGGTAACGAGTTATACCCATTTGCCCCCGATGCTTCCAAATGTTGAAAGTCACGCGGGATTTCGGATTAATGCTGCACAAATAATGTAATGATTGTATTGGATATAATTTTCCAATTTATATGTCCGATTCCAGTTCGGGTACACCTGTGCAGTTATACATCAAATAACAATCATAGTGTGTATTAGTTGAATCATGGATCATGTATAATGCTGAATATAGTTTGTTGTATGACTGCAGGTTCTGTGCGCCATCATCTCCTAGTATTTGCTATCTGGTTTGTCCAGATATCCGCTGTTCTCATGTGTGTGTGAGAGAGCGAAAACCGAGAAGATGGAGTACACAGAAGACTACAAAACCTTAGTATCACAGATTAAACAACAAGATAAAGAGCTTCGACTCAAAAGAAGGTTTACTGTGTTTCTTGTATTTTTGTGATTAGTTTCCTCTTGCATGGGATGGTCTAGTTAATTTTCTATCTTTCAATATATGAGGTTTATTTTTTAAAAGAGGTTTTATTTTTTAATCTTTTTCTTTACTTTTTTTTTTTAATTGGATTATATGTCCTCATATATTTATGTATATGTGTGTGTCTTTGATTACACAGGCGGTTAATGGATTTGGAACTGACCCGGACGGAGGCAAAGCGAATAAAACAACTCATACCCCCGAAAGACAAGTTTGTCACTAATTTTTATATCTCATTTCAAATTTGAAGAAAATATTGTTCTTGTAATCTAATCAGATTGAGAAAAATCTTTAGATGTTCTTACATTTAATTTTGAGTGAGATTGCTACAACTTAAGCTGAAATTTTGGTTTTTCTTATCTTTTTTTGTATTTGCAGGTTTGTACCTGAATCTTTGATTAGGGAAGATGATGTAAGTGTTGTAGTATGTTTTATAAGATTTTGCTAAGTACAAATTGGCATTTATATTTGATAAATACTTGGGATACACAAGAACCATGCTACTGATAGAATATTTTGTACAATAAGGTACTGCCTCTGGCAAAACTCGATAAGATTTTGCTTAGTATAAAATGGCATTTATATTCGATAAATAGTTGGATACCAAAAAATCACGTCTACAGATAAAGTAGTTAATACAATTTTAGTTGTATGTTGACACACAGTGAAAAATAGTTATTTTGGCCTGTGGCAGAAATATCAGTAATATGAGGTTTTGATGTATAGATACTTTACGGTGTTGATGTAAATAGCTTTTGAGATGCACCTCCTTGGTTCATATTGATTCGATTTATTCATTTCTCGAAAACAAAAAACCAGTAACAGAAGGTTTTATACAAATGGTATTTTGTGCATCACCTTAAGCTGATGCCAATGTGAGGCATGATATTCCGGTGCCTTCTCGTTCTGTGACAACAAGTAATATGTCTTTATTTAATGATTATCTAAAGTTTATCATTGGTTTATCATTCAGAGAGGTTTCATGATAAAACTGTCTTTGTTTTCTTGGACGCTTTGCTTGTAAAATTCTTGTTTATACTAATGGCTTCTCATTACTTGGTGATGAATTTGCCTGATTAACAGGTATCCTATGAAAACATCAGAGCTCGCATTGAAAAGGGAATTTTAGCAGGTTTTGTTCAAAAGGAAAACTATGGCAACCAAAATGAAGTAGAAAATATACACGAAGAGGATGAAAATTATGTCCAACTTTTTAATTCGCATAATGGGCTGAAAGATATAATCTCCATGCTTGATGAAATGACCAACAAAGGGTTATGCTGTTTTGCTGAGATATTGACTGGCGGCTTGATAAAGTTTGAGAAAACCCATTGGCAGATGAAAAAGTTGATAAAAGAATGTCTTCCTGTGGTTCTTAAGAGTCAAAAGTATAATCATCGCAAACAGACAATTTTACAACTGTCTGAACTACTCAAAGACCCAAAACATTTTCGTGGGAATTATGTAGCTCATTCAGCTCCATCTAAATCCTATCGTGCTGCTGCTAAAAGGGTACTGAGCGAACTTCGCGGTTTGCCTTTTCAAACACTGAGTTCAATGCATAGGAAAGTTAGAGGTGTAAGCGGATACATCCCTCAAATACGGCCCCCAAAATCTGGATGGGGACGTGGGGTTTTAACGAAGCAAGTGAGGAAAAGGTGTATAGAATTGCTGTCAGAACTTGGGGAAGCTGATGAACCACAGGAACCATTAGCCAATGCATTAGCAGTTGCTGGCCTAACACTGAAGCTGAAAGCTAGATCATCCCCAATAATAGAGTTCCGAAAGTTTTCACCCAAAATAGAAGCATTGCAGAATGAAATCGTGAAGGCTATTCAATTGCTTGATGATAAAAAGAAAGTGAGCTTTACAGAGCTGAAGGATTTACTGCTTTTGCTGGATCCTAATGCTAAGTTCACTAAGAGAATACGGATAGCAATAAGGAATCTGTTGATTGAATATCTACTTGAATGTGCTGATATGGAAACAATTCCAGAATGCTTGCTAGAAGTTCTTACTATTATCAATAAAAGAGCTAAAACACTATCTTGCAGAAGCTTCTCCAAAGAAGAATTAGAGAAAGAGGTGGAGTGTGTATTAGCTGTGAGTTCTCAGACAAAGCAGATAATTTGGGATTTGCTTACTGAATGCGGACATGCATTTGACCTAGAATTTGCGAATGCATACATGGAGGATATGCTAGAAAGTGATGCTGGCACTAGTACTGATGCACCAACCTGTGAATCTTTCGAAAAAGTGTAGATTCCATTCTGATGAGCCAAGTGACCAGATTGAAAGCATTGGAGAGACCAACCCTGTTGATCCTGAATCGCCTATTTCTGCAACTAAAGAAGGTGTCTCTTCTTCACATCTTTTACCTTATAGAAGTTCAAAGATTAAAATTGAAGACATCCACATTGATATAGATTCAGTTGGTTCCCCTGGCTTTATCAATTCAACCTTTGTTACAGAATCAAAAACTATAGATAGCACTCTGCATATGAAGAGAGACCAGTACATACTGGGAAGTATGGGGAAGTTGGAATCTAGTGATTTAGATCCACATAAATTGACATCTGAACAAACTAAATCTTCCTTGCCTTTCTCACCTAATGGAAGATCAATTGGGGATGAGCTTGGGGGACGAGAGGCTTTGAGTGGCTCTGCTAAAACCTTGAAATTTACATTTTCTGACGTCTTATGTGGAGAGACACGTTACACTGATGATAAACAAAACATGACAAGAAATGAATATCTTGCCGTCCAGGAAGCTTGTGACAAAACAAGTATGGTTGCATATGATTTTGTCGGCTGTATGCTAAACAAGTTAGCTCAGCTAGAAGGCTTAAAGTTATACCGGGATGACGTATCATATCTCCAAAGTGAGGATTCTGGAGGTATTTAAGTTGCTCTCAATCATATTTCAAATATACAATAAAGGAAGTTCATGTTATATTTTTAAAATGAATAATTATTTGAAATACAGATGAACCTAAAATAGCTGAAGCATTATTTTTGTAGTATAAGCAGTCTTTTAGTCAAAAATTTAAAGATTGACCAAATAAGCTGGAAACTTTGACAAGGATAGAGATCAAATTTTTTATGACAGGCAAATATGCCATTGTTTTCTTTGTATTTCTGTTATTCCTTCTTCCTCTCCTTATATTTAATAATGTATGATGTAGTTTTTCCCTACAATTAGTGTGATGTGCCACTATAAAATGCAGAAGGGAAAATGAAATGTAAAAGAACCCCAATTACTGTAAAACGTCACTATGGGATATACGATCTCAAGTATGGGAGAGTAGACCTACAAAGAATGATGACCTTCTATTGTTCTTCATTCTCTTTCGCTTTTGCTGGTATTATACATACATTTCTCATCAATACTATCCTTATGCTGTGAACTAAGGAGTTCTTGGAAATGGTTTTTGCTTTTGTGCTCTCACTCCCACTCCCACTTTCACACCTGCTCTATGATTTGGTTTCCTAGGTGTACATTCATTTTGTATGAAAATATCATATAATTGTAGGAGTGTTGCAGCAACTACTACTTGATATTGCCCATTGAGAGTCCAATTTCCTAAAGTATTAATGTGGAAGACTTTCCTTTAGTTGGTTTATGTGTCTAACATGTTTACTTTAGATATTTAGTGATATTACTGATGCTTGTGTACAGTTAATCAATTATGAGTTTTATCAGGAATTCAAGATACATTTGTACATGGTTTGAACCTTTTTCTGACCTCCTTTTGGCTGGAGTTTTTGTGGTCTTTTTGCATGTTACACTTCTGCACTGGTACCCGCCCCGAGCTGATTGCGGACCGGCTCTCACCGTTCCGCATACGACCGCGGCGCATCGCCGGCCCCCATCCGCTTCCCTCCCGACAATTTCAAGCACTCTTTGACTCTCTTTTAAAAGCCTTTTCATCTTTCCCTCGCTTTACTTGTTTGCTATCGGTCTCTCGCCCGTATATAGCCTTGGACAGAAGCAAAATGCGATACTTCGTGTGAATTGCAGAATCCTGTGAACTATCGAGTCTTTGAACGCAAGTTGCACCCGAAGCTGTCAGACCGAGGGCACGTTTGCCTGGGCGTCATGCATCACGTCGCCCCCCCACCCCGCGCCCCAACACTGGGATGCTGAGTTCGTGCGTGGGGGTGGATTGTGGCCTCCCGTGTCTCGCGGCGCGGTTGGCCGAAGTTGTGCAACCTCTGCTGCTTTCTATTAATAAATTTTATTTACCTATTTGAAATATTATTCTTGTATGCTTTTAAATTGCTTTATAATGATGTTTTCCAACTTCTCTAATCTATCTTGGTGAGGACATATATAAACATATATCCTTGTTTATTAGCATAGCTGTAATTTTCATTTTTCAGTTTCAAGAAAAAAAATTATTATATTTGCCATAGAATCTGCCATTTGTTCAGTGTAATGATCTCGATGTGTTGTTTACATTCACAGCATCAACGAGAAGGAAGAGCTCTTTGGAAGATGATGGTCATGGTTCCATATTTTTTCGCATTCTTGAAGAGCTCTCAAAAGAAGATCTAATGCATGCATTTCCCGACAGGTAGTTTTCTCCAGCAGGATGCTTCTCTTTCGCAGAGAATATGAATGTCTTATTCTCTGTGGCTGACCTTTTGCTCTCATCTTGTAAAGGCTTATTAATAGAAAGATGACCTAGAGATTGCATGCCAAAGTGCAGTACATTGTTAATGCGATACAACATTAACCTTGTTTCTTCAAGCATGTATTCTTATCTCTCGATCAAAATTAATTACTTGTCCACTTAGTCCATGTCAAGATTCCAGATCCCTGTTGTACCAACGTGAGTCTGCTTTAAAGCATATATGCATGAGTAGCTGTTGTCATCTTCATGGAAAATTTTAACTGCATTTCTCAGCACTTTCCATCTCATTGCTGCAAAACTTGAGTATTTCTGAAAAATAGTAGGATTAGTGTTGGTTGTATAAATGTTGTGATATGTTTGGGAGATGGGTAATTATCAAACCTCAAGTGACTTTAATAATACTTATTAAATTGAGAAGAAGAGTTGAAGAGTCTGTAAGCATCTATCAAAACTTTTACGTTCTTCTACTTCTCCTCCAGGTTAAACATAGTTCTGAAGCTAATGTGCTTCTTGTCATGATAAGTTGTATTATCAAAATGCATATTTTGCAATTATTGCTAGGTTTTCATCTTATTGGATAATATTTTTCATTTAAGTTTCTGCTGTTATAGTGAGATGTCTATGTTTATATGTATATATAAATGATGTGATCTTTCTGAAGCATATGCGGAATAGTTGTCTCTGCGTGCTCATGCACACAGGTATGTCGTCCTCAGTCTAATTTTGGAATTCAATTATATCTTATCTTGATGATTATCTTTTCTTAACAACTTCTTTCACAGTGGAAGAGAGAAATTAAAGGAGTTGATGGGCATAAAGTAGATTGCTGATTGCTGATGAGATGCTACCATTCGGCTGTGATCATCGGCAGAAAATACTAATATGGTGTCCTTGAGGTTGGAATTGTTGAAGTCCCACCTAGTAGATTGGTGAGTTATCTGTTCTCATCACCCAGCAGGATAGCCTGTTGCCGTTCAGCAGATGGAAGATTGAAAAGTTTGCTATGACGTGCAACTGACGCACTTCATCAAAGTGGCATGCTTCCCTTTTGCGTGGAACGTGTACTGTGTGATTCTGGTCCATTTGCGTCACTACACTTCCGTTTGACAAACTGCTGTTGCTCTTGATGAGGGAGGGCAGGATTGAAATTCGTGGCCTTCACTATGAGACTACCTGAAACCTTCCAATATATTGTGGTGACTGAAGCTACATTTTGAAGTAGATCGGGGATATTCTTTCCACACTAGAGAAGAGAGAACTTCTCGTCTTCTTTACATCGAGGAAGCTAGCCATAGGTGTACAAAGGAAAGGAAGTATTTCTTACTACTAATTAATTTCTATGAGCATGAAGAATACGCGGATAAAACAGAGTATTCTTCATCTCATGGAACAATTTTGTATCTAATTGCTTTCTGTGTAAGAAAGGGTGGAGAAGTCTGAATGGCATTATCTTTTCACACTTCTCTTATGCTGGATTGGAAAAATAAAATATATCTTAACAAAAATTTTATGGCAACATTCAATGATATCACTGCTGCACATTTTATTTCTTTGAGCTTGCTATGGACCAAAGTGTTGGGTGGTAGTCATCAGGTAATGTTGTTGTTGTTTTTTTTTTTTTTTTTTTTTTGGTTGGAAAGACTAGTATACAAAGTACATTCTTTATACTTTGGTGCAATTTTTTATACTTGCAACATCTAACTGCCAACTTAGAGGCTTTATACTTTCTAAGAAGTATAAACTAAAAATACGTGCCCACTATATATTCCTTTTTTTCTTTGTCGAATGTGCACTATATATATTCCGAAGTCCACTTTAAGTTTTATATGTATAGAAAATGACATTTTAACCCCCTATTGGATGCAAAGAGAATTTCTGGTGGAACGGTGAAATGCAGAGAGATCGGAAAGAATACCAACGATTATACATTTTTTATATTTATCTTTGTTGTTACTCATTGAGAGGCTACTTAAAATTTATATTCTAATAATGAAGGAAGCTGGGAAAATAATAATTTATTAAGTTTTATCTCCTAATGATTTGGCTAACACTTGTCATATATGCCTTATTTATATACATATTTCTGTGTAAATCAATCTAGAGGCCATTAACCCTCTAGGAAATTCCAAAACATCCATTTATTTATTTATTTATTTTATCCATTTACAGAGTTAAGCTAACGGTTCAGGCTGCCTATAATGATGTAAATGCGTAAATTATATATTTTCCATGTGTATTGTGTCTAAACTTGAAATTGGAGGGAATGACTTACTTGGAAGAAATACGTAAGTTATGTGGGTATTTTTAGAAATAAAAAGTTTATCTGGAATTTTTTGTACATGCTTAATGACTTTTGAGGCTGTTTACCCATCATTTACCTAGTATTTTAAATCCTATGTTTAAGCTATAATAGAAAGTAGTTTACTAACTGCATCTTCAAAAACATTTGGTCTATAACTTTTATCACATTAATTCTTTTGTCTGCGTGTCATTCTTAAAACGATAATCTTGTATATCACGACTCAACAACAAAAGAAGTTACATTAATATCTCATTTTCTACTATTGTGCATTTTGAAATACATTTCGTAATGGTACGAAAAGACTTCATGCTATCACTATATCAAGAGGGAATTTGATAATTGAATTATTTTCAAGAGTATGGATTTATCTTTGTGTCACTACTATATATATATATATATAAAAGGACATTTCGTCAAGAGGGAATTTGATAATTGAATTATTTTCAAAAGGATGGATCTATCTTTGTGTCATTACTATTAAAAAAAAAACACTTCTTCAAAGTCATGGACTGTATTGTTTTTCAAAGTCAAGACACTTGTTTATATTATTCTTATCTTTAAGTGAATCATGTAAAAGTTGGAATACGATTATTAATCATTGATAAAAATCAACAAGAAGTAATAATAGTGTTCCCAAATTTTTATTTCCATAATTATTTCAAAAAGTCTTTTTGAATGTAGTATTGAAGTATTTGATATGCATATTAGTATATTTCTTTTAAGAGTAAATGCCTCCATTAGTCCTTAATATTTTGTCATTATGACACTTTAGTCATTGATCTTTAAAAATAAACCTTTTAGTCCTTAAAGTTAATTTAGTGGAACAACATTAATCCCGATAGCAAAATTCGTCTATTTTTTGATTGCTTTATCACGTGGCCAACACGTGACGGCTTACCAATTTCTAGACTGCAACTTCAACCAGCAAAATTGGTAGCGCAACTTTAATAGTCAAGTGTCAGCCACGTGATAAACCCGTAAAAAAATAGATGGATTTAGTTATGGGGATTAACATTGTCCTTCTAAATTAATTTTAAAGACTAAAAGATTTAATTTTAAAGATTAAAGATCAAAGTATCACAACGACAAAATATTAAAGACTAATAAGGGCATTTACTCTTCTTTTAATTTTTAAAGTCTATTTAGACTCAAAGACTTGATACATCTTTCAGTCCTTCACACCCATAAGTTCACTTAATTAATGATTAATCACTTTTTGTTGAAGGCGCAAATCTGTTTTATAACATACTGACAACGTGTCACCAAAAGAAAGAACTTTGACAGTTTAGGACATCACAATCACCATCGCTCAACCAGACCAGAGCATGCTACTTGAAATTGTGAATATATACACTTTTTTAGAATATGCTATTTGAAATTGTGAATATAAACACTTTTTGGAGCATGCTGCCCGATATCCTACATATAAACAATGAATATGTATGCCTCAATTATTTATGATTGAATAACCCACCAAACTTCAACAATGAATATGTATGTATGCCTCAATTATTTATGAGCTCCTTCACCAATCAGACGATAATATACTTGTGTTGAGAGGTGAAACTGCTCAGGAAAGGCATGGGTGCAGTAGCACCACCAAAGCAATCAATCTCATTGGATCTCAGCGAACCATTGGCGCTAGTCGTCCGTCTGTGGAGAGCCAGATGGATAGGTCATACCAACTCCATTCGATAGTTCGAGTTTATTTTGAGGAACGAATTCCAACCGCATCCCTTCCCCCCCCTCCTCGGAAAAAGGAGTCTGGGGACGAGCATTCAATGATAGCCATCTAACTCTCCTTCTAATTAATGTAAAAATTGTTATACCGCATCGAGCTTAAAACACGTGGTCAGAATCCAAAATTGACATCATCAATAATAAATTATACCATATAGATCTTCGTCACACAATCAAGGCAACCTGGTGATATATTCACATTTCTCTGATTTGGGAACTGGAAGACCAGGCCATACTTACCCTAGTGATCATGGCTACTTTTGCAAGTTTTGGAATGACAAGTCAACCAATATCAATGGTTCTTGATCATAAATTGAACTCACAACCACACAACAATTGATGTCAAACCATCACAAATAATAGCTTGTCAAAGGGAATAGCTCGTCGGCCAAAGCTATTAACAGGGAATCGATCTCTTCTCGGCTATGTCGGAGTTTTTTGTGAGTCATAAGAAAAGTACCATTTATTTTGGTGATTGCAGTCCTACCGTTAAGTCACTCATTTGTGATGTGCTCAATATCAAAGAAGGGTCATTCCCTTTCAAATATTTGGGTATTCCTATTACTACGGGAAAAATGAATGCTTCTATTCAGAGTGGTTTATCCAGCAAGATCACCAGCAAAATTAGGCATTGGACTAGTAAATGGCTCTCCTTTGCGGGGCGCCTCACCCTTGTGAAGCATGTGTTGATGAGCATGTTCAACTTCTGGAGCAGTGCTTTCATTCTCCCAAAAGGAGTTCTAAAAATGGTGCAAAAACATCTCTCAAAGTTCCTTTGGGGTGGTACGGATGATGGTGGGGGACGTGCTAAAGTGGCTTGGGAAGACATTTGTAGGCCCTTTAAGGAAGGAGGCTTAGGTCTCAAACCACTTTACGAGGCGAACAATGTGGCTATTCTTAAACAGTTTTGGTTCCTCCTTGCTAACAAACAATCACTTTGGAGTCTGTGGGTTAAGAAGGTCCTTCTCAAGGACAACAGTATTTGGACTGTTGGAAGTCCAAATGATTGCTCCTAGGGTTGGGAAAAGATTCTTAACACGAGAAAGGATGCAAGAGCTTTTATTACACACAAAATTGGGAATGGCAAAGATATGTTCTAATGGTAGGACAATTGGCATCCGCAAGGTATTCTCTATAATGTTGTCAACAATGATCAAATCACAGCTTCCCGAATTGGTCTCCAAAGCAAAGTTTGTGAAGTCATTCGGCATAATCATTGGCACTAGCCTAGGCCTTTTATGTTCCTCAAGGAGCAGCTCCCTAGTGACGGCATTGGGGAAAATGCTGAAGATAAAATCTTTTAGAACGCCGGGGCCTTTGTTTGTTTTGATTCAAAGCAGACATGGGAGGCCATCGATCAAGAGGAGACAAGGTGGATCGGTATCATTTGTTGTGGGAAAACTGCTTTATACCTAAGTTTAGTTTATGTGCATGGTTGGTGATATAACTGTATTTGCAGTACTCAAACCATTGTATTTGTATTACATTTGCATCATAACTTAGGAATAAATGCAAACACTTATAGACTTTTGATGCAATGTAGAATAATACCGATAAGTGAACAATCAGACCTGAAATGATCCAAATTGCAAGTGAAGAAGTTGAGAACATGGAAACTCAAGAATCGGTGGATGAATGGAGCCCGTAGAGAAGAAATTTGGCTGAAACTAGCGCGAAATCAGACTCGTAACGTTGACCTCGATGATCTTGAAAAGTGAACTATGTCTGTTTTTGACAAATCATACCAATTTTTCAGGTAGAAACAGGCTTCTGAGCAAAATGCAGGACTTTTTCCTGCGCATAGCGTGATTTTAGCCAAATTCCAACGTTTCAAGGGTCAAAACAGTGAAAAATGCCCGAAAACACCTCGGTTAACGCCTCGGTCAAAGTCAAAAATCGGAGTCAACAAAGTTAGCAAAGGGCGCTCGAGCGCCCCTTCCTAGGTGCTCGAGCGCCCTCACCAGAAAATTCCACAAGTTTCCACCACCTTCTCGATCGCCACGTGTCACCGATTCAGCAATGAAGCAGGGGGGGCGAGCCATAATTTTTGCCTATAAATACCCCCCAACCTGGTGCAAAATTAAATATATAATTTAGGATTTAAATATTATTTTAAATAATTTAGTTTTAAATATTAGTGTAAATAATTAGTTAGTTTAATTTAGTAGTAGTTTGTAAAATACGGGGGAAGTTCTACCCGAGTAGCTTTTTAGTAAAGTTCTTACTCGGGTGAAGTTCTACCCAAGTAGCTTTTATTCGGAGGAAATTTCGCCTGAATAGCTATTTAGCTTCGGACCTCTACTTAAATTCCCGGAATAAAAAATATACGGTCGTCATATCGCGGGAGCCTTTCTTGACTCTCTTATTTTTGCAACTTGTAATTATTATTATGTCTGAGTAAAGCTATTATCTAAGAGAGGATATTGTAAATGACGGTCTTTTAATCTATGGTCTCAGATTCAGATAATTTGATTTATATGCAATATATGGCTTGTATTAATTTAACATTGTCTTTCATACATAATGCTTTTAAGTAGACGTTATGATTGCTTTACTTCCGTGTCATATATCCATGTTATAATAGTGAATCGATAGGTTGTACCATAGATTCCATGAGACTATAGGTTGAGTTGCTACCCAAGTTGGAGTTGTTGATTATTTAGTTAAAACAGGCCGGTTACACCAGGTTATAAGGACAGATCCATACTGCGGATGAAACGACACCTATAACAGATGTAGTAATTGGGACTTTAATTAGACTAAGGAAATTAACTAGGTTAATGCTAATAGCTTAACCCTTGCATAGAATTACTGAATCATGGATACCGAGCTTAGATTAATTGCCTGATTACTTATCCGGCCCCCTAGATTCATTTCCCTCGTATTCCACAAAACCTTAGCTTAGCTTTAGTTTTAGTTTATATTTCTGCACGATACTCAAACTCTTTTCAAAACTTTCACTGTTCCACTTAAACACTTTCGCACACTACTTCACTAACTAACTTATAAGCTTCCCTGTGGATACAATCCCGGACTCAAAGCATACTATATTACATTGATCCATGCACTTGCGGGTATTGAAACTTGGTCAAATTTGCACCCATTTATATTGCCGACCTTTAATGCATCAGTTGGCCATCCGAAATAGACTCTCAACCAAGGACTGTCTCCTTAGTTGGGGTGTGCAGTCTATTAGGCATTGTTCTCTTTGCTTGATTTAGGTGGAATCTCGTGATCACTTGTTCTTTGAATGCCTGTTAGTTAGAGAATTTGGAGAGATAGGATGAAGAAGGTCAGGATTAAGATTATGGGTATCCGATGGAATAGAGTTCATGGGGGATGCAGTTGGTTGTGTGGAAGGAATAATCTCCAGGCGACCTCGACAAAGCTTCTATTTGCTGCCACTATTTATCATCTGTAGAGGGAAAAAAATGAGAGGATCTTCAAGAACCAACACGTATCTGAGGATCAAATCATGAAGATGATCATGACTGATATTCGGTTCAAAATGTTGTCCACAAAGAAAGTTAGAAGAAATTGAACTAATTTGGATCTATCTAACTTGTGGAATTTACACGAGCTCATAGCTTAGAGTTTTCTTTCAAGGAGTTTTTGTTTTTGTCGTTGAGTTGATGTAATTGGCTTGGCCAACATTTTTTGATAATGGAATGAAATCTCTAGCTAACCCAGCAAAAAAGAAACTATCACAAATAATATCTTTACTAACCAATTAGACTGGATATGTTCTCTCCTCTCTAGTGAGATTTTGTAATTACACCTACCCTAACTATTCAAAATAAATATTTTATAGAGCCCTAAAACATTTCCTCACCTAAAGACAATTTTCAGATTAACATATCTCACGAACCATACTTCACATGCTTTATGCAATTCATAAAATACCTACTACAATAATTTTCAAAAAATATTACTCAAACTTTGATTCCAAAAATATAACCCTTTTAGAAAACAAAGAATTTAAAACTTTTTTTGTGCTTGAAAAAAAAGAAAAAAGAAAATCATTAGAAAATGATATATAACTCTAAATGTTTTCTTCTCTACAATTAAGTACTTGTGAAGTGAAAAGTCACTTACCTTCTAATCCAAATGCGCATTTACCAGAAGTTATATTGAATCAATTTACCACTTCCCAACAATATTGAAAATAATAACAAGACAATTGAGTCAACTAATATTGCTCAGGGATCTATGCAACTTTTATGCTTAATTAGAAAGACACATTTAGCATTTCCCATTCCATCCTATTAAATTACAAGTTTAATTTTTATTACAACTTCGTTCTCCCTTCTCTTAGCTACCGAAGATTTGGATCCTCTCATAATATATAATGTTATGAGAGAGATTTAGTATTGTGAATTATCCATATAATTCATAAAATCTTTGTTATGACATTATAATATTATGAGAGGATTCAAGTTCAGCTAGTGATCAATCCTCAAAGGTCCCGCTAACAAGGCATGTCAACCCTTAAAATGTGGAGCTCTATAGAGCTCTTTTTTTTTTTTTTCTCTAGTTTCCAATAACCTTCTTGCACATTAACCACTATTTTTGATTGGTTAATTAGAGGTACAAATAGTTATTTCTTATGCTTACAATATTAGTCGCGCTTGTAGGCTTGGGGTTGTGGGCTCGGGGCGTGACAAATTTGGTATGTCCAAATTTGCATATATCGTTGCACTTATAGATAAAAAAAATCATAGTCTATTCATTTACAATATTTATCAGAGGCATTTTTTTGTTATTATTTTATGACAATCATGTCTAGAATGTATAACATCATACATACTGAAGAATATTTAGACTGTTAAAGATATAATAGCGTACAACGATAATAGACTTTCATGAGTGTTAACCAATATACAAAAGAATTTCTCCTCTTTTTTCTTTCTCGAAAGATTAATAAACTTGTGTTAACTAATCAGTAAGGAATTGTCAATAACTATAATAGGCTGGGATTGCCCCTCTTTCAAGAGGTTGAGGTCAGTCCTAGGGGCCAGATCAAGGCCAAAGCCCATTAGGGGTCTCGACCATAAGCTATAAACTCAGTTGAAATCCTTCAATGACGGCTAGAACATAATTAAAGGGATTTGGACTCATGAGTGCTAACCAAAGGACGTGTATAGGGCGAGGCAAGTGATGCCCTGAATGGAAGAAGCCCGACTTCGGCGCCAGAATTGACGATCCTGGAAGGGCTACTTAAGGGAACCTAAAAACACTACCCACACCTAAATAGACAACCCACCTAGCAGCCACCAGAGGTCCTTGACTACCACTCACTTGTCAGAACCTTGTTGACAAAAAGGATTAGAGTGTGCCCTAGTCTTAATTATAGATTTCGAGGGTCTATAATTTGACGACGTCTGTGGAAACTATGATAATTGTGGTGGACAAGCACTAAAGATGGCTAAATCCACACCATAGAATATGAAGCACCGATTGAACACTAAGCAAATGCTTCTTGAAACACAATTAATGGAGGCATTGACAGATTGATACAAAGCAAGGAAGAAGAACGAGGAACTGAGAAGAAAGATGGATGAGTTGTTAGCAATGTCCCGGGGAGGGGAACTTCTTATCAAACCCCTCCACTGATAACAAAAGCGATCCCTATGCAAACATTGGATAACAGTCCGGTGATGGAAAACCAGCAAAGCCCAACAATAGCAACAGCCGCCGCGGTAAAATTCACAATTGTGGCAGGAGCAGGAATACAAACATGATGATTCCCTATTCCAGTACCACATCCCCCTTGACAAAATGCCAATCATTCATATGCCTCAGTGGAAGCTCTATGATGGAAAAACTGATCTCGATGAACACATCGCATACTTCCGGCAAGGCATGATGACCACAAACATAGCATTGTCACTAAAGGAGGCTTGCATGTGCAGGAGTTTTAGATCCAGTCTCACAGGATCACCACTGACCTGGTACACGAGCTTGCTAGTTCAGAGCGTCAGTTTATTTTCCCAGTTGACAACTCAGTTTGTGGAGCAGATTGCACCTAGTAAGAAGGCAAAGAGGAAAGCCAGTTATACCTTTACAAAGAAAAACAAGACAGGAACGAGCCTTTGAGGACCTACATCTAGAGGTTCAACGAGGAGATGATCAGAATACCACAATGTAATCAAGAGACAACTATGTCCACCTTTGAACATGGTCTCTCACCGAAGTTGGAATTATACAAAGATCTGGTGATGAATGGTTATGGCAGCATGAATGAGATTGTTGATAAATCCAAGGGAGTGATGCGATGGGAGGAGGAAGTAATTGGCAGAACTGTTACCCCGCACCAAAAGCAAAGTAGGGGAAACGAAGTTCGAATGATGGAGCCTCGGGGGCATTAGCCATATGCATTTCACAACAAACAGATTGTTTCGGTCCTAACAAAATTGAGAGAAGTAAGGCCTCGTTACTTATGGCAAAGGTTGTTCAATAGCAACGAAGAAAAGACACCAGCGAATCCTGAGTACAATCTTTATATAAGCCACACCGAATGTGTCAGTAAGTTGAAGCACCTATCGAATGTACGATGGCCGGAGAAGTTGAGAGGTGATCCAAACAGAAGAGACCGCCTACTATGGTGTGAGTTCCATGGCGATCATGGACATACCACGTCCAATTGTAATTACCTAAAGATTGAAGTCCTTAGTATGTTAAAAAAGGGATTCGTTACTCAGTTCTTGACAGAAAGAGGACGGCGACAGATGGGTATTGGGTCAAGGAAAACAAAGAAGCCCAGCAGGCCCTCGAATCAACTTGAACCATAGGGTGCATCATTGGGGGATTCGAGGTCAGGGAAGAATCGGCGTCAACAACTAAGAAGTGAGCCAAAGAATGGAAAACCGAGGTAATGATTACCTAGCATCGGGTGACACCCACACTGCCGTATAAACTCTTTTTCGACCATAAGGACAAAGAGGGAATTGCGGAGGGCTACCACTATGCTTTGGTCATCGAGCTAGTCATAGCAAGTTTTAGGGTTAAGCTGATCTTGGTGGATGGGGGGGTGTTCCACCAATATCTTGATGGCTGGAACCATGCGGAAAATAGGCATTGATGAATCGCAGCTCACGAAGATAACCATTCCTCTCACGGGGTTCAGCGGGGAGACAAAGCGCAACATGGGAGAAATAACCCTATCAACATGCATGGGCGAAGGATGTGAATACCTTAACAAAATAAATGGTGGTAGATTGTTTATCCATATATAACTTGATCATGGGCCGCTTTTAGATCCACCAATTAAAAGTAGTATCGTCAACCTACCATTGAATCATTCATTTCCCATCCCAATGGGAGAATAGAGAAATCAGGGGCAATCCAGAGGAGGCTCAAAGATGCTACGCCACAACGCTGAAACTGAATCCAGCTATTGAAGAAACAGGAGTATAAAAATAGTAATTACAGCAACAGGTCCCCAAGATGCTAGGCCCTGAAGACACTGTTGATATTTACGTGGATGCCGGTGATCCCAGAAGAAATGTTAAGGTGGGAACGCGACTCAGCCCGGACCTAAAGGGGAAACTAGTGGATTTCTTGAAAGAGTACAAAGATTGCTTTGCATGGACTCATGCAGATATGACTGGAATCGATGCGCGGATAACCACTCACCGACTGAATGTTGATCCCATAAGAAATAATATGAAATATATCAGAATCATTATTCTATTGTGCATAATTTAAATGGTTGTTTCCCATTCATTTTAATTTATATGGCTTGTATACTATGGAAGACCCTTTTGAAGAGCTTGTTTATCTCTAACAATTTATAATCTTCTAATAACATTCACGTAAGTTAACACTTTAAATTGACAAAAAGAAAAAAAAAAGCAGTTGACACTTTAAAAAAGAGTACATTGCAAAACACCCATTTTATTTTACTAAGTGACTACAACTGTCACTCTATAGCATTTTAACTCATAAATTGATCCTCCTTCTATAATATGTAGATTTAAAATGATTAATCTGTAGCTTACAAATTGTTCACCAATCAAATTTCTAGCAACAATATAAAGGCAATGATTCATGTGTAAAAGTACACAAAATCAAACAAAGTCAACAGTAAAGTTGAGATACACAATGGAATATGTATGTGATATGGGTATAAACTGGCCCAGCTTAAACACGGGCACAAACTGACCCGACCCGAATGGCATGACCCGGGCAATTTCAATAATTTGATTGATAGCCCACACATTATACATTGGGTGAAGACATTATCCTCTAGACAAAATGAGAGGTCAGACATGTGTAAGAGGGGCACCATTACTCATTTAATGTTTGCCTGTCATTAGTTTAAGTAGCCTATTGAATACACAGGCCAAGGCAGTTGATATCCCATTTATTGCTTATTTCCCTTCAAGCTTTAAGTGATTATTTGAGCTCAGACAATCTAACTTATTCTCACGCCGAAGGGAGTTCTGGGCAATAACACTCATCATCCCTTACTATGTTTTGTAGGTTAGGACTGAGTTCGGACTGAAAAATATTCAACCCTTATCAGTATAGATATATCATATGAGAATACACCGTTTGTATTCAATTATTGATTGATTAAATTGTCCCATTGTGTAATACTTCGTCAAAATTGAAAGAAGAAAATGCATTTTGAAAACTTCATGTGTCCATAAAAGAGAAGCCCACAATCACATCGATATAGAGTAATGCATCTATGTTGGCCTTATGCCAAAAGATATGATTTTGATGATAACAAGTCAAGAAAAATGAATTTGTTAAATGTGTTTGTGCTAATAGGTTCATACGTTTAAATACACACTTGTCGGCTTTTGTGCATTAAATGTATGTATCATTATATGCCAAATTATACTTTAATGTTTTGGCTTATGTGGATGTATATATGTACTAATGATATTGTCAGCCAAAATATATTGTGAATGCTTGGTGATTGAAAGAGGAAGAGATCTTGCACAAAGAAGATATGTAATTAATCAAAGAATAAATGCAAGATAGAAAAGATGCAAACTTATGTATGCCATTGAAGAATGCAAAGATCAAGATCACCACTAGCATGAAGAAATAAATTTATGAAGAGGTGAATAAATGAAGATCATATTTCAAGATTCAAGACTAAAAAACATGAAAACGAAGTAGTGTAATAAGGATGGAGACGTGGCTACATAAAGGGTGGTGGCTTAAAAATATTGTTTGTTTAAGTATGTATTTTTATGGTTCAAGCTCTTGGTAATCTTTTAAAAATGTACTTAAATATTTCCTCAAGAGTTTTGAAAATATTTTAAATGGTCAAATGGGTTGGAATATCTTTTGAAGAAATGCTCATAAAAGGTTTAAATTATTTATCTTCAAAAGACTGAATTTTTAGGTGAAAACTTTGTTTTAAATTATAGAATTCTAAAATCGGTTTTAATCTTTCTACAAGAGTTTTAGAAAATGTTTTGAAGTGATAAAAATGTTGAAAACACTTTAGAAGAAGTATTTTTCAAGTACCTAAATGTCTTGCCTTCAAAAAATTGAATTTCGGGGTCAATTTTGCAAAATTAAAAATCTAGCACTATTCATCCACTAGCCCGGGTCACTAGCCCGGATCAGTAGCAAAATGCATCAGGGCGACTAATCCTGATGAATCCACTTGCCTGGGTCACTAGCCCAGATCAGCAGCAGTTTGAAAAACTAGCCATTAAAGAGTTGTTATAACATTTTTTATAAATACCAAACCATCCCATTTCATCAAACAACTGTTTCAATAACTCCAGAACATCATATATTGATTCTAAACTTCAAATTTCATATATTTCAATCAATATACACCAAGTTTGAGCTATAACTTGCAAAATCTATTGAGCATTCAAGTTCATTCAATTGTATATCAACTCATTGAGGAGTATATACTTGTGTAATCTTTTTATACACATTATTTGTATTGTATATGTGATGTCCCGTAATTTTTGGACCATGACTTAACCGAAATTATTTACTCAATCCTATTTTGAGATGACTTTGGAACTTATTAAACCAGAGACCATATTGGATTTGTTCTTCCAAAAGTAGTTAGCAAGCCTAGCCCAAATAGTCCTTTTGTCATAACTTAAAATGCGGTATAAATAATCTCTTTTCTTTATAGCCTCCTTGTGTTTAAGAGGATGAAATTTTAATGCAATTCTCGAGAATAGCCACGTTTCTTTCAACCATTATTAGAAGTGAAATTTTTGAATGCGTATAGGATTGTGATTAACTCGACAAACTCGCGAACTTTAAGGCGATAAAAGGTGCTTTGGAAAGAAGGTAAGTAGGAATACCCTTTTTCATAGTAATACCCTATTGATTTTTATGAAATACGTTTTATTATGTCTATGAGGTGGATACGAATTACCAATCTATATTGCATCCATCGAAATGGTTAAATTTATTGATTTTTGTTCGAACTTACTGAGATGCCTTATGAGTTTCTGTTAATTTATAGATTTTGTATCTACCTTGTAAATATTATAAATTTACTTATTAAGCTACGTATTTCCTTTCTATTTAAACTTGTATGTTAATCCTTTAATTAGTGTACTTCATGCATTGTGGATTCTTAAATTTTGATACTTATATATTGATTTTCCTATTAATATATAGTATGTATTTGCAAAAAACAAAAAAAAAAAGAAAGAAAGGGTAAACCAAGTAAAAGTATCTTACAGTCTATCAAATAAAAACAAAAAAAAAAACTTATGATGTCACTGTATGAACAGTGACATCACTGTTCATGCAGTGACATTGTCAACAATTTGCATTGGCCATAGGTTCACTAAAGGAACAATACGAAAAAAAATGACTATTGAAAAATTACATGGTTTTGTTTCAAAATTATTTTAAATATATTCTTGAGTGACTTTCTTTCTTAAAATGTTTTTCTAAGGTTCTTAAAGATATTATATAGGTATAAAAGTTTGGAAGTTTAAAATGAAATTTGGGATCTAAAAGTTTTAGCATATTTGTACCATAATGTTTACGAATGGTTTTTCTTTGACACTAATATGAATCATGTATCATAATGAATTTAAATCCTTGTGTCATTCATTTCGAGGCTGTGCTTTTGTGCCCTTTGTTGGTGGGGATTGTATACCAACATATTGTGAGGGTAGTGCACTATTATTTCGTTAGGGACTCTTGCTTGCTTTTGGTGGTATATGCGACAACAAACCACTTTTTAGGATTGTGCTATCAGTATGTGGCCTCAGCCATTGTATTGTTGGATCCACTATTAGTACTATTGGATTTCGTTTTTGTTATGACACTGTTTTAATTAATTTCGTTATTCGCATCATTGATAATGGTTATCGTAAATGTGAGTATGGTATTTTCCTACACTTTGAAAATTATGTTTTTTTTTCCATAGGTTATATCCTATTGTTTATCAAATTAAATATCGTATGTTTTCGTACAGTGAGGTTCCATATTATTTTTTTGAGCGCTCCACTACTTACTGAGATTCATATCTCATTTTTGTATTTATATTTTCAAATTTTGTTTTTGCAGATCTTAAGGAATAAGCTCATTGTACTTGGGATTAGAGTAGATAACCACATTGAGGACATCCGAATTTCAATTTACGTGTCTATGAACACTTTGGACTTTTGTCATTCCTTTGAGTTATTATGAATTTTATTCACTACAAAAAAAAAAAAAAAAAAAAAAAACTGCTACATGCTACGGCCAAAATTCGTCTCCTTTCCGTCGCCAAAAGGGTCTAGGCGACGGCAAAGGGATGAAAATCGTCTGTTGCATATTTGTTTTGTCGTCCCCAATTGATCTCCTTTGGCAACAACCTTTTAATCCATCTCCATAAATTTTCATCTCCAAACTGTTTTCAAAAACTATCGTCTCCAAACTGTCTTCAAAAGTTGTCGTCTCCAAAAACTGTCATCTCCAATTCGTCTCCAAAAAATTGCCATCTCCAAAAATTGTAGTCCAATTGGGTTTTGACATGGACAATGTTATCTTTGGGAGACTTAATGAAATTTGACTTTGAGACTTTCCACATATAATATATTGTTATGATTTAGATGCTCTGAGCTTGTTGTATTCAGTTATGAGTTTAATTTATATTGCTTAGTTACCTTGCGGGCTTAGAGAGTTAATCTTTTTAAGTTCGCGGCAGTCTCAATCCCTAATTCATCTAGGCGAATTTGGGGACGTGACAGTATACATTCTTGGGGCGCTAGAATAGGATTGAGTGAATCCTTGTAAGAGAGAAGAGTGTGAAAAATCATTTGTGGATTCAAAGGGAAGCGTGAGTAGGTTTGAAGTATCACCTACATTTGAAGAGGCTTTGTTTGATCTCTTATGGACTCAAGAGATTGTTGTAGTATAATGTTTTTAGTTTCACCTACATTAGAAAAAGCTTGTGTTTATCTTGTGGATTCAAGAGAAGGTTGTAAGTTGGTTTGTATTCCACCAACATTTGAAGAAGTAACAACTAGTGGAGTTTGTGCAAATTCTAAGGGGAGGAAGACATTTGGTAATGATTAGGCCTTCGTGAGTTTGAACTACTTGAAAACACCGAGTTTGATTTCTCTCTCCCTACTCTATTTACATTCATTATATATTGTTTAAAGTAATTATCTTGCTCTTGTGTGATTATTATTTATCATATTAACTCTTATCAAGTTGTTCACACAAGGTGTTTGATAAATTGCCTCAAAGAAGTTTTTATGAGTTGTAGTAAATTTTTAAATAGCAATACTTTACTATAATATTAATTCACTCTCTTTTAAGATTATTTGCCACTAACAATTTATTTATTTATTATTGATGTGGGTGGAAAACCCGATCTGAGAATCATAATAAACCAATTTGCCCATATTGTACAATCAGAGCAGAATTAGGTTTATAATCTCTGACTAGCCAAAGTCAAGTAGTTCCATAAACTCTTATATAATATCGGGTGATATTACAAATCAGGACAGCAGAATTCGGGAGTCTTACTGGAAAAATTTGCTTTTTTATAGACAAAGTAGACAATGGGTAAGTAGCCCTGTACACGTAAAACCCAGCACTCTTACAAAAAATTTATAAATACCTCATTCAAAATAAGCAAATGATAACCAATTCTAAATTGTCTAACTCTTTTTAAATTATTTCATATCGAATTTTATACTTAATGATCACTGATTAATTTGATTGTTAGAGACTCTCATAGAATTAAATGACTTTATTTCTTGCATATTAACTGGGATTATCAACCAACATCATATTCTCAATTTTTTCCTCATCAATACCATACCATTAAATTCATTAAATCTCACTTTACATCACAAGATTACACATAACAAGAATTTCCCTCAACAAACTCGTCAATAGTCATTGTCGTTGACCAGTCAATCATGAAAAATGTCAATCACAAAACAAATATAATATCCCGCGTAACACTCTCTAGATGTATTAAAGAACCACTTGTATGATTCATTGAAGTTTGTCTATGTATATAAGATTTTTTTTTTTTTGGTCAAACAGGCCATATTATATTGCCAATAAAATCAAAGTACATTAGTAAATACCAACGGGATTAGTATTCCGCATTACAAGAGTTGAAAGTTCACAAGGGATATTAGTAGCCCAAAAAAGAGGTAAACCACCTATTCTAACTACGCGAGTAGCCCAGTCAGCTACTTTGTTCGCAGATCGTGCGATCCAACGATAGGAACAGCCAGCAACTAGCGATAGGATAGAGTGGGAGTTGTGGACTATTGAGGAGATTCTCCAGTCACACAAATTTGAGTCCCTAAAGGCCTCAATAATCGGAGCCGCATCCGACTCTATTATTACCGAAATAGGGTTGTTGTAGGAAATGAGTAACATGCAAGCCGTTTGACAAGCCAAAGTGTGAAACCCCAAATTTTTGACCTTATCTCGTTTTGCATGTTTTATTATTGTTTTGCATGAATTGACCTGTCTATGTGCTACATGACTTAGAATGTGATAATTTTGATATCAATACTCTTAGAACATGCTAAATGTGCATTCATGAAATTTTCATAAAAAATAGAGTCAGAAATTTTATCGTCGATTTTCAATGAATAGTATTTTCGAAACACGTCCGCTAAAATTTTGAAACTGGTCTTTTTAACCCTTCTAGACCTAGACCACGGACTTTAATAGACCTGTGTTTGATTAAAACGGTTTTAAAATCGATTTAGAAATTTATTAGGGTTTTTACACCGACTTTTGTGAAAATCGAGTTTTAAGCCGACTCGAGTGGAATTGTTTGAATGTAAAACTTCTTGTCACCTAAAAATAACCCACTTGAGATAACTTGGGTGTTGCATAATTGTTTTGAGCATTGGTGATCAAGAAAATGCATTTAAAGACAAGAAAACACTAAAAATACTAAGTTTTTAACTTTGACTTTGCATTTTATTTATTTGACCAAGCCTTTTATTTCATATAGTCATCAACACACACTAAGTAAAGCACAAAACACACTCCAATTGCACACACAAGGCCGAGAGAAAGAAGGAGAAAAAGAAAGAGAATTTTCAAGGTTTTTCAATCAATTTTTCTTAGAAAAGCTTGGTTTTTGTCCGTAAAACTTCACATCGACTTGGATTCTGCTTGTTGGGCACGCACTTCACGCATCCCTAGGCTTTTATCGCATCAAAGGTGAGAGAAAAATTCTAGATCTCAAAATGTCATTTTTATACTTTTGCTCATAAATGAAAATTTAACCGTTAGAATTGAAATCTGATGATAGATTATTGCTCCTTGCATGCTAGGGATCATTTTGATGCAATACTACGAATTTTTGTCGGATGTAGCATAATTTTTATTTTTCGGGTATTTAATTTTGATTAAAATGTTCAAAGTTGAATTAAATGAGTTGTGTTGATCGAAATCGATTGCCGTCGATTTCTAAATACTTGATAATTACGTGTTAGCACTGTTATAATGCCGAATTTTCAATTACATTGTTCGTGTGAAAATCCGGAAAATCCAGCCAAGACATCCTAGGGTTTTAGGGTTATCGGGCATGATTTGGAGGTGTTATGGTGGATTTCCGATAGGGCTAATGTAGTAGGTTGAATGGGTGAGTGATAGAAACTGATTTGGAGTTGTTTGGATTAGTAAAATGTAAGATAT
Organism: Ehretia macrophylla; assembly: GCA_037974665.1. NCBI lineage: Eukaryota > Viridiplantae > Streptophyta > Magnoliopsida > Boraginales > Ehretiaceae > Ehretia > Ehretia macrophylla. Next base: position 67,919,881 of record CM075776.1, on the reverse strand, counting down.
GATTATTTGAAGTTTAGGTTGTCTTTATTTAAAATGTTAGATTGAGCCTTAGATGATTGGGTGGTGTTTGAGTGATTGAATTGTGAGTTGTTAATGGTTAGACTAGGGTTAGATTACATGTTTCATGCATGTTAAGTTGGATGACCTACTTTGTCATCTAACTTAGTTGTTTGTTGTTTAATTAAATATTGATGTTATATTGATGTTATATTGATTATTATTGGATACGGGAATCGGGCACTTTTGTTGCTGATCTCCCATATTATTGATTGATTATTATTGAGTACGGGAATCGGGCACTTTTGTTGCTGATCTCCCAGATTATTGATTGATTATTATTGAGTTCGGGAATCGGCACTTTTGTTGCTGATCTCCTAGATTATGGATTGATTATTGATTACGGGAATCGGGCACTTTTGTTGCTGATCTCTCGGTTTATTTATGTTGAGTCTCATTGTTGTGAGCTTTGATAATGTTGTGTCACCTCGAGAGGCATCCTGGGCTGCGGGCACAGTTATCATGGCTACTCCCTATCTCGCATGGGCGGAGAGGCCATGGGGTGTGGGTCTAGGTCAAGGTACCTCAGGATTGTGTCATTGAGTTTGGAGGAGTTGTTGAGCATGGAATTGGTGTATGGAGCTTCATCAGCAAATGTATCGTATCCTTATTGTGTGTTTACAGTTATTACTATTGTTGCATTTATAATGATTATTGATGTTCATTGTGTGTTTACTGACTCAAAAGATTATTCCAAGGAGTTTAGTAGACCTTGCTCGAGATCTATCGGATCCTCACTGGGCTTATTTATATAAGCTCACTCTCTATTATTGCATGCTTACAGGTGTACTATCGCAGGATTACGGGTACGTGCCTCCTGAGGAGGAAAATATGCCTTACGTGGACGAGTCATATGTTCCAGAGTCTTATCCGTGATTCTGTGCTGTTATTTATCATGTATATTAGCTTAATAGCCTTTTTTATGCTTTATAGTTCTTGTTGTATAGGATGCTGAAAAGAATATAAATTAGTTGTTACTATTCTAGCAGCTTCTTTTGTCTATGGTTAAGTTGTTAGATGGGTCTCAACTTATTTTTGAAATGTATGATAAGATTGAGGTATTGTATGTTATGTTGGAACGGAGGCAGATAACGAGGACTGATTACTGTATATTACGGTTATGTTGTGTGTTGTTATGCTGTTGAGGAGTTGTTGTTTGTATGGTTATGGAATTGGATGTTTAATGTTATTAATGAGGTTGGTTTAGAACCTCGGTATTCTATTTACTGTCGTTATATTGCCGAAATTCCGTTGCGTCCTGACTGATTGTAGGTGGGGTCGAGTTGGGGCGTGACATTTAAGTGGTATCAGACCTTGATTAGCTGTCAGCCGGGGTATCCTCGGAATGTGGGTAGTGGTCTAAGCATGCAAGTATGTATGAAGTGAAAGAAAAGTGAAATATGTGTTAATATGATTAAATGATTAAGTGATTAAGTGATTATGTGATTTAGTGCTTATGTGATTATGTGATCAATTTGTTTATGTGTTTTATATGAGTTTGTTGTTTAGGTGTTAATAATTGTTTATAACATGTTTACGTGCTATAACTGTGCTAACTCTTTGATTAGTACGATGGCCGGTAGACCGAGGACTCGTGGTAGGCCCGAGATAGTAGATGAGGTTCTTGGTAGTGTGGCACAGGGCCGTGATAGGGGTGATGATAGGTTAGGGGCAGCAATGGATCGGATTACAGATTTGATGGCTGGACAGGCCCAGTTGTTAGTGGGTCAGGCTGCTCAGACTCAGGCATTGCAGGCCCAAATACAGAATGTACAGGGTAGTAATCACGGTCGAGGTTCTATGAAGGAGTTTTTGGGGTACTATCCTCCTAGATTTCAGGGAGAGCCTGATGATAGGAAGGCCGAGTCGTGGATTAGTAAGTTAGAGAAAATTTTTGATCCTCTCGGGTACACTGATGAGAGGAAGGTGACTTCTGCTGTCTATTTGCTTGATGATGAGGCAGAGGAGTGGTGGCGCACTTTGAGAGCCAGTTGGGAGACCCGGGGTGTTCCGTATGTTTGGGATGCCTTTCTGACTGCTTTTAGGGATAAGTATGTCCCGAGGGTTGCACGGGAGAGGAGAGAGGCTGAGTTCCTGTCTTTGGTACAGGGGGATTCTTCTGTGGCTCAGTATGAGGCTACATTCACTAGGTTGTCCCGGTATGCACCGGAGTTTGTAGCTGTGGAGGAGAGGAAGACCCGTAGATTTATGTTGGGATTGAGGCCCGAGATTCAGGATGCAATGGCTCTGAATCGCTATGATATCTTCACTGAGGCTTTTGATGCAGCTTCTAGGTTAGAGAAGAGGAGAGGGGATCAGATTGTCTCCAGTCAGCCTAGTAAGAGGCCGTATCAGCCACAGGGCCAGCAGGTTATATATAGGCCTCCAGTACAGCAGGTTGTCTACAGGCCACCAGCCCAGCAGGGTTCTTATAGGCCACAGGGTCAGCAGAGTTACTATCGACCTCAGTTTCAGCAGGGGCCATATCAGGTTCAGACTCAGTATAGGCCAGCTCAGTCTCAGGGTCAGTACAGGCCTAGTGTGGTGAGACCTCAGCAGCAGGCTGGTTCAGCTGCTTATTCAGCTTCTGGTTCTTTAGGAGGCAGTGTCAGTGCTCCGATGCTGCAGTGTGTTTATTGTAAATGTAAGGGCCATAGGGAGGCCGACTGTCGAAGAAAGGCAGGGACGTGTTTAGGTTGCGGCAGCAACCAACACAGGGCGAGGGATTGCCCCAGGTATCAGGGTTCTACGGGTCAGCCAGCAGTCCAGGGTTATCAGGGTGGACCTGCAAGCAGTACACCACAACAGCAGCGGGTTCAGGCTCTGGCCTACGTAGTGGACTTGGAGGAATTGCCAGAGGCGACAGCAGTGGTGAAAGGTAACTTACTTATTCTCAACCAATTAAATATTATACCTCCTTGAGTGCAACGTGCTAAAATGTAAGTAGAAAGTTTGCCTTATGCGATTAAAGTTAGCATGTGCATAATATCAGTTGGCGACTGAGTAGTATGTGACGCTGAGGTATATGGAATTCCGATTAGGGGTCAAGCTACTTTATGACTATATATTGATTATTGGGATTCTTATTTGGTGATTTTATACGGCATTCTTCCTTGAGATTTCTGTATGGAGATTCTTATTCAGTATACTTCTTTGGACATCTTCTATGGTATTTTCTATGTGGTATTCTTATGTGGAATTCTGATACGGTATTATCCGGAGTTCTTATATTGGGATTATTATTTGGTATTCTCGCTTGGTGATCTTGTTCGAAGTTCTCAATTGGTATTCTTGATTGGTGCTCTATTACGGGATCTATGTTTGGCGTTCTTCTTCGGTAATTTATTTGAGATTCTTATTCAGAAATTCTACTCAGTATTCTTATTCAGCGTTCCTATTTAAGCTTCTTGTATGGGGATTTTTATTCGATGATCTTATTTGGTGTTCCTACTTGGTGTTCTTGGTTCGTATTCGGAATTTAGTAATTGGTCTTTCAATCAGTATGTTTGAGTCAGCACCGGAGTTTGTCTTGGGATCGATGCAGAATTGCGAGGACGCAATTGTTTTAAGGAGGGGAGAATGTGAAACCCCAAATTTTTGACCTTATCTCGTTTTGCGTGTTTTATTATCGTTTTGCATGAATTGACCTGTCTATGTGCTACATGACTTAGAATGTGATAATTTTGATATCAATACTCTTAGAACATGCTAAATGTACATTCATGAAATTTTCATCAAAAACGGAGTCAGAAATTTTATCGTCGATTTTTAGTGAATAGTATTTTCGAAACACGTCCGCTAAAATTTTGAAACTGGTCTTTTTAACCCTTCTAGACCTAGACCACGGACTTTAATAGACCTGTGTTTGATTAAAACGGTTTTAAAATCGGCTTAGGAATTTATTATGGTTTTTACACCGACTTTTGTGAAAATCGAGTTTGAAGCCGACTCGGGTGGAATTGTTTGAATGTAAAACTTCTTGTCACCTAAAAATAACCCACTTGAGATAACTTGGGTGTTGCATAATTGTTTTGAGCATTGGTGATCAAGAAAATGCATTTAAAGACAAGAAAACACTAAAAATACTAAGTTTTTAACTTTGACTTTGCATTTTATTTATTTGACCAAGCCTTTTATTTCATATAGTCATCAACACACACTAAGTAAAGCACAAAACACACTCCAATTGCACACACAAGGCCAAGAGAAAGAAGGAGAAAAAGAAAGAGAATTTTCAAGGTTTTTCAATCAATTTTTCTTAGAAAAGCTTGGTTTTTGTCCGTAAAACTTCGCACCGACTTGGATTCTGCTTGTTGGGCACGCACTTCATGCATCCCTAGGCTTTTATCGCATCAAAGGTGAGAGAAAAATTCTAGATCTCAAAATGTCATTTTTATACTTTTGCTCATAAATGAAAATTTAACCGTTAGAATTGAAATCTGATGATAGATTATTGCTCCTTGCATGCTAGGGATCATTTTGATGCAATACTACGAATTTTTGTCGGATGTAGTATAATTTTTATTTTTCGGGTATTTAATTTTGATTAAAATGTTCAAAGTTGAATTAAATGAGTTGTGTTGATCGAAATCGATTGCCGTCGATTTCTAAATACTTGATAATTACGTGTTAGCGCTGTTGTAATGCCGAATTTTCAATTACATTGTTCGTGTGAAAATCCGGAAAATCCAGCCAAGACATCCTAGGGTTTTAGGGTTATCGGGCATGATTTGGAGGTGTTATGGTGGATTTCCGAGAGGGCTAATGTAGTAGGTTGAATGGGTGAGTGATAGAAACTGATTTGGAGTTGTTTGGATTAGTAAAATGTAAGATATGATTATTTGAAGTTTAGGTTGTCTTTATTTAAAATGTTAGATTGAGCCTTAGATGATTGGGTGGTGTTTGAGTGATTGAATTGTGAGTTGTTAATGGTTAGACTAGGGTTAGATTACGTGTTTCATGCATGTTAAGTTGGATGACCTACTTTGTCATCTAACTTAGTTGTTTGTTGTTTAATTAAATATTGATGTTATATTGATGTTATATTGATTATTATTGGATACGGGAATCGGGCACTTTTGTTGCTGATCTCCCATATTATTGATTGATTATTATTGAGTACGGGAATCGGGCACTTTTGTTGCTGATCTCCCAGATTATTGATTGATTATTATTGAGTTCGGGAATCGGCACTTTTGTTGCTGATCTCCTAGATTATGGATTGATTATTGATTACGAGAATCGGGCACTTTTGTTGCTGATCTCTCGGTTTATTTATGTTGAGTCTCATTGTTGTGAGCTTTGATAATGTTGTGTCACCTCGGGAGGCATCCTGGGCTGCGGGCACAGTTATCATGGCTACTCCCTATCTCGCATGGGCGGAGAGGCCATGGGGTGTGGGTCTAGGTCAAGGTACCTCAGGATTGTGTCATTGAGTTTGGAGGAGTTGTTGAGCATGGAATTGGTGTATGGAGCTTCATCAGCAAATGTATCGTATCCTTATTGTGTGTTTACAGTTATTACTATTGTTGCATTTATAATGATTATTGATGTTCATTGTGTGTTTACTGACTCAAAGGATTATTTCAAGGAGTTTAGTAGACCTTGCTCGAGATCTATCGGATCCTCACTGGGCTTATTTATATAAGCTCACTCTCTATTATTGCATGCTTACAGGTGTACTATCGCAGGATTACGGGTACGTGCCTCCTGAGGAGGAAAATGTGCCTTACGTGGACGAGTCATATGTTCCAGAGTCTTATCCGTGATTATGTGCTGTTATTTATCATGTATATTAGCTTAGTAGTCTTTTCTATGCTTTATAGTTCTTGTTGTATAGGATGCTGAAAAGAATATAAATTAGTTGTTACTATTCTAGCAGCTTCTTTTGTCTATGGTTAAGTTGTTAGATGGGTCTCAACTTATTTTTGAAATGTATGATAAGGTTGAGGTATTGTATGTTATGTTAGAACGGAGGCAGATAACGAGGACTGATTACTGTATATTACGGTTATGTTGTGTGTTGTTATGCTGTTGAGGAGTTGTTGTTTGTATGGTTATGGAATTGGATGTTTAATGTTATTAATGAGGTTGGTTTAGAACATCAGTATTCTATTTACTGTCGTTATACTGCCGAAATTCCGTTGCGTCCTGACTGATTGTAGGTGGGGTCGAGTTGGGGCGTGACACAAAGCCTTTGCCTAACTGGCACTATCACAGTGGACCAAACATGCTTGACCATCCTTGATATACCCATTTGAGTCGCAAACCACTACTGCAATGCCTGACAAGGAATCAGCGTGGACAAAAGAGGCATCACAATTGAACTTGAGTACCTCTGGAGGTGTGGGTGTCCAAGAGGTGTTCGTCGATTGTTCCATAGTAGCCAGTGTTGAGAGATTTATAGCAATTGGTAACAAACACAATAGGAAATCCAGTTCCTTCAAGTGAAGTTGGATGTCGAATAATAAGGCAGTTATTGAGATTGGCTGTTGTTCGAAGATCATCTTATTTTGTGCTTGCCAGATGGACCAATAAATAATGGATAATAGGGTTGCCGCAAAAGGTCGTGACAAACCCCGCTCAACATAAGATTGAATCATACCCAAAAACCACGTGTCAAATATGTAAATATGGTGGGCTGACAAGTGAAGCTGAAGAGGAGAAGCGTCTATGCAGGGGCGGAGCCAGGAATTTTTGTCAGTGGGGGCTAAAATTTATAATTTTTGAACTATACAAGTATTTTTTTTCAAAAAATACATAGAATTTTAACGTTTTTATGGACCAGTGGGGGCTAAAATCCATAATTTTTGAATTGTACGAGTACTTTTATTTTTCAGTGGGGGCTAATTAATTTTTTTTAACTAAAAATACATAGATATCTAATTTTTTTAAAAAAAATACATAAAAAGTTTAACGTTTTTATGGGTCAGTGGGGGCTAAAATTCATAATTTTTGAACTATACTAGTACTTTTATTTTTCAGTGGGGGCTAATTAATTTTTTTTAACTAAAAATGCTTAAATATCTAATTTTTTTTAAAAAAATACATAGAAATTTTAACGATTTTTATGAGTCAGTGGGGGCTGCAGCCCCCACTGAACACAATACAGCTCCGCCAGTGCGTCTATGTGTTTATAAGATTAGGTAGCGAAATTCTAGTTCAATTCAGTATGGTATATCCTAACATAATATGCCACCAAGGTTCATGTCCAGTGCCTATCAACCCAATTCGATATTCATGCTTGTGTTCCGTGTAGTATACGTAATGTATATCCTATCCATATCAAAGAATAATCAAAACGTAAAACATATCTTTAGGGGTTACCTCAAAGATATAATTATTTTCTTTCTTCCATTTTTGCCTCCTAAGGTATTTCATTCTTTTCTTTCTTTTTCCTTGGATAAATAGAGAGAATAGGAGATCATGCAAGAATTGCAATAATCCTTACGAGGCAATACCAAAAATTAGTTTGCAATAATATTATTATGTTATGAGCAATAATTAACTGTAATTAGTTAATAATACAGTTATAATGAAATAATTTAGTATGGTTCATACTGTTATTAAGTTAGTATATTATGAACGGTAGCCAGCACCATAGTTATAGTGCCGCGACTATTCCTCATCATTCAAGTTGCCTAATTTATGGTCCAAAAAGAAAAAAAGGAAAAAGACTGAGGATTTGCATTCACTTAAACACTTATTTTTCTAGATTTTATTTTATTTTTTTCACATTAGAAAATAGTTTGTGTATATCTGCATACATAAGCAGCAAAACACAAAGGAAAAAAAAAAAAATTAGGCCAAATTAATTTATTTTGCTTTTGTGGAATATTCTATTTTGTCCAAGTTAAGCCAAATTAATCTAACTAAGTCTTCCACGTCTTTGACTTTTTGTTACAATTCTTAACCATGGTGTTTTGGACACCAAATAATTAGATGAAATAATCAGGTAATAACTTATTATTTTTAAATATTTTAAGTTTAAACTACAATTTTAATTTTTATTATACCTTAAAAAGAAAAAATGAAATGCTTATACATTAACAATATTCAGTCATCATCTGAAACCTTTTCGTGATTATTGAAATGAAAAACTTGCTGGTAATCAAAATCATTCCTTTTGGATTTTCTATTTCCTTGAAGTTTCCAGGACAATACTAATTAGACAAAAACGTGAGTCCACATGATTTTTCCGTGGTTATAATGATATAAAATTGTGGTTATACATTTTATTTGGTGGCCAATTTTAAGACTTTGGCTGAACTCGTAAATTCACCACGATGGCGGCAATGTGTCTACATAGAAGACTTTTCAAATCCAAAAGGCAGATCTGAAATTCAAAGCCGTTATAAACTGCTATCACAAGAATAAAACTAGGCTTGACCAAAAAAAAAAAAAAAGGATAAAACGAGGCTTAGCACGTTTTTCACTTGACTGCTTCTAGTCGTTTTAAAACAGTGTCGATTCATGCAATAATTTCCATTTAAACTTTATCCTTCTAAAATCGGCATTTATTGCAAATGGTTGCTGATGGGGGGAGTAAATCTGAACCCAGTAAAACCTTTCTAACTTGGGCCTATGCAGTCAGCTCTGTGCCCGATTTTACTTTGTTTCTTTGGCATAGTTGTTACATCTGACGTGACATAAAGATAAATAATTTCGGGCAGGTACGAACAGTGCCGTACATGGTTGAACATTAATTGCTGCCTGGAATCAAAACTAGTATAAATAGTTCACTCACTCTTCATTATAAGGTAACTCGTGCACATTTATTACTCTCAACTACCTACCGTTTAATTCGGACATACTAACTTATCATCACACCAGAGGGAAAACACGGGCCACCGCCCTTGCAATTCTTTCTCTTATTTTGCAGGTTAGATAATTGAGATCAGATCACTGAGCTGAGGCGGATAATCATTTTCCACCCTCATCAGTTGCCTTTGGTCTAGTGATTTATTTCTTGTTGTAAGTCTCAAGGGTTACGAGATTAACTCTTGTAAGTGATATTTGATATGTGTTGTATAGTTTAGACTAAAAAAATAATACATGTGGTAACATTAATAGCATATAGTATTCTTAGAAATAGATGTCGTTTCAAAGAGCAATTCCTAAATGAAAAATGTCTTCATAGTATTTCCTTTAAGTCTGTCCTGAGACGAGCTTTTAAGTTTTAGAATATTCATATAAGGAAAAGACTGAGGATATATTCATTCATTGAAACACTTTGTTTTTTTGTTTTTTTTTTTTTGAATTTTATGTTTTTTTATTACTTTTTCACATTAAAAAATAGCTTGTGTATATCTGCGTACATAAGCAGCAAAGCACAAGGAAAAGAAAATTGCACGATTCATTTTGAGCCTGATTTCCTTCTGTGGAATATTCTATTTTGTCCAAGTTAACTGTATTCATGCGTCAATCAAGGAACTTACAGCCAAATTAATCTAATTACTCTTCCACGTCTTTGACGTTATGTTATAATTCTTAACAAATGGTGTTTTTGGACATCCAATAGTTAATTGAAATGGTCGGTTAATGACAATAGTCCTTATTATTTTTTTAAAATTTTAAATTCATCTTTATTATTTTAAATTTATTAATTTAGTTTTTATTATTTTTCAAAAAATTTTAAATTTATCTCTATTGTTCAAAACTAACCAATTTGGTCTCTATTGTTTTTATAAAAAAATTTATTTAGTCTTCATTATTTTTCAAAAAATTTCAACTTTGCCAATTTATGAAGGGATTAAATTGATTTTTTTTATAAAAAAAAAATAAGAAATAAAGTGATTAATTTTGAACAATAGAGATAAATTTAATTTTTTTAAAAAAACAATAAAAATTAAATTGACTAATTTTGAATAATAAAAACAAATTTAAAATTTTAACGAAATAATAGAGACTATTTATATAAATTGCCCAATGGCCAATCGTTAAATTGGGTGGCCACTTTTAAGACTTTGGCTATTTGGTAGACTTTTCAACTGAAAGGATAAATGCAATTGGTGAGAGTGGGCTCTGAAATGCGATAAATATTCTTCAATTCATCCACCCACCATCAGTACAAAAGATATAAAATGGGTCCTACATGATGTAAAATTTACTTATTTGTGATTTGATAGTTTAAGAGGTTAAGTGGATCGAAAAAGTTCTCGAAATTCAAAGCCGATATAAACTGCTATCACAAGGATAAAGCTTAGCACGTTTCTCACTTGACTGCTTCTAGTCTTTCTAAAACATTGACGATTCATGCAATCAGTTCCATTTAAGCTTTAGCCTTCTAAAATGGATATGTATTGCAAATTGTTGCATTTGGTCTAGTGGTATGCTTCTTATTATAATTATAAGAGTTTATGAGATCGATTCTCTTAAGTGATATTCAATATATATTGTATTTGATCATATGTATTGTATAATTTAAGTCTCTTTTAAATTAATAATAATAATAATAATAATAATAATACGTATTGTAACATTAATATCATCTAATACTATTAGAAATAGATGTCTTTTTCAAAAAGCAATCGCTAAATGAAAAATGTCTTCCTAGTATTTCTTTTAAGTCATTTTGAGACGAGCTTTTAAGTTTTAGAATATATATATATATATATATATATATATATATATATATATATATATTCGATATAATAGAGGCTGAAACCGTTTGATTCAACATAAATTTTTTTATTATATTTTAAAAGGTTATTATGTGACCGTTATACTCAATTCTTTGGTGTTAGAATGATATATCCATTCCTTGAATAACGCTATTTTTATTATTATTGTATAACACGTAAAAAGTTGGGCACTGATTGTATTATTTACAGTTATGATGCTAAATTCTTTCATTTGACCCGACTTATCTTATGACCAAAAGAGAGACCAGACTTGTCTTTAGACATTATTTATCATCTAAAATTCTTTCCAGAAATTAGAGAAATATTATGTACCATTTTAATTTTCACACTCAAATATCACTTTTCATGTGTATGCTGAGTTGGCATATTAAAAAAAAAAGAGAGAAATCAAAAAATTAGTTATTTTATCATGCCAACTAAGTATCTACGTAAAAAATAGTATTTGAGTGTAAAAATTAAAGTGAGATATAATAATGCTCCAGATATTAACATGATGCTGAACCAAACGAAGACCATCAACATGTGATGGAGGAAATAATGTCAATTCTTACAATTCGTTTGGACACCAATTTGGACTTTTGACATCCACATGCACTATAAATTCACACTTCGCAAAACCAAATGACCATCCACAAAACAATGGCGAAGTTGATCATATACCTTGCTTTCTTCATCTCTCTGGTGGCTGCTGCAGCTGCACAAAGTGCTACTAATGTCAGGGCTACATATCACTATTATTATCCTGAGCAGAATGGGTGGGACTTGTATGCTGTTAGTGCATTCTGCTCAACATGGTATGGCAACAAGCCTCTTGCCTGGAGGCAAAAATATGGATGGACTGCCTTCTGCGGACCGGTCGGGCCACACGGCCAGGAAGCTTGTGGCAAGTGCTTAAAGGTACGAAACACGCGGATTTGGAAACCCTCGTTATATATGTTGATGTATCTAAATTATTCATCAAAGCTGCATAGACAGTCCATCATATCGAATTTCCCTTATTTGTTATAGCGTTATAACGATATAAGAGGATTCAAATCTATAACATGCCATGCTAAATGTAAAAAAATTCAATTCTTAATTTATTTGATCTATATTATATTCCTTATTTAGATATTACAGATCTATGATCACTGGTATTTTAAACTCAAAATTTTAACGTATAATTACCATGCATTTACAATTTGCAAGATGTTGAAGTTTATGAAAAAGTGATAAGTAGCACAATTCTCAAATGGTGATGTACGCAGGTTACCAATACAGCCACTGGAACAGCAGTAACAGTAAGAATCATTGATCAGTGCAGCAATGGAGGACTCGATTTGGATGATGGCGTGTTTCGTCGTCTGGACACTAATGGCCAAGGAAACTTCAATGGCCACCTTACGGTGAACTATGAGTTTGTGGCCTGTGGTGACTAAGACTACAACTGACTGAAAATTAATAAGCTATCCTCTCTGTTGTATGGTATCTCAAGTAATAAGCAGTTGTGTACGAGAGATTAAAACTCTGGATGCAATAAGCAGTCATTTGACACTAGGGCTTTGATCCAATAATAATGTTACTCATTATTATTTAAGAAGTTGTGAGTTTATATCTCACTTGTATGTTTTATGGCCTTAGCCTTCTATGAATAAAATAAATAAATAAATAAGCAGTCATTTTCTAGTCATTTTTTTTTTGTTTAGAAAAAAAAACGAGAGTATGTTAGCTCTGAAATGAATAAGTATGCATTAAGAAATATAAGAATGGCATCATTACAAGTTTGCAACATACTACAACCAACAGTTGCTTTAGGAAAAAAAATTAATTGCAAGTCTACATTTTAAGAAGTAAAGGAATAAATAAATTCAAGTAACAAGTATAATTAAAAATAGTAAATCGCAATAACTATTTGTTTAAAAAATAAACTAATAATAAAAATTAGCAAATTTATTTTTTAAATTGATTGAATAAAAAGAGTTGCAGCGACTAGAAGCTACTTGTTGAAAGTTGAAAGTTGCAAGTTTAATTTTTTTTAGAAGAAAATAGTGTCAAAGGTTTAAAAATGTAAAGTCAAAAGCTTAAAGGGGCATATAGTTTGTAAATATTGTCAACGTAAATATATATTTCATCGTAAATTTAAAATTGAGACCCTTATAAGGCACCTTATATCTCAACACCCCAATGTTCAAACCTATTTCAATCCTAAAGTGGTTATTCAACTACCTCTACCGCCACCATTGGAATAATTATTTGGAGAGTTACTGCTACCACCAAGCCCACCACCACCACCGATAGGCCAAACACCCGTATAAGGAGGTTAAGAGTATAACAAAATGAGCAACTTCTCCACTTTATGCTACTAATGTACTCGCACCTCGTGAACTTGTAGTTTATTATGTAATGTTTTATCATTTATGTTAATATTATCAATCTACTTGTGTCTCGTTAATTGTTAATTAACTTTTAAGATAAATATCATTTCGTCCCTTGTGTTATGCAAAAGTATTACATTACCCCTTATGTTTGTAAAACTATAAAAAAAAATTCTCCTGTACTTTCTAAAACTCGACCCAACACCCCCTTCCATCTCTTTTAAGCTAACGGCATTAAAATAAATAAATTAAATGACATTTTTACCCTTATATTATACATATTTTTCTTTTCCTTTTCTCTCTCTCCACCCATTATTTTCACCCAAAAAAAAAAAAAAATTGTCATCTTCTTCACCCCTCACCCCACCCCTCCCCAGCCCCTACCCACGTAAGCCCCACCCCCGTCAGCCCCAAAAATTCGGGCAAAACAATTTTATTTATTCACGATGCAGAATCACAAGGGTTAATATAATCAAACACTAGATCTACCAAGCACATTAGCTGCAAGAATATTAAATAAAAAAATGTCAAAATTCAATCTTTGAGCACAATTATCCACAAAACAACACCAAAAAATACTTCCTTTATCACAAAGCTTCAATCTTTATCGCATATAATAAAGCTAAAATGTTGCCTTTATAACAAAGCTTCAATCTTTATTACATGAAATAAAGATTAAAAAAAATGCATCAGAATTTAATAAAGTTCAACCTTGAGCTTCAAACTCTTCAAAGAGTAATAAATATGACTAATTACACAACTGGGTTGGCTCAATTTACATTACTTTAGCTTTATTCTTATCTAACTCAGTACAATTGTAATAAAACTTCAAGAACTTCAATCGACGAAAAGAATAGAGGGGAAGATTGATGATAGAGTGCGCCAGTTGCGTATGGCGACCTCTGGTGTTTCTTTAACGATGTATATATATATATATTCTCTTTTGCTTGTTTTTTGGTCTTATACATATATAGGGGTAAGGGGGCTAACGGGGGTGGGGGTGTAATGGTGTTTGTTCATTGTGAGGAGGTAATGGTGGTGGTGATGAAGGTGATGGGTGATGATGATGAAGGTGGTATTTGTGTCGGTGATGGTGATGAGGAGGAAGGGTATTTTAGGCAAAAATAATATTTTAATAAGAGCAAAAATATCCATACATGCAGCAAAAGGCGCGTGCATGACACATCTCACAGAGTTACAAACGGAAGAGGGCAGTGTGTTGGATTTCAGAAAATATAGAGAAATTTTTGATAGTTTTATAAATATATGGGGTAGCGTAATATTTTTGTATAACACAAGGGACGGAGTGATATTTACCCTAATTTTTATTGAAAAAGTTAAGTTTAAAGTTTACTTTTTAAAATTATTAATCCAACTATTCAATAAGATTTTTTAGTTTTATATATGTTTATATATATATATATATATATACACATATTCACGTATATTGATGTTTGTACATGTATATGTGTTTGTATATTATATAACAATAGAGCAAATTTTACGTTACCCATCTACGATATACGAAACTATTACGCTACCCTCCTGTGTTCACAAAACTATCAAATCCCCCCCTGTATTTTCGAAAACTCGTCACATCGCCCCCTTCGTTTGTTTTACCGTTGGAGGTGCATTTCACGAGCGAAATTAGCAGCTTGACGTAGATTTTACATTTATATGAGCTATTTAATTGACCAAAAAGGCCTTACACTTGAAGTAAAAAAGGGCTGCACCAATTTGAGGCTTATTATTAATTTGGAAAACATGACAAAAATAAGAAATTGACTACCTCAAAATTAATTTGCATCTTCAAATTAAAAAAATATTAAAAACATGTAAACCATCGTCATCTTCCTCACCCCTCCTCCCCCACCCCTGTTAGCCCTCCACCTTTCCCCGCCTCTAGCGTCGTCAGGCCCCCATCCCTCCCCAGCCTTAGCCCTCACCTCGTTAGCTCCCCCAACCCCTACCCCCTCCCCCCCCCCCCCCCACCCGTCAGCTGCCCCTACCCCTCATCACCTTGTCAACCCCCCCATTTTTTTGCAATTCTTTTTTTTTTTGTGTATATCTATACACATATATCCATACATATATAAAAATACATATTTCTTTCTTTTTCTTGGTCTCCCGCCTATATATATATATATATATATATATATATACACACATATAATATATACATATATTTGAGTTATTTTTTTTTCCTAAATTTGAGTTCTCAAACCCCGTATATATATATATATATTCTCAAACCCCGTATATATATACATATAATACAAATATATATGCATATAATTTAGCTGATGAAATTTGTATTAAATTTGAGTTGATGATGTGGATGGTAATTTACAATTAATGAGCTTGTGGGTAGCCATTATAATGGATGTAAATTGGTGGCTGGAGATATAGGCCGCCATTGAAATTGGTTCTTTTGTTTTTCTTGTTCTTTTTTTTCAGGAATTTTCAACTGAATAAAAGGGGGATGGGGTGAGTGGTGAGGAAGATGACAATTTTTTATTTTTATTTTTGGTGAAAAGAATGGGTGGAGGAGAGAAAAGAAAAATTAAAAAATATGTATAATATAAGGGTAGAGATGTAATTTAACTCATCTTTTTTAACGTCGTTAGCTTAAAAGAGGCGGAGGGGGCGGTGTGTCGGGTTTCAAAAAATACAGGGGGATTTTTTATAGTTTTGTGAACATAGGGAGGTAACGTGATAATTTTACATATCACAAGGGGGTAACGTGAAATTTTCTCTATAACAATATAGTATATTCAAAATACACTAATCACAATTTTTTTTAAAAGAAAAAAAAACTTGGCTTGGAACGAAAACAAAAAAAAACAAAAAACAAAAAAATAGGACTCACCCAGCCCAACTCGTGACCCATGTTAGGGGGCTCATGGGCCAAGTTAGGTCATGTATTTTGAGAAATTAGTCCAGCCCAGCCTAGTCCACCAAACATCTGTGCCAGACCATGCTTAATTTTCTCAACCCATAACTCGTACGAGCTAAGCTGGACTGGACTTGGTTGGCCTGAATGCCAGTTCTACCTTAAGCTCTTACATAATCTCAGGGATAATGAGTAAGGAGAACAAAATTCGGGGTGTCAAGTCAAAAAGATTCTATCTTTTATAGACAAAGTAGACCACGTGTAGGCAGTCATGTGCCCGTAAAACCGAGCACCCTTTCAAAAAATGTATAAATACCCCATTCACAATAAGCAAAGATAACTAATTGTAAACCGTCTAACTCTTTTTATATTATTTCATCTCGAATTTTATACTTAACCATCACTAATTTAATTGTTCAAGCCTATCCTATAGAATTAAACCACTTTATTTCTTGCATATTAACTAGAATTATCAACTAATATTATATTCTCAATTTTTCCTTAATCAATACCAAACCAAACTAAGTCTTGTCTTAGAATATAAGATCAGGTGGCGAAATTTTAACTCAATCCTATTACAATATTCCCCAAGGTTCATGTCCAGTGCCTATCAACCCAATCCCGACACGTGTTAGCTCGGGTCCATTCACACTCTAACTTTTTCTTTTTCTCACCTTGGCTTTACTCACACATCTCACTTCTTTCTCACATCGGGTCCACCTATTCGAACACGTGTCAACTCGAGATTTGGACATTTAAAAACATCCAAAAACCCTAAAATTTTTGAAAAATTTTCCTTTTAGATGTATTAAAGCACCACTTGTATGATCCATTGAAGTTTGTCTTAGTATATAAGATTAGGTGACGAAATTCTAATTCAATCCTATTACAATATCCCCAAAGGTTCATGTCCAGTGCCTATCAACCCGATCCGATATTCGTGCTTGTGTTCCGTGTAGTATACGAAATGTATATCCTTTCCATATCAAAGAATAATCAAAACGTAAGAGTTACCTTTAGGAGGCTTACCTCCAATGTATAATTTTCTTTCTTTCATTTTTGCCTCCTAAGGCATTTCATTCCTTTTTTTTTTCTTTTTCCTAATTGGATAAATAGAGAAAATAGGAGATCACTCTACAAGAAATCTGTGAAATGGCCACGATCAAAAACCGTCGCCATTTTGTTGCCAAGTGGGTAAAGGCGACAGGCTTGAGACTAAAAGAAGCTGTCACCAATTTCAAATTAAGGTTGTCACCAATTAGTCTTCATTGGCGACAAAATCAACTCATCACCAAGTCGTCAACAAAAGTCGTCTCCAAATAGTTGCCAACATAATTCATTTTCAAACCGTCGCCAACTAAGTTAGTCTCCAAACCATTGCCGACTAACTTAGTCTCCAAATATGTTAGTCGCCAAACTGTCGCCAAAATCAACTCATCACCAAGTCGTCAACAAAATTCGTCTCCAAATAGTTGCCAACATAATTCATTTTCAAACCGTCGCCAACTAAGTTAGTCTCCAAACCATTGCCGACTAACTTAGTCTCCAAACCGTCGCCAAATATGTTAGTCTCCAAACTATCGCCAAATATGTTAGTCTCCAAACCGTTGCCAAATAAGTTAGTTTCCAAACCGTCGCCAAGTAAAATATATATATATTAGTTTTAAATAATTTAAATAACAAAATAAAATTTTCTTATAAATTTAAATTAAAATGTAACTTATATAATTAAAATGTTGACAATCAAAATTTAAATTTAAATTTAAACTAAATACTCATAAAACATAAATTTAAAATTACAAATTGTTTTAATATATTAAAAAAACACTCAACGCCTCAATTGATCTTCAGTTCCGTCACCAGATGGAGGCGGAGGCTACTGTTGAGGTAGAACTAGCAACCTTTGCATAAGCAGCGCGATATGTTCTTGGACAATCACATATGTATAACTAAATGCACAAGCCCTCATATTTCTCCACCCAACACTTGCATCTCAAATTCCTTCCATTCTTTAAGGGACACGAGGTGCTTTTCCATTGTCATTATTTGCAGCTTCTTGTACACAAATCATATATCAGATCTTAAAAGAGAATAAAGGCAAAGTCAGAATGTAGTTATAAATAAATGTGACTTACAAGAGAGAAAGTAGTCAAACTTAAAGCTGAAAATAACTCATATCTAATTAATTATCTTCTGTTCGCTGGAAAGAAATGTCTAAGTCAAATTAGTGAGTCATCTTGTGGACATGCATGCACTTAAACCAACTCATTTCTAAATAATCACATTGCAAATTTGCATGAAGTATCAAATCGGTAGTGATTCAAAGATGTAGCCCAGAGAAATCTACAAATTAAAGAAAAGAGTAAAATGTGGCTAGTATAGCTCTAGTAAACTCAATTCATCTAACTCAAGCTAATAAGAGAATGCTTTTTTCCAAATAATATGACTGAGCTGCTGCTTAGAAAACTCAACTCAAAGTCCTATTTAACACCAAAAAACCTTAAAAAGTTTTATGATCTGTAGTGCAAAAACTTTACACAAAACCCAAATATATATATATATATAGGCACCTATGTTACAACGAGCAAGTTGATTACAATGGTACAATATTTATCAAGAAAAATTATTGACTTCCACATATGAGAGCTTCGACTTGCCACACTTTATTTTAAATGGTTTTTACTTGTCATCCTCATAAGTTTGCAATACCTCATTCATCATGGACCGAATAAACTGTGAAAAAACAAGACAACCTTCTGAAGACAATGGCATCATTATCAAATTTACACTATGTTCAGGAGAAAAAATCTCATCCAAGTACAAAAGAATCAAAATCCACAAGGTGGAAAACAAGCCATTTATTCCATTCAACGTCAATACAGTCAACAATTTACGTAGATTTGATCACTTACTTCCTCAGCACATGCAGAGCTCATAATGACAAACCACAAATTTAATGAATCACAAATCTATTTGCTAGCCGCTCATCAAGGTTTCTAATTTCTATATTTGGGCTAGGTTTCCTTAAGTAGGAATTGGTTCATTTGTTATATTTTTATTTTTCCTTGACTATGGTTAGCTTGTGCCCATTTGTGCAATTATCTTGTTTTATTTTTTTCTTTTAAATGAAAGTTCTTATCTTTCTTGTAAAAAAAAAAAGGTTTTGTCATCCTATCTCATCCACATATTTATTAAAGATGAAACTAGGTGGTGCTCAATTGAGGAAAGATGCACTAGAGTAGCTATCTTATTTCTTGTCGTGCTTCCTAACATATTTAAGTAAAGATGAAACAAAGTAGCAAGTCAAGTGAGAAAGGATGAGCTAGAGTAGTAGGTATCTTGTCAAAACTAGAGTTAATTATCTGTATGACACTGAATGGGTACCCCTAAACCATGTAGCCACTCAAGCAAGGAAAGTTACGAGTAGCCCACTACCTAAAATGTGCACAACAGATTTGAATTTAAGATCTGCAGGATCTTTACACTGTCTTAATGCATTGTAATAGCTTCTTTATTTTTGGTTAATTAGTGCTTTCCAGTGGCTTATGAGATGGACAACTATGGCCATTAAGATTTGATGGAATCTCATTACATGTTCTTATTTCTCATTTTCTCTTTCAACTTTTAATAAGTCCCACTCTTTTTTCTTATTATTTCGTATTCCGCTACTTGGTTTCTCTTACTTCTAGCTTCAATTGCGATAATCATTACGAGGCAACACCAAAAATAGTCTCCAATACATCTACCTCCTTTATAATACATCTTATTATATATGTTATGAGTAAGAGTTCAAAGGCAGTGAACTAATAATACAAAATAAAATAATTTATTGTCATCCATAATATTATGGGTGAACTGCATCAGACTTTCTTGTGATTAGATATAAGTGCACATAACCCCTCTATGATTTCAAAATTACGTCAGACCCTCCTATGGTCCGATTATTGGTGCACACAGCTTCATTTCGTCAAATTTTTGGTCAAATTTTTTTTTAAAACTATAGAGGGGTCGTGTGCACTAAAAGTCGGACCATAGAAGGGTCTGATACAATTTTGAAACTACAGGAGAATCATGTACACTTATATCTGAACACAGGAGGTCTGATACAATTCAACCTAATATTATTAAGTTAGTATGTTATAAGCGGATCATGCCACTACCCACAAAACAAGGCAACCACCTTGGTCAGCAATATCACTCATGGTCGGACAAGGAAAAAAAGCTTATGAATCAGCTAATGGACGGATCAAAGACTGAGGCAGAACAAGGGAATGCAGAGCTATATATAGTGCGACGGTTAGGCTCCATGATTTGTCCGACCAAGTCGGCGACTAGTCATTTCATTTCCAAATCGGCTTACGCCCTAGCCTACTCAGACAATCTGGCACAGCCTCGGCAGGCCATCGCATCTTCTTCCTATCAGGCGCTTGCACTTTTGTGGTAGGACATTTGGTCCGCTCAAACTCAACCGTGGGTCAATCATTTTGTCTGGAGAGCTTGTCGAGGTGCTCTTGCTACCTTGGAAAATTTGCACCGATGACACTATGCCCCGTCTCCCTTGTGTCGCCTTTGTGATCTTACTGATGAAACGGTGGAACATCGTCTCCGCATTGACCAGTGGCATATCACACGTTTTGGCACTTGGTTTTTATAAGTTACAGGCCTTTTTGTCCAGGTAGCCTACCACCGAGTGGAAGCCATCAACCTTATATCTCTTTTCTGCTGGTCAATATGGTGTGCACGTAATCGTTTTACTTTTGAGGAAAAAACACCGAACATTGACCAACTTCTGCATCAAGTGTCCCATCACCTCTCCGACATGATCAAGTTGTTCAATTAATCATTTAATCAATTCGAGTGAAATATAATAAAAAATTAATTAACAAATTTAGTGTCGCAATCAGGAATATAAGACACATAAAAAAGAGAGTTATTGGCACCCGGGACTAATCCAACATGTGGCTACCACTGAGTCTGTACCGTGGCAGGCCCCACAGCTCAGAACCCTCACACTAAACTGCGATGTTTTTGCTGTCAGCAGAGATTTAAATGGCGCAATCATTGATGGTCGAGCACAGTCCGTTTGGTGTTCTTCAGCCTCAGGCTATTTTTAATTAAGTTTTTATGATAGGTCTCTATCTTTTATTTTAAAGATTTATATAAAGATTAAATAGTATTTTAGAGATTCACTTAGAGATTAAGGTAAAAAAATTATTTTAAAGACTTATTTAAAGATCAAGATAAAAAAAAAATTCTCGGTGATGGTCTCTATAAAATTAAGTCTCTATATTATGTTAATTTTAATTTTATATAATAATTTGATTATATGTTTTTTTTTCGTGTGTTACTTATTTTTAATTAATTGTTATTTAGATTATTTTAATTTCTTTAACGAATATTTTAACCCAAAAATAAATAAATTGTGACGAATATAACATTTTAAAAAAAACCATACGTAAAAAAAATATTAATTAAATTTACCCATTAATTAATTTTTTCACCTAAACTAAAAATAAAGTAGAAATTTTTATTTTTTCAACAAGTAGTAATATCGGTTCCAAAAAAAAAAAAAAAAGCAGCAATAAAAAAGTTTACCAAACTAAAAAAAACTAAAATAAAAAATAAAAATAAAAATATAAAATATAAAACCATAATTAGAAAAAAATGTCTAATTAAAAAATGCTAAATACAAAACCTTAATTAAAAAAGCTTAATTACAAAATCCCTTTTAAAAAACCCTAAATAAATATAAAAAAAAAATTAATTAAAGTAATAATAATAACCCTACCACCCCTCCCCCCTCCCCCCTCCCCTCTTTCCTCTATTTCCCTTTCCCTTTCCCTTTCCCTACGCTGTAACACCACTATCCCTCCCCCCCCCCCCCCCCTCTTTCTCTTCCCCTTCGCTGCACCCCTCCCATCCCCACGCACCCACCCACTATCCCCATTTCTCTTTCCCTACGCTGCACGCAGCTGCACCCCTCCCCCCCCCCCCCCCCTCTCTCTTCCCTTTCGCTGCATCCCTCCTACCCCTACGCACCCACCCACCCTGTCCTTTTCCCTCCGCTGCACCCCCTACCCACACGCACCCACCCACCCACCCACCGCTGCTGTTTGTGCTCCCTTTTTTTTGCTGCTGTTTGTGCTCCTTTTTTTGAATTTTTTTTTTTTTTAGATCTGACGATGTCAGATTGATCTAACATCGTCAGATCTGAACTGTTTTTTTTTTAGACTCATTTTTGTCTTCTTGTATAGTCTCTATTTTCTTCAACAAATTTGTTGAAAAAAATGGAGACTAGGTGCTATTTTGGAGACTCAAAGCTTGAGTGATGTCATAATTTTGCCAAAAACTATCAAATAGTGTTTTAGAGACCCCCATTGGTGATGGATTTTGATCAATAGAGTCTCTAAAATAGCAATCATTACTGTTTAGAGACTCTTTAGAGACTCCATTGAGGATGCTCTTACAAGCCGAAGTAAGCTCCTGTTAGCTTTCTTGTTCTATGATTCCTACTTTGGAAAATTCTTTCATGAGCCATGTAGTAAATCTGTTACACCCACATGTCAAGTTGTTATTTTATGAGATTAATCCACGTTAGTCTGTATCGTGCAGACATGTCATGTCAAAATGTCAGAAGTTTCTCTTTTTACTAATTTGGCCTTACAGAATTTTAAATAAATTACTATGATGCTCCCACTTATGTCAATTGATTGACATTTGTCAATAAATTGAAACTCTTTTTGTCCATGTAGTTGTGACAGATTTGTCACATGCCTCATAGAAGAAGAACCCTCCTACTTTTTCTCCTCCACACATTATGATCATTGAGTCAAATGCTAAAACAGTTATAGATGTTTTTAGGGGTTCTTCAAATTGCGATTGGAGGATCATCTCCATCGTTTGCAATTCCCTCTCTTTCCTCTCCACTAATTCTAACTACTCATTTCAACACATCCAAAGTCAGCCAACCAAATAATAGATTGGGTTGTTTATGTAATTTGAATTAGATTCTCCCCTTTATTCTTTGGTTTAGTGTCCAACCCCTGGATTTATCTACACTTGTTCTCAGAAATGTTTATCTTAGTGGCATAGGATGCTGTAACTTACTGTTTATTTGATTATGTAACAATCAGACAAAAAGTAATGGTGCGGCTTTTCCTCGTCGTCCAAGTTGCCTAACTTATGGTCCAATAACACGAAAAGGAAAAGACTGAGGTTATTCATTCACTGAAACACTTTTTTTTTTTTTTTTTAATTTGATGTTATGTTTTTTATTACTTTTTCACATAAAAAAATAGCTTCTGATAAGCAGCGAAGCACAAGGAAAAGAAAATTGCATTTTGAGCCTGATTTCCTTTGCTTCAGTGGAATATTCTATTTTGTCCAAGTTAACTGTATTCATGAACAAGAAGTTCACCGTCGCGTCAATCAAGGAACTTACAGCCTAATTAATCTAACTTCTCTTCCACGTCTTTGACGTTATGTTACAATTCTTTACAAATGGTGTTTTTAGACATTTAGTAATTGATTGGAATGGTGTCTTTATTATTTTTAAAAAAATTTAAATTCTTTTGTATTGTTTAAAATTAATCAATTTAATTCTTTAATTTAGTCTCGATTGTTCTTTAAAAAATTTCAACTTAGCCAATTTACGAAGGGATTAAATTGAATTATTTAAAAAATAATAATAAGAAATAAAGTGACTCATTTTGAACAATAAAGTTGAATTTAATTTTTTTTTAAAATAATAAAAATTAAATTAACTAATTTTAAATAATAAAAAATTTAAAAATTTAACAAAATAATAGAGTTTACGCGGCCAATCATTAAATTGGGTGGCCACTTTTAAGACTTTGGCTGAACTCTCCATTCATCAATACACAACGATGGCGGCAATTTACTAGTCTTCATGGTAGACTTTTCAACTGAGAGGATAAATGCAATTGATGAGGGTGGGCAGATCGGAAATTCAAAGCCGTTATAAACTGCTATCACAAGGATAAAACTATGCCTAGCACGTTTCTCACTTGACTGCTTCTTGTGTTTCTAAAACTTGCATTCATGCAATAGGTTCCATTTAAGCTTTATGCTTCTAAATTGGACAATATTGATTGCAAACTGCTGCCTTTGGTCTTGTGGTAACGATAGCTTAGGAGATCGATTTTCATAAGTGATATTTGATATGTATTGTATAATTTAGGGTAAATTTCACACTTAGTCTCTATTGTTTAAATATTTTTTTAATATAATTCTTAATGTTTTAAAATATTCATAGAGGTCTCTAATGTTTACAAAAATTATTCAAAATGATCCTTATTGTTCAAATTTAGTCAATTCGGTCCCTATTATTTTTCAAAAAATTCAATTTAGTCCCAATTGTTTCTTTAAAAAATTCAATTCAATCTATGTATGTTATCCCTATTTAAGGACTAAATGAAATTTCATGGGAAACAATAAGGACTAAATTAACTAATTTTAAACAATATGGACAATTTTGAATCACTTTGTAAACATTAAGGACCTTTATGAATCTTTTAAACCATTAAGGATCAACTTGAAAAAAAATAGCAAACAATGAGGACTAAGTGTGAAATTTACCCTATAATTCAAGGGGAAAATCTCACAACTAATCCCTATTATTTACATATTTTGGACATTTAGACCTTATTGTTTCAGAAGTCATGCGGTTGGTTTTCAATATTTAAAAATATCTCACCATTAGTCCCTATTGTTTATATTTTTGGAACATTTAGTCCTCATTGTTTTAAAAGTCACGCGATTAATCCTCAGTGTTTGTAAATGTCTCACTATTAGTCCCTATTATTTGCAAAAATCTTCCAATTAGTCCCCATTATTTTTTTTATTTTTATTTTTGTTAAGTTTAATGTTTAGTTAATGTTAGGGACTCATTGGAGGACTTTTGTAAACATTGGGGATGGTGAGACATTTGCAAACATTGAGGACAAACTGTGTGACTTCTAAAATAATGAGGACTAAATGTCAAAAACATTTAAACAATGGGGATTAATAGTGAGACACTTATAAACATTGAGAACTAACAATGTGACTTTTGAAATAATAGGGACTAATGTCCAAAATATATAAACAATGAAGACTAATTGTGAGATTTGCCCTAAATTAAGCCTCCTTTAAATAAAAATAATAATACGTATTGTAACATTAATATCATATAATACTCTTAGAAATAGATGTCAATTCAAAGAGCAATCCCTAAATGAAAATGTGTTCCTAGTATTTCTTTTAAGTCATTGTTTTAAAAATTTATATACGTATTTTCGGTACAATAGAAGTTGAAACCGTGGATCCGACATGATTTTGAATAACGCTATTTTTATTATTATTGTATTATAACACGTAAAAAGTTGGGCACTGGTTCTATTATTTACAGTTATGATGCCAAATTCTTATATTTGACCCGACTTATCTTATGACCCAAAACAAAGACCAGACTTATCTTTAGACATTATCATCTAAACTTCTTTCCAGAAACATGATTGCTGAACCAAACGAAGACCATCAACATGTGATGGAGGAAATAATGTCAATTCTTACAATTCGTTTGGACACCAATTTGGACTTTTTGGATATCCACATGCACCATAAATTCACACCTCGCAAAACCAAATGAGCATCCACAAAACGATGGGGAAGTTAATCATATACGTTGCTTTCTTCATCTCTCTAGTGGCTGCTGCAGCCGCACAGAGCGCTACCAATGTGAGGGCCACATATAACAATTATAATCCAGAGAATATTGGATGGGACTTGTATGCTGCTGGTGTATACTGCTCAACATGGTACGGCAACCAGCCTCTTGCCTGGAGGCAGAGATACGGGTGGACCGCCTTCTGCGGACCTGTCGGTCCTACCGGCCAGGAAGCTTGTGGCAAGTGCTTAAGGGTACGTAACACTTGGATTTGGAAACTCTAATTATATATGTTGATTTATTTAAATTATTTTATCATAATATTGTATAAACAGTTTATTAATATCGGATCTCTTTGTAATGTTATAAAATTATAGAGGGATCCAAGTCTATAACATGTCATGTTAAACGTTAAAACATTTAATTCTTAATTTTTCGGACCTCTATCTATTCATTATATTCTCCTTAATAGTCCACAACTCACACTCAAGCCTATCATCAGTAATTGGCTTCTCCTTTCATTGGATCAGATGATCAGCGAATAAAGTGACAGATTAAGCTTCACGTGCAACATAGGTCAATTTCCTCTTGTTTTGGACTGACTTAGGGTCTTGCAGCTCTTGAGTAAAATGAACAATCCTAAAATCCTCTCTTGTTAAGAGGGATGCTGACCTGGTAGGGGTCAGCTAATGTACTCAAATTTAGATTTAGTGTCAATATATATATTTGCCTTTTCGACAAAAAAAAAATATATATATATATATATATATATTATCTAGATATTACAGATCTGTGATCATTAGAATTCCAAAGTCAAATTGTCAGTCATAACTAGCATGCATTTACATAAAATTTTTGGGATCTTGACGTTCATGAAAAAAGTGAGAAATAAGACAATTTTCAAATGATGATGTGCAGGTTACCAATACAGCCACTGGAACAGCAGAAACAGTAAGAATCGTTGATCAATGCAGTAATGGAGGACTTGATTTGGATATTGGCGTGTTTCGTCGTCTGGACACTAATGGCCAAGGAAACTCCAACGGGTACCTTACGGTGAACTATGAGTTTGTGGCCTGTGGCGACTAAGACTATAACTCACTGAAAATTAATAATCTATCCTCTCTGTTGTATGGTAGCTCAAGTAATAAGCAGTTGTGTAGTAAGCAGTCCATTTTTTTCACAAAAAAAAAAAAATCCTCAGAGAGGATGTTAGCGCTGAAATGAATAAGCATGCAGGTTGTACCTTGCTTCAATAAATGAAAAAGAAATACAGAGATTGTACCAACTAAAGTTTTTGCATTTCTTTGTCTTTCCAATTTGTACCAAGAGCAATAGTGGTGGTACAAAGCATCACCTTTCGTTACTCGAATAAAAAGTAGAGAATCATAGCGAACAACAAAACTGATAAAAGGGGACAGTTGTGAGCTATCTTAATATCTTTCAAAAAGCCACGCTGGACTTGGGTTTTGGATGAGCATAGAGAGAGCATGAGTGATTAAGCCAAATAGAATGGGAGATAACTGGTCCCCTCGCCCAAGGCTACTGTAGAGGGTAGAATTGGGGGACTGGGCCTAGGACTGCGGACGCGAGAGGAGCCTAAATGGGTACGAGGTCTTGGGTGAACATTCTCTCATGTCATGGAATTTCTCATGTCTAACATAAGAGAAGATCTCAACCATTAAAAATGTTCTTGTGAATATTGACCATTAAAAATGCTTTATCTCTCCTCATTCTATATCTTTCTTCATTAAATGCTTTTTTTTTTTTAGTTCAAAATTGAATGTCCACCTTAACACACACTACAAAAAAAAAAAATCAAATGTAACGGCTAAAATTCATCTTCTTTTCGTCTCCAAAAGGGTCTAGGCGACGGTAAAAGAATGAAAATTGTCTGTTGCCAACATCATCATCGCCAATTTGTCATGTCGTCGCCAATTCATCTCATTTGGCAGACGGATTTTAATCTGTCTCCAAGCCTTCTCTAATCACATTCCGTCTCTAATTCGTCTCTAAAAAATTGTCATATCCACATCGTTGCCAATAAAATCTGTTTCCAATTCGTCTCCAACCACATTCCGTCTCCAAATCGTCTCCAATCACATTACGTCTTCAAATCGTCTCTAACCACATTCCGTCTCCAAACCCTCTCCAACCACATTCTGTCTCCAACCACATTCCGTCTCCAAACAGTCTCCAAACAATTCCATCGTCAAACAGTCTCCAACCACATTCCGTCTCCAAACTGTCTCCAAACAATTCCGGCTCCAAATTGTCTCCAAGCACATTCTGTCTCCAAACCATCTTCATCCAAATTCCATCTCCAAATCGTCTCTAAAAAGTGTTATCTCCAAATTGTAGCTAAAATTTTCCGTCTTCAAACCATCTCCAAGTAATTTCGTCTCTATTTCATCTTCATGTCGTCGCCAATCTTTATATTTTTTTATTTGGGCATTTTTAATAATTAAAATACATAATTATTAATTAGTAAAAACCTCAAATTAATATCAAATTTTTAATTTTAATTTTAATTCATTTAAATAAAAAAGTATATAATCTGAAATTGTAATGCACCATAAAAAAACACAAATTCAAAATTTAAATGTACAAATTATTTTAATATCTTAACAGAACATACAACAGAAAAATTAATCTTCAAATCCATTACCAGGTGGAGGCGGAGCCTGTTGTCCAGGTGGCGTTGACAACAATTTCGTGAGAAGTGCAATTTGTACTTTAGATATTGGTGAAGTCCCTGGCATCACGTCAATTACAAATTCTATCTCCCGCTCCGGTGGCAACGCTGGTAATTCCTCAGGAAATACATTTGGATACTCTTTAACGACTGGAACTTCACTAAACTTCAATTTATCAGACGGTTTGTTAATCAAATAGGCAATATATGTTAAACCCCGAACAGAGCCTATATGCATTTTATAGCATTTCATATATTTTACATCATTTAATATGTTTTTATATCTATTTATATGCATTTATCTTAATTTATAAGTATTTGCATCGTTTTACGTGCATTCATGTTCAAATACGTGCTTTTGAGTATTTTAGATATAGTAGCCGATAATTGAATCCTACCAAGTCAAATAGCTAACTAAAATAATTAAACTAGAACCAAAACAATTAGAATAGAGCAACATGGCAAGCAAGAAAATAAGCTTTTAGTTCAAGGGTACTCTTGTCTTTAGGACTTCTTGCAAAATATCCTACCAACTAAAACATGCAAAACACATACAATACACACACACACACACACACACACTCAGATTTTGACTAAGAGAAGAGAGAAAAGAGAAGGAAAGAAAGAAGAGGAAAGGAAGAAGAAAGGAAGACTAAGCAAGTTCAAGCCACTTCCAAACTTCATTGTGCATTTTCAAGCTTCATTCTTGCATCCATTAGGTCCTAACTTAAGACCTAAGGCGAGGGTTCTTTCAAAAACTTGTATTTATGAGATATAAATGCAAATATATATGTATCATGAAGCTTGAATGTGGATATACTAGCTAGAATATGGTTAAATGTGTTGGAATCTTGCTTGTTGATGATTTAAACCAAAGTTACTATTGATGAAGTTTTGAAGCTTCTTGGATAAAGATGATTGTATCTAGCTATGAATACATGCTTGGTTAATGCTTATTTATGTTGCTAGAGGTTGCTAGGATGTATAGGAGTTGTTCTTGATGATATAGAAGCTAAACATGCAATATTTTCAAAATAGCATTTTTGGACAGTTTTGAGCAGTTGGAAATTTTGGTTCGTTTGAATGGCTAAACAATTTTTGAAACAATTGGAAAAATTTCAGGTTATACTAGACTCATAGAGGAACAATTATTGTGTTGGACAAATTCTGAAAAAAAATTGTTTTCATGATCAAAAACACTTAATACAGTTGGTTACGAGATTTTTGCTAAATCTGGACAGCTCACTGTCTTCGAGTTCCTTTGCATTTTAAAAATAATAAACGACCTCGGAATCGAACGAAACTTTCATAGTCACTAAATTAAGCAATTAGGAACAACTTTTGTATTTGACAAAATGTTATATTTCATCGTTTTAGATCTCTGAATTTTCCATATTTGAAATGACAGAATGATAGCTTGCAATATGGACAGTTAAACATAGTTGCACGAAATTGGTTATAACTCAGTCAATTTAGATTGGAATTGAGCTTTTCTTGATTCCTGAATTATCTACACTCGAATAGATTTAATTATATGCTAAAAACAAAGTATTTAGAGTTCGGGAAGATAGGTAACTAATTTACCAAAATTAGGTCATTGCAGTGCCTTAGGCTATGGCTTAAAGTTCTAATGCTTAGTGTATTTGATTAAATGGCTAAGTTGCTAGTTTCTACTAATGTGCAATGATATTATATGACCTCTAGATATGTTAGGACACTTGGGTGATTATTTATATGGATTATATTGCTCGTTGCACGTTAATTACCCAGTTTGCTATAAATGCATAACTATGTGAAAGTTTTGAACTCGATGCTTATTTTATTGCTATAAATGCTCGTGTTATGTGAACTTGGATTGGAATTGGTGTTAAAAAAGGTTGTAACCACCTGGTCTTAAGCCTCTCGCTTGGGAACATTGCTACCCTCGGAGTGTTGTCCCTCTTGCTTGGGCACAATGCTACTCTCGGAGAGCTTTCTCTCGCTTGGGCACATTGTTACCTTCGGAGAGTTTGATACGATGCGAAAAAGTAAGTTATCCCTTACTTAGTGCGTGAAAACGATGCGATGCAAAAGAGTAAGCTATTTCTTACTTAGTATGTGATATATGGCTTGTATATGTATACTTGAACTGAATCTTGATTGCAAATATTGATTGCATTGCATTCGTAGTTTTCCCAAATGGTTTTCAAACAGGAAAATGTATTCGAAAACCCTTCCCAGATTCCCCACTCGCTGAGCTTTGGTGTTAGATATGCTTACCCTATTTGTTTCCTCTTTTTAGGCAATGAAAAGGGATATGTATAGTACTATGAGGATGACCCTCGTAGTCTTGAACAGGAAGCCCCCGATGTATTATATGCACCTATTTTGGGTGTATGGTTAACTAGTATAACTTGAACAATTATATTTGTATATATTATTTTGTATAAATAGGTGATTTCAATTATCAATACTTGTATAAATAAACTAACTTAGTCATTGGTTTTATTGGTTGTATTTGGTTGGGAAGTTTAGCTTAATGACTTAGTTAGCTATTATACAAGTGATATACGTAGCCAGTTTTTGTTGGGCACTTGGCTACTTGTTGGCTGATAGGAAGTAATTTAGAAGTTGTTAAAACCTTCTCTTAATGCAAGTATCAGATGTATATTTTCATTTGGATTTTTGATTGATTATATCATGTTGGTGGATGAATGAACTGTGTTGGAGTTTTGAATTGTGATGTTGAGGAGAAGAATTGGTGTAATTTTGTATTCTGATGTTGATGAGAAGGATTGGGAGAAATAGATTGTGGCTTTTCTATTTGCAAGTTGAAGAAAAAAAATGTTTTGTCCACATTACAGCCGTTATGCTACCCAATTTTCGAGAAAACTAATAATAAGTTGAAAATTTGACGAAGTATAGATTGGTAATTGAATTAACTATCGCCTTCGAACTTAGTCCTACGCAGGGTTGGGTTCGGGACGTGACACCTTTAGTGGTATCAGAGCTTAGCCAGTTGGTTAGGCATAGTTGGGTTTAGAACCCCAGGCAGGTGGGTAGAAAGACTTGATGTGAATAGGTGAAACTTGAATTATTATATATGTATATGTGATTATGTGCTATGTGTGGATTTTATGTGAATAACGTGCCTTGGATTGTTATATAGTTGTATAAATTAGTTATATATTAGATATATTATCTATCTTCTCTAACACTTGCATAACATATAACGGTGAGTGGGTTTATGTGCCTATAAATGGCAAGTGGTCCCAGAACTCGAGGTAGTAATAGCGACGACGAAGAGGATAATACTGGTATGGAAGACCGACAGATAGTAAGGGACCAAGTACTACAGTAGATGGCTGAAACGATGGCTCAGATGATCCAAGTCATGGGCCGATAGCCAGTTAGAGGTTCGGGTACTAACAATAGAGGTGGAAACAGAGCGGGTAGTAGCGGTGGAAACGAAGATAACCTGAGTAATGATACACTTAAAGAATTCCTGACTTATGAACCTCTTAAACTCATGGGTCAGCCAGATGATGATAAGACAAAGCATTGGCTTTCCCGGATCGAGAAAATCTACAAGGCAATGGATTACACAGATGAACGAAAGGTCACATTTGCGGTTTTTCAATTGGAGGGTGATGCTGAAACATAGTGGGGGTACAGTAAGCAGTCAATGGGAGATTCTGCACACTCCCTATACTTGGAGAAACTTTGTCAAGGCATTTAAAAAAAAATTAATATATGAGATTTCTCGAGACCGAAAAATGAAAGACTTTATGTATTTAAGGCAAGGAGGTATGGCGGTGGCAGAGTATGGGGCGAAATTTGATAAACTCTCTCAGTATGCGCCATATATGGTCCAGACCCCGACTACCAAGATATGAAAATTTACTCAGGGGCTGAGGTTCGAAATTCAGGATAGGCTGGTAGTAGCGAAGTTTGGTACTTATAATGTTGTCTATGCTGCTGCATCGAGGATAGAAGGGAAGAAACTTGCAATAAGGGTTGACCTAGCTTAGCAGAACAAGAGGCCCTTTCAGACTCAAGGACAGTCGAGGGCATTCCAAACTCAGAGCAGCCAGGTTGATCAACAGTTCCCAGACCCCAGCAAAGTGTAACAGAAGTCTCTACAACCCGTGGAGTAACGGGTACTACCGCCATAAACCAGGGTACTACGTGCTCTTATTGTAATAAGAAAGGGCGTACTAAGGATCAGTGTTGGAAAAAGTCAAGGAATTGTACCGGTTAGTGACCATCACCGAGCTAGGGACTGCCCAAGGTGGAAGGAAGGTCCGGGGAAAATGCTCCAACACCAAGAGTGCAAGCTCGGGCATATGCCATGAATGGACAGGAACTCCCCGAGGAGACAACCATTGTTAAAGGTAACTAAAATTTTGAGGACAAAATTCTTTTAAAGGGGAAAGGATGTTAGACCCCGAACAGAGCCTATATGCATTTTATAGCATTTCATATATTTATACATCATTTAATATGTTTTTATATCGATTTATATGCATTTATTTTGATTTATGAGTATTTGCACCGTTTTATATGCATTCATGTTAAAATACGTGCATTTGAGTATTTTAGACATAGTAGCAGATAACTGAATCCTACCAGGTCAAATAGCTAACTAGAATAATTAAACTAGAACCAAAACAAGTAGAATAGAGCAACATGGCAAGCAAGAAAATAAACTTTTAGTTCAAGAGTACTCTTGTCTGTGGGACTTCTTGCAAAATATCCTACCAACTAAAACATACAAAACACATACAAAACACACACACACACACACACTCAGATTTTGACTAAGAGAAGAGAGAAAAGAGAAGGAAAGAAAGAAGAGGAAAGGAAGAAGAAGGGAAGACTAAGCAAGTTCAAGCCACTTCCAAGCTTCATTGTGCATTTTCAAGCTTCATTCTTGCATCCATTAGCTTCTAACTTAAGACCTAAGGTAAGGGTTCTTTCAAAAACTTTTATTTATGAGATATAAATGTATATATATATATATCATGAAGCTTGAATGTGGATATACTATCTAGTACATGGATTAAATGTGTTGGAATCTTGCTTGTTGATGAAGTTTTGAAACTTCTTGGATGAAGATGATTGTATCTAGCTATGAATACATGCTTGGTTAATTCTTATTTATGTTGCTAGAGGTTGCTAGGATGTATAGGAGTTGTTCTTGATGATATAGAAGCTAAACATGATTTTCGAAATAGCATTTCTGGACAGTTTTGAGCAGTTGGAAGTTTTGATTCGTTTGAATGGCTAAACAATTTTAGAAAAAATTGAAAACATTTCTGGTTATACTAGACTCATATAGGAATAATTCTTGTGTTGAAGAAATTCTGAGAAAAAATTGTTTTCATGCTCAAAAACACTCAATACAGTAGGTTACATGATTTTTGCTAAATCTGGACAGCTCACTATCTCCAAGTTCTTTTGCATTTTAAAAATAGTAAATGACCTCGGAATCAAACGAAACCTTCACAGTGGATATATTAGTCAGTTAGGAACAACTTTCATGTTTTACAAAATGTCAGATTTCATCATTTTAGGTCTCTGAATTTTCCATTTTTGAAATGACACATTGATAGCTTGCAATCTGGATAGTTAAACGTAATTGCACGAAATTGGTTACAACTCAGCCAATTTAAATCGGAATTGAGCTTTTCTTGATTCCAGAATTATATACACTCGAAGAGCTTTAATTCTATACTTAAAACATAGTATTTGGAGTTTGGGAAGATAGGTAATTGATTTGCTAAAGTTAGGTCATTGTAGTGGTTTAGGCATTGGCTTACATGGATTAGTTAAGTTCTAATGCTTAGTGTATTTGATTAAATGGCTAAGTTACTAGTTTCTACTAATGTACAATGATATTACATGACCTCTAGATATGTTAGGACACTTGGGTGATTATTTATATGGATTATATTGCTCGTTGCTCGTTAATTACCCAGTTTGCTATAAATGTATAACTAAGTGAAAGTTTTAAACTCGATGCTTATTTGATTGCTACAAATGCTCGTGTTATGTGAACTTGGATTAGAATTGGTGTTAAAAGGGGTTGCAACCACTTAGTCTTAAGTCTCTCGCTTGGGAACATTGCTACCCTCGGAGAGTTGTCCCTCTTGCTTGGGCACAATGTTACCCTCGGAGAGCATTCTCTCGCTTGGGCACATTGCTAACTTCGGAAAGTTTGATACGATGTGAAAAAGTAAGCTATCCCTTACTTAGTGCATGAAAACAATGCAATGCGAAAGAGTAAGCTATTTCTTACTTAGTATGTGATATATGACTTGAATATGTATACTTGAATTGAATCTTGATTGCAGATATTGCTTGCATTGTATTCGGAGTTTTCCCAAATGGTTTTCAAACAGGAAAATCTATTCGAAAACCTTTCCCAGATTCCTTCCTTGCTGAGGTTTGGTGTCGGATAAGCTCACCCTCTTTGTTTCCCCCTTTCATGCAATGAAGAGTGATATGTACAATACTATGAGGATGACCCTCGTAGTCTTGAACAGGAAGCTTCCGATGCATGAGATGCACCTATTCTGGGTGTATGGTTAACTAGTATAACTTGAACAATTATATTTGTATATATTATTTTGTATAAATAGGTGATTTCAATTACCAATACTTGTATAAATGAACTAACTTAGTCATTGGTTTTATTGGTTGTATTTGGTTAGGAAGTTTAACTTAATGACTTAGTTAGCTATTATACAAGTGATATATATAGCCTATTTTTTTTGGGCACTTGGCTATGTGTCGGCTGATATGAAGTAATTTGGATGTTGTTAAAACCTTCTCTTAATACAAGTATCATATGTATATTTTCATATTGATTTTTAATAGATTATATCATGTTGGTGGATGAATGAACTGTGTTGGAGTTTTGAATTGTGATGTTAAGGAGGAGAATTGGTGTAATTTTGTATTGTGATGTTGAGGAAAAGGATTGAGAAAAGTAGATTGTAGCTTTTCTATTTACAGGTTGAAGAAAAAAAAAACTATTTTGTCCACATTACAGCCGTTATGCTACCTAATTTTTGAGGAAACTAATAATAAGTTGAAAATTTGACTAAGTATGGATTGGTAATTGAATTAACTGTCGCCCCGGACTCAGTCCCATGCAGGGTTGGGTTCGGGGTGTGACAATATATGCATCACACCCTTCACACAAAAGTTTAGAAACTTTAGTTGAAGAAATAAGAGAAATCCCCGAAGAATTATGATTCCCTGTTACTTCTATCACTGGGCGGCCAGGTATTTGAAACCTTACTACTTTAGTTCTACAATCAAGCTACACATGATACTTCGCTAACCAATCTATACCCAAAATAACTTCATAGTCTTGAAAGGTAAGCAAGATAAGGTTAACAGGAAAATTTTGGCCCTTCATATGAATTTCACATGCCTTAAATACTGACTCAGTGACAAATTTAGTACCCAGGGGCGTATTTACTTCAATTTTATATGACAACTTCTCAATTTTTAATTCAACACATTGCACACAAAGGGGAATGATAAACGAGTGGGTAGCACCAGGATCAATTAATACTTTAACCAACTGATTTAGAATTAGAAATGTACCTTCAACCACCGCAGTTGCCTTTGGTAACTCATCCTGATCAATAGTATACACGCTAGCCTAGACTCGCTGTGCAGAAGCATTACCTGCAAATCTACTCTAGGTGTCCTGACTCGAAACTTGCCCTTGAACATTCTTAAACTTAGGACAATCTTTGATCCTGTGTTGGTCGCTGCCACAACTAGTACACCTCCCAGATTGTCTCTAGCATTTAGCCTCAGTATGTCCTCTACGATTGTAATAGGTACACTGCTGAAGTTGACTAGCAACATTACTCTCAGAGGAGGTTCTATATGAAGAGGTGGCGGTACTTCCCTATTGAGATCTCATCACAGTAGGCTTATTCTGGCTCTGCCCCTGACTTTGGCTCGACCTCTGCTGTCTCTGAGGCTGAAAGGACCTTTGTTGACTCTGGGGTTGAAATGATCTCTGCTGACTCTGACCCTGAGACTGAAAAGGCCTTTTACTCGGCTGACTAGACTCTGCTCTTACTTCAGACTTTCATTTCTCAACTGTCGCTACAGCATTAAAAGCATCATTGTAAGTAGAGAATTGAAATGGGACTAAATTGTCCTGAATCTTGGGCCTCAACCCACGAATGTATCTCCGGATTCTTCTCCCTGTGGACTAAACTAGCTCAGGAGCATAGTAAGACAATCTATTAAAGTTAGCCTCATATAGAGCAACGGTCATATTACCCTGCTTAAGTGACATGAATTCTTCTTCCCTTATTTCCCGAGCTGGGATATAATTGTCCCTGAATTCTTTCACAAAATTAGCCCACAAATACGAAGTATCCTGATGTTCCCATCTTAATTTTACTGTCCTCTACCATTATTCGGCATCACCATCGAGCAAGAATACGACAAAAGTGATCTTTCTCTCGTCAGAGTATTCAAGAGCATTATAGATTTTTCTCGATTCTCCCTAACTATGCCTCTACCTTTTCATCGTTAGGCTCTCCCTAGAATCTAGGCGGCCCATATTTCAAGAACCTTTCTAACTGATCACTACCACCATTGCCATTTCCATTTCCATTGCCATCATTACCGTTGTTGCCATTGTTACCATTCCAAGGGTTATTGGCCCTTCGTTGCTGCTGTCGCTCCAATATCTGAGCCATACGATCCATTGTTGCAGCCATTCTATCCAAGACCTGTTCACTAATGGGTGGCTATTTTGCTTCCCTAGATCCCTATGCATCATTATATCTCCGAGGTCTACCCTTGGGCCTATGAACTCTTTCCACCATCTTTAATCACTAGAATGTACATGTGTTATGACAGGTATGCAAGATCGATCACACAAGAATATCACATAAAGAACAATTTCACTTAATGCACATTTATCACATTAGTCACATATGGTACAGTTATCACATAATGCATGTTTACTACTTTGTATGTGAGCACATTCATGCAAATTCACATTCACATTTAGACCTCTACCCCATAGACCAAGAGTCATATCCCAGCTTATGCAATCTATGCTCTGATACCACCTAAAGGTGTCACGCCCCCCACCCAAACCCTTCTTAGAAGTCGAGACCAAATGCGACGAAAAAACGGATATGGTCTCCCCTATACTACGGATATTACGACACCTGTAATAGTCATGTTCAACAATAGAGACAAGCACACAACAATATCAACTTGGAGTTCTGTTTATGCAAAACATAATAGATACATCATTTCTTCAAATAGGTCAACATGAGTCTAGCAACAATTACAAGACCAACATGAATGATAGTGCATGAAGTAGAAAGTTTCTAAGTCCCAAAAGATGAGCTAGACCTATCTTTAGTTACAAGTTCCCAAAATGAATACAATCCATATAAGCAAGACTTTCTAAGTCTAAAAGTAAACTAAGTTTGCATTATATACATTTTCCCAAAATGAAAAATAAACTTGCAACTAACTTCTTTAATTTCCATAAGTCAAAAGTTATGATCTATCACGTGCATAATGGAACTCTATTGCAAAATGAACAGTACAACTTGTAAGAATATCATAATCCACATTCTTAGATCATAGCCAAAACACAAGCCAACCTTCCAAGCAAACAAGTAAACTATCTTCAATCTTCTTGAAGGGCTATTTTGGCTTCACTTGAAATTGTTAAATAAACAGGGTGAGCTTCCACAAGCTCAGTGAGAGGAGGGAGGGGAACTTAGGAGACTTTGGAAATCCTTTTTTATGTTGCAAATATGCCAAGAAACAAGTAAAGATGTAGTGATGGTGGATTAAACAGTAATAGAAAACACGTAGGCGTTAATAGAAGGCAAATAGGATTTAGACATTAATAAAAGCAATTAAACACTTAATCAAGTAACATTAAGCTTGATAACCACACAAGAAAAGGATACGATTTCCATTCCCCTTATCACTCCCACTTTCTTTGCTCAATTGCGCTTGCGATATTGATAACCCCTTATAACTCTGGTGGGTATACTCCGGATGTACCCTAAAATCCTACGACCCAACAGCCCATGGCCTTCACCGACCATGTGAGTGAGGGAATAGGTTGCGGAGGTCATGTAACCACTGGCAAGCCCCCTGCCGCCCAATGGAGACACAACACAATTATACCTAGATAAAAGATTACAACTTTCGATAACACACAATAAATCAATCAAACATTCATTCATTGCACACTTAAAACGAGGGGACAACAAAGTAGGTTGCCCTTCTAGCATTTAGTCATATAAACAACAATATCACCTCATAAAGCATTAACAATCAATAAATAAACCAATTCACATATTTGGTGGTAACAAGGTAGGCTACCAACCAAAGCACAAAAATATATAAATGTATATCCACTTTTTCATTTCTTTAAGACATTCACTTGCTTACATATTATATCTAATCTTTCCCAATACAATTAGCTTACACTCGAGTACTAAAAATCAATTTTACAACCAATTTTACTCAAAGTTCATGGAGTAAGACACAAGAACAACAAAAATATTCCAACATAAACAAGAGGCACAATTAATGGCACGAAGGAGAAGGGGGAGGGGAGAGGGGGGAGAAAGAAGGAACGACAGTTGTTGCCTAGTGCCTAAACCACCGCCGGCAGCAGCTGGCTAGCTGGACAGCACCGGCTCTGGAAACTTAAGGCTGGTCGCGAAAAATGCACAAATCTGCTAAAATTCCAGTGTAGAAGCTTTAGTTTGCATGCTAAATATGTGTAAATGTGTTATGTACAATAGATTTGTGCTAAGAACATGATTTAGGCATTTTAACAAGCACTTTATCTACATATTAGGCAACCATACCAAACACACACAAACACTACACAAAAATTCCTAATTTCCAAAAGCATAACACACAAGTTCTTTGTATTAATCTTTCTAGCATGTAGTTTCATAATTTAATCAACCATTCATAACATAACCACAACTTACTACTTTCAAAACTACCATAAATGCACAAAACAACTAAACCCCTCACCTTAGTTTTGTAGGAAATGCAAAATAGAACAAGGTTTGGAGCTAGAATTGCAAGATTCTTCCTTTTTTCTTCTTCTTCTTCTTGTTCTTCTTCTTTCCTTTCTTCCTTCCTCTCTCGGCCTTGCCCTAAGTTTCCCTCTCTCTATCCTTTCTTTTCCCCTCTTGGCCGATCCCTTTCTCTCTTATTTCCTTTCTTTTCTTTTGTTTTGTTATTTGTTATTTGTAAGTGTTTAAAAGAAAATGATTTGAGAACCTATATTGTTAGCTATGTACTGTGAAAAAATCTGAGGAAACTTTGAAAGAAAAACTTTGTGTTATTGTATTCATGAGTAAACTTAGTTATTCTTCTTTTCTTCAATTGATGAGTATGTGATTATGAAAGGATTGAGATAGGATTACCATTTGTTATGAAAACTACTTGTGATTGAAACCTGAACCCTTATGTCATGTTTGTACATTATGTTCTGTTACTCTGTCTATATGTACTCTCTAAAAAAAAGGAAAAAAAGAAAGAAAAAGAAAAAAAAGATGTACATACTATTTACTTTTGAAGAGTTTTGGTGTAAATATGTTGTAAATCTCTAAAGCACCACTATCCTAGACATTGTAATTTGGGATATGTGTTATAGTATAAGGTTTCGAGCCTGGATATCTTGGGTAAGTAAGGCACGTAAGGGTCCCTTTAAAACCTGGAAACCTCAGTCATAATGGCTGGGGATTGTTGACCTTAAAGCCCACTACATGGGATATTCAGAAAGCAAAGGAAACTGAACACTAACAAAGGGATAGTATAAAGTTATAATTTTTTATTTTTCTAGCAAATGTAAAAAGGGTTAAGGCATGATCAAGAGTTTGATTGCAAATAAAGGCGAGAATATCAAAGTCTAATCTATTTGCATGTCTTGAAAGTTGGAATTAGATTGAACTTAATTTGCTTAGTTTACTTCTAAATATATACTCTGAACCAATCAGTAGTCTATTTCCAAAAAGAGTATTTATTTGTGAAAACTATGTAAAGGTTTTTTATCATGTTTATCATTAACTAATGAGTCGGTAATAGATAGTAGAGTACATTTTCTCATGTTTCATGTTGGGAAATTTTGACAACAAAGAGGGGATAGATAGCATTCACCTATTTGACTTGTAAAATTTTTTGAAAATTTCACTTTGAATCTGTTTTAAAGACAGTCTTGCTTGAGGACAAACAAAGTTTAAGTTTGGGGATGTTGATGTGATTGTATTTGCAGCACTCAAACCATTGTATTTGTACTACATTTGTATCATAACTTAGGAATAAATGCAAACACTTATAGACTTTTGATGCAATGTAGGATGATATCAAAAAGTGAAGAATCAGAACTGAAATGATCCAAATTGTAAATCAAGAAGTTGAGAACATGGAAACTTAGGAATCGGTGGATGAATGGAGCCCGTAGAGAAGAAATTTGGCTGAAACTAGTACGAAATCGGATTCAAAACATTGACCTGGATGATCTCAAATAGTAAACTATGTCCGTTTTTTACAAATCATACTACTTTTTCGGGTAGAAATGGCCTTCTGAGTAAAACACATGCTTTGTCCTGCGCACGATGTGATTTTAGCCAAATTCTATCGTTGCGAGAGTCAAAACAGTGAAAAATGCCCGAAAACACCTCGGTCAACGCTCCGGTCAAAGTCAAAATTCTAGGTCAACAAAATCAACAAAAGGTGCTAGAGCGCACTCGAGCGTCCTCACCAAAAAATTCCACAAGCTTCTGGAAGGCCATGTGTCAAGCATCCAGCGGGGGAAAAAAGGCGCGCTGAGCATGCCAGGAAGGGCGCTCAATCGCGCCCCATTTTTCTTGCCTATAAATACCCTCACCCCGGTCCAAAATATATATAATTTTTTAGATTTAAATATTGTTTTATTTAATTAGTTTTAATTTTAGTTTTAATTAATTAGTTAGATTAATTTAGTCGTAATTGTAGAATACGTGGGAAGTTTTGCCCGAATAGCTTTTAATAGAAAAACTCTTATTCGGGGGAAGTTCTGCCCAAGTAACTCTTATTAGGGGAAAATTCCATCGGAATAACTATTTTGCGTCGGACCTCTGCTCAAATTTTTGGAATCAAAAATACAAAGTCGTCATATCGGGGGAGCCGTTCTTGACTCTCTTATTTGTACTAGTATTTATTATTATGTTTGAGTAGAGCTTTCATCTAGGGGAGGATATTGTAAATGACAGTCTTTTAATATATGGTCTCGAATTCAGTTTATTTAATTCAATTGCAATATATAACTTGCTTTAATTCAGTATTATCTTTCATACGTAATGCTTTTAAGTAGATGTTATGATTGCTTTACTTTCGTGCTATATATCCATGCTTTAATAGTGAATCAATAGTTTGACAACCTTAGATTCTATGACTATAGGTTATACCATAGTTCTAGATTAGTAAGGAGATGTTGATTACTTAGTTAAAACAGACATTTTACACTAGGTTACAAAGAAAGATCCATACTATGGCTCTACGCTCATAGATGGAACGACACCTATAACAGACATAGTAATCAGGACTTTAATCAGACTAAGGCAATTGACTAGGTTAATACTTGTAGCTTAACCCTTGCATAGAATTAGAGAACCTGGATGTCGAGCCTATATTGACTGCCTCTTTGCATATTCATCCCCCTAGATTCTTCTCACTCGTATTCAACAAATACTTAGTTTAGCATAGTAAGGCTCCGTTTGTTTGCTGTAGAATATTCTCCCAAAAAACAACTTGTTAATTTTACGATGTTTGATAACATTGAATTAGTCAACTGAAAAACATTTTTCGGTCAAAAATGGTGGGCTACTTTTTGGAAATTTTTCAGTATTTGGTAACACCGGAAAATTGGTCAACTGAAAAACATTTTCTGGTCAAAAATGGTAGGCTACTTTTTGGAGATTTTCTGGTGTTTAGTAACACCGAAAAATTGGTCAACTAAAAAATATTTTCCGGTTAAATATTATGGCTAGTTTAAAGTTTGGAAAAATATTTTCACATTCTTTGGGAGAGGAAAACATTTTTCGGAACTTAACCACCCATATTTTATGTATATATTTTTATTTTTTTTATAAATCTCATGTCGAAAAATATTTTTCATTGTACATCCAAACACTAGAAAATATATTTCAGTGTTCTATTTTCCAAGAAAATATTTTCCCCTAACGAGTTATTTTACGGCAAACAAACGGAGCTCAGTAAAATATTTTCCACAAGCAAGTTATTTTACGGTAAACAAACGGAGGAAAATATTTTATTTTCCAAGAATACATTTTCCACTGAAAACATTTTCTACAAGTAAGTTATTTTACGGCAAACAAATGGAGCCTTAGTTTAGTTTAAATTATATTTTCACACGTTACTCAAACGCCCTTTCAAAACTGTCACTTTACCGCTTTCACACTTTCACACTACTTCACTAACTGATTAATGAGCTTCCATGTGGATACGATTCCGCACTCAAAGAACACTACACTACAAGATCCATGCACTTGCGGGTTATTAAAACTTGGTCAAATTTGTACCCTTTTATATTGCCGACCTCAAACACATCACCTAGACTTGACTAGAGACTTATAGAAAGCCTTACCTAAGGTTAGTATAATAACCTGGATTAGGTTTATATGATTTAAATATTATACTTGAAGGTTTTAGACAAAATGATTACGGGTTTTAATCTAGCCTTTTGGAAAAAACCAGAATTAAGTATTGAAGAAAATCACATAAGTAGAAACTCTTAGACAAAATATTCGAGTAGGAGAGGGAACTAAGAAATCCCATGGTTTTCCATATCCGGATCATGTTAAAAGGTAATGCCACCTCGTCTTACCATGTGGTATGCTCCTTACGGAGAGTGACATTATTCTTAGACTTAGCGGCTTGATCTAAAATTAGAAATTCATATAAAAGATGTTAGTGGAGCGACCACGCTACAGTGGAGTTCTAGGCTATAGATCACATTATAGATATTGATAAAAGTAACCTCCCTACGAAGGCTCAAGTCTGAATTATCTAGGAAATTCCGTAAGGAATGGTATTTACACTCGACTAAAGATAAGTAGTAACCTCCTTACGGAGTAAGTCTTATCGGATCTTGGGAAGTCAAACTAAGTAGTGATAGTGTAATCACTAGGGCACTAGTCATAGTTAAAACGGTTACCTATATTTGTGCACTTGAATTTATGAGTTCCTATTATTACGTTCTCATATATGTCATACATATATGTCTTACATAATTTGCTCATGTTTAATTATGTTGCATGAATATTCAAATTAAAGATGGCATACAAGTATTCTATTTCCATGTCTATATTCAATTCAAAAGGAAAATTAATTGGATATAACTATAGAGACTGGAAAGAAAACTTGGACATAATACTCGAAAATAGCGGGTATACATATGTCCTAACTCAACCATGTCCTAAGGTTGAGGCCACTTCTGACCAATATAGAAGGGAGTTAGAAAAAAGGTGGAGGCAGGCCAACAAGCAAGCTGGTACTATTATTCTTGCCTCCATCTCTAATACTCTACGGCCTCAGCATATGTACATAAAGCTTTCATCCGACATGATAACATCCTTGGCTACTTTAAGTAAGCTGAAGACTTCTAGGATGAGAGAGGATGATTCCATTGACACACATGTGTTGAAGATGATGGATAGCATCACCTTGTCTAGATCCCTAGGAGCCAGGATTAGTTTTCTAGAGCAGACAAATCTGATTCTTAATACGTTGCCCAAATCCTTTAATCAGTTCAGTAGACAGTCCCAATTAAGTGGGAGGAACTGGACAACTGAACAGTTGATTAAAGACTTGGAAGCTACAAGCACTACGAAAAATATAAAAGGTCAAGGATTGCAATCAAGGTCGATGATGATGAAGAAAGCAGGTAAAAGGCTCATTGGGAAATGCTTCGTTTGTGGCCAAATAGGTCATTGGAAAGACGATTGCCGCAAGTACCTTGCTAGTGGCAAAATAGGTACGTATTTTACTTTTATCGTTGAAAATTGTTTAGTGGTTGATTCTACTGATTCCTGGATAGTAGATTCTGGATCTACTAATCATGTCTACAATTCATTGCAGGGGTCTCAGCAGAAGAGGATGCTAGGTAAAGGTGAGTTCGCTCTGAAGGTTGATAATGGAGCGATAGTCTGGGCCACTGTAGTTGGAAAAGTTGTTTTACATGTTAATGGTAGAGTGTTAGAATTAGACAATGTTTATTATGTTCCAAACATGTAAAGAATCTTATTTCGGTTTCGTAATTAATTAATAAAGGTTATTCTATTACTTTCTATTCTGATTTAATGATTAGTAAAAATAGAAATATTATT
The DNA here is from genome assembly GCA_037974665.1 of Ehretia macrophylla. Lineage (NCBI taxonomy): Eukaryota > Viridiplantae > Streptophyta > Magnoliopsida > Boraginales > Ehretiaceae > Ehretia > Ehretia macrophylla. Next base: position 67,875,160 of record CM075776.1, on the reverse strand, counting down.
TGTTTTGGTAAAAAAACACGATAACTTATTCTATCTCTATCCAACTAATTCCAACGTGCATAATGTAGAAACTGAATGCTCTATTTCCCCAAAGAAATATTTTATCCACCAATGACATACTTTTGCACCTACGTTTGGGTCATATAAACTTGAACAGGATACAAAGGTTGGTCAAGGATGGGTCCTTGGGCTCATTAGATCTTAAACAATGGACTCAGTGTGAATCCTACCTAAAGGGGAAAATGACCAAAAAGTCATTTACTTCTAAGGGCATAGGGCAAGTAAAGTGTTAAACTTGAACAGGATACAGAGGTTGGTCAAGGATGGGTCCTTGGGCTCATTAGATTTTGAACAATGGACTCAGTGTGAATCCTACCTAAAGGGGAAAATGACCAAAAAGTCATTTACTTCTAAGGGCATAGGGCAAGTAAAGTGTTAAAATTGGTGCACACTGATGTGTGTGGACCCATGAGCACATCAACTCAAGAAGGTTTTGAGTATTTCATCACCTTCACCAATGATTACTCTAGATATGGATATGTTTTCCTAATGTGACGCAAGTCTAAATCTTTTGGGAAGTTCAGAAAGTTTAAGGCAGAAGCGGAGATGCAATTAAGAAAACCCATAAAAGTACTTTGGTCTGATTGAGACAGAGAATACCTCTCGAGTGAGTTCAAAGACTATCTCACACAACAGGGAATTATAACTCAGTTGACCACACCTGGCACTCCTCAGTAGAATGGTGTGTTTAAGCGACGGAATCGGAATCTACTAGATATAGTAAGATCAATGATGAGTCGCGCGACTCTACCCATATCATTTTGGGGTTATGCCTTAAAGGTAGCAGCATACATCTTGAACCTAGTGCCTTCTAAATCGGTACCTAAGACACCTTATGAGCTGTGGCTAGGGCCCAAGCCCAGTTTAAGGCACATTCACATTTAGGGGTATCCAGCTTATGTACTAAACAACTTTGCTTCAAAGCTGGAACCAAGGGCTAAGATGTGCTACTTCATAGGATATCCTAAGGGGACAAGAGGTAGAATATTCTATCATCCTAAGGAACAAAATGTGCTAATAAGTACATATGCTAGATACTTGAAGGATCAAAATATTATCGATCGAGAGTCGAATTCAGAAGCTACGCTAAAAGAAGTCACTACTGAGACTTCTACTACTACACTTGCATCTATAACTGAAGTAGAAAATGAATAGCAAATTCCTTTAACTGCGTTGGAGCCTCGTCGTAGTGGAAAAACATCGAGACAACCAGAAAAGTACTAGGAGAGCTTTTCAAAGCAGTCTCCAATCGGTTGACAATCTACTAGTTACGATGAAAGAGCAACAGACATAGATACGGATCATTGACATAAGGCAATGGAATATGAGTTGGAGTCAATGTATTCTAACAAGGTCTACGATCTTATAACAACGCCTAAAGGGTAAAAACCTATAGGGTGCAAGTAGATCTACAAGAAGAAGAGAATAGTAGATAGGAAGGTAGAAACCTTCAAAGCTAGGATGGTGGCAAAAGGAAACACTTAAAAAAAGGGTATCGACTATAAGGAGACTTTCTCACCAGTAACTATGCTGAAGTCCATAAGGATTCTCTTGGCCATCGCTTGTCATTACGACTACGAGATATGGTAAATAGACGTCAAGACTGTATTTTTTAATGAAAATCTTGATGAAAGCATCTATATGACACAGCCAGATAGATTCGTTGTGAAAGGCCAAGAAAACATGGTCTGTCAGATTAAAAGGTCCATATATGGACTTAAGCAAGCATCTAGGGCATGGAATATTCGGTTCAACGAAGTAGTCAAAGCCTTTGGCTTTGAGCAGAACATTGATAAACCATGCGTGTACAAGAAAAGGGATAGCCACGCTATTGCATTTCTTGTCCTTTATGTAGATGACATCCTATTAATTAGGGACGATGTAGGGATGTTGACATTCATAAAGATTTGGTTTTCTTCTCAATTTCAAATGAAGGACTTGGGAGAAACTAGTTATGTTCTAGGAATTAACCTCCTGCAAGATCGCAAGAACAAGGTACTAGCATTATCCCAAGCTGCATATGTTGAGAAGATGTTAGTCAAGTTTAACATGCTAAACTCCAAGAAAGGTTTGTTGTCCTCCAGGCATAGAGTTCCATTTTCTTGAGATCATTGTCTCAAAACTTCTGATGAGGAAGAGAGCATGAGACGGATTCCATATGCATCAATAGTTGGTAGTTTTATGTATGTTATGTTATGTACTAGATCAGATATTTGTTTTGTCGTTGGCATGGTTAGCCGATATCAGTCAAACCCAAGACAAGCTCACTGGCTAACAATCAAACATATATTCAAGTATCTTCGGAGAATGAAAGATTATATGTTGGTCTACCAAGCTGAGGATCTTATTCCGCTAGCATACATAGATTCAGACTTCCAGTCTGAAAGGGATTCTAGGAGATCTACCTCCGAATACGTTTTCACCCTGTCATGAGGTACAATTTCATGAAAAACGTGAAGCAAATGTACATCGCAGATTCTACCATAGAAGTTGAGTATGTGGCAGCGTTAGAAGCTGCTAAAGAAACTGTCTGGTTGAGAAAGTTCTCGTTAGATTTGGGAGTAGTACCTATCGTTGAGAAACCTATAGCTATATTCTATTATAATAGTGGTGCAGTAGCACAAAGTAAAGAGCCAAAGAACCATAGGAAAGGAAAACATATTGAGAGAAAATATTACTTGATCCGTGAGTTTATCCATAGAGGAGATATAGTGGTGGATAAGATTGCCTTCGCGAATAAGTTAGCAGATCCCTTCACTAAAACTCTTACGGAGATGATCTTTTTTGTACATGTTGAGTCAATAGGAGTTAAGTTGTTAGGCTACTTAGCCTAGTGCTCTTTCGTGCAAGTGGGAGTTTGTTGGGAATGGGATATGCCCAAAAGACCACTAGCACTTTGCCATTAATGAATTTCAATATTTGCAATGAATAATTAAACGTCATCTTACTTTATGAGCATGTTTCTCTCTTATGTGGTTGACTTATATATATTTATGTAAGGTCCTTGCTTCAAGTATTACTTAGGTACGTTGTGGTTATGTACAAAATGTCTAAGTCGTGATTACTTGTCAAGTAGAATTATTTAGTCCATAACTAAGTAGTAGAACTAGACACTCTGCTATGGTAAAAGTTATAGTGAATAAGTTCTTTGTAGAGTAGGATGGTCTGCCTTGATCATGGATGGGGTTCCAGACTTACTTCCCTTATGCATGTGTATGTGCATTGGATAGGCCACCATAGGTGTAATACTCAAAATAAGTACTATCGAAGAAAGAGGTCACCTTTACCTACTAGCTTCTAAGTGGGCCAGTGTTCTTAATATTGAGCGTATGTGGATAAACTTATAAAGTCAAGTTCTTGCACTTTGAGTCTCTATGGGTGAGATCTTATATATGGGTTAACAACTCTATGATTTGGGTGTTTGGACTTAGTTAGAAAGGACATGCATATGCAATAAGAAATCTGTACAATAATCACTCCCTTAGAATGATCCAAGTTGATCATCCTAAATCTATGAATAATAGTAAAGTTTATTGTGCTAGTTTTTACACTTTTGTGTAGCTCCCATGTTAAGTGGATAACTATCGGAGGATGGTTAGACTATGGGTTAGAGGTTCTAAGGAGAACAAGATGTAGTCAAAGAAGTGATAATACACTTGGTAAACCTGTATTGGCTATGAGTGAATATAGAGGGGCAATTTGGTCATTATTGCTTAGTTGGTTTAAAGACTGAGCGTCATGTATTATTGACTAACTCATGTTTATACAGTAATTATCTTGGAGTGTAACTATAGTCTTTTAGTGGAATAGACTAAGGTTAAAATATAAAATATTGTTAGGAAACTAGCGAGAATATTTTGGTCATTTTCAGTGGAAGGATAATTATGTCTTTGGTCCCCCTCCTAGCCATTTACTTTATAAGTGCCTTTACTAAATGAAAAATTACTAAATCGAAGAGAGAATATAATTCATTGGCAATTAGAAATCATAAATAGACTTTCTATTTTGGAAATGAGTTTCTATTTTGATTATTGACTGAAATTGGGTAATATGATTAAATGAATAATTAATTAATTAATTAAAGCCTAAAGATTACTAAACATTTAAGATAGTTTTTTCATAATTGGATAAAGGTTTTATTCTTAAATAGTAGACTAGATTTGGACTTGGAAATTAATTAGAATTAATTAATTAAATTGGATAGAGCTTAAAGGACTGAGTCATTGGCTCCCGGCCCAAGGAAAGTCAAAGTGGGCTAGGCACCCTACTTAGCCTTAGGCATGTGATTTGGCTTTGTGAGCTAAGTGGTGTGAACACAAGGTGTAAAATGATTTCCATTATATTGTGGAATTAAAGGATAATTCAAAGTTCTAATCTTTTCCTTCTTTGGATTCTGATTAAGACAGCACTACCTTCCATATTTTCACCTATATAAAGGCCTCTACCCCAAGCTCTACAATTGCATTGTCTCCTTTGAGATCTTTCCCTCTTTTACGAGTAAGCTTCCACTCTTTGAAGAAACTCAAATAGTTTTTCTTTCAGTTTAGTTTAGCATGATCAAGTTTCACAACTTGATCAACACTTAAGCTAGGATTTGGAATATAGGGAAAGATCAGAGTTGAGGAGCAGAAACTTGTTCTAAGCGTGTGGAGCTCTCTAGCAAGAGGTGAAGTTTTTTTTTATCGTTATTCGCGATAAAGGTATTCCAGAAAACTTTATTTGCTTTTAGAATTAAACTATAAAATGTTTAGATGTTCAAGTAGCTATTTCATGCTTTATTCATTTTAAAGATCCATGCTTGAATGTTTTCGCCTTATTCTTATAATTATAGAATTTGATTTATGCGTTATAATGTTTCCCTTTAAGCTCTAGGAGCCCTATATTCATCTTGTTCATATTGTAGTTGAGCTTGAATTAGGAGAAAGGTTTAGGTAGTGTCTCGAGAATCATGTCCACCTTGCTGGATGTGTCTATTTGGGCCCCCAAGATCTAGGCTATGTTGATGTTATCCATCATCTTAAGAACATGTTCTCGAACAGACGACCCCACTATTGGGATTAAGGTATGCCTAAAAGACCACTAGCACTATGCCATCGATATATTTGGATATTTGCAATGAATAATTGATGTCATCTTACTTTTATGAGCATATTTCTCTCATATGTGGTTGACTTTTATATATATGTGTATAAGGTCCTTGCTTCAAGTGTTGACTTGGGTACGTGGTGATTACGTACAGAAGGTCCAAGTCATGGTTACTTGTCAAGCAGAATTGTTTAGTCCATAACTAAGTAGTAGAGTTTGACACTCTACTATGGTAGAAGTTATTGTGAATAAGTTCCATTTTCAGTAGGGTGATCTGTTTTGATCATGGATAGGGTTCCAAACTTACTTCACTTATGCATGTGTATACATTGGATGGGCCAGTGTAGGTGTAAACTCTAAATAAGTACTATCGAAGAAAAAGATCACCTATACCTACAAGTTTCTAAGTGGGCCACTGCTCTTAATCTTTTGCATATATAGATGAACTAACGAAGTCAAGTTCTTGCTTTTTGAGTCGCTATGGGTGAGATCTTGTATAGGTCAATAGCTATGTCATTTAGGTGTCTGGACTTGATTAGAAGGAACACGCATATGAAATAAGGAATCTATACAAGAATCACTCCCTTAAAATGATCCATGTTGATCATTCTGAATCTGTGCACAGTAATACATAACATAATGTATTGGTTGTTACACTTGTAGGTCGCTCCCTTGGTCAAGTGATAACTTCCAGAGAATGGTTAGATTATGGGTTAGAGGTTCTAAGGAAAAAGATGTAGTCAAAAGGTGATAGTACAAATGGTAAACCTATCTTGGCCATAAGTAAGTATAGAGGGGCAATATGGTCATTATCACTTGGTTGGTCTAAAGACTAAGCATCATGTGTTATTGACTAACTCATGTTCATACAGTAATTATCTTGTAATGCAGCCGTAGTCTTTTAGTGGAATAGACTAAGGTTAAAATGACAAAATATTGCTAGGAGACTAGCAAGGGTATTTTGATCATTTTTAGTGGAAGGATAATTATGTCTTTGGTCCCCTTCTAGTCATTTACCTTATAAGTGACATTACAAAACTTAGGTGTTGCCAAATGTGTGAGAGAATTAAAGTCTAAAGGCTACTAAGAGTTTAAGGTAGACTTTCCATTCTTGGAAGGAGTAAAAGTGGACTAGATTTGGACTTTGACTTTATTAGAATTAATTATTTAATTGGATAGAACTTGTGGGCTAATTAAATAATACTAGCACATAGGTCAAGGCCATGGAGCTTAGGCTAGGCGTCCCACAATTGGGCTTAGGCGTGTGGATTAGTTAAATTGTTAGGAAGAGGATTTTCCATTATTATTATGGAATTAAAGGATAATTCAAAATCCTAATCCTTCTCCATCTTGGTTTCTGATTTAGACAGAATTACCTTGCCTGACTATGCCTATATAAAGGCCTCTACCCCAAGCTCTATAATTGCACCATCTCCTTTGAGATCTCTCTTTCTCTCACGTGTAAGCCTCTCTAATAGGAAACACAAAGCACTCTTCTTTTAGTTTGGTTTTGCAAGATCAAATCACATAGTTTGATCAACACTTGAGCTAGGATTTGGCATAGAGGGAAAGATCAAAGTTAAGGAGCGAAAGCTTGAAGTAGGCGTGTAGATCATTCTTCAAAGGTGAAGTTTTTCGTTTCACAATAAAAAGATATTTTAAAAAACTTTAAGTGTTTTTAGAATTAAACTATGAACTGTTTAGATGTTCAAATAATTATTTCACGTTTTATTCTTTTTAAAGATTTATCCATTAATGTTTCTGCCTTATTCTTGAATAAAATAGAATTTGATTCATGCGATATAACATTTTTCTTCACCCTCAACCATCTTGGTTGTCATGATCTCCCTCATTGCAGCTTACTTTGCAAGTCTATTTTTATCTGAGAATATCTCAGTTAATGAGGTCATGATTTCAGCAATAGTGGCTTTGTTCTCATGTTGTAACTACAGCACGTCAAACATTGAGGCTAGCATATAACCCTTGGTCATGTTATCTGCCTTTTGCCACTTTTGATGGGCCTTTCTTTAGGCATTAGTTGCATTGGCCCTCAGTTGAGGACAGGGCTGGGTTAAGACATACTTGTACTTGTCTACAGTGAGTACTATGTCTAGCTTCCTCTTCTAGTCATTTAAATTTTTGGCCAGTCAACTTGTCATTCGTGAGGCTGACAATGGACTGAAAGAGCCTATCATTTTATCTAGATATTCATGCAATATGATTAAGTATGACCATTTTGTGCAAGACACATATATATATGTAAAGCATGCACGATAATCATGAATGCACATGCACAACATAGAAGACCCTTAAACAATGATGAGTGCTCTAGTGATAATCATTTTCACTAAACCTATTTTGGCTTCCCAAGACCCGATAGCACTTACTTCGAAGGGAGGTTACTATCTATCTTTAGTCGAGTGTAAGCACCATTCCTTAAGGGGTTCCTTAGAGTATTTCGACTTGAGCCTTTGATGGGGAGGTTACTCGCATCAATATCTATAAGGTGATCTATAGCCTAGAATTCTACCTATGGGGTGGTCGTTCTACTAACATCTTTTATGTGAACTCTCAATTTTAGATCATTCTCCTAAATCTAGGATTGATGTCACCCTTCGAAGGGAGTATACCACATGATAAGGCAGGGTGGCATCATCCCTTAACATAATCCAAACATGAAAAAGCCGTGGAATTTCCTACTTCCTTCTCCCACTCGATAATTTGACCTAAGGGTTTCTATCCTTATGACTAACCTTTAATACTTAAATCTAGTTTCTCCAAAAAACTAGAGTAACCCAATAATCATTTTGTCTACAACCTCTAAGCAATGTTTTGTAATCACATAACCTATTATGGTTTAAAATTAAACCCTAGTTAAGGATTTCTTAAGTCTCTAGCCAAGTGTAGATTTTTAAGGTAAAATAGTCATCCGGATATTTTTTCTAAACCAATTTCAATCTCTAATTAATTAATCTTTAGACTTTAAATAAATAGTCTAATCTCTAGATTAATTATAGACTTGACTATCTGAACTTAATTACAACATAGGATTGCCTATTTTTAATCTAAGGTAATCTCAATTGTTAGATAATTTTGCATATTATATAAGCAAAAATTAATTATATAAATGCACATAATTTCACAAAATAAAGATCTAGCAAATAATAAAGCATTAATTCTTGATAACTCCCTACAAGAAATAATATTTATACTTTGTGCCACAAAGATTTATCAAATAAAATTAACTTCACAAGTTCCATGTGAAAATAAAAAATTAAAAAACAGCCCCATTGACTCACATTTGACCAAGCAAGAAAACTATTTTTTTAATTAAATGTGTCATCTTGATTTTTGGCTACAATGGATCGACTTTTAATAGTCATCTAACCTAATCCAACAATCCAAATTATTTCTACATAATTGTGAATTTTATTTTTTACCACAGGAATTTCTAACGCAAACTTTAAGAGGAAATATTAATTCCAATAATTCCTATGTATTTTCTAGAGAGTTTAAAGTGGTTTTAAATTCTATTAGTTACAATCTTTTAAACTACTACTAACCAAGTAATTTAATCAAGGTACAATTCTAATTAAAACCACAAACAATTTAATTATCAAGAATTAATATAATATTCATATAAACTAATTAGAACACATATTTTCATGCTTAAAATAGCACATGAATAAATCTGAATTTTTATTGTTCTAATTGAGGAGTAATTTGATCTCATAGTTTCTAATAAATTTAATTAAACTAGTTAACTATTTCATAGTTTAATAGGTTTTGGCTCTGATACCACTGAAGAGAACGTTATAACGCATGAAACAAATCAATCCTAAGCTAACTAACGACTAAATAAGGTGGAAATATTCATGCATGGATCTTTAAAACGAATAAAGCATGAAATAGCTAATCGAACATTCAAATAGTTCATAGTTTAAAATAAAATAGATTATTGGAATACCTGTAGTTCATGATAAAAACAAAACTTGAAAACCTTCACCTTTGTTGTAGAAGATCTACACACGTCTCTCCAAGCTTCTGCTCTGCTACTCTGGTCTTCCCAACTATACCAAGAACCTATCTAAACTATTGATCAAGTTGTGGGACTTGATCTTACAAAACTAAACTAAAAGAAAAGTGTTTCGTGTTTCCTCTTGCAAGGCTTACATGTTTAGGGAAAAAGATCTTAAAGGAGATGGTGCAATTGTAGAGCTTGGGGTAGAGGCCTTTATATAAGAAAAACTAGGCAAGGTAGTTCTGAATGAATCAACTTACAAGTCACAAAGAGTTTATGTGAGACCCCGAATTTGTCCTTATTTGCAATTATGTGTTTTCACCTGTTTAAATGATATTAGAATTAATATATATGTGCTACTAAATAATCTTAGATTAAATGTGCATTTAAAAGGCATTTGAAAAACAAATAATATGACTTTCATCTTCATTTGCAAATTTATGCATAGTACTTTGATTGTATGTAATTGTATGCTTATATATAAATGTTGTCCCCAAAAAATAGTCTACTAAATATATTATATAAGTTAGATTATATATATAAGACTATTTTATGCAAAAATCAACTAAAATAACTAAAATTGCCAACTTTGACCAAGATTTCTTGCTTTGACTTTGTATTTAACTTAATATATACACCAAAATCAGCCAAAACACCACAAATACATACACAAAAACATAAGCCTTGGAGAAAGAAAGAAAAATAGTGTTTTTCAAGGGTTTTCAACTATTTTGGAAGGAAAACACTCAATCCAAGGCCAAATCCTTCCATTCAAAGCTTGTTTTTGCTTGTTGGGCTTGCATTCTACCTATTTCTAGCCTTAGTTTGCATCAAAGGTGAGGAAAAAACTAGATCTTATTTTTAAAGTTTATGTCAAATTTTTATTGTTGCTTATATAATTGTTGTTTTGCTAAATTGTCTTAAGAATGTTTTTAGTTAGGTGTTGTAGACCAACTTAGTGTAATTATAGCCAATTTAAACAGTAGGAAGTTGTATTTTTTTTCATGTATTATTTTGATAATTTGGCTATATTCTTGAATAATTGATGTTGTAGTAGTTATTTTTAGGTTGTAGTTGCTTCTATAGACTTGTTAATTATTGTGTAGTAATGTTGTAATGCCAAATTTTCAATTTGAATGCCATTGTAGAAGTCAAAAAATTCAGCCTTTAGTGCATTGCCAAATTAGACTTGTTGGGCTAGTTTTACAAGGCTGTTGGTCGGTTTCCAAAGGGGTTTAAGTACTTGCTTATGTGGTTGAGTAGTAGGAAAAGGTTTGGGGGTTGTTTGGTTGCTAGATTGTGAGATATGATGTTTAGAAGTTAAAGTTACATTTCTTTGATTTGCCTAAGTGTTGTCTCTAAGTGTTGGTGTTGTTTGTGTGGTTGATACTTGGGTTGGTGTTAAGTAGGCTTGGGTTTGAAGGTGTGTTGAAGTGTGTATTGAGTTTGGATGGCCTACTTTGTCATCTAACTTAGGTCTCTTACTTGTTTCATAAATGTTGATTGTTGAAGTGTTGTTTAATTGATTGTTGAATGTTGAAGTGCCGGGAAACAACCTACTTTGTTGTTCTCTCAGAATGTTAAGTGTAAAGTGATAACTGTTGTGAGTCATGATGGTGTTGTGACACCTCGGGTGGTATTGGACTTGCCAGGTTGCATGGCACTATCATGTGTTATCCCTTATCCTATATGATCGGAAAATGTTCATGGGGTGTGGGTCTAGGTTGGTGTATTTCCAGAATGCATTTGATACATAGGTAGGGTTCGTGATTGGTGCACGGGAAAACGGCTTCAACAGAACAAGTGTATCGTATCCTTATTGTTTGGTTACCTATATGGTTATATTTGTATTGTTGTTGATGCTTGTTGTGTATTCAATGTTCCTAGGGTGTTTTCCAAATGAAAGTGTTTCCAAAACTTTTTATCGAACCCTTACTGAGCTTTGTTATATATAAGCTAACCCCCTTTGCTGTCCTTTCAGGTGTTCCAGATTTAGGGTACGTGGAATATGTGTCGTCAAATAATGAGGATAAGCTTGAGGCTTGAATGCTTGCTTGGATGCTTTATATGTTGTCCTTGAATTTATAATATGTTGTACTGTAATAGGTTTCAAAGTTTGTAATGTATAACTTACATAAAAGATAGTGGATTGTATAATACTAGTTTAGTAGTCTTTCATTTGGATATGAATAGGTTGCTAGACTGGCTTAATGTCTATTTTGCATATCTATAGTATGGTTTGATGTATGTTGTTGAGACGGAGGCATTGTGACTTATTGTTTAAATGTTAGATGGTTGGTTTATGAAAGGTTGTTGTTGTTGAAGTTGTAGTTGGTTGTGAAGTGTTTGTAGAGAACCGGTTTAAGAATCTATTGTCCATATTACAGATGTAATAATGCCGAAATTCTGCTGCAGAGTCGGGTTGGGGCGTGACAGTTTATGACTTTAAATTATCCTAATCCAGTTTAATACAGGAAAAACTCTTCCACCTTGCATTACCACTACCCCATGTGACTGAGACCTAGGATTAATTCCTAGGGCCCTCCTCCACACGCTAAAGCCATGCGTCTAAGCCATAGTTCAGCCCCAAGCTTTATCCAATTAATTAATTATAATTTAAGTCAAATTTTTAGTCAACTGTCAAAAATAGAAACTCTTTCCAAGAATGAAAAGTCTACTAATGACTTCTAGTTGCCATTGGATTCTTCAATTCTCACATATTTAGTAACACCCAAGTTTAGTAATCACATTAATAAGGTAATTGGCTAGAGGGGAACCAAAGACATAATTACCCTTCCACTGAAAATAACCAAAATACCCTTGCTAGTTTCATAGCAATATTTTGTCACTTTAACCTTAGTCTATTACACAAAAAGAATATGACTGCATTACAGGATAATTATTGTATATACAGGAGTATGCCACACAAAGTAAGACAGTTAGTCTTTAGACCAACTAAGTGATAATGACCATATTGCCCCTCTATACTCACTCATAGCCAAAGTATGTCCACAGCTTGCACTATCACCTTTTGACTACATCGTTCTCCTTAAAACCTCTAATCTATAATCCAGCCATCTTTCAAGGGCTATCCACTTGGCCACGGGAGTGACCCACAAGTGTAACAACCAATACAAATTGTATTACTATGCATAGATTCAGGATGATCATACCAGATTATTCTAAAGGAGTAATTATTATATAGATTCTTTATTACATATGCATGTCCCTTCTAATCAAGTCTAGACACCCAAATCATATAGCTATTAACCCATACAATATATCACCATAGTGACTCAAAGTGTAAGAACTTGACTTCGTCAATTCATCCACATAACACTACCACATTTTTTAGCTCTTGCAACATTTGAAAACCATTGCAAATGACATTAGACAACGGTTTTCTTACCGTTGAATCCGCTCTCGTTGTCTAATCTCTACTGCAACGGTTTTTTATAAATAAATAGTAACGGTCAAAAAACCAATGCAACTGATTCTATTTGCAACAGTTTTTTAAAAGACTAAATGATAAGTATTTTCCTATTTGCAACAGTTTTCAAAAGCATAAGCAACGGTTATCTTACAGTTGCAAGCTCGCCATTCTTCTCTTTCTTTTTTCTTTATTGAGCTGCACTTAGATAAATTCTTCTACATAGGTAGTGATGAGACTTGAATCCAAGACTTTTTTTATAATGAACTCTATAACTATGTCAAACTAACTATCTCATCTAACACTTAAGTTGTTAGAGAAAAGCTTATTATATTCATTTATATCTCTAATAGTCAACACTTTTTAGAAATATAAATATAGTCTTTTACAACTGCAATGCTCTTTTTCATAAACTTGTCCAAATTTTTAACTAGTTGACAGTAGTTTAGAACTAAGAAACAATGAAAAATCTAAATTTTGACAAAAAAAATTTATAGAAATAATGGGGTAAAAAATGAAACCTAATTAATCAACTTTTTTTTCAGTTTTTTTTTTCTCTTTGTTTCAAATAATTAGTTGTGATAGTTTCTCATTTTCAATAACTAAAACTCAAATTTCTTTATGAACAAAATATCTCAAGATGTCTTACCAAATAAATATAAAATAAGCAATAGTTTTCTTGCATTACATTTAACCCAATGCTTTTACATATCATTGCCTAAAACCAAATATGATAAGCAACACTTAATAAAAAGGGTAGTATATCATAGATTTTGCAACTGTAAGACATAATACTAATAAAACTATTGCAAAAGAATTTATTTTATAAGTTGTAACTAACCCATAATTTTACAAATCGTTGCAAAAAATGAATGAAATAAGCAACACTTCATAAAAAAAAAGCGTTGCATATTATAGATATTACAATAGTCTGATGCAAAGCGTTGCAAAATATTATAGATATTGCAACAGTTAATTAAAATTGTTGCAAAAGGTTATACATAATGCAATTGTTAATTAAAATCGTTGCAAAAGGTTTTATTTTTAGACAACAACTATAAAACTGTTGCAAGTTGACATTTATAGCAACGATTTTCTTACATGTTCAATTTAAGGGTTACAAGAAGTCAAAAATATTACAGTGTATGCTCAAGATTAAGAGCACTGGCCCACTTAATAGTTTTTAGGTATAGGTGATCCCTTTATGTGATAGTACTTTTTTAGACATCACACCTATAGTGGCATGTCCAATGCATACACATGCATAAGTGAAATAAGTCTGGAACCCCATTCATGATGAAGGAAGACTACCTTGTTGTAAAAGGAACTTACTCACAATAAGTTCTTCCATAGTAGAGTGTCCAGCTCTACTACTTAGTTATGGATAACGTTTGTCCTTAACAAGTAACCATGACTTAAACCTTCTATACGTAACCACCACATACCCAAGTCAACACTTGAAGCAAGGACCTTAAACATATACATATAAAAGTCAACCACATAAGATAGAAACATGCTCATAAAGTAAGATGACATTAATCAACAATGCAAACATCCAGATACATCAATGACAAAGTGGGTATACACTAATTCCAACACAAGACTCATATGCCAAATCCTTGTTGTGTTAGGAACTACATCACTTGTTTTTTCAACCACAGCTACTACTCCAACTATAGTTTTTTTTCTACAAAAAGTACAAGTTTTTGCATCTAGTACCCTTCATATTGTTAAGGGCACTTTTTACGATTTTTAAAACTCCAGCTTCTATAGTGATCTTCAATCCCTGTGACTCTGAAGCCCACAAATAAATCAAGTTCTTCTTCAAATTGGGTACATACTAAACATTAGGTAACTTTTTAATTGTTCTATCATGCAATTTGATCCGAACTATGCCAACCCCCTTCTTCTCGCATGCATAATTACCCATCAACACTATTCTACTGCTAACCAATTCCAGACTAAAAAACTACTTTTGTCTAGACACATATAACAAGAACATGATGAATCAAGTATCTATTCATCAGAAGCGCAATCATTAATAGAAGCAAGTGTATATTCAGAATCTTCATCAATCTATACCAATTGTCCTTGTCCTTATTTTTTATTTTGGGACAATCTTGCTTTCAATGTCCCTTTTGAAAGTAGTAGGAATATTCTGCTAGAATTTTTCTAACATCTTTTGAAACTCCTCTCAACATAGATCCAGAATTATTTCCCTTCGAATGATTTCTGTTATTTAATTTTCCCCTTACTACCATGGCCTCTAATCTCTCATTTTGTACTTCTTTATCTTTTCTACAGAGTTTATTATTCATCAATGCATCTGACACATCTTTATATATAATCGAATTCCTCCTGTAGAGTAAGGTTGTTGCAAAGTGATCATATTCGTTAGGTAAGAAACGTAATAGAAACATTGTTTTATCTTTATCTTTTAATTGTTCATCTAGGTTCAATAAATCTATAATTAATTTATTGAATACAATAAGATGATCAATCATATACGTACCTTCTTTATACTAAAAATAAATAAGTTTTCATGTCGTGTATAATCTATTTCGAATGTTTTTCATCATGTATTTGTCTTCTAACTTCTTTCACAACACTTTGACCATGGTCTCCTTCATGATAAAATATTTGACATCCTTTTCCAGGCATAATCGAATCGATCTGCAGGCAATATGATTCAAACTCGCTCATTTTGCATTTCCAATGTCTGTAGGTTTGTCTTCCAAGATTAAATCTAGTCCTTGTTGGACGAGAATATCCATGACTTCACATTACCACATGCCAAAGTTGTTGCTTCCATCAAATTTCTTAATTTCAAATTTTGCATTAGAGACTACCACTCTAGGTATTTGTAAGTTGGATCCGGATACAGTATTTTTGATGGTTGTCTCTATTGATTCCAAACTTGAATCTTCGTCTCCCATGTTTCTCTAAATCGAAACTTGTGGCTCTAGATGTGTTAATGGATCAAGTAATTATTAGTTACTCGGATGCCAAATCCAATAGAGATATAAGAGAAGAAGAAACAAGAAAATAATAATACGAGAACAAATAAGAATTACATGGTTCGGCTATGCCTATGTCCACGAAGCAACTGAATAAATTCACTAATGCAAAAGGAGAAAGAGATTACAATATCTCTGCAAAAGAAAATCTCTCAAAACCTATGCTAAATCTCTATCAACTATAATGTAATGAGATTTCAATATTGCAGAGCTACTCTCTCTCTCTAAAAAACTGCAAAAGAAAAGACTATTTATAGAAGAGAAACTAGTGCTAATCCTAATATGATTATGATAGGAAATTAAGGTTAATGCTAATCCTATGAGGATTGAGATTCTCAAATTTTACCCTCGCTAAACTTGTTTTTCCAAAGTGGCTTAGAAAAATACAAGTCACTTTCAACGTCCTCCACTAAATTTTTCTTTTCTCTTTTCTACTTATCTTTACTTAACAGTACATGTCATATAGAGTTTGTATTTACATCAAGTCCAAGAGACTATGCGAGCAATGAAACTCAGTTAATAGAATTTTAGATAAGGGAAAATAAGAGGATCTACGTGAAAAAATTTGAGTAATACTAAATATCATCCTATTTTTATCACTCAAATATTATTTCTTACGTGTATTACCTAGTTGACATGCTAATTTAATAAACTTGTTTAAATCCCTCTCTTCTTTTAATGTGTCAACTAAGCATACACATAGAAAATGATATTTGGGTGATAAAAATAGGGTGATATTTAGCATTACTCAGAAAATGTTAAGTAGGTGACTCCACCTAGTACAACACAAGCTTATTTGCTGATAAGTTTTATTCTTTTCATGTTTGGTTGATAAAGTTCACCTGAATCTCATTCAAATAAAAATATTTCCAACCATAGTTGTCGAATCGTGAATCGTATCGTGAATTAAAATATCATTTTTTTTAATCGTGAATCGAATAGAATCATAAATCGTACCGATTCGGTCACAAATTTAAAACTAGTTGATATTTGACATATTATGTTTCTATTAACAGTTTCTAATTGAAATTCTTTATTTGAATTCATATTAATATATGTCTTTGTTACTTTTCTAAATTGTTCACTACTTCACTTGTTCCTAGTAGTCCAAACAATCTCTGCATCACAATATCACACTATTTTTTTTGGTTAGAACAATATCACATTTCACAAGTGCCCAAACTAGTGCTCAAAAGCTGCTATAAACACAAGTGGTCCAATCAGTTACGGGTTTTGTCTCCCTTTTTTTTACTAAAGTGGGCTTAGTTTGTTATCTACTTTGAAATATTTTGGGCTTTTAAAAAAAAAAATTGACCCAAATTGTGAACGATTCAGTGAATCGTTCGATTCACACGATTCGCTACGATTCGTTACCAATTCACGTCAATTCACGATTCTCCTATCCAATTCGTATCATTTTTTTAATGAATCGTACGATTCCGATTACACTGTTTCCAACTACTTATTTATACTATGGAAATTTCTTAAAATGTTCGTAGTTTTCGAATATCTATGAAAGAGTAATATAGTCTCACATGCTAGACAATTGGTCAATCTAACAAACATTTTTTAAAATGGATCCTATCCTATAAGCACAAAATTTTGTAAGCTAAATGTCTGTATTATCATTTTGAAAAGCCAAATCATTTTCCAGTCACCACGATCTCAATCCATGGTTTATCTTCTTTGGATTGACTACTTAACATAGCCAACCAAGATGTTCAATTCCCTTTTAATTAAGCAAATGGCCTTCATGGCACCAATTAATTCTCTCTCTCTAAATTATGAAAGTCTTATGTAGTATATGAATAGAAAAGGTATGAATTTATGATGAAACAAAATCATAACAAGTAGCAAATAAATGTTCTCACCTATAAGAAACAATCTTATGTCTCATATGCTTGACTTGGTAGTTAATTGGACATCCGACAAAAGTCTAATATCCATATTACCTAAAATCTTTCTAGAAGTTTAAATAAATTTAAAAAAAAAAATTGTACAAGTTGTGACACAAGTATTAGCATGTTGTTATCAACTATATTTTTTTATAAAGGAAAAGAGAAAAAAATGGAGATGATATATATGTAGATTGAAAATAATAGAAGCCACCACCAATGGGTGACTCTAGAAAAGAGTCTAGAAAAGAGGGAGAAATAACAATTATATATTGAAATCTTTTGGTATAATGAAATACAATATGAAATCTTAACTATAGGTATCATAAATAATTAGGACAAATATACACTCCAACTAGATAAAGGACTTGGAGATAGCATTACACATTTAAGTTAGATTTGACCCGTTAATTAATTAGACATAAGTGATTAAACAATTAGGCTTGTGGCCCATCCAACATCAAAATAGAAAAATCTTAAGTTCAAGTCTATAATTCAAGCTTTACATTGGGATATTTTAGTTTTTGTTAGTTTTAATTCACAACACCAAACAATCATTTAATTCACCATCAATTATTTAGGCAATTTACACATACTTTTTCACAAATTTCTAATTGTCTTTATGTGGATTTGAACTCGTACATAGCGCACTATAGTACAACTACACGTACACTTTCTAGTTAAAACTTGACTTAAAAATTTAACTTAATTTTTATACTCTAAGCTAAGTATCGTCAACGTGTAATGTGTGTAACTTTGCATGTATTGTGTGTGATATGCGTATATGTGTATTTGTATTGTGTATGTGATATGTATGTGCGATGAGTGCCATGTGTGTATGTATGTGTGATGTGGTGCCCTGTGCGTGTTTGTGTTGTGGGTGTGATCTTATGTGTTGTGTGTGCAATATATATGTGTGATGTGTGTTTCGTATGTGAATGTGTGTGTTGCGTGATAATATGTATGTGTTTGCAAAAAAAATTAGGAGGAATAGGAGGAAAAGGGGGTAAAAAAGACAAATGAAAATGAAAAAAAAAATCAAATAACAAGTGAAGGACATAAAAGTCATTTTAATAGTACTTGTAACGGAGTTAACTTAGAATTACCCTTGATTTCAGTCAAAGGATAATAAGTAATCAAAATAAAACGTTAGTCATAATAAGTTCAACAGAGGCTGCAATTTTAGTCCAATAGAAGCAAGGCAAAAGAACAATTAGGAATAAGGAAAATAAATGCTTATATTGAAGGACGATCTTTTGGAGCTATGACCATTTGAAAAGACGGAAAAGAATATGGCAATTTTTTTCTTAAGCCCAAATCCTGTAAGCTTGTCCTAAGTTTAGGTCCACAAGTTACGAAAACCTAATGTTTCAAGCCCAAACTAACTTTAATTGGGCTAACAACTACCATACCAAGCCCATTTCTAAAACATCTGTGAACTAATTTTAATCTGCTCCAAATCGAAACCCCATTTGGTTTCTCTCCATTCTCCAGTTTTCAATCATCATCACTCAAACATGCACCAGGTTCGCTAAATTCACCATATTTTTCGATTATAGTTTTACATTTTTTATTTAATTTTATTTGACCAAATTTCTTTTCTTTTTTTTTTTTGTTTATTATAAAATAAAATAGGCTGCAGCATCAGGTTCAGACACAGAGGTAACATGGGAGGATCAGCAGAACATTAACAAATTTGGTCGTTTAAACAATCGATTTCATGAACTTGAAGACGAGATCAAAGCCGCTAAGGTACAACCCATACCCACTTATATACACTTACTGGGGTTCTCTATTATTTCTTGTTTTTATTATATTAATTATGGACTTTTAGTATTTCTTTAAAGAATTTTTTTTTGGTAATGCTTGACCTATAAAGTGGAATTAATGGTTAAACTATGGATTTATTATATGTTTTTATTAGCTTGCTAAATAGTTCAAGCAAATATTAAAGAAAATGAGTGATAAAAATACGGGAAATTTCGATAATACTCCCCGATGTATAATCAGTTTGTTAAGTTAGTCCCAATTGACATGTTATGAGTCCTATATTTCCACAAAAGTTGTTATGTTGGTCCCTCTCGTATGGTTCTCAAATTTGGACGGGAAATCACTAAATTAGTTTATATCTCGTGAAATCATCTTTTTGCTTTTCGAGTTGGTTTTCATTTCAAGTTGTCACGTGTCCTTTTTCTGTCGCGTCTAACAGAGAGATAATAGCAAGGACTACTTTGAACACTTATAAAGGTTAACATTAGGAACTCATAATATGACTTTTGAAATGTTGGTGACTAATTTGAAAATTCGAGTAATGAAATTTGCCCGATATGAGAAAAGTCATGCTTCTTTCTCTTGCGAATTTGACTACAAACTTTTTGTTCTTAATCGTTTATTTTAGAGTTTAACTACTCTTACTTGCACTTGCCAATGGATAATAGATATGAAACTTTTTTCTATTTGAATTTTGACAGTTTCAAAGGGATTCTTTTTTCTATTGAATTTTCAATGACATCATGTAAGTGGTAGGGACGCAATTTACTTATTATCTTTCATGAGGTTAGTTGTCTTGGTAAATGTATTGGGGATAATGAGGAATTTAGTTTAAAATGGTATTATCCACTTTTTAATCCATAAATTTGAGAAGCTCGATCCTAATGAAGTTGTCTTTATACGTAGTGTGGAGAGATTGAATGACCAAAGGCAACAAACTATTATCTCAGGGCAATTAGTCTCATGTGGTGGTACTTATTTGAAATGTATCGACAAATTAGTCCCCATGCAATAGTGTACCTTTGCAATGCGAGACCCAATTTTCAAGACCAAATCCCTAGTAAAGAAGAGATTCCTTGCCCAAAGGATGCACATTGCATGAGGAAGTAGGGCTAGAGGGATGTGATGAGACATATTTCCCTCCCACCAAATAACATTCAAAAATGATAAAGCGAAAGCAAATTGGGATGCTAAATTATGACAGATATGTAACAGACAGTAACACTCTCTAACAGCTAATTTTTGCTTCTTCCCGCATTTAATATTTTTACCCATTGCTAACTTAAGCATCAGATGCCCTTTGCTGGTTCCTCCTGCGCTCTTCTCATTATCTTTGTTTTTTGTAGTTTGTCAGGTGAGCCAACTTTTAAGGTGTGTAGAGGAGCATCATTTTACCTCAGATGTCATCCTAGGTGGAAAATTTTTGCTAGTACCAAGAGGGAACCTCTAATCATCACTTTTAGTAGTTTGCTTCATCATAATTGCATCTGCGGGATTCCTCATTCTGTCCTTACCTAATTGCTACTTTGGTCATTTCATTAATATATCAACTTAATCAATATTGAGGCCATCTAATTGCGATGAGGGGAGGAACACCGAACACCTATTGGCTACCAATGGGGTTAAAATTGCTACTCATGCTTCCTCAACCCCAGCTCATCCATCGACTTATTTAAAATTCATATATGAAAATCATAATTGATAAAAAGAAATCTTTCGGCGAGATTCCGTCAATATTTGACACATGAATAAATTATCTGGCAACACTGAGGTGTCCGTTTTGGGTTTCTATACAATAATGGCACTTAAATTGTTTGATCTAGGAAACTTGTAGATGTCCAATGGCTTTGGTACTGTTCGTTCTATCTCAGGTTTTTATTGCTGAAATTTTCTGTGTGCTTTAACCGGGTGTGATTCCTCATGTCCTTTTGGGGTTCTGGCCATGTTTTTTCTATTTTTTTTTCTTTGGGAAAGGAGGGGGGGTTAAGGTCCTCAAAATTATGCTGCTTAGAGGAGTTAACTTGCCCTTGATCTACTTTCATTATTTTGATGTGTGATGTTTCATGGTTCCACTGTTTACTCTTATACTATGTGCAAGAAAGAGCAAAGTTTTTAGGACTGTGTCATTCAAGTTTTTGAAGTTCTGTGTCTGTGTGTTAACACTAGACAAATAAATAATTTGAAACAAAATGCCACGTCAGTAGCTGGTAGAATGGACTTGAGAAGCTCATAATTTTATCCTTGATGAATAATTTAGAATTAATCCTTTGAATGTGTCACTAGAGTTATACTACATTTTCTCGTCCTTGTTTTACTAGGGGATTCTTTAATCAAGTTCGGTAAAATGTCGTTCGACGAAACTGATGTGAGGATATATGAGCCTTTTGGGTATGATGCTGTTGGTCATTGAGTATCTACAGTTGCTAGTTTTACCATGCGAAAACTAAAAAGTGATTTATGACCAAGATGAGATGTTGAGCTTGGAGCTTCAGGCGAAGTTATGAAGTCTAATATGCGATCTCATAACAAGCATGTCTAACTTTCAATCATGTGTCTCCTGTTGATGAGTAGTGCCTAATTATTCTTGCTGCTGTTATTATCTTATCACTATTTGTATCTCTCCTAGAATAGGGTAGGTCTGCAACATCATCTAGTCTAGTGCTCGTAGCTGTTTTGCTCTGCATAAATGTTTGTTTCATCATCGCATGTGTTGGACAATTGTGCAAAGGCTGTTGCTCATGGGTCCTTATTGTTCTGGAGAAATAACATTGGTTACTTTATGCTTCTCTTAAGTTGCATTTGTTTCAAGAGATGGCATTTGGCTTTCAAATGATGTTACTCGTGTTTCATTCTCTTCCAAGTAAACATTGCATAACTTGCCCATGCTGGGTCCTCTGCTGATGATCCATTTCACAGTATTTGTCTCTCTCTCAATCAG
Organism: Ehretia macrophylla; assembly: GCA_037974665.1. Taxonomy (NCBI): domain Eukaryota; kingdom Viridiplantae; phylum Streptophyta; class Magnoliopsida; order Boraginales; family Ehretiaceae; genus Ehretia; species Ehretia macrophylla. Next base: position 67,852,944 of record CM075776.1, on the reverse strand, counting down.
TTTCAGCATTTATTGTACGTTTCCATGTGTATGCAAATTGTGGTTTGCTTACTTGTCTGGTCCTTCTGAATATATTAATCAGGAAACACATGAAAGTCTTGAAGATGCAAGCAATGAGTTAATTCTCACTGATGAGGAGATCGTGCGATTCCAAATTGGTGAAGTCTTTGCTCATGTGCCTAAAGAGGAAGTTGAAAGCAGGATAGATCAGATGAAGGAGGTAACCAGCAAGAACTTAGAGAAACTGGAGGAAGAAAAGGAATCAATTGTTGCTCAAATGGCTGAACTAAAGAAAATCTTGTATGGGAAATTCAAGGATTCCATTAACCTTGAGGAGGATTGATTGTTTTCTTGTTGTGCTGAATTTTATGCTCATCTCATTATCCTCATGAACTGAATTGTAGCTTAAATTCTGAATTTAATTGGCTTGTTTTTTGAGGATGTGGAACTTCATGCTCTCTGCGATTTTGATGCTGCTCCTAAAATTCTTCTGCGTCATGAATCTACGTCTGCTCTTAAAATGCTATTTGGCCACAACGTCGTGCACTTGATTAGTTGTTAAGAAGGGGTGATGCATAGACCGAGCTTATATCATTCTTCAATTCGAATTAGCGAAAGTAATGTCTCCTTGCATAGTACGGGCAAAAGCCTGACAGAGCAATGTTGCATGGAGGTAGAAGCCGTATGGGGCAGTAGTTGGTTGTTTGGCCTTCAATCAACAAGATTTCTAGAATTTAAAATTGAGAAACATGTATCTGATATGTATTTACTGGTATGAAGTTTTTGTTCTTCGTAACGCTGATGTTAGTCAGACATCTTTAACAGGGCCTGCCCATGAAGTGGCAAAATTTGCCCTCGAATATGTTGCGCACCTTGGCTTGACCCTTAATTTTTTTGCTTTGATGAATAAAGCTCTTGTATCATTTCCGAATAATAAAAGATCATGGGTGAGTTTTCTTTTTCTTTTTTTTGTGATTAAATGAGAGTATTCATCGATAAATGAGAAATACCTTGTCTCCTAAGCGGCATTTGGTATTGTTGATTGGTATGAGATAGAGAGACAATGCATTAGAATGTTTTTGTGTGTCTTATTAGCAAGAACAGACCCACTTATTTATAAGGTAATAGTACAAGTAAACTTATCATAGTCTTTCGATGTAGGAGAAATAGTAAAAGATAAAAGTAAAAACACAATACTCCTAACACTCCCTTCAAGCTGGAGTATATATATCATATGTGCCCAACTTGTTACAAATGTACTCTACTCGAGGATCCCTTAAGGACTTTGTGAAAAGATCAGCTAATTGATCATTTGAACTAACATGAGATGTAATAATCTCTTTAGCTAACACTTTACTCCTCACAAAATGACAATCAATTTCGATATGTTTGGTCCTCTCATGAAACACTGGATTTGATACGATGTGCATTGCTGCTTGATTATCACAAATTAATGTCATCGGTTTAGAGCACTCAATTCCAATTTCTTTAACCAAGTGCTTGACCTAGATTAGTTCACATGTAGCTAGCCCCATGGCTCGATATTCAGATTCAGCACTGAACCGAGCAACAACAGTCTGCTTCTTACTTTTCCAAGATATAAGATTTCTTCCAATGAACACACAGTATCCAGAAGTGGAACGTCTATCGTTTGGGCATCGAACCCAATCTGCATCAGAATAATCAACAATTTTCGTGTGCCCTCTGTTCTTGTATAATATTCCTTTCCTTGAGGCATTCTTAAGGTACTGAAGAATTCGAGTAACTGCATTCCAATGGCTTTCTCGTGGTGAGTTCAAGAATTGGTTGACTATGCTGACAGCAAATGAAATATCAGGACGAGTCACTATGAGGTAGTTGAGTTTGCCAACTAATCTTTTATATTGTCCCGGATCTGATATTGGCCCCCTCTCATTAGGTACCAGTTTTACATTTGGATCCATTGGTGAATCACACGGTCTTTAGCCAAGCATCCCTGCTTCTTCCAGCATGTCAAGCGTATACTTGCGTTGAGAGATGAAGATGCCCTGATCAGATCGTGCAACCTCAATTCCCAGAAAATAGTATAGTTCACCCAAGTCTTTTGCCTGAAACTATGTATGCAAGAAGGATTTTAGGTCCTGTATACCTACCATGTTATCGCCCGTGATAATAATATCATCAACATAGACAATCAGTAGTAGTCGTTTCTTAGCAGACTGTTTATAAAAGACTGAATGGTCAACTCCACATCGTGCTTGTCCAAACTCAATAACGACTTCACTAAACCGGCTAAACCATACTCGAGGAGATTATTTCAAGCCAGATAAAGACTTCTTCAATCGACATACCTTATCAGACTCCCCCTGAGCAACAAATCCCAGTGGTTGCTCCATATATATCTTTTCCTCCTAGTATCCATTCAAAAAGGCATTCTTAATATCAAGTTGTTGAAGTGGCCACTGAAACATTGCTGCAAGGGCCAAAAATATACGAACGAAAGACATTTTTGCAACAGGAGAAAATGTATCATCATAATCTACCCCATAAACCTAGGTATAGCCCTTAGCAACTAAACGTGCGTTCAACCGATCCACATGACCATTAGGAGAGCATTTGACGGTATAAATCCAACACAACCAACAACAGATTTACCTTAGGGAAGATCAACCAGTTCTCAAGTACCATTAGCGTACAAAGCAGTCATTTCATCCTTCATAGCCGTACGCCACCTAGGGTGAGCAAGAGCCTCGGAAACATCCCTAGGAATAGAGATAGAAGACAAGGAACCAAGGAACGACATATAGGAAAGAGAAAGAGCATAATATGAGACAAAGTTAGAAATAGGATGCTTAGTGGTGCAAGTGCATGTACCTTTCCAAAGGGCAATGGGAACATCTAAATCAGAATTTAAAGAATCAGGTATTGGATCCAAAGCGGGCGTCGTAGTCAACACATGGTCTTCGGTGGTTGTTGAGTCTGATTACGCTGTTGATATGTCTTGAGATCTGGACAGTCCAAACGAGACAGAGATAGGTTAGTCACACATTTTACACTAGAAGATGAGTGGTCTACAGGAGGATCAAAATAAGGAACTGGGATAGGTAATTCTTCTATTACTGTGCTCGATGAATGGGATAAAGAAGCCAAATAAGGCTTAGTTTCAAAAAATGTTACATCGGCACACACAAAGAATTTATCCAACTCTGGTGAGTAGCAATGATAACCCTTTTGGTGTCGAGCATAGCCAAAAAAGATATACTTGACCGATCGAGGGCTTAATTTGTCCAAGCTGAGGGCGAGATTATGTACAAAACATACACACCAAAAGATTCGTAATGGCAAAAGGTAGATAGATTGAGGAGGAAAGAGGATAGAGAAAGGGATTTTGTCTCCAAAGACTGAAGATGCCATACGATTAACTAGGTAGCAGGAAGTAAGTACAGTATCATCCCAAAAACGGATTAGAACACTCATATGAAGTAGAAGTGTTCGAGCCATTTCAATTAGATGACGATTCTTACTCTCAGCAACTCCATTCTATTGTGGAGTGTAAGTGCATGAAGACTGATGAATGATCCCTTTGGATGATAAGAATGTTGAAAAAGGAGTAGAGAAATACTCTTTTGCATTATCACTCCGTAAGACACGAATTGTAGTTCCAAATTGATTTTGAATTTCAGTACAAAAATTTTGAAAAACAGAGAGAATTTCAAAACGATCTTTCAGTAAAAACAAGCATGTGAAACGAGAACAATCATCTATAAACGTAACAAAATAACGATAACCGAACTTGGATACATGACGACTTGGTCCCCAAATATCTAAATGAACTAACTCAAATAGGGCAAAAGCCCGCTTATTTAAATGACTAGGAAATGAACTACGAAAGTGCTTGCCTAACTGACATGACTTACATAAAACTGAACTAACATTATTCAAGCTAGGGACCATCTTCTTAAGGCTCGAAAGAGATGGATGTCCTAGCCTACTATGAATGAGATCAGCAAAGGAAGTGGCAGTCCATGCAAGAGAGGGTGAAACATCAAAGTGGTAAAGTCCTTTGGCCTCATGCCCTGTGCCAATCCGAGCGCTTGTCTGCAGATCCTAGATAACAACAGAATCGGATGTAAATGTTACCACACAATTAAAGAGTTTGGTTAATTTGCTAACGGACAACAAGTTACAAGGAAAAGAAGGGAGGTACAAGACAGATGATAATTTGAGAGAAGATGTAGGAGTTGTTGTACCAATTCCTCGTACAGATGTAAAAGATCTATCATCGAGAGAGATTGGGGGGAAAGATATGGAAGAACGAAATGCAGATAGGAGGGAAGAGTTACCGCTCACATGATCCGAGGCACCAGAATCAAGTATCCACTTACCTGAATGAGAGGATTGAGATAAAAAGGTAGCAGAATGTGTCGCATGAGCAAAAGAGGTAGTGGATGACTGAGATGCCTGGAGTTGAAAATACTACAAGTATTCAACTTCTGATAGTGTATATGTAAGAGGATTACTTGGTGGAGTTGTGGTAGACGGTGTGTCAGGAACTTCAATTTGGGCAGTTTAGCAGTACCAGATGGTTTACCATGGAGAACCCAACATGTGTCGCGAGTATGACCTATTTTGTTGCAGTATGTGTACTTTGGTTTGGAAGATGAGCTTGAACGTCTACCACCCAGACTACGACCTTGACCGCGGCCTCCACGAGTAGTTCCATTAGTTCGTCCAACATTTTGGGTAAGAAGAGTAGTCACATCATCGGTGGAAGGAGAGTCTGGGAGAATAGATGCACGACTAAAGGTAGCATACACTTCAGTCATGGATGGAAGAGAAGAGTCGAAAATGATTTGTATGCGAACAATGTGATAAGATGGTGGAAGGCCCCGAAGTATAAGGACCACAAAGGTTTGCTCATGTTAGCGTTGGTTAATATCAGTATCAGGAGGGAATATTTCATTATATTCTGAGAAGGCACGTTGGAACCATCCAAAATAAGTAGGGATACCTCGTTCATCTAGTTGAATATTCCAAAGGTCGTTGATGACATCATAAATACGACTGACATTGTTGGTATACATCTGCTGAGCCATTGTCCAGAGTGTCTTGAAATATTCAATTTCCCTGAAAAGGTATTGGAAGTCTGGTTCAATTGACTAAAACAAGAGACTGGTAAGTTGAGCATCCACTTGATCCCATACTACTAGTTTAGCTGGTGAAGCTTTCGGTAGATCATTAGTCAAGTATTGTACTAGTCCTTGCCCTCAAAACCACAACTTGGCAGAGGCCGCCCATCGAGTGTAGTTACGATCATTGAGTTTGGTCGTAGTGATGATTGGAGTGCCTGTGAAGGTGGGGACCGTAATTGAAATGTCGGAGTCAGGGGCATTGAAAGTAGTCTCCTTGGTGGTCTCACTTGCAGAGGAAGACATAATGAAAAAGTCTGCAAACTATGATTGGAAAGTGTAAGGAAACACAGAAGGAAGAAGATCACGCTCAACCGAGGAGAGAGATTACATGAGTTTTTGCTTTGCTTTCATTTATTTTTCATTTTTTTTGAGAAATCTGCCTGTTGGCTTTTTTTTTGTGAATCAAAGCTTCAAATCTGTTAGAAGGCTAACAAAACATGAAAGCATAGGAATCAAAGAGACAAAAGTGCAAAAACCAACAGAGGAGAAGAGATCAAGCATGGTAGTGGCGAAGTCGACGTCTGGTGGCAGCGTATGAGATGCACGCGCAGAAGGTAGTGGCACGTAGGGCTCGGACAGGTGGTTTTTGGCGATGGGAAAATGTGCGGTAGCATTAGATTTTGGAGGTGAGAGTAATAATGATGGTAGATTAGTGGTCGTAAGTCGGGAAGTGGGTGAATTATGGGTGGAAGTTAGGGTTTTGTATGGTGGTGGGTTTTTCAGCGGCAGCTGCTGTCGGCGGCAAGATGAAGGTGATCGCAGAGGTGCAAAGAAGATGCAATGGTGGCGTGGTGGCTCTGGTGGTGAATATATATATATATGTGTGTGTGTGTGTGTGTGTATATATGTGTGTGTGTATATATATATATATAAACAGAATGATGAAACAAATACAAAATAAAATACAATAAAATAAATAAAAGAAAAACGAAAGAAAAAAAAGAAACTAAAGGTGAATACAATGGTTTCCCGTGGCTCTAGATACCATGTTGATTGGTATGAGATAGAGAGACATTGCATAAGAATGTTTCTGTGTATCTTATTAGCAAGAACATGCCAAGTTATTTATAGGGCAATAGTATAAGTAAACTTATCCTAGTCTTCCGATGTGGGAGAAATAGTAAAAGATAAAAGTAAAAACACAATACTCCTAACAGGCATTTTTGGTCACGACGCATGCATGTGGGTTCTATGTAACATGCATGTCTTGGTCGGATAGTGGATGCTATATCTTTACCCTTGATAGGCTATTAACAAATTGCAAGTTCTAGTGAAACACTAATAATGTATCTCAAGAATACAAGTAGAAAATTTGATGAAGGATTCAGATTTGTTATAAAATAATTGCTAGAAGACTACTATAAGTAAAAACTGAAAGAAAATGATAGATAATTCTTTTTATTGTTTTCTTCCCCTCACCCGTTGCATAGCAAGACACAAATACATATACACTTACAAAGGACAATAGGACAAAACAAAATAAATACAACAAAATATCATCATTACAAGCCATCATCAAAGGAGATAAACTTCTAAATTATCCGGGCTAATATCTTCACATTTTCAGCCAAGTAGTTTTGTCTTTTTCCTTAAAGACAACTTAAATAGCTTTCATGAATATCCATAATATCACAACACTTCCCCTTGGATATTCATCGCTTAAGAATATGCCTCATTAAAACCTTTGTCATGAAAAACCCAATGGGATAAAAACTTGACCAAGGAAAAAGAGTACATTATTCCTTGTATATGTTTCTTGTATTGCCTCATTAAAAACCTTGCCAGTAAAACCCTGTGGGACAAAATCTATGCAAAGGAAAAAAGAGTGCAGGGCGTATAAGACTTCCCCTCATGTGAATATATCAATAATGATCACAAAGTTGACACATGCCAATTTTGATAGCTAGTTTATCAGGGGCAATGCCTTTTTGTGGATGCTTCAGTAACATTTTTACTTTACTGAATTTGATGAAAACTTGTACCATATCTCTCTTGAATTCAAATAGAATCTCAGTGTGACATACTCGTATTTGGTCTGTCTCGTTAAAACCTTACTAGGAAAAACCCAGTGGGAAAAAACCTTGGTGAAGAAAAAATAGTACAGTGTAAAAATACCTTCTCCGTCTCAGTGCAACATGAGTCATGGGTGACAGATCTCAATCATATACATTCTCAACCATCCACATGAATTGTCATAATCTCAGCATGATTTCAAGATGCAACATTCATGACTTGTTTAATGTATCGCCACGAAATACTTGTCACCACAAGTGAATACATAGGTTGTCTGTGATCTTACTTTGTCGGGTCAGGTAAATAGTCGGTGATAAATCCATATTTTTAGTAATTTTAACCCATCAAATCATGTATATTGCATTGTTATTTCAAGCTTAATTGTATATTTTATACAATTTTAGTGCAATATAGGTTTTGAAGAACAAATAACAAGAATGGCCACAAAAATCAACATTTGAACAAAACATTCAGCACAACACTAGTGAAAAAATGGTAGAACAACTTTAAAACAAGCAAATCGAGATTGAATTTGGCCAAACTGAGTGCGGAAACAGATTCAGGACGCTGAAAAACCTTGAAATAGACCTGGTCAACTTTTTGGTCAACGGTCAATGGTCAAAGTCAATGAGCCAGTCAAAGTCAAAGTTCGGAGTCAAAGTTCGCCTACTACAGCCAGAAGTGCGCTGCTTTTTAAAAATGTCGGACAAATGGACAACAAAGTGTGAAAGGAAAAAGACATAAAAAAATATTAAAAAATTCTTAGTGCAGAAGGGCGCTCGAGCGCGCCTGACTGGTGCTCGAGCACCCTTCTGAAAATCTGTCTATAAATACCGTGATTTTCATTGCTGAAACACCACTATTTTTCTCTTCTTAACTTAGTTTCTACTACTCTAGTATATGTGAAGTGAGTTTTGAGTATTTTAGTTATTATTCTTAGTTGTATGCAAACTTTTAATCCCGATGGGAGGTCTTGTGAGCCATCGTCATACCGAAATCATACCGATCAACCGAAATCTGTACAACACGATAAGTATTCTTTTATTTCAGTTTACATTATGGTTTCTTGTACTTAAAGTTTATCATGACACACTAGACCCGAGATTCGTGATAGTACGTGTGAGGTTACTCTTGTACATATATTTTGATTCAGATTTATCAAAGTCTCGTATTTTTATTTCTAAGTATTCTTTGATAAATTGTACGTATACTTGTAGTTATGATATAATTAATTGAAAATACATAAACGCCCAATTTTGTAAACTTGTGCCAATACGAGACAACCTCGGATGGACTCTAGTCTGGTTGTACCGATACTTCTAGGTTACATGAGTGAAAGATTAATTGAGAGATTGGATATCGTTAAGTTGTACCAACGCATCCAATCTTGTTAATCAATTAATCTTATCACTTACGTAACTAAAGGCTTATCTCAGTAGTAGGAGGTTGTAGCCGTATTTTTGAAGGACTTATCTTTTAATCTGAATCAATAACTTTGTACTTGCATATACCAAGCTATAACCACCTTGAATCATTAACCCTTTGGATTTTCATTTTCTTGATAAGTGTTGTAATTGTTCAATTTTGTACCTTTGTTCAATTCACATTTGGATCTCGTTACTATCATATCTTTGGACATTTCTTGGACTTTTGGACTTAATTTACCGTATCTTTTGGACTTTTGGACTTAATCAAACTTATAAGTGGCGGGAGATAGTTAAACAAATCTAAATTAAAGATTGAACTTAATTTGATAACCCAATCTCTGTGGATCAACCATCTACTCGCCACAACTAGAGGTAATTCAAGGTAAGCAATATTTCCAATCATTTAATCTCCTTACCACACTATTTTTTTTATCATAAAACGACACGATCAGTCGGTATATGTAGGGTCGACATATGATGATTTTAATGCTCTTGAATAAGATAAGTTCATATGTGATGTTCCACAATCCACATATGTAGCACGATCCTTCATATTGGAACTGCACTATACCTGGCTAACAAATTAACCAAAACACAATATACTATATTGTATTATCAACAAGATATATTAGTGCCTTAATTGTACTCAAATATGGTGCTTCGGGACCAATAACTCTTGATGAGTTATTATTGTATTTATCAACATATATAACAAATGCATATGATAATCAGAAGCAAATATGTCATGATATCGTCATATTCTAAAAAATAATTCTATCACATTCTTCTAGAATATTTTCTTCATACAAAAATCTTTGTAATCAAATAAATTTCTCGAGATTTTCATTTATATGCTTCAAGCATATATAGTCCTTCTAGGAATTTAATATAAATATTATTATCACGTAAATATATGCTTCAGGCATATAAAGTCCTTCCAAGACTTAAATATCATTATCACATGAATATATGCTTCCAGCATATATAGAGTCTTTCTGAGACTTCAATAATATTATCATGTGATTTATATAGGTAAACAATTATCATATTCATAAGACGCATATGAAGCCTTTTTCAAAATTACCAGGGTAATATCAATATGATTTTCCCAGAGAATATACACCAAGGTATAATCATACAGCGTACTAACCCATTCCTTATTTACCTTTAAACAATATAAGGGAAAAACAACTATTATGATTAATTCCTTGAAATTTCTCATAGTGATGTGGGATTGTTTTCATACAATACTCGCCCTTGCGTCTCATTGATTATATTGGCCAATCATTTATTTGTCGACATTCTTTAGTGGACTTGTAATGTAAGATCCTTAATTTCTTTCATAACATGAGTAGCTATTGCAATTCTCAAAAGTTGATCATGATCAATTTCTATTGTCGGTTCCATTCCTTTCTAGGAGTAATTTAACTGAGTAAGATCTCTTTAGTCTCAATACTTTCAATATTCACATCACTTTCAGGTACCTGATATTCTCGTGGAGTAATATTTCTCAGTTATGTTTTCAACTCCTTGTTTTGATATCTGCAAGATATCAAATAATCCAAAAATGTCAACTCGCATATTTTGCTCATTTATCTGTGGAATCGATATGTCTACCACCCTTTCAGTGTGTAGTAGACGTTATTTCTATATATGTGTCTCAATTGAAACATCAATTCTAATATATAGGAGCAGTTAAAGTTGGTATATGTGACTTTAGTCAGAATCTTTGCATCCGGGAATACATTTGATATTTATACGAGGATCAATATGATAAACTTGTCATAAAAATATTTATTGTTCCAGCTTTTGTTTTTCTCTCCCTGATACTGAGAATATCATTTTATTAATTAGAAAAATATGCTATTGAAACTGATCCATTCAATGTCCCAATATAATATTTGATAGGGTTTCATAAATTCTCAGTTTCTTTTATAAACCCATCTTTATGCGCTTGTGGGGGAATAATATAAACATACATTGCACAAAATATCCTTAGATGGGATTCAAATAATGGGGAGTATATAATTCAAACAATTGGTTTTGTTTGAATAAATGTTGCAGCATATGATACATATGTCCTCAACAAGACCAGACTTAGTCAGTAATAATATTGGTCTAGCAATTAGCTGCAAGTATTTAATAAAGGTTTCAACTAGACCATATGTGTGTGAGTCACATAATGCTCAACTAGATCCTTATTGTTGCAGTTCTAATCAAGCTTTACATTTATATTCAAAATTACAAACTTGACAAAAATGAAAAAAAAAAAAGGATCATAAGTAATATACATATAAAAATTAGAACCACATCCATGCACTCCTCCATTACTAACCTTTGAAATTATTTTTTTTTAGTGTTACGGATGAAGAAGAAGATGAAGTGAAAGAGAGAAAAAAATGAGGAGTGAAGATGGAGTGTGCGGCGAGAGGGGGAAGGGAGAATAAAAAGAGTAGTGGGTCAAAACCCTATTTGCTCGGTCAAATCTCCCTTTTCCTTTTTTTTCATAAATTTCTTGCATCAAGATAGATCAAATATTTATGAAAAATAATGTGTAGAAATATGACATAAACATGATATAAATATTGATAGAATATTTAAATCATTAATAGCCGAAAAGATAATATACAGTATACAGTTGGATAATTCTTTGTAAAAGCTTGTTGGAGATTTTATCGTAATAGATTCAATTGAACATAATAGTGGATTACTTTTACGCAATCCTTCTGAGATGTGTTATTTCTTTCTTTAACTATTTCCCCAAATTATGGGCATCAAAATGAATCAAGTATCCACAATGAATAGTTATTATCGAAAAATTAAAGAAATAATAAATCCAACTATAGTTGATCAGCAACAGGTCAGAATATCATTTAAACTAAATCCTTGTTCATGAGGTCATCCTGAGGTGGGGAAAGTCATTTATATGCATTGGGTAATATAATATTCATGCTATAATATTCTTTCAACTAAGCAAACCAAACCTTTCATTGATATGGAAGCTTCTGCAACGTGAAGATACTTTGCAGAAAAGATCACATGAACTTTTGCTAAAAGACCAAACAAAAATGTCATATACCAACCAAATCTAAAAAAATGAGAAATCAATGTTCCTGCAGCTCGGATGAGTATTCTTGTTTATATCGCTATGGATTTTTATTGGCATTACAATAGTGGGATTTCAAAGAACTGGACTTTATTATATTAATTCATATATATATGAATTTTAATAAATAAATAAATATATGCAATAATAGTTGAAGCTAACCTTAGAAGCTGAATAATATTTAGAGACATTCTCCTCATCTGGATATGAAAGCTGCTATGTGTATCTCTAGATGTTACAAGAACATAATTTTTTTTTTCGTGATTACTGATCAAAGAACACCAAAGTGTTTGCCAAATGTTTATGAACATCATTATTGCCACCTTTAACTTTTATCTACCATCTTTTGTTTACTTTTCTTTCTCTTTTCTTTTGTCATCTTTCTCTAATCTTGACTAACATAAAAAATGCAACGGATCTTTCCAATAAAATGGATCAGATTGCAACAGATTGCATCTAGCGAGCTCTTTGTTCAGCTCATTTTTTTTTTTCGGATTACAAAATAAGACTTGAAATACCAAATCGGTGTCTAACAGTAAGATTATAATATTTTAACATTTTGTATTACGTTACACATAATATATAAGAAATACTGTAAAATGTGCTTTAAAGCATAAGTAAACAATGTGTATCTATTTACTTATTTGGATACAACATAAAAGGAATAGCACTATGAAGCAGTAGAAGATAATTCCAACACAAAACATTTTATTATTTAAGAATATGATACTTTAATACAGAGACCTAAACAAAAGTGGAATAAATATGTATAAAAATAAAGTACAATCGAGGAGTATTTTCAGGATAACATATCAAAAGAATATTTAATCAATGATGTTAGTTCTCACTTGTTGGTCAGTTCTGAATGCTCATCTATATAATCATATAACGAAAACTGATGTAGTTATGAAGCTAGTTGTATTTTGCATAAAAAGATAACATTCATGAATATAATTGATAAAAGAGTAGTGAGAGGAGATTTACTTGCAGATTCATGACGTTTCACATTTGTTCCCAAGAATTCTTTGCGTAGTAACAATTGGTAGAGGCTCGTGCTGATAACGTGTTATAAAATAATTGCCAGAAGACTAATATAAGTGAAAACTGAAAGAAAATGAGAGATAATTCTTTTCGTTGTTTTCTTCCTCTCACCCATTGCATTGCAAGACACAAATACATATACACTTACAAAAGACAACAAGACAAAACAAAATGATTACAACAAAATGTCATCATCAAAGGAGATAAACTTCCAAATTATCCGGGCTAACATCTTCACATTTTCAACCAAATAGTTTTGTCTTTTTCCTTAAAGACAACTTAAATAGCTTTCATGAATATCCATAATATTACAACAAGATTCAAATACTTGGAGTAGGAATGCATTTGTGTCTACTAGATTTAGCAACTTAAGCCTTTATTTAAGGTAAGATTTGTTCCCAAATTAATATTGTTTCAATATAACTTTCTTTAACAATACAAAGAAAGAGTCAATGATGGACCTGCATTGAGTATAATACAAAAAAGAAAAAAACTTTGAGCCTTAGTGTAACTAAAGCATTCTAACAAAATAACCTATCTACTATCTATATTCTACATATAGAAAGTGAGAAGATAAATTTGTGTCACTTTTCTAGAAGAAACTTCTTATTTGATCATGGTTTAGATGCACTTGTTGTTTTGATGAATGTATGGAATGCATGCAATATCATCTCTCACTCGGTTCATGCCCACTAGACACTGCAACATATAAATATTTTTGCTAAAATATATTGGATTAAAATTCTTTGTTAACTAATAATTTATTTGTAACCTTATATTTCAACTATTTGTATAATTCTTAAAATACAAAAATGGGTTTGTTGACTTTCTTGTCACCATCTTTCGTGGTATCCTTTTTTTATCCTTTAATCATTATACTAAGATTCAAATTAGATTCAATAAAAAGAAAAAAAATGCTACTATAAGTAAATCCTTTTATACATTTTTTGCAGAATTTTAACTATTATTTGTATTTTCACATCACTCCTGAACTTTATCTTTAGCGCAATATACAAGGTGGCCTCTCCATGGGATTCGAATCCTCTCATATTGACTTCAATCATACTTATTAATTTTGCTTTAGTTGAAATCGATCCTTAAATCATTATATATGTAGCTCAATTTAGTAAATTTAGTCCTACCAAATATTTTTGTTTTTGTATAATTTAAAAAAAAAAATCCCAATTTTTTATGCAATTAAGTCCCCAAGAATGTCATACTAAATTTTTTTTTCTTGTATAATTGTTTAGCTCTAGTACATTGTATAAAGTGAATCATTATGACTAATTTAGTGAGATCGAGTAAAGATTTTATTTGTAACTGAAAATAAGATAACATCCAATTAAACTAATTTCCCATTATCCCTTAACATAAAAAATATTATCCTATTATTATTTTTATTGATTTATTGTTTATCTTAAAATATATTTTTCAATCTTTTGTATAAAACTTGTAATACCAAAATTTAGAGCCAACGAGGCGGGAAAAACAAAACAAAACGAATCAAACAAGGAGCCTAAACAGAATTGAACACAAAAATGACCCATCCTACTCGGCAAACACTGATTGGCTAAGTAACATTTCACGCGGATCGCTCTCCTGACTTCCGGTGTAGAAAATCTTCACCGTCCAACAACCATCTCAATCAACGGTCAATATCTACCCTTCAAACCCACAAAATTTTCACCTCTCCCGCTTCTTCACCCCCTATATATCTATATATACACAACCCCAAGACCTTCATCTTCTCATTCAACACACACACACACACTGATATATACATATATATACATATATATTATATATATCTACTTTCTCTCTCATCAAATGGCTCGTACGAAGCAAACAGCTCGCAAGTCAACCGGAGGCAAGGCACCCAGGAAGCAACTCGCCACAAAGGCAGCGAGGAAGTCAGCTCCGGCGACCGGCGGAGTGAAGAAGCCGCACAGATTCCGCCCTGGAACGGTAGCGCTGAGGGAAATCAGAAAGTACCAGAAGTCGACGGAGCTTCTAATCCGAAAGCTGCCGTTCCAGAGGCTAGTTCGTGAGATTGCGCAGGACTTCAAGACTGATCTGAGGTTCCAAAGCTCTGCTGTTGCCGCTCTTCAAGAGGCGGCCGAGGCGTATCTGGTTGGGTTGTTTGAGGATACGAATCTGTGTGCTATTCATGCTAAGAGGGTAACCATTATGCCTAAAGATATCCAGCTTGCTAGGAGGATTCGTGGCGAGAGGGCTTAATGGTTAGATAGTGTTTGGTGGATTTGTTTTTGTTGGGGTGGGTTAGTGAAATTTGAAGGGTAGTTTTAGTTATGTTGGGTTTGATTTAGTTTGGGTTAGGGGTGGGTTAATGGTAATAGTGTAAATTTTGTTGTTGAATGTTTTGAAATTTACTCTCAAATTTTAATTGATTAGGCTTATTTTGTTGGTTTTTTTGAGCAATGTATTTGAAAATCTTTGTTGATATCTTATTAGTACAATTTTGGATACAATTGTTTCCTTCCAAAATCGTTGTTACTTGGGTATTTTCATGCTTGGCCATGAATCTTCCTTGATTTTTAGATTTGTTTGATTCTTCCAAAATCATTTTTTTTTTTTTTTTTTTAAAAAAACTCTTGTTTTGCTGAATTTTATGCTCATCTCGCTTTCCTTATGAAGTAAATGGGAAACTCAATGTGTAACTTCATGCTCCTCTGCATCTAAAATGCTTCTGCTTCATGAAGCTACCTCTGCTATTAAAATGCCAAAAAGTCGTACACTGATTAGTGGTTGTGGAAAATGGTGTAGAAAGTGCAAGTCTTTCTAAAACCAACTAGACTGATTAACTTTTTCTTAGCAAAAAAAACTAGACTGATTAACTAGTTTAGCAAAAGAGAGAAAAAGAAAAAGACAGAGAAAAAGAAAACTAGATTGATTAACTCTTCAATTTGAATTGGCAAAAGTAATGTCTCCTTACAAATGCTTTTTAGATTATTTTTAATGGGGTTTTCAAAATATAAAACTTACCAATTTTGGATATTTTTAGAGAATTTAGAGCAAAAAATAAAGATTAGATTTTTATTTTGGATTAAAAGTTGGTAAAAGTAATGTGTTTTTCATATATATTTAAATTATTAATAATAATTTTTAAAGAATGAAGTTTCTAAAAATATTCAAATTTAGTAAGTTTTGTATTTTAAAGATTTCATTAGAGATACTTTTAGTCCTTATACTATGGGCAACATCTAAAATCTCTTATGAACAAAAAACTAAGGCGGAAACCTTATATTGGATAGAGTAAATTATGGCATAGATATGGATGGAAATAAAATAATATGCTATATGGAGGTAAAGGTCTCATCAAAGCACTGTTTCAGGTCATTCTAGTTTGTCATGGCTAATCATGAACTGCAAAAGAGCTTATTAAAATTATGTCAAATTCTAGTGAAGTTTAGTAAAAGGAACGGATTCTATTATCTCAAAAACACAAGTAAACAAAAAAATAAAATAAATAAATAATGGAGAATTCAAATTTAAATATTTCCAATAGACGAGCCTTGTACTATTAGAAGGACATGGTTGGGATAATATGACTCACAAAATTCTCTCATTGTCTAAATCTTGAAAGGGATTTACTTTTTGAATAAAATGCATTATACCTTCTTGTGTTTTCACAAAATTACATCATAAATCTTGTATTTTAAAAAATTACGTTATAAACCCTGTGTTATGAAAAACGTTACATACACGCCCCAAACTCAAATTCTGTTTAACTCTATTAGTTAGCCTTGTAAAAAGACAAAATTATCCTCGTTTAAAGATAAATTCGTCAAAGGGGGTATTTGTAACTTTTTTGATATCAGAAGAGAGTATTTATCACTTTTTTAATATTAGAGAAATGCATTTACACCATTTTTCATTTTGCAATATCAGAACTATGTGTTAGTCTACCTTCTAAGGAGATCTACAATCTTAAACTAATAAATATCATTTAATTAAAAGAATAAAAAAATATATAGCTTATATAACAGAACATTAATGTCCACCATAAAAAATATAAATCTTATGCTTGAAGTTCAAAGTTATATTGCAACTAGCAATAATCGTACCTTCACTTGGAATCACGTTCTTCTACAAGTAGATTAAAATCTTCAAATCAGTGCAAAATCAACTTCAAATCAAAAGAAAATCACTTTGAAATAGTTTTTCTCTCTAGGATTGACAATTTTTTTTTATTTTTTTAATCTTTGAAGGGGTAATTTACATCTTTATAAAAAAACATAGAAGCAATTAGAAACCTTATAAAAAACACAACGGACAATTTACAACCTTATCAAAAACACAATGGGTCATTTACAACCTTATCGAAAACACAAGGGGCAATTAGCAACTGATGTTAAAAAATGTATTTTCGTCCTTCTGCATGTGTTTTAAAGTTTGATAAATGTCATACTTGCAATTCAAGCGTGTGTATTACACTCACGTTAAAACTGACAGAAAAATAGACGGCGGGGGGTTATATGTAACATTTTTCATAACACAGGGTTTATAACGCGACTTTTTAAAACACAGGATTTATGATGTAATTTTATAAAAATACAGGGAAGTATGATGCATTTTACTCTTACTTTTTTAAAGGCGACTTTTGAAATATTAAAGAAAGTCATCGACCTTCATGGTGGAATCTCCTTCAAACATTGTATGAAAAACTTATCAAGCTGCAGACACTAAATTATTTGAGTAAAATGCATTTTTCCTTTTTTTGTTCCACAAAGTTATTTGTTATGCACATGAGTTATCAAAATGAACTCTAAAATTACCCTCAATTTGTAAAGTGTACACTTGAAATTGATAAATTTTAAAATTATTGTCAAAAAAGCCAATGTATATTTTCACCGTCAGTGAACATGTCCTCTAAAATACTTCACGGCAATGAAATTATCAAGTTAAAATTCTTCAATCATCCCTAATGTCAGTTGAAAATCATAAATAGTCCCCGTCTTATATTTTGTGCTTTTAGTATAACAAAATTATTAGTTTGAGCTCATTATAGAAAATTAAATGTGATATGAGGCTCAATTAGAGACAAGTAGTTATTCATTGATGGTTTGTATGGAAGTTCCGATTACAATGACTAGATAACATCAAAAATAAAATAAGAGAGAAAAATGTAGTTTTTCACAAACATGATAGACTATTTGAGAAATTTATGTGTTTATAGAAGAGTTATCCTTCACAAAAGAAATATGAAGAATTGAATTGTGGTTTTTTACATTCATGAGGGGCTACTTGTGAAGGAATCTCCTTTCACAAATGGCAAATGGGAAAAAGCCAAAATGGTCCCTCAACTTTGCGCAAAAGACTATTTTGATCCCTCGCGAATGAAAAATACCCATTATAGTTCTTATGTTAAAATTAATTGTGATAAGGGTAAATTCTCTTTTAGTAATGAAAATAAAAAAGAGACAAGAAAGTGCTTTGAAACAGATGGCCAGGGAGGTGCCACGATGGCACTTCCCTTTTTGCCGGCAAAATCCCTCAACTTTTGTTGTTTAATTTTTTTTTTTTTGGTGAAGTGCACCAGATCCCCTTATACTTTAACGAAAGTGTACAACACTCTCCTATAGTTCAAAAACTCCCTGAACTAGTCCCTATGTTTTTTAAAAGTGCACAACACCCCCCTACAGTTATAAAATCCATCATATTTAACGGATTTTGTAAAAAAAGACGTAAATACCCTCTTTTTTTTTCATTTCTCTCTTTTGTTTTGTTTAGGCCCAAAAAAAAAAAGGTAATTTGGTCAATTCATATAATTATTTAATGAATAAATTCGTTCAAAATCAAAAAAAATCTCACTTAACGAGTGTGAAATACACTTTCTGTTAAATTTAACTGATTTTTTAACGGTAGGGGGGTGTTGTGTACTTTTGAAAAATTATAAGGATTAACTTAGGGGGTTTTTAAACTATAGGGGAGTGTTGTGTACTTTCGCTAAAGTACAAGGGGGTCTGATGCACTTTACCCTTTTTTTTTTAAAAAAATGACATGACATTTGGCTTTTCTAAACTCAAGCCTCTCTCTTCACTCTCCTTTCTTTGAACTTAATCAAATTGCCGTTTACATCTTCCCGAACAATTGATGATAATGATGATGTTTTAGACATTTGAACTAAGTTCTTGGAATATATTTTTGTGACTTTTTTGCCTGCAAGATTTTTTATTTTTTAGGTTGATGCAACAAGAATGTTAACAGAATTAAAGGAAGAGAGATGGAAAAGGAAAAAGAGAAATGAGAAAAAGAGTTGGGCATGACTAGGTATTTATAACCAGCCACGTCAAAATAGCCGTTGGGTTTCAATGGCAAAACCTAACGACAATTTCACTATCTATTTTTTTTTTCTTTTTCTTTTTCATGCGCAATATGTATAAGGGCAATTTTGTTTTTTAAGACGATCGAAAGTTTAACTGTTAACATCAGACTAATAGTAGTTAAAATGAATGACTAAAGTGGATATTTTTCATACGTAAAAAATTAAAATGACCTTTTGTACAAAGTTGAGGGACCATTTTGACTTTTTCCCTTTCACAAATTAGGATGAGTAGATGGGGAAAATTAAGCAATATTTTTCAAAAGAGAAAGTAGATAATAACTTTTTTGCTAAAGTCAAAAGGTAAAGATCAATTTTGAAAAAACATAAGGTGAAATTCATCCTTTTCTAGAATTAACAACCTAAATGACTTCATTGCATAGTCTACAAGAATTAACTCACAACCCCATGTTTTACACGTTTTCTCTCGCATTAAAGACGAAACTTGCTGAACGTGTAGCACAATTGAAAAAAACGAAATTCTGAACAAGAGAACATATCCTAATCACTTGTATCCAGACAAAGTTATCAAAAAATGAATTAACTAGTAATGAAATAACTTTATAAAAAATATAATAATAGTAAATTTTGCACACGACAAAAAGATTTTAAATATGAGAAGTCTCTCTTGATTCGAGACGAGAAGAGAGAAATAAAGAACATGAACAAAACGAGATTGACAATCTAATTATTACGTAATCAATTACGGTATATACATTATTTGGTAATGTATTTACACCTCATTTTCTCTCAGTAGCGGAATTAAACTATTTAAAGAGATTCAAACCCCCATACTTAGAAAAGAGAAAAAAAACATAGGTAATATTTTTTTTTAAATGTTAAGCCAACGAATTTTTTACATTTATTTATCCTTAATTTTTTTAATTAAATTTCAACCCTAAAATCAACTTCCTAGTACCGCTATTGACTCCTTTGTCCTGGGCACGTATGTATGAATTGATTCCCATACAAAACCCAAAATAAAATACAAAAATAACTATTCCAATTCCAATAACCCATAAAAAGAAAAAAGGATCAAAGTCAGCAACTCCCCGTTCTCAAGTCACCTACCCACCTCATTTATTAAAGCTGAATAACATAAGCAACATAAAAAAAAACCAAAAGCAAAATCCTTGAAATCTCGTCTTTTTCATCAAATTATTGAGAAAATAATGGCAATTTCAACAGCAGCAGCATCAACACTTGCCTTATCTTCAACAAGTGGAAGAAGAACAAGACCCATTACTTCTTCTTCAGCATCATCTCTTGCTGCTTCTAGCTCTTTGTTCTTCAATGACACCAAACGGGCCGGTCTCGGGCTGGCCTTTAAGGCCCAAACAACTATCAAATATGATAATAATGTGAAGAAGAGAGGCCTGTCTTGCAACTGCTTGTTCGGGCTTGGTGTTCCCGAGCTCGTTGTCATTGCGGGCGTCGCTGCTCTTGTTTTCGGGCCCAAGCAGTTGCCTGAAGTAGGCCGTAGCTTTGGCAAGACCCTGAAGAGCTTCCAACAGGTCAGTTTTTCACTATATATGTATATGTACGTATTAGTGTTACTTATTTTTCCTTTTTTTTTATTGATATTCAGAGTTTTTTATTACGTTATTTTTCGATTCAATTTTTTGATGAAAATTTTCTTATATATATATAATTTGGAAGTTTGGGAATGTAGTGGGGTTTAAGAATCATTACGGAAATGGATCTTTGTGTACTTTGCTTTAAATTTGTTATTTTGTTTGATTTTTTCTTTTCGTGAATTGAAGCGAATATGATAAAGAATAAATAGCTACGTTATGTTCGATTCGCGTAGGGAAATGAAAGCAATAGATAGTGGAAACAATCGTAAGGGAAAGGAGACGAAAGGGAAGCAGAGTCCATTGTTTGGATAACAAAAATATGAGGAAGGAAAGAAAAGGCAAAGCAAAACCAACTCTAATAAAGGAAATGAAATGTTTTGTTATAAAAAGCCTTTTTTTTTTTGGAACCTAATAGCTTGTTTGGATTGGACTTTTTTTTTTAGAAGTCTTTTGTAATCCTTCTAAATTGGGGTGTTTTGAAGGAAAATGAAATGTTTTGTTATAAAAAACTTTTTTAATCCCTACATATCTTATAATTATAAAAATAGAAAAAGGTACTTGAGAAATTTTGCATTTGAAATTATCTTTTTCCTTTCCTTTGCTTCTTCAATCCAAACAAAAATCATAAAATACTTTCATTTCCTTTCCATTATTATTTTTTTCAATCCAATCAAGATAATTCATTTTCTTTTCTTCCCTTTATTTTGTTTCCTCCACTTTACTTTCCTTTCCTTTCCTTTCCATTCCTTTGTGCAATCCAAACACTATGTAAATGTACTGTTAATGTAGTTTCGGGTTTTTGGATAGGTTGCTTGTTTTTATCTTGATTCGTTGTTTATGTACTTTTGTTTTTTCATAGTGGAATAAAATGCTTCTACTGGCTTAGCCAAAAAAAAATCCGATGAAGTTTATGATGTCTGTCAGCAGTTTAACGCAACCCTCCTCCTTTATCTGGGATTGGGACCGTTAATGCCAGGGAATGACCCCTGACACAGGCGGAGTGAAGATTGCCATTAGACTTGGAATGTTGGGTGGTGAAATATCAACACGTCTATAAAATGTTAGTGTTCGAGATGTGAATGCTAAGATGGATGTGTGGGAAAATTAAGAAGGACAAGATTAAGAACGAGGTAATCTGTGAAACAGTAGGAGTGGCTCTGATCGAGGATAAGACGAGGGAGAATCGTCTGAGATGGTTTAGAGATGTTAGGAGATGACCTGGTAAGGCGTTTATTAAACAGTGCGAAGGTTTAGAGATAACACATCGAAAGAGTGGTAGAGAAAGACCTAAGATGACTTGGACGGAGATACTCAGATGACACCTTGCGTGTATGAAGCTTACAGAAGAAACAACTCTCAATAGAAATGAATGATGTCGTTTGATTTATATAGTCGACCCAATATAGTGGGACAAAGCTTAATTTGGTTTGGTTTATCTAACACTAAAAAAGCACATAAGCAATAGATTTAGTGTCAGCTCGGGTTTATAGATATGTATTATATGTTTGTATGGGAAGATATATTAGGAAATGTGTTACTTGTTGATGTTAAGCTTCTTCTAACTATTTAAGTTCTGTTCCTACTGATGTGGAAAATTGTTCATGATTAGGTGAAACATTTCAAGTGGTGCCGAGCGTTACTGTAGCGATAAGTGTGAAAAAGTTTTGGTTTTATCTTAATTCTTACCACAGTCCAATGAAGAAAAAATGTTTAGAAAGTCTTCTTGCTTGATTTCTGAAAAGCACAGACACAATGCTTAAGGTAACGTATCCATGTGTTGGGAATAGGACACACACACACAAAGTACACAATGTAGCGGAAAGTCATCACATGATATTTAACGTGATTCGACCCTCTACCTACATTCACGACTCAAGTAATTGGAAAATCCACTATTCACCAATAAACCATTACAATGCAACGGATCTTTTGGATAAACAAAGATCCAAACCCTCCCAACACTCACACGTTCACAGTTTTTAGGAAAAACTATAAAAATGCTCCCAGATGACTTTATGAACGGAAAAAGTCTAAACTCTCGCTCACAAGACTTTATCTATGGCTAAAGTCTAAAACCTCTCCATATCAGTTTTTTTTTTTTTTTTTTTTTCTTCTTGGCAAAAGCACGAAAAACACTCTCAATCACTCGGTTCACCCCTTTCCACATCCTCCCATGGGGTGTGACTCTCGTGACAAATAATTACAAGCTAGAAAGTCTTATTTATAGGCAACTAATCCTAACTTTACTAGAATTCGAAACCTATTTCTTTTCCTAATGGACTTCTACTTGTCTTCAACTCCTAATTGGGTTTGGGCTTAAGCCAAAAATCCAAAAAATCCTCCCCTTAGCGAAAAGCCCAAACTTCCTCGCTGCAACTGAGAACTTTTCTTAGCCTTCATTCCATCTTCATCTTCATGCTAGAGTTCGCACTCTATAGCAATTAGAACAACACCCTTGAGAACCTTTCTCTAATGCTTTAAAGCCTCGCTCCACTGCTATCAGCACATCTTCATTATACCTTGTTCTCGCAGTCATCTCCAACATCTCTCACACTAGGAATGGCAGTGGTTCGATTAACCACGGTTTTTGACAAAACTAAAACAGAAACCGAAACCGAAACCGAAAACCAACGGGTTTGAAAACCATTATCCAAAACTAAAATCGACAAGTATAAAAAAAACTGCTGATAATTGAAACCGAAACCGATAATTTAAAAAAAAAAAATTTAAATAGAAAAATAGTTCAAAAATATGAAAAAAATATTAATTTAAATGTAAAACAATCTAAAAATACAATAAATCACAATCTATACATAATAAGACAATAAAATATACTAGTCTTTTATTACCTCTCTCTACTCATTAATGCCGTCAACCCCACGGCTGCATCACCTCAAACTCCCCTCTTTTACATACTTCCAACAAGTCACCATCATGCGGGCCCTACATCACAAAAGCGTAATCTCTCTCTTCTCCAAGCGCGGTTCCACGCGATCCTCCACTCGAGTCTCCCAATTTGCAATCACATGGTCCCCACCATACTTCCTTAACATGTCATATTTTAGACAATGTTATGTAACAATCAATTCTCTCCCTTTTCTTGTGATGACGTCAAGCTGACGTCAGCACTACCCAACAGCCTCTTTTGCTTGTTCTCTGTGCCTTTCAACTCAGCAACGTGTCCTCTTTGCATCACCATGCCCAGTCCCCGAGCTTGGGCTGTGATACCCCTTTGTTAGAAATAGGATACACACACACAAAGCACACCACGCAGAGGAAATTCATCACATGGTATTTAACGTGGTTCAGCCCTCTGCCTACATTCACGACCCAAGTAATTGAAAAATCCACTATTCAACAATAATTCATTACAACACAACGGATCTTTTGGACGGACAATGATCTAAACCCTCCCCACACTCACACATTCACAGTTTTTAGAAAAAACTATAAAACCCTCCCAGATGACTTTATGAACAGAAAAAGTCTAAACCCTCGCTCACAAGACTTTATTTATGACTAAAGTCTAAACCCTCGCTCCAGATAACTTTCTACTGCGTTGTGTGCTTTGTGTGTGTGTGTCCTATTCCCAACAAAGTGGTATCAGAGCCCAGGCTCGAGGACTGAGCATAGTGATGCAAAGAGGACATGTTGCTGAGTTGAGAGGCACAGAGAACAAGCAAATGAGGTTGTTGGGTAGTGCTAACGTCAGCTTGACGTCATCACAAGAAATGAGAGAGAATTGATTGTGACATAACATTGTCTAAAATATGACATGTTGAGGAAGTATGGTGGGGACCACATGATTGCAAATTGGGAGACTTGATTGGAGGATCGCATGGAACTGCGCTTGGAGAAGAGAGAGATTATGCTTTTGTGATGTAGGGCCCGCGTGATGGTGACTTGTTGGAAGTATGTGAAGGAGGGGAGTTTGAGGTGATGTAGCCATGGGGTCCACGACATTAATGAGTGGCGATAGGTGATGAAAGACTAGTGTGAACATGGTTGGAGAGAGTAATGGAAGTGGCCCAGCATTGATGAAGAGAGAGAGTGAGAGATGGATGAAAGAGGGATGCTAATCTGGTGTGCGCGTGAAAATGGACTCGTGTGAGCTCGTTTGACCAGGGAGTTTGACTATGTTGACCGAGGCTTTACTGGGGTTTGACTGCATTGATCAAGGGTTTTTTTGGAGTTTTTCAGCGTCTTGAATCCGTTTTTGGGGTTTGTTTTCCCAAATTCTTGATGTATTGTGCTGAGCCAAGAAATTGGGTGTTAGGAGGTGCAGTATGTGGAGGTTTTAGCTTTGAGAGAGCGCTAAAATTGTGGGGAAAGACCACATCTAAGATGTTTAATGTTGGGAGGACATGAAGAGGCTTAAAGAGTGGAAACTTATGATGTGTGAGAGATGTTGGTGATGATTGCGAGAACTGAGTATGTTGAAGATATGATGATAGCGGTGGAACGAGACTTTAGCACATTAGAGAGAAGTTCTCAAGGGTGCTGTTATGATTGTATTGAGTGCGGACTCTAGCATAAAGATGAAGATGGAATGAAGGCTGAGAAGAGGTCTCAGTTGCAGCGAGGAAGTTTGGGCTTTTCTCCAAGGGGAGGATTTGTTGGGTTTTTGGCTTAAGTCCTAGCCCAATTAGGAGTTGAAGACAAGTAGAAGTCCATTAGGAGAAGAAATATATTTCGAATCCTCGTAGAGTTAGGATTAGTTGTCTATAAATAAGACTTTCTAGCTTTTAATTATTTTCCACGAGAGCCACGCCCCATGAGGGATGTGGAAAGGGGTGAGCCGAGTGATTGAGAGGGCCGAACCACGATAAATATTGTGTGATGACTTTCCGATGCGTTGTGTGTGCGTGTCCTATTCCCAACACCATGTTGAACACATATTGGTCGCGGATGCTCTTTTCTGATGCTCCTTTGACCAACTCCAAAATAGAAATATGAAGTCAAGGTAGTGGGCACTTTTTAACTCTCACATGACCTGTGGCCAAACAGTGTAAGTTGAAATTCAATTTATCATTTAAAGTTCAGCTTGTTGCGATAATTAAACAGTTATAATCAATAATGAGATAATTGAGTCAAACACAACACTTTTAAGGCAAACATGCTTTAGATAATACCATAAAATATATAGCTAACTGTTGTGAATAGACGCTTCTTATACAAAAATGATTTGGAGTTAGTAGAGCACTTTATTGCTTCTATGCAGTTGGGCTAGATGTTTACGGGAGATGGCCTTTAATATTGTGGAAGTACATTGGGTTGCCTCTAAGTCTTTTCTTGAGGAGATTAGAACATGGAGTGGGATTAAATCTTCCAAGCACAAAAAGAAACTCATTCGTACGATCCCCCTCGTCATCATTTGGAGTTTATGGAAGGAACAGAACAGTACGGTAGAGCTTTTGAAGGGAAGAAATTGTCCCTTTCGGTCGTGAAATACCATTGCTTACATGATCTTTGTTTTTGGACTAACGGTTCTTGCAAAATTGATGTTGATAGGATCCTTGATTGTTTTGAGTATATATGTAGTTAATGTATATAGAGAGTATATATAGATGATTCATAGTTTGATGTATATATTTTTGGGTTGCACCCCCTTGGTGCATTATTAATAAATTTTTTCACTTCTCAAAAAAAAAAAATATATATGTATATATATATATATATAGCTAACTAAACACAATCTATGATTTGAATTTTGATTGAATCAGTTTTTCTTTTTTGATTGTCTCAGATTATCCAATCTGTGAGTAGGAAATAAAGCCTGTCTTAATATTCGAAGTCATTGTAATGACTAGAAGCTTTTTTATGATATTATGATTTGTTAACATAGATCTGAAAATTTATGAGATTATGTTACATGACTTTGTACATGTGTAGCATGCAAGTCGTGTCATATGTGTGGAGTCTGTTATCAAAGAGATTAATATTACATCGCTAGTAGTCAAAAATAAAACTCACAGATACACACATTACACGTATGATTATATTTATTAGTGAATTTATCCTTTACGTGATCTATTCTAAAATTTTAACATTTGACATATCTTTGTGTCCTAGTCTTCTGGTATCGATGTGGTCAGTCACCGTCCGTGCTAATTTATCATGGGGAATGAAGGAAATATCTAGCCGGATTGGCATAGCTATATGCTCTTGCTGACAGGCTCTTGATAGGCCTACTGTTTGGTTTTCCATTAGCAGTGTGTTTAGACTTATTTTTAGCCATTGATTGCTGCTTTTTGCATTTATGTCTCAGTAGTTCCACACACAGTGAAGTGCTCCTTGTCCTCATAAATAGACGAGTAACCAGTATGCCCTCCAAATTTCGAACTTGAAAATCCCACAAGTTCTTCCCCAACCCCTCCAACACCACCCTGCATGCGCACACGCACACACGCACACATCAACAATCTCTCAACAAGTTAACTTGTGCCTTGTTATCTCTAATTAGTCAGTGACTTATAAGTTGGGTTTTAGATAATTTGGTATTCTTAGAACCTACAAATTGAATTGAGTCATTAGATATTAGATTACGTTCCACTGACATGGAGCAAATGATTAGGTCTTATAACTTGACATTTCTAAGGATCTCCCTTGATGATATTGACGTGTCAAATTATACAAGATTCCAAATCCTTTAGTGGCGAGATTAAGACTTTGAGCAGAATCAAGATGGCTTAAGAGAAGAGAAAGATCTTACGAACGGCTCCTCTTGCTATTATTTGGTCAATTTGGAAGGAACGTAATAATAGAGCTTTTGAGGGGAAGGAATGCGGGTCTCGTTTTTGGAGAATAAATGGTTTCATGATTTATTTTTTTGACTATGAGGTTCTTGTGTTATAACTGTTAGTAGTAAACAAGAATATGTATAATTTGTTTTCTTTTTGCTGGTTGAACCCCTTTGGTTAACATTAATAAAATCTTTTTACCTTTCACAAATAAAAATTATACAAGGACTATAAATAAGTAGAGCTGAACATGTTACTGATCTAAAGTGTAACGATTTCCGTCATTTGGCCGTCCGACCCTCAAGCACAACCATTTCTGTCATTTTTTTGCAACTATTTAAGTGACAAAGACTTATGTGATATACTTGTTGCCAAAACATATTTAAAGTCATGAAATATGTAAGCCATCAAGTTCGCTTTTGGAGTGCCAGTAATGTCAGTCAACCAATCATGAAATGATAAGTGTGATTCTACCACATGATGTAAGCCATCTTACTCCAATTTGACTTCCACACCCCTATTAATGCGGTATTTAAAAGTGGAAAGTTTCACCATTATCCACTTGTTAGATCTTTTATTTGGATATATATCTTATTCGTGTCCTTAACATACAATAGTAGGACTTATTTAGGAACAGTAAGCAGAGCATAATTCTGATAATTAAGATCTTTGGCTTGGCTAGGGTACTAGTGATTGGCAGGAGTGTTTGTTAATTATCTGATGATTGTTCATACAGTAGCATTAATATTCCATATTTATGTTGGGCAAAGGTAGAATTTGAGAGGTACACTGCCAACCAGGGCCCAGAAGTGGGATCACAGTGAGTCGTGACCATGTGGACCAAGAAGGCTTTGGCTCAAGTACTCTAGATTAATGGAAATCAACAAGATCTAAGTGGAACGACTAACCATATTCTCTAGAAGGATCTAAATGAAACAAGGCAAGCCTGGTGCATCGTTTAGTACTTTAGTTCAACAATGCTAGGGTTTTCAGAAGGGCAGTTACATCATTTGGTCTTTCATAGCTTTGGGAGATAATGGGACACATAAATGAGATTCATTAGCCTTGATGTGTGTTTGACATAATTTCAATTATGAAACAAATTTGTTTCCCTCGTGGAAAAGGTTGAACAAAACTAGGAGTTAGATAATTACTGGTCAAAAACTGATATTAAGTTTGCAACCACTAATGAGGGGCAACCACTTTTTTGAGAAGCAAGGAGGTACAACCACAAAGGAATCTTAACATGATGAAAGAGAAATGGGCAGCAATAAGGAGGATTTTCCCAATAGAACAAGATATTACGACCTAGGGATATCTGCCCTTCATCAACGATGACTATCTGTCTATAGACCTTCCCAAAGTACTCTATGATAAACATGGATTGAGTTTTATGCTCTAGCTATACCAGTATACTTTAGGTAGCACTTCACACGCCATATATGCTGCACACAGAGGGTTTCACCTACACACGCAGGAAATGTAATGGATTTCCTACTTATTCATGCGAAAACATAAGAGAATGTAACAGAGATAAAATTTCTTGTTTCACAAAGGTACCAAGGATGCAGAGCCATCTGCATTGATTAAAAATGTACATGGAAGACATTCTAACGGTGAATCATTCTCTGAATCTGAATAACCCTCTTTTGGACATAAGGAGAAAAACAGAGATTCCTTATTTATATCACATTGTTTATGTGTATGGCATAAGATAAGCTGGACATCAACTATATCTCCTATATGTATTAGTCATGTCCTTTACATGTATTTATATGTGATGATTCATGTACTTCATGTGTATAGCAAAAGCCAAAAAGCAGATCCATATTTATCACTTTGGTTCTTTTGCAAGGTCTGTGATTAGATAGTTATAATTTTGGAAGGGAAAACCTCCCTTGAGTGTGATATCCTGTACTATTAATATAATTCTCTTTGTTGCTATTATTGTCATACCTCCTTAGTTGTTCTTAACTTAGTAGGACATATGCTCTCAATAGTGGGAGACTTCACAAAATCTTATTACAAAGGTAATGAAACATGCATTCTTTACTTTGAGATTTTTTATCATTATCTTTTTGTTTTTTCCTTTCTTTTGGGAGCGGCAGTGAGGGCAACACCTTTGCGATTGGTACATGTATTTGATCTTGATTAATTTATAAACTAACTTGACTGTGTATAAAGCGTAAGAACAACACAAAATATTTAAAAGGGTGTAAATTGGAACTTATGAATTACAAAGGAACTACTTTTATTCTAAATCATTTGGGAGGACCTTAACTTCCTGCCCCCATGACTCACAGCAAAGTTTTCAGGAGGTGCCTGCAGTTCAACTCTTGGACAGTTAATCTGTGCAGCAGAAACAAAGATTTCATCCAAATTTGCTAGTGGCAGCTGATGGCCAAACTCCATAGATTAGATATACTAGTTTACTAGTGACAGCTGATGGACAGACGCCATGAATATATAGATATACTGGAGTGCATTTTGATCAGATTTTAGGTATAGAAGTCCAAAGTTGGAAATACGAAAAAGAAAAACATATAAAGGTTAAAAGAAACAAAATTAGTATAAATGTTCACTCTCAATCTCGATCCTAGAGTAGAGTCTCTCACTCTCTCTCTCTCAAAATAACCGAGTACTTTAACAATATTTAAGACTTCACCACGGTTCCTTTCTGTTTATTTTCTGCTTTCAGCATCAATTCAGAATTTTCTTGTGTTGGATAGTTCTAGTGCTGCTTGACTATGGTTGCTTTGATCTACTTACTTTCCTTCTTAAGCTTTTGCAGCTCAGAACTTTACCTGCCAGCTGCATTTATGCTAACTTGGTTGTAGAAAGTGTGCATCTGCAGGGTCTTTAATGACAAAAAAATTATTGGTGGCTGTTAACTGCCACAAGGCATTGTTAACGTGATGGTTTAGATCTAATAAGAACATGTCACCCCCCTTTGTAGGAAACTCAAGTATTAATCCACACATGATTGGTATGATTCTATTGGTTGTTAACCACCTCGTCACCGTGCCACATGACGGTCAAAAACCACCCAGTATTTTTTCTTTATAAATTGGAGAAATTGGTTTGAGATCTTGAGTATTATTGGAAAATATGAGAATCAAGACAAGTTTGTGACTGTCAATTGTCATGTGCTGCGCAATCAGGATAGAAACCAGTGCAGAACCAGCTGACCACTAAGTAGCCTTCTACCAGTTATTTGGTTGTTGCCATTAGTCCAGACTTTAGGACTCCACACATCACCCACTTCTCTGCATGTTAAGACCAGAGTCTCTCACAGAGTCTGAATACGATAGTTTTGATATTTTTAAGGATAAATTGTATCAAAGTCAAGGTTGTGAGTGTTTAGGAGTAGTCTGAGTGCATTAGTTGTCTCAGAATTACACTTGCGAACTAAAGAGATATCTCAAATAGAAAGATCGATATATTAGTAAGAAGACATGTTCTTTCTATAGAGGAAACATAAAATATGTCAGTAGCTTGCGTATGTCGAAGATACTATGGATCTGACTTGGTTTTACAGTGAAAACATGACAATAGAAGCACTGAAGTATACACTGTGTCTACATGATGTGCTTTTTCAAATTTTTCCTTATTTGCTTTGGGGATTCTCACTGATTCTTTGTTTAAACATGATGTTGATTTGTACTGATGAATTCTCCGACACTTTCTTAAAGCATTAAGTAATGGTTTAAACTTGAAATGTAAATAGATGTAACAATTCTTGCAATCAAATATTTAGGGGTGTGCATTATCTGGCCGGACTTGAATGATCAATGAATGATGTACTTTAGTTGATTTCTTTTCTCTCTGTTTGAACTTAATAGGAAGGCATATATTTCTCAACAACTTTGTCTCTCAGCTCTTGCCAAGTTGCTAGTAGATTGTTCCTTCCTTCTAAATTCATCGTCAATATCTTTGCCTTTCCAACAAGTGTCAACTTGGCAAACCTAATTTTCTGAGCATCTAAAAACTTCTTGTAGCTAAAACACTCCGAAAATCTAGTTTGAAAACAATATAGGATTTTACATGCCATCAGATTTCCTTCACGGTTTCTGAATGCAAGTCACCACAAGTTAGGATCTTTTGGCTTTGATAACCAAACTGATGCAGTATCAGCCCTAATTAGATTTTAGGCAAGATCCTGAAGCAAGAAAGAATGCACGAAAGCAAGAAAGAACAAGAGAGAGAAAAGAAAGAGAGAACAGTTAAAGAACCTTGGAACTCCCACTATTTTCCAGGAATCACTAGAAGAAAGTTGATGGAATCTCTCCACTAAAACTTGAAAAACAGTGCAACTAGAATAGTTTGATCCTTCCACTTAGAGAGAGACAACTTTTCAAAGAGAATTCAGAAAACCTCTAATTGAAAAATTCTTGTTCACTTAGGATTACTAAATTAACTAACACTTCTCCCACAAACAAGAGACAGAAAAACCTTCAAAGAAACTGCCTAACAAGGACAATAGAAAAATTAGACAAAGATCCCTGACTTATCAAAATAAATCGAATATCCTAAAAGCTTCACATTTACAGAAATACCCCTTAGTTTTGTGCAGTTAAAACACTCTCTTGTTGTTACTGGTAGTTCTTTCTTTCTGTGAATTGCCTTTCCCTTGCATCTCTGGTAGGGTCTCCTTGTCATCAATCATAAATGAATTTCATGTTCTACCGTTCACAGAGAAGTAGAATCAATTATTATTGCATCAACTTTTCTCAATTTTGGTTTAAGGAACTCCAGTCTTTTAACTTGATGGTTGTTTTTCTCAAAGTTTTGCATAGTTTTCTTTATTGAAGATCGTAGAGCTAGAGTTCTTGTTTTATGGACCAAAATTAGCCAACACTGAACAATATTGCCGATTGTACACTCCTAGAATGTTGTGTTAAATAGTTGCTATTTCCTTGTACAATTTTGTAGCTACTGGGTGGGAGAGGATGTATTTGTTCATTTCACTTCTTATGCTAGTTAATTCTTTTGTTTGCTATCCTATTTGATTTTTCTTTGATAGGCTCCTTCTCATCTTTTTATTTCTGTTTAAAGAGAAGAGGGAAAACTTCTTTTGAATGATCTTAGTCTGTTTATTTTCCATTTTGTTGTTCCATTGACACTTAGATTTAGATAACTAATGTCTCTTGATAGGGTCCTAACATTTGTGCGTGAACATGATTGCAGGCAGCAAAAGAATTTGAAGCAGAACTGAAAAAGGAGCCTGATGCTGTAGCAGAGTCTTCTGCCGAGAAAGCTGTAGCCGTCACTGATGAAGAAAAGCAGAAATCTACAGCCGTTACTGAAGAAAAGCAAGATGTTACAGTCGCAAGCGCAAAGGAGAGTTAATGCATCTCTAGACATCCTAATTTTGATTTCGGTAGTCACCATTGCTGCTACGTTATATATATGCACAAAGACAACATCTCATATTCTTATTAGCTGTGTCGTGGTATTGTTATCAAGTTGGATTGAATTGTCGTCATACTTGGTCCTTTTTCGTGAGAGGACAGTCAGAGAATTGACCACTTATGCTAGTATGAATTATTTTTGGATGGTAAACAATGTTAGTGTTGTGTTTGCTTTGTTTTGCCTGCCAAGAACTGGTTTTCATGCCATACAACCTGTCCTCCCTAAATACCGCCCACCCCCGGAAAAATGAGAAAAAATCTGTTCCCTGTATGCACTTGCAGATGTTAAACGAGCTTTCTGGGAATGTCGTTTGCTTTTAAGCCCAGCCTACTTCCGTTCCCTTTCCAGTTCTCGACGGATTGGTGTTTTTTTCCCGACCAGTGCGTAAAGATTTTCCCTCTCCCTCATCTCCCACCTACTTTGTGAACTCACAATTTGAAGGATATTATTGTATTTATCATTTGTGAACATAAGGAGATGGGATCTTAAATGTTGAGATTAGGAATGACAACAGTTCGAATAATCGTAAAAAATGATAAAACCGTAATTAAAATCGTTTAGCAAACTAATAATCATAACTGTAACTAAAATGTAACGGTTTTTAAAGTTAATAACCATAACCGTAACCGTTAAGGATTTTAAAAATCGCGGTTAATCGTAATTGTAACCATTTAACTATAAAATAATTAGTTTAAATAAAAAAACCTAAAAAAATGTAAGAAAAATTAATTTAAATGTAAGGAAATCAAAAATAAAAGAATCCAAACTATTGATAAAACTTGAGATAAATTACATAATAATTTTATGAGTAAAAATCAAAATCAATAAGTTATGCAAAGAGAAATTCATTCTCAAATGCTGAGCGAGAAACTTCTCTTCTTTCATTTCGGCAAGTAAAGATGACAATTCTTAAAAATATAAGTATTGATTTAATAGGCTTAGTCCATCTATTTTAATTGAGCTTAGTTCACTTTTTTTAATTGACTTTAATTCAAATTTTTATTATTTTATTTACCAATTTTAGTTATTCTTTTATTATTTTAAGTGTATATATATATATATATATGTTAGATTTTTTTTATTAAATTAATAATCGGGTTTTGGTTTTTTTTTAATGTAAAAAATCAAAACCTACCGTTTTATTTATCGGTTTCCCTTTATAAAATTCAAACTCTAACGAATTCTCTATCGATTTTTACTATTGAATTTTTATCAAACGATTACCTATCAATTTCGAATAAAATGGATACCCATTATCATCCCTAGTTGACACAAGAAATTCAATCCATCCTCTAGCATAAAAAGCACTTTTTCTTGTATGAAACGTTAAAACTTGACAACTAAAGTAATTATTGGAATGAACAAAGTATAGCTCCAGACAAGGAACAAGTTGTCTGGTAGAATTTACAAGGTTCACTAACCATACTACTGGCAGTCCTTTCTCGTACGGGTTTGGATTCTCTTTTTTCGTCTTTCATTTTTAAAATAAGGTAAATATGGACTATTATATTTGGTATTTTAAAATTTTAATCATCAGATCTGAACTTTATTGTAAAAAAAAAAAGCAAGTGTTTAAAATGAATTTTGAAATGAATAACTAACAGAGAGGCAGTAAATGGGAAAGCATACTTGGCTGTGAAACCCAATATGCCATAAAATTAAATCCAATCTCACCCCTTAAAACTCAAGATACTTCAACTGATTATTAAAACAACTTAACCTGGTTATATTGTTTTTTTTTTTTTTAGCAAACAGCCATTTGAAATGGTGAAAATGGTTTGGTGTCACACCAATTCCTTCCCCCCAAGAAATCAAACCCAACACACACCCTGAAAAAACCTAACGAATAAAGTATGAAAAGTGCAACTTGACGAAAAAATAAAACCTACTGTCCATACCTCTCGATCCTAGAGAAGTGGGTAAAAATCCTGTACGATTTAAGTACTTGGTAACTCCTAGGGTTGGTATTTGGGTTAAGCTAGCATAGGGCCACCACATCAAAATTCGGATGCAGTCCAGCCTAGTTGAAATCGGGCTCAACACGATTCAACCCACTACATATAGGTAGGTCAAATTAAGTTATGAAATATCTAACTCATTTGAGTCTGAGCCTATTTCGACATAAGACCAGCCCAATCCAACTCGTGAATTCAGCCTAACTCGGTCCTAGCTCGAGCCCAGACAGGTCAAGCACAAGTCGAACCCATTTATAAGTAATTTTTTTTTTACTAGTATGCTTTAAGTAATGCAAGTATGCAACATTACAAAAATTTGTAACATGCTACAACCGACAACTACTTTAAAAAAAATTGTAAGTGTACTTTTCAATAAATAAATAAATTTCAAATAGTAGTCATTACACTGTAATTGCAATAACTACTTTTGAAAGAAACAATAATAATAATTACAAGTTACAAGTCGCACTAACTATTACTTTTCAAAAGAAAAATAAAAATAACAATTAGCACAAAGAATTTTTTCTTTTATTTCTCACGCTAATCCTAAAGGAGGTAGCAGTACACGTTTAGATGTTTAGATATTTTATACCAAGGATAAAGAAAAAAATAAATTGCTACTTGTAATATTTGTAAATTTTTTTTTATCAAAAACTTTTACAATGGGTACTTTAAAAAGGCATTTGGAGAGTATCCATATCGATATATTCAATGATGAAATTCAAACTCAATTAGATGTTTCTTCATCCAGTTTAATCACTTTTCATTATTCACATGAAGTAAATAGAAGAGAATTAACAAAATTTGTTCTTACATTTGAAAAACCATGGTGAAGATCCTACTTTTAAAGTCTACATCAAAAAAGCTTTACAACTTGCATTTGTAAGATTTCTAAGAATTACTTTGAAAATAATTTTTTTTCAATTATTATAAAAGAAATTTTGCAACCAACATTTTCTTCTATTTCAATTTAAATTTGTTTGACATGTGATTACTAGAGTAGTAGAATTAATCTTCCTTTTACGTGTATAACTGCATTTACAAAAAAAAAAAAGAATAATTTTTTTTTTCATGTTATGTAATATTTTATATTAAGGTTAGTAATCTATTTGTGTCTCACTAATTGACTTTTCTTTAAAAAGTTTTTAAGTTTTACTTAAATTATTGTTTTATTAATCCAAGTACCTCTCAATTGATTTATATGTGTGTGTATCAGTGTTTGTATGCGTATATGTGTATGTATATATAATATATTCAAAATACACTAATCACAAAAAAATAAAAATAAAAAACTGGGCTAACCTAGTCTAACCCAGCATAACTCGTGACCTAGAGTAGTGGGCTCGTAGGCAAAGTTTGATCATGTATTTCGAGAAGTAAGCCCAGCCCATTAAAAACTTAAGTTGAGTTGGGCTCAATTCTCTTAACCCACGACTCGTATGAGCTGGGCTTGTCCAAATACCAACTCTAGAAATTCTGAAGCAAATTTCAATGCTCAAGGGAAACTATAAAAAGTAACAAAGAGGCCAAGTAAGTTTGACAAACCAAACAATTTACATATTCTACACTCTTAGATCGGTGACCACATAATTAAATAGTCAAATTTTAATAAATAAAATAGTATATTTTATTATCTCTTTTACCACGTAGAATGGCGACTCGAGGATCGTTCCACTAAAATCAAAGTAACTATTGTTGTAAGAATTTAATTAAGTCTAAATGTTCAATTCCAATCCAAAAGTCATGTCTCAAGTAATTAAGTCCAATTGGACCAAGAGAAGTCCAAATGTCCAGAAAAAGTAAATTGCCCAAGTGCAATAGTCCAGTCCAGATAAGGAGTTTAAATTGCGATTAAAGATTAAAGGGATTAAGTCTGATAGGAATAAGCGATTCGGGATGATAGGTCTAATATGATTCAAGAATAATGTCTAGGATTGAAATATGATTCAAGAATAGTCTAGGATTGAAATATAACATCGAGTACATTAAAATTAAGGTATAAACTCTAATTCTTGCGATACTTCAAGGATTTATATAATAATTATGATTTATTTATACGACACAAATTATCCAATTTGACTTAGCATAATCTATCGTAGAAATACAAATCATAATTTTAACTTATCCTCAAAATATCGAAATGGTCAAACCAAATAAAGTTAAGTCCAAGATTGTCCTTTTATTATCATAGATCTACAAGACCTTGATTTTAATATAACCCTACCATCCATCTTAACAACCAAAGAGCCTGTGCATTACCATCTCTCCGGGGTCTACCCCAACCAAAGAGCATGTGCACAGCCTGCCCTGACTGTGCATTCTGCCCTGCCTATGCAATCTGCCCTATATGTGCATGACCATCTCTCCGGGGTCTACCCCTACCAGCTATCTTAACAACCAAAGAGCCATTTACAAGTTATACCACATAAACATGTTATAAGTAGTTAATATCACATAAGGAACAAACTTCACATAAAACAAGTTGATCACGTAACACACATTGGTCACATGAAGCACATTGAGCACATAAGCACGTTGTTTACATAAAGCACATTGACCACAATTAGTTCACTTAACACATAAGACAAGCACACGTTCTTTCAAAACACATTCACATTAAGACTTCTACCTGACAGTCCGAAGACCCTATCCCGGCTTATGAGTTATCTAAGCTTTGATACCATTAAATGTCATGCCCCAACTCGACCCCTCCTAAAATCAAGTCAGGACGCGACGAAATTTCGACATTATAACATTTGTAATATGGCCCAAAACACAAATTTAACCTGTACAAACAGTTCATATACCAACAAACGACCGAAACATCCAACCACAAATAAGCGAATAGTACATTCGTGGGCCTCCAACATACAACCAAATGATATGTTGTCCGTCACTACCACTTCAACATGATTACAAATATACAAGAGTTTTTTTCTAGTTTCTTGCTTATTGTGATTAGCTTGAGTGTTTAAGTGGATAAGTGGTTTTGTCTTAATCCCAAGATAAAACAACTTGTATTATATAAAACCAAGGCATGCAAAATAACTTTTCTAGCCATGATTTAATCCTAACCATTCATTTTGAGTTAGTGGAGTATGACATCATCAAGGAAAGATAATGGATTGATGACTTGGCAAAAAGCTAGCCAATTAATCGCTTTTTACATACATGTAGTAATTCTCCACTAACTTGTGTAAATAAATTAATTCATTCTAATTTCTATTAGAATAATTAATTGAAAATAACTTTTAATATTTAGACAATGGTTTCAACACTTTCAATAATTATACTTTTGGCCCGTTAGCTTTTCACGACCAAAGTGAATGACATTAACTCTTTAACATCTCTTCTAAATTAAATACAAGTTCATTAATAACCCTATTCATGATGTTCTTTTGTGTGTGACCTTCTAGATTCACAACCGTATAGTAATGAGGGACCATTAAACGTTTTTAATCTATTCCGAGAATGTCTCCGTCATTCTCCAAAATACCTTCACGTTCAAGAGTGACGTCTAGCAACATACGTATCATGACAGTTTATACAGTAATGAAGTCCGACTCTCGTGAATCTATTTATAGTCGCAAATTAGTGTGCAATCCGATCCTTCCATTAAATATGTCCCGATCGAATGAGGATCATGATAAGATTAAGTCCACTAACTCGATTCTATGCATAAATCTAAACAGTGTAATGAGAGATGACACTATGGAAAAACCCATTTCCATCATTCACGCCTTGACCAACGACTTTCTCGTTGTTCGACCGAAATAAGATTGCATAGGACATCGCTTTACGCCGCAGGTTAACGGATCCTATCTTGACAATTACCTGTCGGTCTCTATATCATAAGACTAAACTGCAAGTGGTCGTAACTCATCTTTACGAAGACGGATTTTATCCAAATGCTAGATTTAGCCCCTAATATATCCGATAGCTGTAATTTCTCAAGTCAAATGATTAATTTGCACAATTCACAACAAATAATAAACTATTAATCCAAAGTCATATAGTTAATTATTTATGTCACATTCAATTATCTATTACCCTAATGATCATTCATATGTAAGTTAATCGCATCTCCATGAAGTTATGGCACAAGGCTCGCCATCCTTTATCATTAACATCTCTATGTTAATTAAAGGTAACTACATACGATAGCCCGTAATCGATTATTTTAATCCAGGTCAAATAATCTGAGGGTTATGAATCAGTTTTTAATGTTTATCATATCGAAAAAACATGTCAATGTATTCTAAACGTTTTTAGAATATATTTATTCTTTGAGTAACATTAAGGACACATTCATATAAAATAAACGGAGAATATGAACGTAAACTATCATGCCATTAATATTATATACATATTCACATCATAATGCCCTATATAGGTCATCTAACTATGTAGCATTATGAAATATCACTAATAGTACCTTGGCGCAAGTTTTGAGGAAATAGGCATGTGGATGGTGTGTTAGGAATGTGAGGTAGTTCTAAGGGTTTAGGAAACCAAGAGAAGGGATTAGGTTGGATGACTTAAGTCATAGGTTCATTAGAAGTGTCCAGATACATTCTTGACAGGTTTGTGACATTTATCTTTCTCCTTTTTGGTTTTAGCTTCTAGCCCATTCCATATCTATATAAATAGGACTTTCTCCTACATATTTTATGCACTTTCTCACACATCCCAAGGAAGAGGAAATATTATCTTCTCTTCGTCCCTCACACCACACGCAGGAAAGGTGAAAAAAATACTAGAGATTGAATCCCACTATTCAATCAAGCACTAATTGAGCAGGAGGAAGGTTATAAAAAAGAAGGCCATTGGATGATCCTCTTCTCTAGGCATGTAGACATTCTTCAAATGAGTTGGTGATTAATTTCGTTATGATCAAAGCTAACAAATCCAGGTAAAAATTCAACTAGTGTTGAATTTTTTATTTCTTCATGATTACGATAATATACAAGTTCATGTTTGTGTAATTTTCTTGTGAAAATAATGTGGTTTGATCCTTAATATGCATGTTATTTGCTTCCGTTGTGTTAAAATAAGTTTTTTAACTTAGTTCTATTTAGGTATCATGCAATTTCACTTCTTGCTTGTACAAAAAGCTATGATTAATTATGCCCTTCATATACCTTAGAATTCGAGATACTACATCTAAATGGGCTTCTTCCACTTTGAGTTTGAGAAAGTGTTTCAACTCTCCAAGCTCTTTCATTTGGAAGTAGATTGAAAAGTTCTCCTTTGTCTGACAAATATTGTCGTTGTTATCTCCAGAAATTATTAAATTATCTACGTATACTAGTACAATTGCTAGCTTCCCTCCTTGGGCTTTTACATATAGGCTTGAATTTGAATGATCGGCAGAATAGGTAGTGTCATTGGCGGAGGGATATTTTTCTTCTTTCCCTTGTTGTTTCTCCTAGCTAGTGGACATCTATACTGATAAATCAGGTTTTATACTAATAAATCGATCATAAACCAACATCAAAGTTTTCTAAAGGGGATCATTTCCCCTTTTTTCCTTCTTTTTTTTTTTGTTTTGGTCATTTTGTTTTTTTGTCCTTCTTTTCATTTTTTTTTTGTTCCCTTGATATCGAGATATTATTTCATTCTTTTCTTCTCTACCTTCATAACAAGATTCTAATGTTCATTATCACTACACTATCAAGTTGCTATATCATTCCACTATAAGTCTTCTATTTTTGGATTACCTCCTGCTGTGTGTCTTCCACGTAAATGGAATTTATACCCGTTTGGAATAAAGTAAAATGTGTGCCAACGGGGGCCTATAACCATTGGAAATAAAAATAAAAATATTAAATTGTTATTGATGGTTAATACAGTGTATTATCTGTTGCATTACTCATTACTGTTCTCTCAAGCATTCCTATTGATTATTATTGCTATTGTTATTTCTTCCTTTATTATTTCCTTTTAGATAACGACGCATAAATGAATAGATTAAGAGAAGACAAGATCAAATTAGTCAAGATGTGTATATTTCTTGATATACACCATCAAAGATATATATGTATAAAGTATATACACTTTGTTATACCTCAAAGATGATTCAAGCTATATCAAGATATAATTAAGCATCAAAGACCAAATTGAAATTATGTTTGATTATTTTGTAACTTTGGAAGACACAAGCTCAATATTCTATTTTCTTCTTATATAGGCTTCATATTCTAATATTGAATTTGGAAGTTTGTCAAACCTTTTCGTGCCCTTTTTTTTATCTTTTTCTGATGACGAAAAATTCATCCTAAGTAAAATTATATTATATTCACTTTAAAATTATTAACTCTGTGATGTAATAGTATGTCTTAATACATATTCTAAGTTATGTAAGAGTCTGATAATCTTGATGATGTGAAATAATATTTCGGATCCTTAATTAATTAAATCTTTCATTTTCTTATAAAATGAAAAAGTTCAAACAAGTTTCGACCGAGTTGACACAAAAACCTACTTGTGATATTAAGTGTCCCCTCCTTTTTAGAGAAGGCCAATCGATGGCTTGGCCAATGGGGTGCAATTAAGAAATAGCCACAAACAAACAGAACTTTATGCCTTTAAAAGTGTAAAAGTGTTTAGGCCCCACTTCAAAAGGTGGGCCAGAAAAAGAAAAGTGAACCTAAATCCATATTTATCCACAAATGGGCTGCGGATGCCGCATCACACACACGCAGATTATCCAATACAAACATTGAGATAGAGGAAAAAAGTCGTCTCTTTCTATCAACTCCACGACCAGTCACCATTGGCAATCATGTTAATGTCTCTCAAGAGTGCCTCTTACGTAAATTGATCCTTTATTATATATTTCTATTAGACTATTAGAAATAGAAATGAAATAATCACAATGATTCGTTTTTTTTTTTTTTTTTTCTATTTAGTTCTGTTGAGTGTGAAATTCATGAGTCGAGCAGTTTGTACTGTTTTTCAATCCGAGTTGAGAACCTGCACAGAAAAAAGAAAGAAATAGTGGGGTGATTTCCCGCGTTCCTCTTTAGGCGTGAAAATTAGTATCTAAGCTTGGATCTGTATGAGTTGGTAAATTTTGTATATAGTAAAAAAGACCAATAAATATTACATTTGTTCACTTTCTTTATACTATTTATAGTAGTATGGTTGTTTTTTTGGGGTGATTCCTCTTTTGTTCTTACATGCCATCTCTATGATAAATGTCTCATCATATGGACTGTTTTATCATTTATGGGTTTTGGGCCAAACAAGATTCTTGGGCTATTTTTATCCATTGTTTGAGATCGATGGTACATCCGTAATTCAAAGTGCATTGCTAAAATATTGAAAACTTAGCAGTTAACAAGATTGAGTGCTATTAAATCAAAATAAAAGGCCTTGAACATGTAATAGATCTTAAAGTACTATTTTTACATCTTCCTGACTAAATTCGCCCACATTAGAATTACTTGTTAATGGTTGATTAAATTTGATAGATTCGCCCACTAAAATTCAATAAGTAAATTATTTTTAGCTTGCTTTTAAATCCCGTATTAGCTTTGTTTAAGGACATCGAAAGGGAAAAGATAAGTGAGAAAGATATCCTTCGTTATAATTTTTTTGTAATTTGACTTAACTTTCCTTCTAAAAGAAAAAAAGAAAGAAGAATTAAAATTACACAATATCATTTATAAAATTAGAAAAAAAAATTCAAAACATTATAATTAAATTACCAGTTAAGTGAAGAGTGAACACAATTATAAAATTCGCCATCCACTCAGTTGGATAGTTTCCAAGAATTTCCCTCAAGCATCCAAGATTTGATTTATTGTTTTTCTTAATAGGGTCCTCAACGCGAATGAGCTTTATCCATTAAAGGTTCATGTTCCAGAAGAGAGGAAAAGTCACATCTTCTAAAATCTCTAGGCCTTACAATTAATCATAACGGGAATTTTACCAGGTGCTTTTATTTTTGCGAGAATTTGTTTTGTCAAATATTTTGGGGAGAATTTTCTTCTTTTTTTTTTTTTTTGTCAAATATTTTTGGGAGATGAGTAAGCCTAATTATTTCTCTCACATTTTGAGTATGCCATGATTTTCCATTTGTTTCTAACCATTCTTATTATAATTTTTTTTTTCTAGAAAATTATCTTTAAACATGAGTTAGGGTATCGAAAAACAAAAGACATAAAAAATATAATAAAAAGGGATCGATCTTTGACTCAATTATACAACTAGAAGTACTGAATTTTAAAATTTTATATTATGATAATTATGTTTACCACATTGAAAACATGATCAATTGAATGTGGACAAAACTCAGCTTTCTAGAACATTTGGCGAGATAAGTATGGGTAGAATATTGGGGAGATCCAAATTCAAAAATTGGGAACATTCAACTAGATAACCTGACAACATTATTAGAGATGGTGATGAAATAATTATATAATTATGAAAAAATAATTTAAAGTATTGAATATAAAAATTAAATAATTATTTTATTAATTTTTTATTATTAATCTTCCTAATAACGTAGTCCAAAACCATATGTCTAAAATTCAAATTGAAGCTCATATTAATACTTATATGACAATGGATGCTCCGAATATACGAATTCTAGAAAGTCAAACTTACATAAAATGAAAAAATACCAGGGACATGTCTATTCAACTTTCAAACAAAAGACAAAGAAAATAGAAAAAAAAAAGTAGGAATATCTTACAAGTTTTGTAAAATAAAGTTTAAAGAGAATTACTTCTTTATATAACGTTTTTAGTATTTTTTTATTTTTTGTTTTCCCTATTACAGATGCGTAAGGCCACTTTGATAAAGTTTTCAGTTCACTATTTTGACAAGAAAAAAAAAAAAAAACAGTAGAAGAAGTGTCCTTTTCAATTGCATAAATATTTGTCATTTAAGAAATAAAATATGATAATTATCCACTTACTGCATCAACAACTATTTCATAAATGTTAAATTGAAAGTGGTAGTCCTACAATGTATTTCAAATTTGTACGCAATATCCTAAACTACATATCCACTGTTAGATGAAAGGGTTCTGTTTGCTTTGCCGTAAAATATTTTTTTGGAAAATATTTTTCAGATTTTACAGTGTTTGGTAAACTTAGAAAATTAGTTAATTATAAAATATTTTATAGTGAAAAATTGCAGCTATTTTTTTAAAATTTTACGGTTTTAGTAACACCGTAAAATTTGTCAATTGTAAATTATTTTTCGGTCAACAATTACAGCTAGTACAAAATTTTGTAAAATATTTTACGGTACTTTATGAGAAGAAAATATTTTACGAAATTCATGATATATCAAAACACCATAAAATATTTTTCACTAACCTATTTTTCAGAAAAATATTTCCCTCAACAAATTATTTTATAATAAATAAACGGAACCCTGTAAAATATTTTATTTTTTTTTAAAATAATTTATACAAGTAAGTTATTTTACGACAAACAAACGGAGCTTAGAAACAACTTGTACAATAGGCCTCCGATTACTTTTTTCATTTTTAAGGCCTCCGATTGATTTAAAAACAACCAAAATTAGATATAAGTTACTAACCTTTTTTTTATTCAAAGAGTAGATAAAATTCATCTTAGGTAAAATTTCAAAAATCAATTTCAATCCAATTACCAAAAATAATCTTAAATAGATATATTCGATAAATTTTATCTAAAAGTTAAAATCTTTTTGGGAACCAAATATTCCTATATCTTCACCAATGGATTTTAATCAAACAAATAAAATATCTTACCAGTATACTTACCAAAACTATAGAAATACAAATATCAAATTTGGAAACCTCTTATATGAATATTA
This sequence comes from Ehretia macrophylla, assembly GCA_037974665.1. Classification (NCBI taxonomy): domain Eukaryota; kingdom Viridiplantae; phylum Streptophyta; class Magnoliopsida; order Boraginales; family Ehretiaceae; genus Ehretia; species Ehretia macrophylla. The sequence goes on along the minus strand of CM075776.1, from coordinate 67,808,343 downwards.
CAACAAAAAGTGGACAAAAAGATAAAAAGAATTTTACCGCGGTCAAACATTTGGGGGACCACAACATCCTTACCAAATCTCGGATACACACACACAAATAGTTCATATACTACACAGAACCAGCACATTATATTTACGAATTAAGATATAGAGAGAGAGAGAGGAGAGAGAGAGGGAGAGAGTGGTATTTATTTATTTTATATGGATAGGGTGTTTTCAGTGGACGATATGGCGGACCAGTTCTGGTCGCCGCCGCTGCCGCCGACGTCGATGGTTCACGGCGACGACAAAGATGAGGTGTCGTCGTCGACCTCGTCCTCATCGAAGATGATGAATCGCAGCTCATCTGAGTGGGCCTTTCAGCGCTTCCTTCAAGAGGCCGTGGTCGCCACCGCATCTGATCTTTTATCATCTCCATCTCAACCTCAACAACCACCTTCTTCTTCTGAAAACGTCGCCGTTCAGATCAAGGACCGTACAACCAATAATCATCGCGTGATTAATTCTAATAATAATGTTAATGATAATAATAATAATAATAATAATCAGAATGTTTCTGATAATAAAGATATTGATCAGAGTGATTCGTCAAAAATGGCTAATGCGAAGCAGCAGCAAGCGGCGTTGTTTGGTGCCGTTCCCCCTCCGAATGTTCCGGTCGATTCTCAACAGTACCAGGCCTTTCTCAAGAGCCGCCTTGACTTGGCCTGCGCCGCCGTCGCTTTGACTCGGGTACACACGTATATGTTTAATCTAACATCTCTCCTTTTATATTTTTATATTTTTCGTTAATTGCAATATTCTCAACAGTACCAGAAAATCTGACCCTTTTTTAGCTGATTTAAAAGCTTAGCAAATTTATTTATTTTTTAATCCTAACATTTTATTTTATTTTTTTCTAATTTAAGGAATGAGAAGCGGTAAATTTGAAGATTTTTTTTCTGTGTTGTTAGTGGGCTTTAATTTATGTATCTTTTTCTAATTTGGTTGGGTTTTCAGCTAAATTTTAGCTGAGCTTATCCAAATCACGTGAAAATCAATTGAATTCTGAGCATTGAAGGTTTTGGATTTGGATTTTATGTAGTACTATAGAAGTATAGAACTAATAACATAGCTATGGTGTTTCTGATTTTCGTGGTCGCTTTTCAGTCTTTTACATTGTTTTCAATGCTGAAAAGGTGTTAAGTTTAAGCTAATATTTGCGAATTCTGATTGTAGGCAAGTTGTATGAGGCCACGAGAAGCAGCTGTGGCTCCGCCAGATAATGTGTCACAGGCGTCTAATACTGTGCAATTTGGCTCTCAAGCTCTTCTTAAAGGTCGGTAATGTTTGCGTAACTAGAGCTGATTGTTTTCCCAAGTTTTGAAGCTATTTACTGTTATTAAAGTAAGAGTTTTTTCTAAAAAAAAATAAAGTAAGAATTTCGTGAATGACCATTATATTGACACAAATTTAGGGCAGTTGATGACTTTTGTCGTTGTAATGCTTTGGTAGGAGACAACATTGTTATCATTAAGTAATAATGGGTTTCGTATGCAGATAGTGTAGTATCAAGTAACACCTCAGAACCAGATTATCCAGACATTGATTTCCTTCACACTAGAACGGACAGTGTACTTAACAATATGGATGGTCGATTCAGTGTTGGTTGGGTGTAGGTTTCCAGAGGAGGGGTTAGGTTAAGGGTTGAAAGGTCACTGCTTTCCGTACTCTGTAAGAAGGTTTCATCTCTTTTCTGAGTAATAATAGGAAAAAATTCATTATCTCATTGAAACGAAGAGGTCATATGCTGGTAACCCACGAGTCCCTTCGTTGCCCTAGAATTCTCTGAGGTGCTTTTGATGGTTTAGCACTTTACCTGTAATCATCTTCATATGTCATTTCTCCATGGACATGCAATTTTGGTCAAGTTTACAATGTAGGACCTACGATGATCTTTATAGCTACTGAAAGCACTTTAACATCACACAAGGCTAATTATCATCACCTCGACCCTCCCTTCCGCCCCCTCCCCACCCCCCACACCACCTTCCAGGAAAAAGAGAAAGAGATGGATGCTTTATGTGTAATTATGCCCACCCTTGCATTTAATTGCAATTGCCTTCACTATAGGATCTGGGCTTGATCTACCGAAGAAACAAGACAAGGATGCTGGCGGACCTATTGGTATACCTTCCTTGCCTGCAGTGCAGAAGAAATCAGGGGTCCAGGTGAGGTCGACAACAAGTGGGTCATCTGGAGAGCAGTCAGATGATGATGAAGCTGAAGGAGAAGCAGATATGACTCAAAGTGCGGGTCCTACTGATGCAAAACGTATGAGGAGGTAATCATGTTTTATCTTTTCTAATAGAATGCAATAAAGAAGTACTTTTAGGCTTTTAGCCCCCTTAGATGATGTTGCATGTGGGTTCATCTTATCATCTTGGCTTGACGCTTAAGATTTTTCTTCTTCTTCCTCCTCTTATTCCACTTCTTACTTTGTGCAAGTAGCCTACATTTAGCTTACATTGGCCTACTTTCCATCCAACCTTTCTGAGTCACTAATCTTTCGTTATGATATGAATCCTTGTCAGACTCATCTAGTTACCAATACAGTTAGATCCTTCCCATAGTCTAAATCCCTAATTTTAACCCTATCTCTGTAAATGTTATATCTTTGCTGCTGAAAGTAAGATTCCTGAATCAGAAGGTATAAAGGAAGTTTTGAGAAACAACAGTCTCATTTTCAGCTTCACGAATGAATTCCTGTTATAGAACTAATTTCCTTTAGATTTTGTTCTCTCCAAAGGTTATTATCTTCTTATGCTATATGAACATGTGAAATACACTAGACATTTCCTTTTCAATTTTAGCATAGAAGATGAGGCTGCTGTGGGCAGACAGTCTAAACCTTCAACTAAAACCGACCTTTTCTTCTTCTCAACATGGAAGAGATCTTTCTTTGGTATCCTCTAAAAGCGAAGAAGAATGATTTGACAAGTCAACTAAGGATTTTGTATTCTCTTCAAAAGGATGGTGCAGTTTGTTCTGCTTGTCTCCCCCCATATTGGTTGTTCTGTGAATCATCTTTGCTCAACCAAAGAAGAAAAGAGAAGTGGTGCCAGATTTATAAGGCCTAAAGAATTCATGTATCATATGTGAGATCTAATTCTTTGAATATAACCCATAGTTACCAGATTCGCCCTACCCCCTTGGAATCGCGTATCAATTCCACATCCTAATTCGCGGTATATTTGTGTATCGAAATGCTACGGTTCGTGCTTCAGTTTACTAAAGTTGGGGACCTAAACAATATACAAATTTTTATCGGAAAAATAATGAAAGAGAACAAAGAACCTAGAAATTACTAACATATGCTGAGTACGAAGATATAAAATTTTTCTAGTTTGCTTTTGTGTCTTGTACTTGATATACAATATTTGAAAATTATTTTAGTTGTTGGATTTAGATTTTGGACTTTAGACTAAACTTTGCAGCAAATTGATTTTGGCAATTAGTAAACAAAAAATATTATTACTCTACATAATAGTTGGTAAAGGAACCCAATAATTCTTCATACCGTACCGTAAACCCAATTAGCATACCAAAGAAATCTATCCTTATTGTACCCTATAAATTCTTAAGTGTCGTACCCCATCCCCGAACTCGTATCATGACTCGGAACGTACCACGAATCTGATAACTATGACATAACCAAATAAAGTGGTGCTGACTCAGACAGCTCTTATGGGCCTGGCTTTTCTTCCCATGCTGATTTAAGTAATGTTTATATTTTCGATCTTTGAATAAGTTTTCCATTCCAGTGATTTTGATAAATCTGACAACTCTATTATAAAATTAAAAAGGTAACAGTTGTTGAAGTACATCTATTGAATTTATCCTACTAATTGGGATGGATCATATATATATATATATATTCACATGTTTAGCAACCTATAGTTGTTGAGAAGATTACTTGTTTCTTTCCTTAACTGTTGCTGTCTTCTTTATTTCCTTAATTATCTCCTAAATTAATTTCCGTGATTTCATCTAATTTTCATGTTATTATCTCTTCTGTTCCTAACAACCGATCTCTTTCTATCTCACACACGCACACACACACATGTAAGTGCGTCCTCTAGCTTTGATTACAACTTCTCAACCCTCATAAATAGTACAACTGGAGAACCACATTTTCTCTTACATGATGCCCCCTCACATTGGATCTTCCCCTAGTCATTATTGTCTCTTGCAGTGTGTTTGGATTGAGGGAGGAAATTTTAATAAAGGAGAGGAAAGGAGAGAATTATAAAGGAGAGGAGATGAGATGATTAAATCATGTTTGGATTGAATAATTTGAGGGAAGGAGAGTATCATAAAGGAGTATAGGTGTCTTTTGTTTAGATAATGAAGAAAATGGAAGGGATGAATGAATTTTATGTGTAAAATGACTTTCATAAAGGAGACTTGCTTTCCCTCCCCTCCATTTTATTCCAAATTAGAGGGAAATAAAAAGTGAGCTTGGGAGGGATTGCTTTAGTCCTTCCACTTCCTTCCCCTTGGAAAACTTCCAAAACAGAAAAGGGATAGAACTTTCTAATCTCTCCCCTTACCTCGCCTTCTGCCCATTCTCTTCAATCCAAACAGACCCTTAGTGACTAATAGGTGGATTGCTGAGCGTTAGATTCAAATGGAAGGATCTAAGCCGTCATTTTTGAAAATATATCCGTCAATTTTAAAATTATGTTTTCTTGCCTTTCTTATCTTTTTTTTTTTTTTCCTTTTCAATCAAAATTTAATAACCCAACTAAAACCTCTCTCTCTCTCTCTTCCATCTCCCCTATCTCTTTCACGCACATAAACCCAATATAACATTGAAACTTCATCGTTGAAACTCCATCTCAGTCCGAACTTGACAAAGCTATAGAGAACATAATGTTCACTGGCGATTTGTGTTGCACGCAATAATATTTAAGTTGATGAGATTATTTGCTTACCATTTTGTAAATATTTTATTAAAGTCTTTTTTGTTACTCTCTAGATTAAACATGTATATCTTAATTTTAATTAAATACATTTCTTGCTTCGGAAAAAAAGGCCTCGATATTTGTTTCTAGTGCAAAATATGTTATTTTTTTGGAACTTCATCTTCTGTCTTTTATAATATTAAAAAAATGATGTTTGGATATAGATTAAATGATCCAAAAGAAATCAAAACATTTTTGTTGATGTGTTCATCGAGGAAGATTGAAACCATAAAAGTGTTTCACGGAATATTTTTGTTTCATATTGTATAGCTTCATTGAGTTCGGGATGAGATGGAGTTTGAACGTTATATTGGGTTTATGATGGAAGAGAGAGGAAGGGTTTTAGTTAGGTAATTACATTTTGATTGAAAAGGAAAAAAAATGAGATAAAAACGGCAGGAAAACATGATTTTAAAATTGATGGATATATTTTCAAAAATGATGGATCAACCTTTCCATTTGAATTCAACGCTCAGCAATCCACCTCTTAGTCACCTAAGAGACAATAATGACTAAGGGAGGATCCAAGTCCTTCTGGGTAAGCATCTCTTTCTCTTTTTCTTTAGCATCCATCCTATTTTCTTTTTTCTACCATAATCAGTCTTAGTGGATAAAAGGAAAAATAATAAAAAAGAAAAGCAACTGCCTTTTTCTTGATTCTTTGGATGGTTTTTTCCATAGGGCACCATAAGTGGCAAGGCTTCTCTTTTCATGCTTGCCCTATTTTATAACAAGGGCAGAGAATTGTTGGTCTAATACCATTATTAAGTCTAATCTGGTGGGCAATTTATGTAGTTTAATACTACGTAGATCATATTATGTCCTATAGTAGTTCTTGATGTTCTAGTTTTAATCCAGGAATTTTATGCTGGATATGAATGTTTTTTTTTAGACAATGATATTAGCTTATGGATCTACTCTGTTTTTTAGCTATTGGAAGTTTGGGCTTCAATTATAAGGTAAAATATTTGCTTCCTCCTTGCCCAAATTCATGACTTTTGTCATTGAATTGGCATGTGGAAATTTACGTTAATGTTTTGGAAACTAAAGACAAGTGCATTTTCTTGGCTCAATTTTGAGAATCAAAATTAATTTGCTACATATATTGGCTTTCTTTTAAAAGGATTCTGAAGTTTTCTTTTAATGTTACTAATTGTAATGTTTTGCGATTGAAGAAGCAATCCTAATTCCTCCTTTCAATCTGAAATTGTTTGGGAAAATTAGGAAGATTCTCTAAATTCACTTTCAGATAGTTGTGATGTGAATAGATGAAAAAATTTAATTTAGTATAGGGCAACTGTTAGTTTTTAGTGTATTATGTTTTACAGAAACTGCTCAAAATGCAAAATTATGTTTTTAACTAAATTTAGTTAACAAAAACTGTACAAATTTTTACTTCGTATAGTTGGTCATGACATGATCAATTTGAGGTGATTTTGCTGCCCTAGCACAAAAGATGATCGTGAGCAAATTTGCATATGGTGCATTGGGGGATTGGATTATTTTGTCTTTTTACATTTCATCTTCTTTTTGAATCATGAACTGATATTCTGTGGAGAGCCTGAGCATTCAATTAAAGTGCAAACTAATCATTCCTTTGTGGACATCTTTTATGTTAATTAAGATTGGCCTCCTACAAGTTAGCACATCAACAAAAATAGAAGAAAAAGAAAAATCTATTATCGTCCGCGGAGTGTTGGAAATTTAGGTGCTTTACACTTCTCAAAGAAAAAATTTAGATGCTTTGGTAGAAATCATAATTTTTCTTAAATATTTAGCTTAAAATTTTGGACTTTATCTTTAAGTGTCTTTGAATTATCTTTTTGTTTATATTTGCATGCCAATTTGCTTTTGGATTGCGTTTCTCACTGAATGATGCATGGCGTAAGATCTAGTTGTCATCCAGAGTGTCGAGCTCCATCGAAGAGGTTTGAGCACTGTTCATAAATAAGATGCTATGATTTTTCTCCAACAGAAAGCTAGCATTTTCAAATGCAATGTCGTTAAGAGCTTCATTCTCCATCTCAATATGATGTATTCATCTCAATTCGAAGTCTTTCTATTAATTCGTCTCGTATTTATCAGAATGCTTTCAAATAGAGAATCAGCTAGACGCTCCAGGAGGAGAAAACAGGCCCACCTGACTGAACTTGAGACACAGGTATGTTATCTGAAATGCCCTTTTAATTGCTTAATATCATCCCAGTACTAATGATATCTTGTTTGTGGTCCTTGCTAGGTTTCTCAACTAAGGGTCGAAAATTCTTCTTTATTGAAGCGCCTTACTGACATAAGCCAAAAGTATAATGAAGCAGCTGTTGACAACAGAGTTTTGAAGGCTGATGTTGAGACATTGAGAGCAAAGGTAAATGGATGATCAGAGTTGGGCAAAGAATCATCTTCTGACTTCAACTTCGTCCTCGAATAAAAGAAAGTATAGCCTATCCCAGATATGAATTTATAGTAAGCAACCTGAATAAAGTAAATACTGAATTTGGTCAATCTGGAGAACCTACTGTTTGCAGAGCAAACTCGAAAAAATAAACTCCTTGCATTATGACTGAAAAAGTTTGTCGTTCTTTGTCTCCCCCTTTCCCCTCTCTCTTCACTCTCCCTGAGCAGGTGCTGGGGTGTTGGTGTGTGTGTGGGTCGGGGAGGGGAGTGGGGTTGGAAATGTATTTCCAAAGAATAACATATTGATCCTTTTAGTCACATATTCTGAATCTTTTATACCATTGAATTTGCAGGTAAAGATGGCAGAAGAAACTGTAAAAAGGATTACTGGATTGAATCCATTATTCCAAGCTATGTCTGAGATATCCACTATGGTCTTGCCGTCCTTTGCTGGTAGTCCTTCTGATACATCAATCGATGCTGCTGTACCCGTGCAAGATGATCCAAAGCAGCACTATTACCCTGCCCCTTCTAGCAATCATATTCCTGCTCATGATCTGAGAATTCAAAATGATCTGGTAGACATCCCCCCTGTAGATAATGTACAGCATCCTGCAGCGGCAGCTGCTGCTGCCGCGAACAAGATAGGAAGAACAGCTTCAATGCAACGAGTGGCTAGCTTGGAGCATTTGCAGAAGCGCATTCGTGGGAACCAAGGCAATGGAGAGCAGAAATAAGGATACCAACTGGAGTGAAGATTATTTTTTGAGCAGGGATTGCATTGGAATAATGATTATTTCTGCATTCCGAATTTACTTGTGAATCAAATATCCTATTCTTTATGACTCAGGGAATTGTGGACGAGACCTCTTGACCTTTGATTAGTTAAGTCTAGTTGGTAAACACCCTAATTAATAGGGCTGTTAAAAGTGTGTTCGCCTTTCGTTTCATAATTTTAGTGCTTTAATTTATTTCTTTTTTCTTTTTAGTTTTTATTTTCTATTTATCGTCACACTAATGCTTTGGTTAGGTATTAGTTGCGTCGTCATATCTTTATAGTTGACCCATTTAGTAGAATAAGACTTGATTTTCATTTAGTTTTGTATCGCCATATTAAGGTAATTGAGATGAGAATATTAAGATAGATAGGTCGATATACTAAGAAGGACAAGATTAAAAATGAGTGATATATGAAAAAAAGATGGATAGGTGATGAAAGGATGTAGCTTTTAAAAGGTGGAAAGAAAAAGACTATCATAGGAAAAACAAAAGAAGGGTTGAAAGAAGCAATTTATACGAGATCTTACGGTGTATATAGAATTAAAAATTAAAAAAAGAGAATGACCTTCAATAAGAATGAATGATATCATCAAATTTGTGTTATTAGTAATTTGGTGGAATAAAACTTGGTTTAGTTTGATTTATTTACCATTAAACACCATACTAATGAAAACTATTGCATAAGATTTAGCCAAAAAAAAAAAACCTCTCATAAGCAGGACACAAGAAGGGAATTGTAAAATAAACTTTAATTACTCAAATTATTTTCAAGAGAAGAAAGCACAATCTGAGAGGCTTATTTCACATTACCATCTCTGAAGGACTAATTAAAAAGGATTAACATATATAAACTTATAAATTTGTCACGCATTTCTTTTCTTGAAGCTTGAACCAATAAGTGTAGTAACTAACTGTTTGTTATTTTGAGGCCATAATTTGCACATTACTTTTATTTTATGATTATGAAAGCATTAGAAAAAAATAAAAAATAAAAAAGCTAAAACTAAAAATGCTTTTGCCTTAAATCAAGAATTTTGTAAGAAGCATATACGAAAAATAGCATCCTGGTAATTTTATATCCCAAGGACCCAAACATCTAATAAGAAGCATATAAGTGACAAAGTTTTACCTATTCAAAGAAGCAAATAAGCTTACACAGTGGTTGATTCAAAATTTTTATTAAGTGGGACTTCAGACTTTAATTACTTAGGAATGAGTATTTTTGACCTAGAGTCCTTCCACTTTTATATATATGAAACTTAGATCCCATATTTTTTTAAAAATGAGACTTACACTTCTTCATACATTGAAAAAATGAGACTTACACCTCTTCATGCATTGAAAAAATGAGACTTCCATCCCATACTTGTCAAAAATCGGTTAATTTTTATGTTAAAATATTTTAATCACAATTCTACCCTTCTCATCCCCAATATCTCTACTTGTAAACGCTACTCAACACACATGATTCTTTGTCTTACTTTTTTTTTTTTTTTTTGTTAAACACACGATTCTTTGTCAACCAAAAAGAAAAGTTGCAGGTTGTTTTGGGGTTGAAATTGGTTAGGGTGTTTGATGTTAGGGATTTGTGAGGTTAGAGATGTCATTTTATGAGGTTTTAATAAAAGAATAACATATTTTTTAGTATTTATACCCCCGTAGGTCCCTTATCTTTTCCAAGATTGTCTAATTGGTCCATTATCTTTAAAATGACCATAGGTTAGTCTTTTATCTTTATTTTTAGTATCACCGTTGGTCCTTCCGTCATATTTCTAACGTTTTTTAGATGTGCAATGCATGTGATAGCTTTTTTGGATGGCAAAATTATCAACTCATAAAAAATACATGTTACCTCTCCCATTTAACCCATACCCGATTCCCAAACTCATACCCCTCAAATCCTTCAACTTCACCTGCAATTCACTAGGCTACCTATTTTGACTTTAATCGATAGTCATATATGCTTTTGTTGCCTAATCTCTATCACAAATATTTTTTAATTCTATTAATTTGCTTGATATTATTACACTATTTCATGACCATACAATAACCCTAATTTTCTTTTGTTTAAACTTACAAGTCATTACAATATATTTGTATTACAACCTTACCTAGTCCATAGAGAAGATTAGTAATACACTAACCATTGATTGGTCTGAAAATAAAATTAACATGTATTAAAACCTTTGATTCAAAAAAGTTGGTGGCTGATGCATCGAAGGCATAGAAAAATATATGTGACTGGTGAAGATTGGGTCAATGATGAACCATGGAAGATACATCAGCCACCAACTTTTTTGATTTAAAGGTTATAATAATATTGTAATGACTTGTAAGTTTGAACAAAAGAAAGTTAAGGTTATTGTATGGTCATGAAATAGTGTCATAATATCAAGCAAATTAATAAAACAAACATTTGTGATAGAGATTAGGCAACATAAGCATATATGATGCCGATTGAAGTTAAAATAGATAGCCTAGTGAATTCCAGATGAAGTTAAGGATTTGAGGGCGTATGGGTTTGGGAATCGGTTTTGGGTTAAATGAGAGATGTAACATGTGTTTTTTACAAGTTGATGATTTTACCCTCCAAAAAAGTTATTACATGCGTTGTACATGTCAAAAACATTACAAATATGACCGAAGGACCAGCGGTGACATTAAAGATAAAGATAAGAGACTAACCTATGGTCATTTTGAAGATAAAAGACCAATTAGACAATCCTAAAAAAGATAAAGGACTTATATGTGGGTATAAACCCTTCTTTTTATAAAAGGGATGCAAGTCTCATTTTTTAAGAAGTACGAGATTTAAGTCTCATATATGTAAAAGTGAAAGAGGTCTAGGTCAAAAATACCCCTTTAGGAATACACATATTTTTTAAAAAGGATTTGAATTAATGGATGCGCTCTTGAGTTTAGCGTTAAACATTTTCAAATCATACTCGGGTCATCTCCTCTACCCTTAACAGGGATAAATTCAAAATATTATATCAATAGAGATTAACATACTGGTTAAAATAAATGAATTCTATAAATTTTTGTAGAATTTATTTGCAAATCTAATTTTTTGTATTTGGAAGCACCTTTTTAAAAAATTAGATTTCCTAGATTCGCAAATCTTGAATTTACTCAAATTCTTGCTCAAGATGTGGAATTTGCTATTTCAAGCCACTAAATTAGTTACTCGTCTTTTAAAGACTAAACTGCCCTATAATTTTTATTTCATTTTTAAATGTTCTTATTCTTTCACTCACATTCGCTATGTAATCTTCTTATTCTTCTTGTGAGCTTCTCTACTGCAAATTTCTTTTTCATATTTCTTAATTTAAGCTTCATTTTTGTTTTCAAATTAAAAGCCCAGATCATGAGTTATTTTTCGTGCATTCTTATTTTAGATAGTCTTAACATACTTAGCTGTTTAAAATTCAAAATTATTTATTCGTGTTATCTATTCATCAATGCCAATTAATTAATTTTAATTTTAAAATTGATTAGTGCTATTAATAGAATACATATTCGTGTCAAAATTTTAAAAGTAGAACTTCAAGATATTAGGACAGAAAAAAATACTTACAACAAATAAATTTATCAATCATAAAATTGACTTAAAACTATTTTATAGTTCCAAATAAATGAATTTATTTATAAATACAAGTTTTCACAAAATTTATTTATAAATCAAATAAATTTCACACTGTACAAGTGCTTCCAAACTTAATTACCAAAATTTGTAATGGTAACTGATTTTACGGATCAAGGAGAGCTGCATCCCGCTGCCACTCAAAGCCGTGACTTTGAAGGCTTTTACGAGATTTCTAACACCACCAACCCCAATTTTTGCCAGTATTGCCAATTCCAAAACCACACGGTTAGCTCGCTGACAAAAATCTTTTTGCCATTTTCCCATGCCAATAACCAGAGGACCAGGTTCCATTACTATTGTAGTTCTCCACTGATGCAGATCAGCAGATAATTTAACTCTATCTTTGACCGTTTGTATTACCTCAGATGTTGTTTCATCTTACTACCAACGAATTTGGCTGCTTGTATTAAGAATTTTCTTTGAAGCTTCGAATGTACCCACTACCCACCACCACAACTGACCTGTCTAATTTCAGAAATTTGGATTTTTCCATTTCAAAAAGTCAAATTATCTCCTTCTGCGAAGCTTCTGCCTAACCGCATATTTTGTCTCCCTTTCTCTCTGCATGAGTCCAGAAAATGACTAAGGCTCTTTTTGGTATAATTGTGAAATTTTAATTTTCGAGTTGTAGAGTTTTTAGAGTAGAATTTTTGTAAGAAGTGTTGTTGAACAAAAGTCGTTGACTGTTTAACCTGTGTTACACAACGTTAAGCTTTTAAAAATTTTAAGGGTAATATCGGATTTTAAAAATATGGAAGGGTATATTTGAGAAAAAAAAATAGCTTCCTGCATTATGTAAAACAGATTCGCTAAAGCCTTTTTTGAAAAGTTTCAATTTGGAGCTTTTTAATTTTTAACTTTTTTCAACTTAGCTTTTACCTAAAAACACTTTTAAAAATGAGCCAAACAAGTTAATTCAGCTTCTAAACTCACAGAAAACACTTTTAACTGTCTAAAAGTTAGGCCAAACAGTACCTAATCCAAACCGGGCAGATCTAAGATTTTTTTAAAGTGAAACTTATAATACATAAAATTTTAATTAAACAAATATTATTTTGAAGTCCAAACCGGGACAGATTTTAATTAATTTTTTATCTTAAAAATATAAGAATGTTTGAAAAAGATTTTGAGGTCAGTGGAACTATAACTCTACTAGACATGAGTTGCATCCATCCTTGCTCGAAGAGAAAAAAGATACGCAAAAAGGAAAAGCATTACCAATAATATCATACCACTTTTTGCTCTTGCTTCACACTCATAATGTATGAATAGCTGGTACTTGTTTTCAGGAGATGATTATATGATATTTACTAAAAAAAGAATGAAAATATTTATAACTATTCCAAGTTGGTAATGATATATTTTAAAACATATATACGAACTAACAACTCAATAAAAGATATGATAGTTGTATACATGTCATCACCTCCCTGCCATGCAAATGAATATTCCCTATTTTGTATTTGAAACCACTGGTGTGGGATAGTGGTCTTTTCCTAATGAAATCAATATAAGCTTATTATAAATTAGTGCATCCAACTTCTATATTTCTTTAGACAAAAAAAAAAAAAACGCAAAATGAAAAAAATAGTTTTTTTCTGTTAGATTTTTTTAAAACTTTTTAGAAATGAAATTAGATAAATTAATGATCTTTTTAGTTGTCTAATGTAATATTTCATTATTTATATATTTCGAGTATTTAAAAAAAATATTTGTTGAATGGGATATTCAATCATTTTAAGAGATCTTTTTAGTTGCCTAATGTAATATTTCATTTTTTTAAAATATATTTTAAGTACTTAAAGAAAATGTACTAGCTGTATGGCATATTCAATCATTTTATATGCAAAAATTTCTTCTATTTAATAAGTTACTTGTTATTAGGAATACCCAATCTACGTTTACTATATCAAGTACACATAAAGTGATTCATGAAATGAGTTTCTAATTTGGAGAAGAAATTGATTAACCTAACAAAAATGTTAATTACATTTTTCTCATTAGATAAAAATGAAATAAAATAAATAATTTGACAAATATATTATTATTTTTTGACTAAGCCAGTAAACAATTTTCATTCAACTTCAAAATCAATGGTAAACCAATTTACAATGATGTGTACTTGAATTAGAGCAAAAACTCGAAACTAATTGAAAATTACATTAATATGTCAATGACTAGAAAGGGTTCTATTGTTAATATTATTTATGAGTGATTTCCCTTCAAACATCTTAAATCTAACATCTTCTCGGATCTTCATCACCAAATTACTTAATATGTCACCTTATATATTTTACAAAGTAGCATGTACACAAGAATTAAATCCACTTTAACAGAAGCTACTCAAGCATTGATCAACAATACCAATTTCTCCCCTCGAATATTGAGATTTGGTGTAAGAGCGATTTCTTGCCTAGGACATTATATAGCTCTTCACAACTTAAAGAGGACAATTTTCTTATATGGAATAGGTCAATTTAGTCCTTGAAGTTTATGTTAAAAATCAAATAGGTCTTTGTATTTTGTGAAAGTATCATTTTTGTCTCTGAGATTTTGTTAAAAAATCATTTTTGTTAATGCCGTTAACTTTTATTTAATGGTCAATGGTTTGACCGAGATAAAAAACTAAAATACCCTTATATTTATCTATTATAGATTAGGTAGCAAAGAAAATAAAATAATGTCAAATATGCACAAAATATATTATAAAAAATTAACTATTATTGCACAAACTATATTCCAAAGTTAAAAAATAAAAAAATGCAATCTTTATATACATAAATCAACAAAAAAAAGAATTACAAAAAAAAAAAGATTCCATTACAAAAAATAGATGTCAACAGGGAGTTGGCTTTTTTTTGTAATTGTTATTATTTTTTGTTGATTTATGTATATAAAGATTGTATTTTGTTTTTATTTTTTATTTTGGAATATAGTTTGTGTAATAATAGCTAATTTTTTAGAATATATTTTGTGCACATTTGACATTATTTTATTTTTCTTACCACCTAATATATAATAGATAAATATAAGAGTATTTTAGTCTTTTATATCGGTCAAACCATTGACCGTTAAATAAAAGTTAACGGCAGGGACGAAAATAGTTTTTTAACAAAACCTCAGGAACAAAAATAGTACTTTCACAAAACACAATGAGCTATTTGGTCTTTAACATAAACCTCAGGGACTAAATTAACCTTTTCCCTTTTCTTATATATAAAAACGAAATAAAATAAAATGTATGTGAAACTAAAGATAACCGAAGACAGTGCAAAATCATACTCATTTTCCTATTATTACTTCGTCACAAGAAAATCGAAATTCAGAAAATATAAAATCGTAAAGGAAGAAGGAAAAGAACACAATTGTACAAGTTAGGTGAAAATATGGGTAAAAAATCAAAAGAAAAAAAAAATACCACTCCTATATTTTAGCGAAGTTACATAATAGACCATGTGATATTAAATAATTTTATAAATAGTATAATTTATAAAAATGTTACTCAAAACCTTTAAGTTTTACCCAACAATAAGAATCGTTAGTTACATTCTTCTAAATTATGAAAAATCACTATATTATTATGATACTACTTAATGTAATGTGCAATTTTTTGAGATGATAGTACTTAATTTAGCAACTTGTTGTGATATAAAATTTTAAATTTAAATCTACGTCCTCTTATTTTAAATATTACTTAAGTATTAACTGATTTGAAACATGTTATGGAATGCATTGTTGTCTGAAGTGGATCCAACGTGATTCTATTTAAAATAAATTTCTTGTTATAAATAAAATATATATATTAAAAAAAAATCAATAATTGTAAATTTTAATATCATATTATATTATATTATATTATGAGTAGATCTTTCCGTCATACAAATACACTGTTTTCTCTGTCTGCCCATGAAGGTGAATGTGAAGGTGAATATGAATTAGCCTTTAACGAATACAACAATGATTGGGAAGATAAAAGAGTGGTGTTCTTTCCTGACAATTCTTGTTCTGCTACTTCTCTTTTATATATATATATAGAGAGTAGCCTATAGCCAAAGAGCCTTACCCACAATACTCTTCATCTCTCAACCATTCGACTCTCTTTTCCTCTATCGTCAACAACACTCACAAAGCTAAAAGCTTCTTCTTTCAATTTTTCCTTTTCTTTCTCGTCAAACTCTCTCTCACAAAAGCTCTAGAGGTAAAACCTCTCTCCCACATTTTGTTACAGCTCTTCCTTTTTTCTGGGTTCTTCTGAATCTTGATAGTGTGATTTACATCTCTCAAGGCATATATAAGATTTTTTTTGACTCAAAACATTGCATTGCTTGTGGGTCTTCTCAAAATTTTCATAATATGTTCTTTATATTGATATAGTGGGTCCGATTGTTCTCGGACTCGTGCATAACAAGAGTTTAGTGCATCAGTCTGTCCTTTATGATTTATTTATTTATTTATAATAAAGTTTTAATCTTTTCTTTGATCATTGTTTCAGTAATTCTGATACATTTATGTAATCCATAATTGAAACTAACAATGCAATTACTAAAATTCGTGGTTGTGCTTGTTAAGATTCTTCTTTCTTCATTGGGATTCATTTAATATTCTGTCCAGTTTTTGCACCTTAATGGGCCTGTCATGAAGGAATTTCTGGGTAGCCTTGTCCATGAAATCTTGCTATGTTGTGGGCTCAGATGAAGGGTCGGACCAACTTTGAGTCATTTTGTATTTGCGAGACTATTTTTGCGACCTGAAAGTGTGTGACTTCCAAATCACACAGTTACAATTTTAGTGTTGTGCTAAGGCTCCACTGTCATGAAGGAATTGGAGAATTTTGCATATTTCTTGTGTTTAAGATTTTGCTTTTGTTATGAGATTGTTTTTACCCATGTGTGATAGATGAAAATACATATCCTCTGCATGCA
The DNA here is from genome assembly GCA_037974665.1 of Ehretia macrophylla. NCBI lineage: Eukaryota > Viridiplantae > Streptophyta > Magnoliopsida > Boraginales > Ehretiaceae > Ehretia > Ehretia macrophylla. The sequence goes on along the minus strand of CM075776.1, from coordinate 67,791,595 downwards.
TCTCTTTGTTTGTGCTGATATTCACAAAGATGTACTTTTGTTAATTTTGTTTTTCCTGCTAAGGGAAAAAGGAAAGAACTTTGAATCTTTCACTTTGTGTGTTCTAAGCAGAAGAAATGATTGCTTAAAGTTGTAGCATGAAATTGCAAGATATCACATTTTTGGTTCTCTTGTTTGATGTTTGTTTTTATCATGTTTATCTTGTTTTGTGCTTGGGGAATGTGCAGCTATGTTGTTCTATCGTGTCTGATAAGGTTTAATCAGAAAATGCTTGTGTAATTAAGATGCTTCACTGACTGCCATGATTTTTTTTTTTTTTTAATCCAGAATGGGAAGCACTGGAGGTACCAATTATGGTGCTTACACCTATGAGAACCTCGAGAGGGAACCTTACTGGCCATCGGAAAAGCTCCGAATTTCCATTACTGGTGCTGGCGGCTTTATTGCTTCTCACATTGCTCGTCGCTTGAAGAGTGAGGGCCACTACATTATTGCTTCTGACTGGAAGAAGAATGAGCACATGACAGAAGATATGTTCTGTGATGAATTTCACCTTGTTGACCTCAGGGTCATGGATAATTGCTTGAAGGTCACCAAAGGCGTCGACCATGTCTTCAACCTTGCTGCTGATATGGGTGGGATGGGCTTCATTCAGTCCAACCATTCTGTGATTATGTATAACAACACAATGATCAGCTTCAACATGATTGAGGCTTCTAGGATCAATGGTGTAAAGAGGTGAGTCTGCCATCTTTTGTTCCATTTCAATTTTCTTAAATTATTAGACTATGCTTAATAAGAAGGGTCTAAAAAGGCAAGAGCAAGAAACACTTCGTAGCAGAATAGGAGCTGGTTCTTCCATATTTAGATAGCCCTAATGTTCGGAACCCATTCTACTTTATTGAATTCTATCGAGGTATTATATGATTTTGGTCTTGATTCTCATTACGTCCTCCTTCAGTAGGTCTATTGTATATGGATGTACATACATATTTGAAGATTACTTTTAGTATCTGATTGCTGGCTTTTTCAGGTTCTTCTATGCTTCCAGTGCTTGCATCTATCCAGAGTTTAAGCAACTAGATACCAATGTGAGCCTGAAGGAATCTGATGCATGGCCTGCAGAGGTTTGTTGAATATTACAAGGTTCTCTATTGTAAGAGAAAATAACTTGCTATTGTCTTAATTCACAATTAACGACCAAGTTCAATGTTCTGCTTGTATTTTAGCCTCAAGATGCGTATGGCTTAGAGAAACTTGCAACTGAAGAATTGTGCAAGCACTACAACAAAGATTTTGGAATAGAATGTCGTATTGGAAGGTTCCATAACATTTATGGTCCATTTGGAACATGGAAAGGTAAGTAACCTTGCAGGGTAGCTTGTAGGACGTTAACTAATTTGTCTGATTTTGTCTTGTAAGAATTTTGCGGCTAGTATGACGTTTAATAAATTGTTCAATTATACCTTCAATCTAACTTGTGCACGGTAGGGTGTTGAAAAATAAAAAATTGTCTTTCTTTGTTTTCTGATGCAGGTGGGAGAGAAAAAGCTCCAGCTGCTTTTTGTAGAAAAACCATCACTTCAACTGATAAATTTGAGATGTGGGGGGATGGAAAACAAACCCGTTCATTCACTTTCATTGATGAGTGCGTTGAAGGTGTTCTAAGGTAAATAGGGTAGTTAATCGATTAAATAATTGCCAATTTTTATTTCATCATGGAGACACTTACCACTTATAGATTCATAATGGCGTCACATAGGTCACAAAGTTTGTGGTGCCATGCTAATGCTAAAGTTCCTCCAACTTCTGGGATAATGCAGTTCTGATAACAAAAACAATATATATAAAAGATATTGTATTCATTCCCAAGATTACACATGAATATGTGAGGATTTTCCATGGTTGACTGCTTCAATGATGTATTTGAGATATGGCACTTATTTGCTTTACAATCCTGATACGAGTGTGTCTTTTTGTGTCTTGCATATATGTGCTTGACATTAAATGTCCGCATTGGTTCCCTAAATGTCCGCATTGGTTCCCTTTTTAGCTTATTAGAATATTGTGCATGTCTTGGGTTATATCACATAACCATGGACCTTCATATTCCTTTTCATATTCTGTCACACAAATGTAAATTTTACCAAATAAATTGTTGCAGGGCTTGTGAGTACTAATATATGTGTATATAGAATGTATAATTTAGCATGATAAATACAGATATATGTATTTTCAACACATGCCTTTATGTACCAACCATCTCATCAACTCTCATATATAGGTTGACAAAGTCAGATTTTCGTGAGCCAGTCAACATTGGAAGCGACGAGATGGTTAGTATGAATGAGATGGCTGAGATGGTTCTTAGCTTTGAGGACAAGAATTTGCCCATCCATCACATTCCTGGCCCAGAGGGTGTCCGTGGTCGTAACTCGGACAACACACTCATTAAAGAGAAGCTGGGCTGGGCACCAACAATGAAACTTAAGGTATCTGTACAGAGATCTGGCTGTCACTGTGTTCTATACTACATTTCTTCGTCGAACATTTAATGTAGATGATTTTGACATTGGAATAATTTTGTTGTATCTACTTGCTTCCTTATATGTGCATTCAGCTCGCTGATGAATTTGCTTTGATGTACTCTTTCAGGATGGATTGAGGATCACATACTTCTGGATCAAGGAACAGATTGAGAAAGAGAAAGCTCAAGGAGCTGATGTCTCAGTTTATGGCTCTTCGAAGGTAGTTGGAACTCAAGCTCCAGTGCAGCTTGGTTCACTTCGTGCTGCTGATGGCAAGGAATAAATTGGCTTCCAGTTAGACCTCACGAAGCCGAGTTACTCTAATATGGTGCAAAATATAGTACGAATAAGTAGTCTAAGAAGGCAGCATGTTATTATCTACTTGTGTCAAGGGGGTGTTTTATGCTCCCTTCATATCTGTTAAGCTGTCTGCAGATCTGCTGTAGAATGATGCAGTAGTTTTGCTCTAATATGTTGATGTGTTTCATGGTTTTCACCATGTTCATTTTGTTTATTGAAGAAGTGTTTTCTTTTTTGTCAAATGTTTGGAATAATATCGTTCAGAGGGCCTCAATTTTGAGGATTGTGAAATAGTTCCTTCCATGGCTGAACTTCTGTTTGATTTTCAAATTTTACTGTAAATGCTAGTAACAAATTTGCTAATGAGTAAATGACATGTTATAGGAGTTGTATAGTCGGTAAACTTACTCCTGCATTACATCTACTAATACATATACATGATATTTTCTCCTCCGTTGACACTTAGCTGAAAAAGGGAAAAGAAACAAGAATTACTACACATAACTCTATCATTGTTTTGTATTTGTATACTAGCACATTGTAATATGAAAATTAAACCAAATAGTTTTGTAACTACATTTTTGGGTAGCAAAAACTTAATTAGATTCCAACTTTTTGTGGTCCTTGGAATATTTTGTCGTCCAAGTCTCCATCTCCATAGTTTGGACCGCACAAAAAGGTTTCTGCCAACACCAATTATTCAACTTTTCGTTCGGTTATTAGCCACATGAAGAATATGAAGATCTCAGAATATTCCTAAAAGAGTCGAATCTTGCTCCAAACTACCGGCTACCACGTATATAAATTGTATTTTTTAATGTTATAAGCGACATTTAATATTTAAATAGTTCACTTTATTACATTATACTTATATCAACAATTTAACATTTGAATAGTTCACTTTATTACATTATAATTATATCAACAATTTACAATTACTAGTTCTCTTTTATAACGTGATAATCTTATGAGCAGTCTATTCCTCTCATTACAACCACCTCCAGCGGCCTAAGGTCACTCTTGAAAACACAAGGCTCGGAATGGATCTAATAGTGTTACCACTGTAAGTGAGATCTAGTAATAGTGAAGTAATGAGATATTTAGAGTAAAATGCACCATACCCCTTGTATTTTCATTAAGTTGTATCATAAATCCTGTATTTTTAAAATTCACGTTATAAACCATGTGTTATAAAAAATATTGTATACTCGCCTCAATTTAACCTCTCATTTAACTCGGTTAGTCAAAAAGCATAAAAGACCAAATTATCCCCGTTAGAAAATATTTTTTTTTTATCTAGCCTTTTGAACTTTTTTCTTTACCATAGACACAATAACAAAATATTGATTAAAAAAAGTTCAAATAACTTTTATTTCTCTTCATTCTACTTGAAATTATGAATCCAACGCTTCAAGTTTTATGATATTTGAACAAGAAATGAAAAAGATATCAAATTTTTAATTTTGTTTTCACGGCTTAAAATGCTGTTGGGTGAAGGTTGAAAACGACACCAAAACGATGTCATTTTGGATTTTAAATAAGACTAATTTTATTAACCAATGCCATGATGACACATGGCAAGTGTATTACATAAAATTATAACCTCGCTGCTAGAAGGATTCAATCCCACGACTAAAAGACTACAAACTTCACACTCTACCACCATGCTAGGTAGATTCATTTGTTTGTTCTAAGCGGTTGGCTCAAATTTAATTTTTCTTCCTATAACCACCTGAAACCACCCGCCATTTTGCAAGTCACCTCCATCAACTACCTTCACCAACCAACAATCTTTGAGAAACCATTAATACAAAGATCCAGATAACAAATAGGCAACAATAAATATTTTAAGATCATAAAATTTTGTAAAAATTGAAGTTTATGTAAGCACATATGTATAAATATATAAACTCTAATATACATGATTTCACAGCACAATCTTCGAACATAAGTTGCAGCAGAATAACATACCTATTTGAGCCATTATAAAAGCAAGTTGAAAGTTGAAATCATTACCCGATTTCTGACAAGGTCTTCTTCTCCCTACTCTATTCAGGAATAACTACCATTTATGGGAACGGTGTTAAGGTTAAGTAGGAGAGGGGACCTAGCAATGTATTTATAATTTATTCTAACAGATCCTCCCATAAAAGGCTTTATCAGAATATACATGCCTACATACAATTAACCGTATATGGATTTATGAGATGAGCTTAAAAATAATATAATCACAACCCAATCTCTATGAATCAGTTATTCAGCCTATTTTATAAAACCAAAAATAATTAACGGTAGCCCACATAGTGGAAAAATATTCCAACAGTCTCCCACTTGGGCAACGTTAATTGTTTTATTTATTTCTAAAAATTTTTAAAACATTATTAAACTGAATAAGTAAATTTAATGTGGCCACAATTTTGAAAACACTGATTCACAGAACAACATCTCGAACACAATCCTGTCCAACAAGATTGTCAAATATCGAATCATGATTATCGTAGTGTTCCATATTAACACAGGACCTTCCATGGTTACAAATGCCAACAACCCCATTGACATGGATTAATATACAGTAGCGTAGCAAGAAAGCAACACCAACATGTGATCAAATGTGCTCTTTCTTTGTCAGTCCTCAACATGATTTCCCTAAAATTGGCGGTCGATATGCCAAAGAAATCAACCATTCATATTCTCCCAAAATGGCACTCAATAGGACAGAGGAAAAAATGTATATCTCCAATCAAAATGGTATCTTTATGGAGATATTTAAACTCAAAAGATGGTCTTATCAATATGGTCATCAAACTAAGACCTTCAATATGCATATGAGTGTTCATAGAATAATCAAGTATGTTATAAAACATGAAGAATATGCTATTCCACAAATGCACAAAAGTGTGAAACAAAAACACACAATAATGGGAATATTCAACTATGCATGAAAATCCAAAACTCCCACTAGTCAATATCATCAAAAGACAGTATAACACTCATATGCAAACCAATACCAAGTCTAGTGTGCACTTGAACACACATCAAGCTCTTAATAACACTAGCATATGGTACACATCTCATGGATCTCTTTATGTCAGGGACTCTATAATACCCATATCTCAACATGCTATTTAAACATTATGATCTCAAACCTTTGACTAGAAGATCAACAAGCATTGAGTTTGTTTTATATTCTTAGTAACAATGTCTCCTTTTTCTTGTCAAATCTATGACTGTTTGTTCATAAGAGAAACTAAATTAGAACATGGGTAATCTCAATTACTCACAATAAAATGAGTTGTATCTAAGATCCAAGTGTATCATCATAACCTCTCATTTGGGCAGAGGTACAACTTACTATAATTATCCCAATCATGAAGGTGAATAAGAGAAATACATAATATTTAAGAATTTAATCACCTTTAGGCAGATAAATCCCTCTAAGGCACGCATTATCTCAAACCAGTAAAGCATGCACAAGATCATAAATAAATCCCCTTGGGTCGAAAAATTTCTTTGACTATATATCTTCACTACCACAATTCGTCCACCCTAAAACAATACACACAATGACTCCCTTTGGGTAGGCTATTGTATGTATTAATCTAGAGAATACAAAGAATATATATCGAGTCTTATTTCCTTCTATAAATTATGGGAGATCCATTTAGAACATAAAAGTCACATGTTTGATTTATAACTTCAACAACATTTATGCTGGGATCTATACTTCCAATAATATTCACATTATATCCTCTGGGCATAAACCCCATAAAAATATTTTACAAAAGATATCATAAGGCCTATAGTTCTCCATATTGAACCATTTAAGAACTCGATAAATATAAGCCTTTTGCGATAGACCCAAAAGATCATGAGACCTATCTTAGTGTATCTGGATACTAAAAACGAAAAGGGGTCTATCCAAGATCTTAAGTCTTAGAAAAATACTAAATTCATGAAACTTGCCCAAATTATTTGTAGCTTAGCAAAATGTTCTCAACATACAATATCAAGAAAATAAACTTACTCCCACTGGTCTTGAGGTATATTGCTTCAATGTATAGATACATCTTCAAAGTATACAAACAATGTTCTCTTTATCAGAAAGGACAAGCTCCTCAATAGAAAAAATCCCAAAAAGGAAAATGGTTTAAGCTAGGTTTTTCTTCCCAATCAAAATTCAATAGGAGTCTTAGGAACATATTTGCTAGTAACACGATTAAGAGTATATGGAGTAGTTCTAATGGCTTCACCCCAAAAGATATAATAGTTTAGTTACCCTCATCATGCTCCTTATCATATCCTTAAGGTGCAATTTTGCTTCTCGACTATACCATTATGTCAAGGGCTAAAAGACATGGTATATTGGGCAACGATCCCACAATCCTATAAGTACATGGCAAACGGTCCTATATGTTGCCCAATGATCGAATGTCTACCAAAGTACTTACCTTACGGTCAGATCTTACAATTTTGATGACCTTCCCAAGTCTTTTTGTACCTCAGTCTTAAACAGTTTAAATTTATCAATAATTTCAAATTTCTCTTTAATTAAATAAAGGTATTCATAATGAGAGAAGTCATCAATAAATGTAACAAAAAACTTGTTACTACACAATGTAATAGAATAAGGTCCATTGATATATGTATTACTTCTAAAATGTCAGAGCTATGGGTAGCCTATTCTCATTTACTATTAGTGAGCTTACCCCTAATGCACCCAACATAAGTATCAAAAACATCAAAACTTAGAGAAGGAAAAATATCAATACAAATGAGTCTTTCAACCCTTCCTTTAGAAATATGACCTAATCATTTATGCCGCAGCAAAGAAGAAGTTTCTTCAACTAAGCTCCTTTTAGAAGCAAATTTTCTAAAAAGAAATAGTCATAGGAATTTTCTAGGAATAAAGGTGAATGATATAAACTATTGGACAAAATACATTTACCAATAATTTTAGAGTTAGAAAACCAATTTCGCTTTGCCATTGTCAAAGTTAAAAAATATAACAATTTTAAAACTTGTTCAAAATGAAAACACAAATTAAATTTTATTTAAAGGAGTATACATAAAAATATTTTCAAAATAAAAATGTTTTTCAAAACAAGTTCAAAACTAGTCTTTAAACATAGACTAATAGACCTTATAAATTCAACTTCAATGACAAAATTATTCCCAACTTTAATTCTGGACTCTAATTCACGTGGCCTTCATTTGTTTTCAAACCCTTGCAAAAAAATGTCAACACGAATAGTTGCACCACTATACCAAATATTTGATAGAACATCAACTAAAATAGATTCTAGACATATATAGGTTAGTGAATTATCTTCTTCAACTTTCTTTTCTCTAACCATGATTTGTACTTTGCACAATTAACTCTTTTATGACCTTTTCTTTTACAGAAGTAACACTTCCTTTCAAATGCAGCTTATTTGGGACCTTTTACATTGTGATTCTTTGTCTAATTATGAGCCTTACCACCCTTTTAAAACTCTGAATTCTCTTAGGAGCATGACTATTAAATTCGGATGTACTAGTCTTATCAAAATAGTTCTTAGGGTTGGAAACAAACAATGCAACCTCAAGATTTCACTCTTAACTTTGGTTTCCTTAGCAACACATTGATTAATCAAATCTAATAGTTCACTTGCCTTTGAGCGTTATAGGCAAACTTTATGTGAGAAAACTCATAAGGTAAGGTATTAAGGGCATGAGGGACAACAAAGGGATCTGAACACCACAAGATTTAAGATTGGTTTGAACATTAACCACTTTCAAGACATAATCCTTAAACCACCTTACTTATCGTATTTCATAATCATAAGTTCACCCATTAGTTCCCAATGCATATGACATTTGTATTTTCCTCATAACTATTCTAATAAGTCAAAGTAGTAAGTGCATCAGAATGCAAGGATAAGTCAAAGTCAACTATCCCTAGGATCAACTTAATGTATACCTTCAACTCATTAAAATTTTGCCTATTCAAGTGCTCATATTATTCAAAGCAAGAGAAACTGTTCAAGGAAAGAATACAATATCAACAAACAATAGGCATACATGTTCTATTACAAAATAAGCACTTAAACAAAAGAGCCCAAACACATCATTACATCCCCACCTTTGGGCAAGAAACATAACATGTAAATAGGTACCCTTTTAACATAAAGCGTCAATGAGATAATCCTACTGAAAGAAAAGGTCAATCACCTTTGGGCAATTGAACTCCCTAACAACAGTATAATCTCGACCCATACTCTATGTTCGTGCTACCTGGCTAAAGTCATATAATGACCTCCTTTGGGTGATCATTGAGCACTTTACCATGGTAGTTTCCCAACCAATATGAGAAAAGCCATAGATTTAATTAGACTAGTCATTTTGGTGAATTTCGCCCAATCAAACCTATGTTGTCAACTCATTGGAAAAACTAGTGCTTAACTTATACAAACATGTCATGCATGCAATTGATCACATAATATGAAACACTTCAATACAATGCGTCTCTATGATCAATATAAAATTGCATTCCACAATAAACTTTAACAGATAATATATAAAATCAGTAGAGCACATAAAATATAAATATAGAAAGTACATAAAATTCTGAGGTTTAACTGAGGAAAAACACAAATTTTCATTAAATTCAGAGGCCCAAAAAGGACTTTAAAACAATCTCAATTCATTTAGACATAATTCAAAATTATCACAGAAAATTGTGCAAAAAATATAATATTCATTTGGTCATAATTCAAATTATCATGAAGAATTATGAACACAATATAATATTTAAAGAATGCCAATTAAATATTACCAAACAAAAGAAAGTGATAAGGCCTTATTTGATATGTGTAAAAAATTATTCACTAATAGGAATTTATTAGATATCCTCTAGCCAAACATATCATTACACACCTAAACTAAGGCAATATTTGGTTTCACATAATTTCCACACCATTCAATTTATAATAAAGTCACATAGCCAAACAAGGCCCTTTTATTTTTCAAAAGAGAACTGCAGAAAAATAAATGAATCTAATAGGAATTGAACTCACAACCACACCTACTATTATGCAAGCATTTAACCGAGCTTCATTTTTGAAGCAAAGTAGATCTCACTTAGTTATAATGTATAACATCGCAACGTGCTTGATGTAGCACTGAAACAAAAGTTGCACTTGCAGTGATTCGAAACTACACCTACTGTGTGGACAAGAAGGTTCTTAACCCACTATACTCTTAAGAATTGTTGAGACCTAGGCTTAGAACCTAATATAAGGTCATTTTGCTACTTGTCTGTTTCAGCTAAAAACAAAAGACAATCAATGCACCTGGCAGGATTAGAACTCACGACCTACATAGTGATATAAGAGCCTTCAACCAATGCACTAGACATTTACTTGTAACAAAACTAAAATATAATAACATATATTACTGTAACACCGCTTGACTGTTCACAGTTGATAAAATAAAACACTAACGTGCCCGTGAAGTTTCGAACCTGCATTATCAGTATCCTCATCCAAGTTCTTATCCGACAAGCTAACATAATTGTTTGAACCAAACAAAATTTATATATATAATAACAAGGTTGTCGCAACAAATTGCAGCTAAAACAAAAACTATAAACTTATAAGGGTATCTCCAATGGAGTCAGTAAAATGCAATAATTGTCCTTTTTAGAGACTTTGATGATAAAATTTCAACACCAATGGCTGAAATAGAGACCCAAAACATGGTTTTGAAACAAAATTTAGAGACTTTGAGTTAAAATAGAGCCTTGGCTACATTTTCTTCAACAAATATAGAGACCCAAAATAAAGACCAAGGAAGAAGACAAACGGGTCTCCATAAAAATTACAACGGACATATGACCGTTGCAACAAAGAAAAAAAACACAAAAAATTCAATCCAATGGTTAAATCTGAACGTTGCAACAAAAAGAAAAAAAAATTACTTGTAACGTTCAGATCTGAACATTGCAACAGAAAAAAAGAAAAAAGAAAAAAAACCTGCAACGTTCAGATCTGAAAGGTACAATCAAAAGGAAAAAAAAAATTACTTGCAATGTTCAAATCTGAACATTGCTACATAAAAAAAATTGAAAAAAGCCTGCAACGTTCAGATCTGAACATTGCAACCAAAAATTCAAAGAAAAAGCAACCTTCGGAAAATTATAGATGAATGTTACAACAGTAAAAAAGTCGTAGCTTCTATATATACAACCAACAAAAGCAGCAGATCCAACATAAAAAAAAATCCAATGTAAAAAATAATACAAAAGATATACACAAAAAAAATTGTTTTCCAAAAACAAAAGGTATCTAGCAATACAACATATCCAATTTTTTGTGGGGTAGCACATGGGGAGGAGGGTTGGGGAGGGGGTATCGCGGTGGCAGGGGGTAGATAAGGGAGGGGGGTCACGGGTGTGATAGAAAGGGAAGGGAGGGGATGGAGAGAGGGTGGCGTTGGGTGGGGGAGGGGGGTCACGATGGTACTGGAAAGGGAAGGGAAGGGAAGGGAAGGGAAAGGAAGGGAGGGGAGGGGAAGGGAAGGGGTGGCGGTGGCAGGGGGTAGGGTAACGGGAGAGAGAAGAGAAAAGATGAGAATTTTTTTTTTTATACAAGAAAAAGGGGGTAGGGTTTATATAGGTTGTATTTTTTTTTATTCATTAGTTATTTTTTTATATTCATAATATGTCACTTTTTTTTATTCATTAATTATTTTTTTTATATTCATAATATGTCACCTATTTTTTTATTCATTAATTATTTTTTATATTCATAATATGTCACCTATTTTTTTATTAATTATTTTTTTATATTCATAATATGTCACCTATTTTTTTTTATTAATTATTTTTTTATATTCATAATATGTCACCTAATTTTTTTATTCATTAATTTTCTTTTATATTCATAATATGTCACCTTTTTTTATTCATTAATTATTTTTTTAATTAATACTTACTTTAATTATTCATAAAATTTAATTTATATATTTTAGTTAATACTTACCTTAATTTTGTAATTAAAAATAACGAGTAATCAAATTAGTATGCAAAACTAAATTAAACATAATATAGATACTCAACTTAGTTAAGACCTCATTGGAGTTAACTTTTTTTTAGAGACTAAAAAAAATACATGGGGCTTAAGTAGGGGCTCTAAATTACTCAGGGTCTCTGACCACCAATATTTGAGCACGCGACCTTCAAGGAATTAAGCAGAAACTTATCCGACCATGCTACTGTGATTTTATGGCAAATTGAACTGTTGAATTGTAATAATCATGTTAAATAGATAAGGAAAAACTTGAAAACCAAAACTTGTTGCTAACAAGAGTCGAACTCAGATGGACCATATGACAACACGCGTCCTTAGCCACTAAAGCTAATGCTAATTTGTTAGTGCAAGACAACCGCATATATATCAAAACCCTATATCTAAATGGTCGTCTTCAACCTTCAAACGGCAGCTGCGGCCCGCTTAACCCCGAAACTAAGCCCAAAACATAAAACCCTCATATCTGATCTGTTTTTCGTAATTAAATAGCCTAATCCTAGGTTTTTGATACCAAGGAATTCAAATTTGGCATCTATTTTACCAATTAATCATTAGATTTTACCTAATTATACAAGTGGGTCTCAGATTCAAACCCAAAAATTAGGATTTTTAATCTTTACGACCATACCGATAATTTTCTACAATAATTTTCAATTAGAGAATATATATGTTGCTAAATAAATTCGAATCAATGAGCATATATAATCAATCATGCAATATACTCAAGAAATTCAAAAAACTAATATAAAATACTCATAGAATAATATACTAATCACAGTATATAGCATGCTATATATCAAAAGAATGACCACAAAGAGATTCACGAAAGCCCTTAATCTATTTCATGAAACAACAATAAGATAATGGGTAAATATCACTCCGCCCCCATGTGATATGCGAAACTATCACGCTACCCCCTGTGTTTACAAAACTATCACAAATCCCCCTGTATTTTTAGAAAATCTCATATCCTCTATGACATTTTTACCATTTTATAATTTCTCTCTATTTTTTTTCTCTTTTCTCTTTATTCTCCCCTTTTTCACACCCACCCACCCCCACTCCTTGCTACTCCATCGTGAAGCAACAGCCACACTACTGTTCCGTGGAGGTTGTGGGGTGATGGTGGTGTTAGAGATATGACCTAATGCTACATATTTGGATGACATATATTTAAGCATTTTGATATTAACTTGTACATTATGGCATCTATGTCTATATATGTGTGTTTTCATATTGACATAATTAGTACATTCATATTATCATTCTTTTATGTATATGAATGAGTCCCTAGTATTTTCATTATAAGAATGTATTCTAAAAGCGTTTAAAATATGTTGACGTATTTCCTTAATATGATAAATACTTAAAGTATTCATAGACCTTAGATTATTTGATCGGGACTTCAATAATCTATTACAGACTATCACATGTGTTGTTACCTTTGATCAACATAAGGATGTTGATGATAAAGGATGGTGAGCCACGTGCCATAACAGTATAGGGATGCGATTAACAATCATGTGGGTGACTATTAGTTGAATAGATCACTGAATCTGACGTGAATAACAAATTACATGACTTATTAATAATTTGTTATTCGTTGTGATTGTGCATGTAATCCTTAGACTTGAGACATTACGGCTGTCATCTATATTGGGGTTTGATTCTAGCATTTGGACAATGATTGTTTCGACAAACGAGATGAGATGCATCCTCTCGCAGTTTCATTCATTCGGTATAGTGATTGACAGGTAGTGGTCAAGATAGGATCCATTTACCTCCGGCGTGAGGCGATGTCCTATGTGATCTAATCTTGGTTGTTTAATAAGGAAATCCTTGGCCGAGATATGAATGATGGAAAAGGGGTTTTCCATGTGTCGTCTCTCATTACACCAATTAGATCTATGCATGGTATCGAGTTTATGAACTTAATCGAATCATGGTTCTTGCTCGACGGGACAATTAATGGAAGGATTGGATTGCACGATAATCGGTGACCATAAATAGATTAATTTGAATAAGACTTCATTGCTTTATAAACTGTCTTTGATACATTAGTAGTTAGAACATCACTCAAGAACTTTGAAGGTGTTTTGAGAATGACGGGAGATATTCTCTAAGCAAATCGAATAGTTTGATGAACATTGAAAGTGTTCAATGTTTCTTCAGTGCTATATAGCGGTGAATCTAGAAAGTCACACACAATAGAGCACGACGAATGTTTTTCCTATTGAGCTTGATTTAGTTTTTCTTGAGTTGTTAAAGTGTTAACAATTGCAATTAGTTTTCTCTTGAATTGTTAAAGTGTTAACAATAGTATTTTGTTTCTCTTGAATTGTTAAGGAGTTAACAATGGTGTGATTGACCTTTAAAATTTATTGTGGTCAATATGAAATTATTATTAAGTGTTGGGGCTAAATGTGAAAATATGAAAAAATTGTTTTCATAATTTCAACTAATGGTGATTAGGTTGAATATTTAAATGTCTTAGTGAAAGAATACTACACAATATACATATGATGTATATATGTATATTATTACATTAGTAGAAGAATACTACTAATACACATATGATGTATATATATGTATATTATTACATTAGTGGAAAAATACTACACAATATATGATATATATATGTGTGTATGTTTTTTCTTTCAACAAAAGCTAGACAATACAACCAAGATTTAAGAAAGTTATCTTCTCTTTTGTTTAAAAGAGGGAACAACAATGAGGAAAGTAGGGAAAAGAAACAAAAGATGACAAGGCTTGTCTTTTGTTTTCATGTGAGCTAAGAGTAGTCTTCCTTTCTCTCTCTCCATGCTCCTACACGGATGAAACATAAAAAAGGAGCTAAGCCTCCATGGCTAATTTCAGAAAAATAAAAACAAGAAAGAGAAGAAGAAAAATCTTCTTCAACTCTTGAAAGAGAAAAACCTCAATGGCTGAAAAATAAAGGAAAATCACAGCCATATTAGATGCAAGAAGAAGAAAATAGTTTTGCTCTTTTCTTCACAATCAAGCTCATAAATCTTCCATGGTAGATCTAGCACAAAACAACCATGAAGGTGGAGAAACCATTCTTTGCTCGTGTGGACGGACTAGAGCTCTTGTGCTTTCAAGGGATGGTGTCTTCCATCAAGTGATAGGAAATTACAGATTCATACCTCCTATGAGTTGTCTACAAGAGGTATCTCCTACTTCTATCACTTGTCAATATATATATTTGCTATATATATGTTTTTGCATATGTTAATCACATGATATCAAGATTAGAGTTTCATATGAACATTCGCTTTGAATTCCTGAAAAATTTTGAATGTCATGTTTTCGCTTCCGCTCGATTCTTAGCAAGATGATGTTCATAGCTCTAAATATACAAGATCCTTCAAGTGGTATCAGAGCAAGGACTTGATGTTCATGTGATTACATATGTGTTTGCTTAAAGTTTCTAAAGTCTTGAGTACAAAAGAACAAGGAAAGAGTTTCAATATTTCTGAAAATGTTTCTGTCCACTATTTTTGCGTGACTGTTTTGGCATAGTAAATGTTGTTAGATTTGGCTGATTTTTGGATATGTTATGCTATAGAGATAGTATAACATTTCATTGTCTAATATGCATCTCCTAATTTCGTGGCTAAGGGTTTCAAAAAAATCAAAATCAGTAAGTTCACTGATTCTCGCGTAAAGATGGACAGTTTGCGCAGTTGTGTTCTAAGAGGCATAACTCAGTCAATTTAACTCCGAATTGAGTTCTGTTTGATTCTAAAACTATCTACACTCGAAGAGCTACGTCTCTGTAAAATTTCATAATTTTTGGAGAATTTTGGATAGGGTAAACGAGTCAAAACATTTGTTATATGTGCAGTAGATTTATGATGGGTCATAAATTGAAAGCAATGACTAATTGGTTTGATTTTGGTTAAGTCCAATGGGCTTAAAAATCAGTGGGCTTTAGTCTAATAAGATTAGATGAGATTGTTTTTCTTAGTGAAGATTATAATGAGCCTTGGAATTCAAATTGGGCCATCAAATTAACAAAGAATTTGCATTGGGCCTTATTCAACAAGTATGGACTTAAAATTGGTTTTATCTAGTTCTTTTGTGTTGTTTAACATGAGATGCTAAAATCTCAAGATATGAAACTTATTGCAAACATGCCTTTTATTTATTTAATGTATTGGATACATTAGTTTGTGTTAGCTTGCTTGTTTAGCTTTATTGTTTATGTATATGATGCATATCCTATCCTTTATGAGTTTTATCTTATATTGTGAGGTTGGATGATAAATGGTGAATTTGATCATGGACTTGGTTAATGAATAATTAATTAGTTGTAATTTCATTAGATGGCGTTGTAACTAATTATATCATTCATTAGTATGTAATTGAGACATAAGTCCTGTTTTTTTTGCAATTGAGAGAAATTTGTAATGAGACATAATGTATGTAATTTCTACAAGAAGTTTGCAAGAAGACCATTGGAGATTTTCAAGGAGTTGGAGGTGCTTTGGATCTTTGAAGAATTCAAGAAGACAAGACCAAAGAAGACATGTTGATGTGTTTGTTTAGGTTTTATTTTTGTCTTGATTTAATTCATAGTCCAAGTCCATGATCCACCATAATGTATGATTTTGCATGTATGTTTATTTATTTGCTTATATGTGATGTATGCTTGTAAATTAACTAATATGCAAAGTGATATCTAATTAAATTCAAAATCTTCCTACGTGCAAACATATTAGATTGTAAAGCGGTAAAAATGTTTATCATTGCCCTTCACTATCCTAGGTTATATTTGCTCGATTGAGTATGTCTTGGCTAACCCAAAGGTAAGAAGACATATTCCATGGAAGTATTATGTTTACCTAGCAAGCATAGTGATGTTGTGTTGTTCCAATATCACGAGACCACTAACACACTAAAGCTGAGGTCCGGGATTCAAATTGTCACAACGCTGTGACGGTGGGTGTAATCTAACTAGATCACGTTTCCAATAATGCACCAAAGCTGAGGTTACCGTGATTTAGGGGCAAAATGACCATATCCTATATAGTGATATAGATAGTAATCGTTGTTAACTGTTTGTATGTATATTCCAATAATGCACCAAAGCTGAGGGGTATTCACATTAAAGAGAACTATGGTCACCTTCTAATGAATCTTTAATTAGATTCACGTTCTCATTTAGAAAGTGTGGGATTCGATAAAATTAGCGGGATATATCATTTAATTAAAGGCCAAATTAAATGTTTTAACAAGTTTATGTCAACTAGCGATCTTATTTTCTGCATACGTTTATGTCTGCAACAATGAACCTGTTATTTTTAATTAACTGGACTTTATATCGCGCAACTGGACCAAACTTTTTGATTAACGTTATCATCTAAGAATGGTTCTTAGAAACTTAATAAAATCTTAGAATTACATGCTCCTTTATTTTTCATCTTGATAATGTATCAAAACCAAAAGTTGTAGTACTTATGGATGATAAGTAAAACAAATTAAATATGTTAAGGTTTTGTATTCTTTCATAGTTTGCATAAGGGTATGCAAGATATAAAGAATATAATTCTAAATTAGCAAATGGTTTTGTGGTAAGCATATTTAATGCAAGATATTAGATATAAATGTAATTCATTCTCATATTTGTATTTCCTCTTTGGTTAGTGATAATGCAAAGAAGAAAGGCAAAGATAGATGATTTATATTAGCCAGTGGGAGCATATCTAAGAAGAAAATTAAGGATTGTATAGGCATGTGTAAAATATGTTTTCATAGCCTTAAAACCGGACATTAAAAGAGATTTTAATTCAAAGTATCTTTACAGCTTGAATGTCAAAGTTGTAAAGCTACTATGAATTAGAAATCTTCTTTGATTGTGGTTGGTACTACTTTATGAATTCCAGTGAAACATTAGTGAATGTGTTCGAGGATAAAATCTTAATCTCAGTAGTGCACTTTCGGAAGCATGGAATGTTTTCAGTGTTAGCAAATTAAACAAAGGTTATTGCGTTAGTTAAAGACAATTTATTTGGATGCCTTCTGGACATATTTTATATTTGAAGAATTATACCTAAATGATATTAGGAATAAAATGTATATTCCTAAATATTGTAAAAGCGCATTATGGTATAGTCTTTATTATCTTGATATGGACGAAAGAATGTATTACAAATATATTGTCAATTGTTATAACCATCCACCAAATTTTAAGATTACTCAAATAATCCAAATTAATTGTAGTTTCTACATGATTAGGTTTTTCTAATAATAAGATGATGATTTGGTTGGTTTAATCAACTTATGCATCTTATTTATTGGAATGGTAACCAAGTTATCCTTTGTTTGATAAAGGATTAAAACTACTAGGCTATTTGATTTTGTACGTGTTGATGTATTTAGAGCTATTTGTGAATAGGCTCATATAGAAAAATGTATTAGGGCCTTATGATTAGATCATGAAGGTAAAATACTTAAGTACTATTTTGTTTGAGTATCCTAAAATTTTGATATAAAATGGAAATTAATAATGTTCGATGTACCACAATTAAATAGGGTTTTCTTAGTGAAGAAACCGTGCTTTGTTGGACATAGTAGAGTTGTTGATTAGTTTGACTAATCATTCTATTTATTTGTGGGTCATGGTTTCCTTAATTTAATATTATATTAAATAGTAAATCCCTACTATTGCTAAAAATTTATATTTGATATAAGTTGGAAAATAATAAAGGATTAAATGTGTTAATTTTGATTTGTCCTACTTTTATTGAAAAAAATTATAGGGACTAGTGGGAGTTTTGGTTAAAGGTAATTTTATAGTATATCCTAATTTTGTAGGATATGATTTCTATTTAATGATCAATGTGTATTGATTTATTAGATAATAATCTTTCTTGAAGAAAATGTTTTGTTCAAGAAAATATTACTTTTTAATTAAATGGAAATTGAGAAAGTATCTTCAAAAGCTATAAAATCACCTAGACCAAAATAATGAATCTATTCAATAAGGTCTGGAATGTGTCATCACGCAATATCTTTGCAAATCTAGTAGTGTATTTCATACTTAAAAGGAATATATGGATATTCTTTTGGGATGCACAAACGTTGTTTGTGTATTTGAGATAATTATCAATTAGTTGATCCTATGATTTACAAAGAAACAGTATATTGGATAACGACTCCAAGAAACTATATAATGCAAAGCATAATAATGAGACTCCATATACTTTAGCGTAATCTGGATATTGATCTCCAAGATAAAGGTTGAAGTTAATAGAAAAAGGTAATGACCTTTTATAGCTATATTGATTTCTAAAAGATATCATCAAAGCCAAAGTGTTAGCTATGATGAAGTCCTTTTACCAATTATTGTGCTTTAGTCTCGTTGTATTATGCTAGTCATTATAGCACATTGTATTACTATATTGATATTTTCGATCTATTGATATGAGTAATATGTGCATACTTGATAAATCCACTTGTGGATTTTTAAGTGAATTCCTTGGAAATGTTTCGCCCATTTCAAATGAGATTAAAGAGTTAGATTTCATTTAAAATGTAAATGAACCTTGTGATTGCAAAAGAATAGTGGGAGCGCATCCACTTTTCTATGATTGCAATAATGATGACTTCAATATCATAGTTGATGATATATCTGTTGTGATATTAATTATAGTCTAGTCATATTAAATACTTTCCATTTAGAACTTGTCGTTCGTATCTTGTGAATTTGTAGCTATAATGATAGTACAAATAGATTACTCGGCATATTCCTGAGATTGTACATAAGAGTATTTTTGAAGGTGTTCAAGAAACTCTAGTTGCGTAGCAAATTTGTATTCAAAGTTATAGTAACTTCATATTTGTTATACTATGTACAAGACTTGATATTGCGTAAACTGTAAATTGTTACGAGTAAATATCAGTCCAATTCAGGTTTCGGAATGGTTGATAGAATTGAAATATATTCTTAAGTACTTGGGAAGCACTAAAGATATATTTTAGTTTATGGATGAGGTAAATTTCATAGTGACGGATTTACTAGTTCAGATTCTTAATCTGAAACTTATAATAGAATGTCTATGTTATGATTCATGTTTATTTGTAGTGGGAGCTCAGTAAGTTAGAAAGGTTCTGAACAAACTATAGATTCCATTACATAACTCATGTCTTTTGTGATATGTAATATTACGAAAGAAGTTGTTTGGATTGAGGAAATCATATGAGTTGGTTATGGTTCCCATCGTTAAGTTGTGATGCTTTTGTGTTATGACTAATACAGAGCTACTGCACAAGCTTATGGAACCCAGGTCTCACTGTATGTCCAAACATTTGGAAAAGTGTTTTCATCTTCATGCGTTGTATCTGTAGCCAATTATCATATTGAGATATGTCTTTGCAAAAATAGGCACGTCTCTCGATGTAGCTGACCTACTAACCGTAGCTATGAATCTGTCACAGCTAGTTCCTCGTTTTGAGAAGATGGATATTCGATACCATTGTATATTGTGCTAATACTATGTAGCATAACATTAGTGTAAGTGGGAGATTGTTAGAGATATGCCATAATGCTACATACTTGGATGACATATATTTAAGCATTTTGACATTAACTTGTACATTATGGCATCTATGTCTATATATGTGTGTTTTCATATTGATATAATTAGCACATTCATATTATTCTTCTTTTATGTGTATGAATCAGTCCCTAGTATTTTTATTATAGGAATGTATTCTAAAAGCGTTTAGAATATGTTAACGTATTTCCTTAATATGATAAATACTTAAAGTATTCATAGACCTTAGATTATTTGATCGGGACTTCGATAATCTATTACGGACTATCACATGTGTTGTTACCTTTGATTAACATATGGATGTTAATGATAAAAGATGGTGAGCCACGTGCCATAACAGTATAGGAATGTGATTAACAAACATGTGGGTGACTATTAGTTGAATAGATCACTGAATGTGACGTGAATAACAAATTACATGACTTCAGATTAATAATTTGTTATTCGTTGTGATTGTGCATGTAATCCTTAGACTTGAGACATTACGGCTGTCATCTATATTGGGGTTTGATTCTAGCGTTTGGACAATGATTGTTTCGACAAACGAGATGAGATGCGTCCTCTCGCAGTTTCATTTGTTCGATATAGTGATTGACAGGTAGTAGTCAAGATAGTATCCATTAACCTCCAGCGTGAGGCGATATCCTATGCGATCTAAACTTGGTTGTTTAATGAGGAAATCCTTGGCCGATGTACGAATGATGGAAAAAGAGGTTTTCTATGTGTCGTCTCTCATTACACCAATTAGATCTATGCATGGTATCAAGTTTATGAACTTAATCGAATCATGGTTCTTGCTCGACGGGACAATTAATGGAAGGATTGGATTGCACGATAATCAGCGACCATAAATAGATTCATTTGAATAAGACTTCATTGCTTTATAAACTGTCTTTGATACATTAGTAGTTAGAACATCACTCAAGAACTCTGAAGGTGTTTTGAGAATGACGGGAGATATTCTCTAAGCAAATCGAATAGTTTGATGAACATTGAAAGTGTTCAATGTTTCTTCAGTGCTATATAGCGGTGAATCTAGAAAGTCACACACAATAGAGCACGACGAATGTTTTTTCTATTGAGCTTGATTTAGTTTTTCTTGAGTTGTTAAAGTGTTAACAATTGCAATTAGTTTTCTCTTGAATTGTTAAAGTGTTAACAATAGTATTTTGTTTCTCTTGAATTGTTAAGGAGTTAACAATGGTGTGATTGACCTTTAAAAGTTATTGTGGTCAATATGCAATTATTATTAAGTGTTGGGGCTAAATGTGAAAATATGAAAAAATTGTTTTCATAATTTCAACTAATGGTGATTTGGTTGAATATTTAAATGTCTTAGTGAAAGAATACTACACAATATACATATGATGTATATATGTATATTATTACATTAGTAGAAGAATACTACCCAATATACATATGATGTATATATATGTATATTATTACATTAGTGGAAAAATACTACACAATATATGATATATATATGTGTGTATGTTTTTTCTTTCAACAAAAGCTAGACAATACAACCAAGATTTAAGAAAGTTGTCTTCTCTTTTGTTTAAAAGAGGGAACAACAATGAGGAAAGTAGGGAAAAGAAACAAAAGATGACAAGGCTTGTCTTTTGTTTTCATGTGAGCTAAGAGTAGTCTTCCTCTCTCTCTCTCCATGCTCCTACACGGATGAAACACAAAAAAGGAGCTAAGCCTCCATGGCTGATTTCAGAAAAATAAAAACAAGAAAGAGAAGAAGAAAAATCTTCTTCAACTCTTGAAAGAGAAAAACCTCCATGGCTGAAAAATAAAGGAAAAACGCAGCCATATTAGATGCAAGAAGAAGGAAATGGTTTTGCTCTTTTCTTCACAATCAAGCTCATAAATCTTCCATGGTAGATCTAGCACAAAAGAACCATGAAGGTGGAGAAACCATTTTTTGCTCGTGTGAACGGACTAGAGCTCTTGTGCTTTCAAGGGATGGTGTCTTCCATCAAGTGATAAGAAATTTCAGATTCATGCCTCCTATGAGTTGTCTACAAGAGGTATCTCCTACTTCTATCACTTGTCAATATATATATTTGCTATATATATGTTTTTGCATATGTTAATCACATGATATCAAGATTAGAGTTTCATATGAACATTTGCTTTGAATTCCTGAAAAATTTTGAATGTCATGTTTTCGCTTCCGCTCGATTCTTAGCAAGTTGATGTTCATAGCTCTAAATATACAAGATCCTTCAGGTGGGGGTGAGGGTAGGGGGTGGGGGTGGGTGGGTTTTTTTAAAATTTTTTTAGTATAAATAAAAAATAGATGAAAAAAAGAAAAAGATAAAAATAAATTATAAAAGGGTAAAAATGTCATAGAGGGGGGTAGTGTGAGGTTTTTCCAAAAATACAAAGGGGTTTGTGATAGTCTTGTAAACATAAGGGAGTAGCGTGATAGTTTCATATATCACAAGGGGACGAAGTGATATTTACCCTAAGATAATTATGAATTAACCAAATAGGTATTACAAAATCTTTCAAATTAATGGCTGAAAAATCATGCACAATTGGTTTTAATACCACATGTAAGCACATATGTATATAAATATATAAATTTCAATATACATGATTTCACAACACAATCTTCAAACATAAGTTGCAGTTGAATAACATACTTGTTTGAGCTATGATAAAAGCAAGTTGAAAAGTTAAAAGTTGAAATCGTTACCCGATTTCCGACAAGGTCTTCTTCTCCCTGCTCTATTCAGGAATAACTACCATTTATGGGAACGCTGTTAGAGTTGAGTAGGAGAGGGGATCTAGCCATGTATTTATAATTTATTCTAGCAGGCCCTCCTATAAAAGGCATTGTCAGAATATATAGGCCTACACACAATTAACCGTATATGAATTTATGAGGTGGACTTAAAACAATATGATCACAACCCAGTCTCTATGAATCAGTTATTCAGCCTATTTTATAAAATAAAAAATAATTAACGATAGCCCATATAATGGAGAAATATTCCAACAATTTAGTTTAAAACCCAACAACAAGGTTAAATTAAATCAAATCATTTTTTAGGTTAAATTCTTATACAAAAATGATGTATATGAGATAGGATTCTCAAATATTATTAATGGCAAGCTTTTAAAATAATTTGCGGTGGAGATATATGGTGATGGTGGGATGTCCAAATAGTGAGGAAGAAGAACAGTGAAAAAGAAAAAAAAAAGGGTAAACAAAAGAAAAAAAAAGGGTTAAATGTAAAAGAAGGCTAACTGATGTGAGAATGAGTATTTTCGTCATTCTCTATTTGTTTTACAGTCTACATACCATGTTCGTATTATTGGCATGTATGACAATCCAAGTTAAAATTGACAGAAAAATAGACATCGGGGGGCAATATGCAACATTTTTAATAACATAGGGTCTATTACGCGACTTTTGAAAATACATGGTTTATTATGCAACTTAATGAAAACACAAGTGGGTATGGTGCATTTTACTCGAGATATTTATATATGATGAAATGATCTTAAAAAAACTATATCTAATAAATTTCGTTCATAACATAATAATATTATGATAAATCCTTAATGAGACATTTGTTGTCAAATGGTTTTTTTTTTATTGATTCAATATTCCTTTTCTTTCTTCTTTTCAATTTACTTCTTTGTTTTTGTTTTTCTTCTGTAGTTAAAACTTGAACTGAGAACATGTAATACGGATGGTGATCCTAATGCACGTTCTGTTTTACATATAGATTTAAATGGTCCAGAAAAGAGCACCTAATTCATGATGTCAGACGTGACTTCGTTTTATGGCAAAGATTTTGAAGCATGTAAAACGCAGATAATAGGATACATGGAATCCCTGAAAGTTTTTTTGCTCAATCAACAAGTAAATATTATATTCCACAAACTAACAACAATGGTAAGGCCATTTACAAATGTGTCACTTTACAAAAGACAAAAAATCCTTGAAATTTAACAAATAATCTCATTAAGGTTCCACACATTGCAAAGCTCCATATTATATCTATTATTTCTAATCTTCGTGTTGGTTAGCATCTTAAAGTGAACTTCTCTTTCAATTTTATGTGTGACTTGCTCCTCATTAGCAAACTCACTCTTGAATAATCTTGCATTTCTCTCGTTCCACAGGAAATAGATGACAGCTCCATAACATAATTTCACCAGTTTAGCTTGCATAGTCTTTCTTCTTTCCAGTCGGCAACATCCAATAAGCATTCTATCCCATTGGATTCCCATAAATTTGATCCTCACTTTCTTCCTAATTTCTCTCCACACTCTTATGCTAAAGGAACTTTCAAAGAACAAATGTTCACGAGTTTCCAACATCATGTGGCAAAGGCAGCATAGACTATTCACTTGCATCCTCTAACTAAGCATACGATCCTTAGTTGTTAAACTGTTTTTAATTTTTCTCCAGTCAACCTTATCAAATCTTCTCCGAATTTGTTCCCAAGTTGTGGCAGTAACAAACTCTCCATTTGACCCAACCTTCCAGCGAAAAATATCAGGTCCATAAAAATCAAAGCTGGAACCATGAAGCCCATTTCCCAGGTGCAGTAAATTTCTTGGCCAATGCCAATTGTTATCTCGGATGATCTCACAAACTTTACTCTGGCTGCCAAGTCTAGAAACAATAATATGTTCCTTCTCAACCCAGCTAATAAATTTCCCCCTTGGGTGTCAATTGTCCCACCACAAAAAAAGTCTTCATTCCGTTCCCAACTCTATGCTGAATGTATTTACCAGCATCATCCCTCAACTTTAGAAGTTTCCTCCAAGCCCAAGAGCAGTCCTCAGGTATGTCCACACTCCACACACTTCTATCTTTGAGAAGAACCTTTGTATACCACATACCCCATATAGAACTTCTATCAGAGTACATGTGCCAAAATTGCTTTAAAATAGCAACCTTGTTTGATTCTTCAAGTGGTTTTATGCCCAGTCCTCCTTCCTCCCAAGGCTTGTAGATATCAATCCAAGACACTTTGTGTGAGAGCCCCAGTTTGACCTTACGTACAAATACGTGCCTATTTAACTTTTATGTGCAAATAACGTGTTTATTTAACTTTTACATGCAAAAATTATATGTATAGTTAATTAAATATTTAATATGCTCACAAATATGATTTATATATGTTTACTAATTCAAAAACGCATTCGAAAACCGATTTGGGAGCTAACTTTGACTTTTCACATTCTTTGACTGTTTTTGAGTTTTAATTGCTTAAACTAGCCTAAACTCAGTCTAAACCCACCTATCAATATTTTAAATATTTGTTGGAGCGATAAGAATGCATTTAGAATCGATTTGGAGCGAAAACTAAGTCATTTGACCAACTTAAGTTAAGTTTGACCAAGACATTTGACCTTTGACCTATTTAAAGCACAAAATAAGACAAAAATTGCAAAAAAATAAGATTTTTCTTCTTCTTCTTCTACCTGTGACCAGCCATAAGCCCTAGAATAGTGTTTTTCTTCATATTTTGCTAATATTTGGAGTTAGAGTTGGAACCAAGACGCAAACCAAGTATCTTTGGGTTCATTTCGACGCGTTCTATCTTTCTACAAGTCGTTTTAAGCTTTTATTTCAAAAAATAAGGTGAGGGAATTTTTTTTAAAATCTTTCGAAGTTCATTTTTATGTTATAAAATGCTAGGATTACATTTGTATCTTGCTAAATAGATGTTAGAGAAGACTTTTACCGATTAATTTCTTATATAGAACATATTTGGTTGAAATTGGCTATTTTGAGTTGTTTAATGATTTATATGCCTAAGTTGTGTTTAATCTTGATTCTTAGCTTCTATATAATGCTCATATGTGTTAATGAACCTATCTAGCATAATAAAATAGCTTGCGATTGCAAAATGGAGCAAAAAATAGAGAATGTAGGTTGCTGAATTTTTCTATTTTTGGTCGTTTTGGGGCTGTTTCGTTAGGCAGTTATTATGCACCCATTAGATTGCCTATTTTATTCTATTATATGGTTTATAAGCCTTCTATTAGATAGGGAAAAATGTTGGTAATTGAAAGGTCATGGTGGTTTGGGTGGAATAAGCTAAATTGTTGGTGTTTTTGAGTTGAAATGGTTGAATTTGATAATGCAATTTGATCAATAAAATGAATAATAGCTTTTCTAAGGTTTTGCTAAAATATGATTATAAGATTGATTATATGCTATCTATAGGTGCTTTAGGTGTTAATGAACATAGTTTGATGATTGTGTAAGGTTAATTTGCTCATAACTTGAATAAAATGTGAAATTGGCTAAATTTCAAAAAGGGATTTTTCATAAACGATAATTCGGGTGCAATTGGATGCTAGATTGGGTGTATTCTAGGCGGGGAAGCACTTTTGGTGCAATCGTGGCATTGATTTGAAGGGTGGATTGAGTAGCTGTAGTTCAAAGCGAGCTCGGGGCCTTCCCGAGCTTTTGTGTTAAAAGTGAGTTTTCAAGGCTTAAGTAGGTGTCATAAGTGTTCTTAGAGGTATAGAATGGTTGGATTATGGTTTTCATGGCTTTCGTTTAGTATATGTTTGTATTGGACTAAAAGGCTAGTTAAATGCTAAAGAGATGTTTGGTTAGAGTGCTCATTCATTTGAAGGATGTTAGGGTGTAGTTAAGTAGTTGATTATAATTACGTGTTAAGTGGATTATGTGAGAATGAATACAATTTTATGGGTTAAAGAAGTGTTATTTTAACATGACTTGTAATCTAAAGCAGTTAGTGCATGTTTAATAATCTTAAAGCATGAAAATAATTCTTAGTCCATGTTTTATAGTTAAATTAAGTTTAAGTGTTTAAGTGTTGTCATCTTGATTGAATGCTTAATTTGATATTCCTTTGTGAGATAAATGAAGTTGAGCTAGTATAAAGTTTAACTTGTTAAATGTTAATGTAGTTAATGTCCTTTGTAAGATTAAAGCAATGTTTTAGCATTATTTGTATGATTACTTGGACTATGTGGCAATATGAGATATATAAGTGATTGTATTTAACTTCTATTGTTGTGAGTTGAGTTAGGTAATAGTTAAGTTGGAATTGGTGAGTTATCTGCTAAAGTGTTATACTTATAGGAACACGCTAGAGATTGCATGATTGAGCAAATTCAGGGAGAATTGGAGGGAATGTAAGCTATTTTTCCTGCATATATAGCCTAATCCAAGGTGAGGGAGTTTTCATCCTTATATGCATCTTAGTTATTTTATTATTTTTAATTGTGAGAATTAATATAATTGCTTGAATTCGTGTGTGCTTATTGATTGTTATATTGTGTGCGAGGGCAACCTACTTTGTTGTCCCTCGGTTATGTGCTTATTGGTTTATCTTGTATGTTATCATCTTGAGTGCATTGCATTGTGGTTGCGCAACCTCATCGCTCGGGACGGATGCGATGGGCCACTCTGGGTGGCATCGGGCTTGCCAGTGTTGGTTGTTCTAGCTCCGTACCCTAGTCCCTCACTCGCCTAGTATGAAGTATGCCGGGGTGTGTAGGTTGTAGGATCGGGTACATCCGGAGTACCCATTGGTGTAAAGGGATGCCGACATATCGAGGTTCGTGTTCATGGTTCGTGGTTCGTGATATGAGGAGTTGGAGGGATAAAGGTTATCAATTGTATCCTTTTAACATATGAAGTACTTTATTGTTGGTTGTTCCTCTAGTTGTATAGTTACTGTTCCTTGTAATTATCTGCTGCATTGCACGAAAATGTATTCAAAAACCTTACCGGATAACTGCTCCCTCCCTCACTGAGTATACATGTGTTGTATGCTCACCCTTATTTCTAACAATTTCAAGTTTGGTCCTTTAAGGATTGAGAAGAAAAAGTGAAGTTATTCCTTGATTGCTCGAGATTGAGAGTCTTATGTGTTACGTGCTCGGAGTTATGTGTAGTTTTGTATTATTGTACCTTTATGATATTGTATTTCATTTATGATTCGGGTAGACTTGTATATATAATTCATGGGTGTAATATTTTTGTAATGTGAGCTCGTATTCCTAGTTTGTTAGTATGGTAGGATGGGTATGATTTGATGGATGTAGTTGGCTTGTAATAACTCTAGTGAAATATTATTTTTGTCTAAATGGCTTGCATGCTTGCATGAGATAATGGAAGTTGGTTAGTTGGCTTAAAATATAAGAAAGTTAAATAGATAATGTTAGAGTCGTAAGATAAGTGGATTAAAAAAATAGGATTTCAATGGTTTTAACTTTGCATGCTTGTGTGTTGAAGGCTCGGATGGCTTTGAAGCTGGGAGAAGTTGTGGAGTTGAAGTTGGAGTATGTTGTAGAATGTGGTTTGTGGCTTTATTTTATGTGAGCAGGTAAACTGATAGTCTTATAAACAGGGAAAACTTCGTCCGTTTTTTTCTCATTTTTCGTGACCTCGGGTTTTGGATCGGGGCTCCGTTCTCGTGAGGGATCGAGGTGTTACACTTTGGCCTTTTGGGAATCCGCCAGGTTATTTCCCGAAAGAAAAGCTGATAACTTTTTTTGGACCATCTTGATAACCCCTTTTGGAAGAAAAAACACACTGCCCCAGAAATTGAACATACTAATCCAAACATGTTTTACAAGTTGGAATCTCCCTGCATAAGATAGCCACCTTGTAGTCCATTGTTGCACCTTACTAGTGATTTCGTTGCACAAATCATTACAAATCGTAGCATTAAGTCTACCAGTCATAAGAGGGATACCCAAATAGTTCATAGGAAGTTTTCCTTCTTTAACATGCAAGATTTGACAAATTAGGGATTTGAGTGGAACAGGGCAACCGCCAAAATAAATAACACTTTTCTCTGGGCTAATTGACATACCTGACATATGAGAGAATAAGTTGAGCCCTTCTTTAATAGCCTTAGCTGAGCTTGGATTCCCTTTGAAGAAAATCAAGAGATCATCCGCAAAACACAAATGAGATAACTTCAACTTTGCACATCTAGGGTAGAAAGTGAAGTCCTTCATCTCAGCCGTGACATTAAGAATTTGTGAAAGAACTTCCATACCGATCACAAACAAATAGGGAGATAGGGCATCCCCTTGTCGGAGACCATTAGAGCTTTTGAAAAATCCCTCAAGTTGACCATTTATAGCAATAGAGAATCTCGGAGAAGAAATGCACATTTCAATCCATTTCAAAAAGTTTTCTGGATAGCCGAAAGCAGTCATTGCTTTCAAAATAAAATCCCAACTGATAGTGTCATAGGCATTCCTGATATCAACCTTTAAAGTACATCGCTGCTCCTTACCTTTCCTACTTTAGGTTTGGATAATATCTTGTGCAATTAAGATATTATTAGTCATTCTTCTCCCTTCTACAAATGTAGTCTGATTGAGAGATATGATCTCAGGAAGAGTCTTACGGAGTCTGTTAGCAAGCATTTTTGACAAACATTGGTAAATAGTATTACAACATGAAATGGGTCGAAAGTCGTTAACTTTTGATGGGTTCTCCACTTTTGGGACAAGAGTAATGATAGTTGAATTTGTTTCCCCCAGAAGCTTGCACAAGTTAAGAACATACTTGATAACATCACATGTTTCCTGTCCAACAAGACTCCAAGCTGACTTGAAAAAATGTGAGGTAAAGCCATCAGGACCTGGACTTTTATCACTTTGAATTGAAAACATCGATGTCCGGATTTCATCATCAGAAATTGAAGCCTTAAGAAGATCACATTCTTCATTTGAGATGGTTTTCTTCACAAAACTTCTAATGTTATTGACCGTGACTGCATTTTGTCTGCTGCTGTTGGACCCCAATAAGTTCTTGTAAAAATTCAAAAACTCCTTCAAAATCTGCATCCGACTCAAGCCTTTTGCCATCAACAGACATGAGACTTCTAATGGAATTTCTTGAGTTTCTACCTTTGATCAACTTGTGGAAATAAGCTGAATTTCGATCCCCATGCTTGAGCCAATTGATCTTTGCCTTCTGTTTGAGGCAATCTTCCTCCCTGTTCATAAGAACCTCCAATTTACCACGCTGCTCAATCTCCCTAACTTGATCAATCTACTGGCGATTCCCATTAAGCATATTGTTCTGGATAACATCAAGTTCAGCTTTCACCTCATCAATTTCTTTTGGCAGGTTAAGAAAATGGTCTCGATTGAACTTTTTAAACTCCTGCTTCAATTTCCCATCGGCCCTTCATACTAATATTGTTGTTAGAAATCTAAAGTATTCCACGAAAACCCATGTTTCAGATCTTTTGGTGGCAATCAAGAACTTGCTAGATGGCAAAACATCTAAAAGTGGAGACCTATCACCGGGCTGGATTACCTTTCCACAGGGTCTCTTGTTTACTATATTGTCTTTGCTTGGTTTTCTAGTCTTGGGCTTCATTATACTTTATTTTTTTTGGCTAATCTTCTTCTGGTTTTCGCTACATTGTTTTGGTAGTTTGACCTCTCTTTGTACCTTGTTCATTGATTAATAAAACTATTTGCTCGTTAATTTAACAAAAAATTAAACATTCACGTAAAAAATAATAATAGACTGTTTGGAATAAATAAATTTCATAAAATTTTACAGAATTCATTTGCAAATCCAATTTCTTATGTTTGGAAGCAGCATTTTAAAAAATTAGAAATCCAAGATTTGCAAATCTAGGATTTACTCTAGTTATAACCAAATCCTTACTCAAGAGGTGAAATTTATAAATTCACATTTTTTAAGTTAGCTGTATATCTTTTGAAGACAAAATTGCCCTTTGAATTTTTGTTTTTACACTTAAGAGTTTAACTTTGACTCAAATACAAAGATAAAAATCAAAATAAAAATAAAAAATAGACCAAAACCCCCTCTCTCACCCTTCCTCTTTCAACAAAACACAAGAGGACATGAATAATATTTTCCTTCAAGATTATTTTACGATATCTAACATGAAAGAAGGTCGATTCAAAATAAGCGTAAGAGGTAAATGAAGTTTATTTTTCTGTAGAGTTGTTAAATTCTCTCACTTCTTGATTACATAGTTATTATCAACGTTTGACTAATATCATATTGGCCTTTGAAATTATTTCATGATTTAATCATGCTGAAAGTTCCTTTCATTTCCATTCTAACAATTTGTTTCAATTTTTCTTGCAAATTTTTTTTCGTAATTTGCTCTTTTATTTAGATAATTGCTACATGTCTTATCAATAATTTTTAGCCAATACTTGACGTTAATTATCTTTCATATCTTCCTTGCTTTAATTAATGCTAATGCTCGTTGGATAGTCCTAAAATTCTTTTTTATCATTTCTAAATTTCACTAATTCCAATAGAATAAGTTAAGGACATTTGCATAAATATCATTTTTAATTCATCTTTCACATGAGTTTCAAACATAATTTATGACTTAATACTATTTTACAGTTTCAAACAAAAGAATTCATTTGTAAATATAAATCCTCATAGAATTCATTTATAAATCAAATGATTTCCACAGCATAAGTGTTTCGATTAAATGGGTTCAATGTAACTTCTCGCAACTGCTCAAGAAATAAATAAGGAGCCTCATTAATATCACACTACTTTTATTATTTGTTTACATAGTGTTTAAACGCATTTAGAATTCAACTCAGACATGTGCATGACACGTGACAGATATTTCTATCCTCTACATAAGACCAATTTCAATAGCTTACCTAAATGCTTCCCTACCCCACATGTAGGAAAAGTTTTGGTGCAAATGAGCTCCACCAACTTTCCAACGTGATCCTTTAAATTATAAGGGATCCTTAATTCTATTTTTAACATCTTTACATGTAGAGAAGAAGACACAATCTCCTATCACATTCCCTAAAATTTGTCAATGGTGAAAAGACTAAAATCTATAAAATGTAGGGAAATTGTTAGAGTGAAATTAAAATAAAATATGCCTAAATAAGAGATTAATTAAATATAGATAAGTTGTTGAAGTAAAACTAAAATAAAGAATTCTTAAATATAAAAAATTGCTACAAATCTACTCCATGATATGGAAGTTGTTGAGTTAACCTAACCTCTTAGACTAACTCCAACAACTTTTCTATTTTTTTCTTTATATGTAGAGAGTTTAGACTTACCTTCTTATCTTTAGGGGCTCCC
Organism: Ehretia macrophylla; assembly: GCA_037974665.1. Taxonomy (NCBI): domain Eukaryota; kingdom Viridiplantae; phylum Streptophyta; class Magnoliopsida; order Boraginales; family Ehretiaceae; genus Ehretia; species Ehretia macrophylla. The sequence continues at coordinate 67,759,017 of CM075776.1, read as the reverse complement.
TATTTCACTTTCACTCTAATAGCCTCCCTACTTTTAATCTATCCTTATTTTTTTTACTAAGCCATGTTGTTTTTTGAGATTTTTTGAGATGTAGAGAGCTAATTTGGCTCTCTACATATAGGGAGCATAGTAAAGAAAAGAGGAGCTCCACATTATAGGGAGTTTGGCATAGAAAGTTTGTTAGAGGATATTTTATTTTTTTACCTCTCTAAAATAACTAAGAAATCACTTTAGAAAGGCTCTTGGAGATGGTCTTACTTACATGAATACGATTGTGTACGAACGTGAAATAAAAAATAAATCCAATATGTATGGACCCACTCTTTGTATTAGTGGGCCATATCCTATTGAAGCCTAACTCTTACTTTCACTATCTCCCGCTTTCCAGCGCATTGTTTACAGTACGAAAATATTCTTCTCCTCATCATCATCCTCACAAGCAGCAGTTCAAGCAGCTCACAATTTTTATCAAAATCTCGCTAACACCCTAACCGTAATCCTAAATTTTTCCCCAATCAAATGGCTGAAATCGCCGAAAGCTCCTCGATTTCTTCGAAGAATGACAAGCCCGTCATCGTTAGGGTTAAGAGAATAGCCTCCCAATCCCGCCTCGATGCTTTCTGTAAGTTCTACAATGTTCTTTTTTTTTTTTTTTCTGTATTTACAGTATAATATATGTATGTATATATGAGTGTGTGTGTGTGAATTGAAGCTTGCTGTTTTGGTTCTTGTGTGTTGCAGGGCTTGAAATCAATGAAAGGCCCTTGAAGCGGCCCTTGCTCGACTTTGGGAAGCTTTCAATCTCCGAGTCGTCTAGTAGTAATGGTATAATAAGTTTATTCCTCTATTTATAATGAAGTTATGGTCATTAATTTGCTCATTTTGTATGCTTTATTTTTCTAATATGAAACTTTAATGGCCTAAAAGAGCAGTCGGGTGCTTGAAGTCTGCAATGTGTGTGATCCGGGCAAGAGTTGAGCCCACTTTGGACATAAAACTTTAAACTGGCTATTTTTGTAAAATTTCTGCAATTAAATTAAGTATCATGTTTGAAAGATAATTTCGTGTAAAGGAGGAAGAAGATTTCATGTTTCGATGTTGTGGAGTACTGGAGTTGGGGTTATTACATTGAAGAGAAAATAAATGAAATTTATATTTTTTTTTCAGCATATTTTCATCTCTTTTCTGTATTTGCTGAGGAAGAGAAAAATACAATTTAATCGTCCTTTAATGCATTTTCACATTTATCAGTTGTGGAATTGAAGACTAGAAAGGTACTTGTGCGCCATGTGGAGACAGTAACTAGCTCGAAAATGACCTTTGATGTCCTGCAGTCTTTGGTGGTGAGTTTAATGTTATTTGAAATTTATGTGGATCAAGCTACTATTAGTAGCTTGCTCATCTTTCACTTCTGCTGATACTTTGGCTAAGAGGTCTAATAATTGCCGTTTGCTAGTAGCCTAGCTCAAATGATGCATTTCAGTTGGAAAACAAAAACAAGGAGATAAGACGCACTTTTAGAACTGAAGATGTAAGACCTCTCTCTCTCTCTCTATATATGTGTCTCTGTGTGTTTGTGTGGATATAGTAACATCTATAAATGTGTGCATGAACATGCACACATTTGCCGTGCTAAGACTTTATGCAGTAAATGCTAGTATGCAACTTTTGTAATCACCTAGGCGTGATGATGCTATGTCACCTTATTGATAGGAAATGGAAATGGAAATGGTAAACAAGTCTACTGCTAACAAGTCTACTAGGAGATACCCTCCTTTATGGAATCTCCCTGACTTTTGTTAAATGTTCCGATGAAGGGGAATGAAATATCTTAATTGCTCAGCAAAAGAAAAAATAGTCTACTGCTAACAAATTCTTTAAATATGTGGGTTCATGTGAGGAATGTAAATTGACTTCTCTGCATTGCCTTCAGAAGTTGTGAATAACTACTTCTATGCTTTAAGGGAAGGGGTCATGTGCTGTTCCTGTTGAAATTCTTTGAAAATGCTTTCCTTTTCGTCATTGTATGGGGCAAGTGACACTGTGTTTGACTGATACATTAATGAGGCAATGATTATATCTTGATCCCTTAAATTGTGAATAAATATATACAATCTTCCATTACATGTGAACAAAGTCTATTTCGTATTGGGGTCCTTACTTCCCAGCCTCTTTCGGGAACAGTTATTGGAGGCTGTGATGCGTGATTGCCTGCAATAGTTTGTACTGGACTTCTATCTGGTCATATGTTGTGATGAGTATGTAGTTCTGTAATTATTGATGTCAATTTACGGCAGAGTAGTTTCAACCTTGCTGAATGATTCACTCAGAACTTTAAAAATATGTGATTTGCACTTCTATTTTTACTTTCGAGGTTATAAAAGCTACAAAAAGTAGAAGATAATTTCAGGTCTTTACTATTGCAGTATCTTGAGATGGTTGGGAGTGGCCAAATTCTAAAAATCAATGAACTTGACCAAGGTAAAGGTGTCTGGAACATATTTATCATATTTGATATATGTTCCGAGTCGTAGTACAAGTTTGGGTACGGGGTACGACACTTAGAAGTCTATACGGTATGATGGGAGTAGACTTCTTTAGTACGCTAATTGGGTTCACTGTATGCTATGAAGAATTATTAGGTTCGTTTACCAAATATTATGTAAAGTCAACAATATTTTATGTTTACTAATTACTAAAATCAATTTGCTGCAAAGTTTACTCTAATTACAAATTAGTACGGCTTGCATTCAAATCCAGTAGGAATTTAGGTTCTCTGTTCAATTTTGTTATTTTTCTAGTAAAAATTTGCATACTATTTGGGTTGCCAACTTTAGCGAACTGGAACGCAAATCACAACATTTCAGTACGCAACTGTACAGCGAATTGGAACGTGCGATCAGGTATGCGGTTCCATGTGGGTAGTGCGAATCTGGTAACTATAGTTTGGAACACTACTCAGAGAAAAACGAATAGGTGTTTGGAACATAATGATATGCAGTTTCACTCCATGAGAATTAACTCTGACAGGCATGCCTTGCTTTTTTCATATTATTTCCAGCGCCCAATTGAGGTCAGCTTTATGCTCTTGAATCTCTAATCCAAACAAAAAATCGTAAAATACTTTCGTTTCCTTTCCATTGTAATTTTTTTAGTTTGTCCCCTTTAGTTTGTCAAAAATGATCTAAATCTTCCCATACTTTGTGACACTAACCCTATTATGTTAATGTCACGGCTGCAGAAACAAGATCAGTTGCTGGCTAAAGCCAAACAAAGTCAAGAGGTATGATGATGAACTGTATGTTGTACTGTGATCATTTTACATTCTGAACCGCAAAGGCCGTAAAACTAAAATCAGTGGCTCTTATGGAAACATGGCACTGCGTGCAATCTTTTGTTTACTATGACTTATGCCTAGAGACTAAAGTTACTTAATGCTACCATTTCATTCTTCATGGAAGGTACATTTTAACTTATATTCCTTCTGTCAGTTTAAAAAGAATTTCGAAAAAAGGAATTTACAAGTTTTTGTTTTCGATCTCTTCTATTTTTTCTTATTAGCAACATTTCAATCCGGTTTATATTCTACCATGAAGGCTTCTCGTCTTTTCTTGAATTAATTGTTGCAATTCGTTTTGATGTTTGAAGTCTTTGATATTTGCAGTTTCACTTATGTAGTTTAGCAAAGATTTGTGGGGAAAGTGTTGTTATTTTAGTACTACAACCGTGGGGCTAGAGAGTGTGTCTTTGCGTCTGCCTTCGATATTTTCAAATACTTGTGCATGTTTGAGAATTAGTAACCCTCACATTATTATCTTGCATTGAACACAAATCATATATGCAAATGCACCTCCTGGTGGATGGATATTGCTTTTGTCATACTACTGCTTTACCCTCTCAAGGTTGTTATTTGCGGATAGGTCTTCATCTTACATTCTCCTATGAAAATGTTGCTGCCCTGTTTCCATGAGACTTAAATATTTAAATGGATTTTCATTCATCGTTTCTTTCTTATCAAATCCTGGGTTCGTAGATGATTTGATGTAATTTTCTGTTGCTACTTCTTTCTTCAGTTTTTATCAAGAAATGCTCGTTTTGAGCAAATTTGGAGAAGCAGAAAAGAGAAGAAAGAAACTATGCCTGATGAGCCACTGGGTGAAATGTGTCGACTCTATGACGTTGTTCGTGTTGATGTTGAGGAGAAGAGCATAGAGATACATCAGGAGTATAAGAAGTAAGCTCAGTTGTCACTTGAAACTTATAATGTGGTGATTGCTAAATTTGCATGGTCATGCAGTTCTTTCTATTAGTGGCAGAGATGCGGAATTGGATGATCACAAGATGCTGTCTCAATATTTACCTCTCTTGAAAGAAGTCCTACCCAGTGCTGCTGTGGAGATAGAATCTGACATCCATGATTACATGTCCAGACGAGGAGGTCTTGCTCCTTTGTTTGCTCCATTTATATACCTTTGGTTTTTTAAGAGTTTCTTGCTCCAAGTTCCATTCCAAGCTCCTAGGCTGTCCCCACTTTTCATCCGAGGGACACGAGTGTTTTGCATGAAAGACTTTAACTAGAAATAGAAAAGATGTAAAAGGAGTAAGACTACCTGGATAATAAGAAGCGCTTTTGTTTATATGTTGTGAAATGCTTTTAGCTTCATGCATGCTGATAGGGGGACTCAGGTCAGATTTTGTGGTCAAGGAATTTGACATTCATTTGCAAGAATCCTGTATCATATTTAACATTGCTGCCCAACCCAACCCTCTCCAAAAGAAATAAACCAAAAAGTTGACATGTATCCTACAAAGCAAACAAAGAAAAGGAAATTTGTAAAGGACTTCCTTAGTTTTCTTCATAGTAGTCTTAATTTGACTAGTACCTTGAAGTGTTAAGAAACTGTTTTCTTTTTGGGCACTTGGTTCTTGTCTTCCCCCTCGCACAACCGCTATCCTAACTGAGGATGCTACTTCATGCTAAAATCTGACTACAAGGATTGAAGGAGGCTCTGCAACCCCCCCTCCCCCCCTCTGTGTGTGTGTGTGTGAGAGAGAGAGAGAGAGAGACGGACAGAGAGAATGTCTGCATCTGTTTGGATGTTAATGTCTCCATTCATCATGAGCTGGTTTGTTTCATTATGCTATTTCATAGTTGTCTTCACTCATTATTGTGATACTTTGCCCTCGCTGTTATGCAGCATCATCAGATGGATACGTTTATGATATATATGCTGTTAAGGATGACATGGACATCTCTGAGGAAGATGTGGCAAGCTCATTTCCTCTGTGAGCAACATACTTGCAAATACTTGCTTCTATAATTGTGATTTTCTTGTTTAATATTGAAGATAGACTTGTTGGTGCTTCAGGGTACAAGTTGATGATGATGATGACTTCTATGATGGTCCAGATGAATCAGAATATGAAACTGATGATTCTAATGGTATTGTTAATTCACTTTTTTGTCAAATTCTTCTGCAATATCGATGTATATGCTGTTATGTGTAATCTGATAATGTTTTTTTTTGTGGTGATCTCAGCTGAAAACAATCCATTGAGTGAATATCCAGATGAGGAAGCATCTGAGGATGAGGATGTTGATAGTAGATCCTCAGATGACCAGTCGGAAACTGAAAGCAGATCTTCTGATGGTCAATCTGGAGAAGCTGAATCTGAGCCAGAGGATGTAAGACGTCATGACTGGTCTGATAATGGAAACACATTCTCTGATGATGGATTTGACGTCAATGATGATGGTGAAGGTTACGATTATGATTATGACTATGGCGATAATTATGGTGACGAAGAAGAGTGGATGTGACTTCATCTTGAGGTTCATCTTGATCTGTCATTTTCTTGTAAAACCTGTCTTCCCCCATTCCTATTCCTGTGAATATGCTTCTGAATTGGTGTAAGATGCTCAAGTCAGATGTTGAGAGACTGTTGTTTCGGTACGTGTTGTTAGATCAACTGTGAGCATTTCTTCCTATATACCATACTCGGATCTTGCAGTTATTTTCCAAGATTTGGGTGGCTTATTAAAGAGTGATCATAGTTTTAGTTTAACAACTCAATTTATTTGCCGCATGCTCTATTTGACCCACATTGCATGACTAAGTTACCATGTTGGATCTTACACTGAAGTTCGTTATCAGAAAGTTATTAAGGGCACCACATGTAGGTTAAAGGACTAACCATTGTAGATAAGATTGGCTGCTTCTTTATAGTACCAGTTGTTTGTTTGTTTTTTTTTTTGATTGATGGGAGGTCTAGCTCGAGGCTAGAAACCGTTGATGGCTCGGGAGGATAGTTCTCCTCGCTTGTCCTTCTCTAGTTGAGTCTGCAAAAACACAGGAAGTTGATTCAAGTAGTGTTCTTTTAGAGTCTGATCCAAGCCAAAGGTGGCTAATAAGTCAGCACATTTGTTCGCCTCACGATAGATATGATGAATTCGAAAGCAAGGATTTTATTGAAGAATAAGACGACAGTCTTCAACCCATGGCCTCTAAGGGCTATTACTAGAGGTGTTTTGGAGCATTTGGGAGTTTGTTTCGATTTCAGTCCTTGTGACTATCATTTATTACAGTACCAATTGTTGCTTTAATTGTTCTTACGTTATTAGTAAGATTCAATAGTAATGGATTGATGAGGTAGTTATTAAGAAATAATTGTAACAGTTTACAACTATAATATATACCTCATAACCTCATTGCATATAAGGGGGATTCTGCCATGGATAGATTCATGACGAATAAACGTTTTGCAATTAATTGTTCCATTATCATGGATCTTGACGCTTCCCTGAACGGAAATGGAATCATGGAATGCAATGATGAATTGTGTAAGTACTTGAAAGTGATTAGAAGCGTATTACCCTGTCGATTGGTTTTATTTTAAATATATATCAAAAAGAAAAAAGAAAAAAGAAAAAAGTCAGAACAACTACTTAAAAGCTGGCCATTATTATGTTTTTAAGGATTTGCTTCCCCAAATGTAGAAAGCGAGCTTGTACTCGGAAACTATTTGCCATTGATATACAATCTTAACTATTCGTTAGATGCATGATCTGATAATTCCTATGAATGAACTAAAACACCGAGACTCAGCATGCTCATTAACAGGGCTTCCCATATGTAAGAACATTCAGAAGGCGGCCAGGTAGAGCCAGCAAAGACCGTAATTACATAGATAACTGCTCATCTTTTTTTCCGTCTTTAAGGTTTTAAGGTAAATCGTATGGCGGCTAGAAAGAAAGATGACCTTTCGGATTGAAGAAGAGGTTGATCAAAATATGGTGCAGAGAAACCCATCACTTTTTTTTATTTTTTTATTTTTTAAAATCTTTTTTCAGAAGTTGGGATTTTGAATGTCAACTTCAGGTTTTGGGTGGCCCATCTAGTTAGTTCAGCTATCATTGCTGGAAGCCCCTGCGATTGTTAGACTGTTCCTCGTCTTGATTGATTTGTCGGTCCTACAAAGAAGTCAACTCTAGTTGACCCCGGGTGTCTGGTTTTGCCTTTGATGATGACACAATCAATAACCAAAGTTAATTAGCTAACATTAAACTTATTTAGGTAATTAGGGGGCCCCAAACATACACGTACACAACAATATACGTACGTAATTACACACCTAAAATGATTAATTAGCACACAATTTACTTTTTTCAGCTAATTATGGCATAATAAAAATTTATACACACATGCAATCACAATAAACTTCTTTTGTAGCTAATTAGGTCTCAGACACAAACACACACACACACACATATATATATGTACATAATAGAAGAGGTAAAGAAATGGAACCTTGACTTGGTATGTATTTTCAGCTGGCTTTTTTTTTTTTTTTTTTACTTAGAAAGGAAGAGAGCTTGAGAAATCAGAATGGTAGAAATTGGAAACCGGCTTAATGGAGAATTTAAGATGCTGGACTTGACTTGCAGACTTGGTATGTATTTTCTTTGTTTGGCAGCTTAAGAATGGTGGAACCAAGCTTAATGAAGAGAGATTAAGAAAAGAAAAGTGCAACTGGCTTTCTTTTAAATAAAAATTTACTAAAATACCCCTCAATTGATGATGGGTATTTCAGCGTAGGTACATGCCTACTCCGCTCTATGCCACCAAGCCTTCTCACAAATTTATGAAAGGCTAATGAACAAAAATGCTTGAAAATTTTATTGTTAGTACTCTTTGCAAGCTGAAGCCATGGCAATCAGTTGTCTGTGAGTTTGATTCACGGAATAACTATAACAACATTGTTGAAGAAATCGACCTCTAATGACAAAACCAAGTTAAGTGGAAGATTCATATGATAGTCTATAATATCAAGGCAATATTCAATGACTTTTGCGTATCAATTCCTTTGTATTCGAATAAAAAAAAAAATAAGGTGGCTGATTGGATAACATAACATTCTATGTTCTTTTACCTTGTCATTGCATTGCAATTGATAGTAAAAGCGACATTGAGCCACTCATGCTGACTAGTTTTTTTTATTGATCGATTTTGAAGATAATTGAGAGAGACTTTGAGGTCCCTGTATTTTAGGCATTATCCCAATTAGGTTCCCCAACTCTAAAAAAATCTTCTAGGGAGTCCTGAAGGAAGAGCAATTTGGTCTCTCCACAACAATAGAATTAAAAAAAAGGCAAAATAATTAAAAGCTTACCCAATAAGTTTAACAAATTTTATTCTTACCTAAAAAAAGATAAAATAATTAAAAACTAACTCCATCACTGGATAAATTAAACACTCGGCCCAACAACTACCCCAACCTTGACCCCAACATAAGCCCTACTAACCATCACCATACCAACTCTACATACATGTATATTTCCGCCAAGATAGACAATAAGATTATAACATCTCTTCCCTCTTCCCTCCCTCCCTAAAAAAAAATAGAAAACAAGAAAAAAGAGAAGCCTAGAACTCTGAATGTAAATTGTGGGCTTACAAAATTTCCTAAAACTATTATGTGAATTCAAATCAACATCCTATCGAAGGAAAATAGAGAAAGAAAGGTGCTTTAAAAAAACTTCGCATGCATGGCGACTTGAAAAAAGCACCACCAACTAAAGAACCATCATCAATAATCCCTATGTGCAAGCTTACCAAAAGAAGAATAACTTAATTTAGAAGCCTCCCCAAAGGGCATTGGACTCCACAACTGGAAGCGGTTGTGGCTTCAACTCCGCCGCCATCTTCTTGGCGCTTGAAGTTGTAACTTGTATTTGTGACCACATCAACTCTGTTGAAGTTAAATATTAGGTGGATTAGTTGAAGAGTTAAGCATTGCTAATGGCACACACGAGAAAAACATAATAGTGTTATATGCTCTCACGTACATCCTCTGTTGTCTTATATGATCCTAAATATATTGTGATATGGCTATTCGGTTGTTATATTTCAACTATTGGTTTACCCCATTTTCTCATTCTAACGCCCTTGTAAAGCCCATTATCAAAACCATCTATTCCTTCTCTTCTTACATAAGCTTTTTTTTGTTTTTACGAAATTCTTTATTTGCGATAGTATTTTTGCATTAGTGGTGGTAGTGGTGTTGTTGATGGTATAGTTGGTGGACATTGCATTAGTGTTGGTGGTAAGGTTGTTTTGGGGTTAGGGTTAGATAATTTGTTAATATGTACGGGGAGAAAGACTTACAAGTCTCTCAACTATTGGTATTATCCTAATTAGGTCCTCCAACTTTTTAAAATCCTTTGGGAGGTCCTTCTACAAGGGCAATTTGTTCTCATCACAATAATGCAATAAAAAAATGACAAAACAATTAAAAACTAACCCTATAGGTTTAGAAAATTATACATTAACCCCTACCATCAGCTACTCCATTACTTTTTCTTATCTTCCTCCATCTTTACAACTAATATGCCGCATATATTCCACCCCACCACTAACACCAACTTTATCATCAACATCACCACCACAATTACTAATACACAGATTTATCTACCAATTCCAACACATACACATACACAAAAATCTACACGAATACACACACTAATCTACAACTACACATACACATACACACTGATCTGCAACTACATGCACACACACAAACACTGATCTACATCTACACACACAACACATATCTACAACGACACGAACACATACATGATGGTTTATGAAATCTAGCCTAGGGTGGAATATTTTACGAAACCAAATAGCATGTAAAACATGTTTAGGCATTCACAAACGAAACTCCATAGATCAATGCAATATAACACGCTAGAAATCGAAATAATGTGCAAAAGTTGAAGATAAGCCGAATACCTTCACGTGTTGGCATTAGAACTCAACACACACAATGTTATGGACTAACCAAAGGGCTGGAATACACATTGCAAGCACAAGAAACTCGGAGAATGGACAGCTTTTGCAAGCCTTCTCCTCTATTCCGCTAACCTTACGATTTAGTGTGTAAATTCGGTGGCATAATTTTTTCTCTCTTTTTCTTAAGCTTTTCACGTGTATCTATGGAGAGAATTCTCTATATGTTATGTTGCCAAGGCCATGTATCTACATATATGTGATAGGATAGACGTGTATCTAGGAGAGAGATAGAGTTCAAATCATATGTGGAGTCCTTAGATGCTTAGGAGTCTTTATTTGATTTTCTATGAATTAAAAATTGAAGATAATGCATATTACCTTCTTAATTCAAAATCAAATAATATCTCTTATCCTTATAATCATCCCCATACGCCACTTTAAGCTTTCCACACGCCAGAATGCTCAAGCCATACTCCATTAAGACAAGTTTAGCTAGGACAAACATTCTTGTCTCAAGAATATCTTTTGTCCTAATGTCTTAACTTCTAAATTGAGCTCCACATTCCCAAATAGGCAACCTTACTTATTTGCACCATATTTCCATAGATATCAAAGCTAAGAACAAAGAGTACACTAAAAAGGGTAAGTGGCTAGGAGAGGGACCTGACGACATAATTGCCGTAGCTACAAAATGACCAAAATACCCTTGCTAGTCACTAGATGTACTTGGATCATTTTAACCTTAACTCATTTCACTAAAGAGTTAAGGTTGCACTCTATGGCAATTAATAAACTTTCAAGGGAGTTTTCTGTCTTTGACCTACTAAGTAAAATGACCGAAATGCCCCTCTATGTTCTCAACTGCAATCAAGAGTAGGTCTTGCATTCGTACTATCATCTTATCTTGATCACAACTACACCTTGGATCTTTATCTTCCCTATAATCATCACCCATATACTATTCCCTTGTCTTGTGAGCGACCCACAAGTCTAGTATTCAATATAGCCCGAGCTATATCAGTAAGATCTTAGATTTTTGATGATCATGTAGATAACTCTAAGTGAGTAGCTCACTATCACTTAAGATAACATAGAATCATGACTCATATGCATGCCACCTAATGGATCTAGTCCATATGTTGAAAACACCAAGCTATTGACCCTATTATAAGATCTCCTCCATAGTGAATTAAAACACATGTCCTAGGATACATTGATACATCCGCATATGCTCATGATATAAAGCACTGGTCATTTAGTAGCTTAAGATGCTTATAGTTCTCTGACAATGATAGTAATGCCATTGAGATTGCATATATAGTAGTCCCGTTCAATGCACCATAATGCACCAATGAGGGAAGTCCAGAAAGCCCCTCCCATGATCAAGGAAAGTCATCCTACCAAATAGGAGACCCTCTCATTATAACCTTACCATAGTGAAGTGCCCAGCTTCATTATTCGGTTATGAACTAATAGTTTTGATCCAAGACTCATGGCATAGACCTTCTGTGCGGATCACCATGCATCTATGCTATTCACTTGTATCAAGGACCTTTTTGCATACATATATATCAAATAAGAGAGAGAGAATATAACATGCTCATAATGAATGCTCTGATTTGTTAACTGATTAATAACCATTACATTGAGATGTCTTAGTGTTAGTGGTCTTTAGGGCATCCAATCCTAACATACTCTCACTTGCACTAATGAGCACTACCACTATCTTGATCCAATACCTGTACCCCCTACAAGAGTATTAAATACTCTCTCAGTAAGGCAAGGTTCGCTGAACCATTGGCTGAAGCATTTCCATACCACTTCATTATCCTATTGGATAATTCCCCGAATCTCGTTTTACTAATTCTCTCTATGTGCTTCCCAATCTAGTGATTCCCTGGTCTTTCTCATTCTGCCATTATTCCACTAATACTGCAGTACGCTCTATGAGTATCTGTACTTCTATCATGTATTCTAATTCCATAAGGAATTTCTTGAGCTATAAAGCTCCTACTAGTCATGGGCTTCAATTCCACTTGGAATTTCCTGAGCCACACAACTTCTTATGCTGCTTTCTGCGCTGCGTTATGCCCTGTCCACATGGTAGAGTAAACAATCCAATATTGCTTTTCACCTTATCCATATCACAACGCGTCCAGCATAATAACAACATTCCCAAAAGTCCAGCTTTTGAAATTTATTTCTTGACTGGAAATCTGAATCTTGTGTACTTCATAGGTATAAGAGCTTCAGATTTAACGAGCTAGCATATAATCCCTTGTTCTCACAAAGATACTTGAGTATATGCTCTACTACTGTTCTCTTGGTTTGGTTATTATCTACTTATCTCGCTCAACACAAAGTAGATATTCATCCTAGTACATAATATGACATACAAAAAAAGTTTCCATCCGTTGATACATATAGAACCTTTCTATGACTTATATATCTCATATGTCTTCGAACATTGATTCTGAGATATAGAGACTCCAAACTTGAGAGGCTAAAATCCTCTCTTGAAATCCTGTATGCCAAATCTTACTACTATCTTCTCAATTTATGAAACTCGAGAAAGAGCTAGTGTCACAGCTTTGCGATCGCACAAAAACTTAATGCCTAGGATATAACTTGCTTCTTTTAAGTCCTTCATTTGAGAAGTCAATCAAACCTCAATGAATGATAACATCCCTACATCATTTTCAACGAACAGAATGTCGTTCACATATAAGACCAAGAATGCTGCAACATCATCCTCTAGTCTTCCATACAGGGCTTATCAACATCTTGATCAAGAAATTTGATCAAATCTAATGCCATGTATGCATTGCCATTTTTAGCTTGTTGGGCTTGTTTTGGGTGGTTTTTGGTTGGTTTCCGAGTGGGTTTAATGTAGTTTCTTGTGTGGTTGAGTGATAGGAAAAGGTTCGGGGGTTGTTTGATTGATAGATTATAAGATACGAAGTTTAGAAGATTGAGTAATATTTCTTTGAAATGGTTAAGTGTTGTCTTTAATTTCCTAGTAGTGTTTATGTAGTTGTTACTTGGTTTGTTGTTGAGTAGGCTCGGGATTGAATGCATGTTAAAATGTGTGTTAAGTTGGGTGGCCTACTTTGTCATCTAACTTAGGTGTCTTAGTTGTTTGTTGAATGTTGTGTTCATTGAAGTATTTTAAATTGATTGATGATTGTTGTTGTACTGGAAGATGACCTACTTTGTTGTCTTTTCAGAATATTAAATTTTTATTGATATTGTTGTGAGTCATGATAGTGTGTGCCACATCTTGGGCAGTATCAGGCTGTCGGGTTGAAAACGACATGACTATTATGTGTTATCCCCTATCTCGTGTGGTTGGAGATACCATGGAATGTGGGTCTAGAATGAGGTACTTCCAGAATGTATCAAAAGGCGTAAATGGTTGGTTGAGTTCGTGATGGCGTATGAAGCTACATCAACTAGTGTATCCTTTCTCAATTGAATGGTTACTTGTGTTGCTTTAATTGAATTGATGTTGTTGATGAAGTTTATTGTATGTTATTGTACATAGGGTGTTTTCCCAAGTGGTAAAGAAAGTGTTTCCAAAATATCTTACTGAACCCTTGCTGAGCTTTGTATTGTATAAGCTTACCCTCTTTGCTGACTTTCAGGTGTTACCGAGCCAAACTTAGGGTACGTTCCTCAGGAGGCTGAGAATGAGCATTATGTGGATGAGTTCAATGTGCAAGAGTCTTATCCTTGATGTCTTTGTTGGAGTGCTTTTTTTGTTGTCTTGAAATATGGAACAAGTTGTATTGTATTTACCTTGGTGTTATAATGTATAAGATGCTATAAAGATAGTGAAAAATATAATGCTACTTTAGTTGTATGACTTTTGGAATATGAGTAGGTTGCTAGACTAGTTTTATATTTATTATGCTTATGTATGGTATAGCTTGTGGTATGTTGTTGAAAGGGAGGCATATGACTTATGGTTGGGATGTTGTATAGTTGTATAATGAATGGTTTTGGATGTGTTGTATGTTGATGAATGATTGTTGAAGTTGTAGTTGGTTGTGTGGTATTATAAAGCATTGGTTTAGAGTCTTATTGTCCATATTATAAACGTTATATTACCGAAATACTGTTGCGTCCTGACTGATCGTAAGTGAGGTCGAGTTAGGGCGTGACAATGGATTAGAGGTTTTAAAGAGAAAGATGTAGTCAAAGAAGTGATAGTACAAGTTGTAAACCTATTTTGGCTATGAGTGAGTATAGAGGGGCAATATGGTCATTATCACATGGTTGGTCTAAAGACTGAGCATCATATGTTATTGTGACTAACTCTTGTACATACAATAATTATCCTGTAATACAACCATAGTCTTTTAGTGGAATAGACTAAGGTTAAAGTGACAAAGTATTTTTAGGAAACTAGCAAGGGTATTTTGATCATTTTCAGTGGAAGGGTAATTATGTCTTTGGTCCCCTTCTAGCCATTTACCTTATTAGTGTTGTTACTAAACTTGGGTGTTGTTAAATATGAGAAAGAATAAAATTCATTGGCAACTAGTAATCATGAGGTAGACTTTCCATTCTTGGAATGAGTTTATATTCTTGATAGTTGGCTGAAAATTAGATTTAGAATATAATTATTTAATTGGATAGAGCATAAGGGCTAACCCATGGCTATAGCACTCAAGCCTACGCCAGGAACACATAGGCCTAGGCATCTCTCCTAGATTGGACACGTGGGGTACAATGTGAATGCAAGTTGGAAGAGTTTTTCTATTATTATTTGGAAATTAGGATAATTCAATGTCCTAAACTCTTTTTGGCTTGAAATTTGATTTCCACAAAACTACCTAGCATGATATTTACTTATATAAAGACCCCTACCCTAAGCTCTACAATTACACCATCTCCTTTGAGATCTCTCTCCTTCTTCATGTATAAGCCTCTTTTAGAGGAAACACGGAATACTCTTCTTTTAGTTTAGTTTTGCAATATCAAGTCTCACAACTTGATCAACATTTTAGCTAGGATTTGGCATATAAGGGAAGATAAGAGTTTGAGGAGTGGAATGTGAGACCTAAGCATTTCATTTTATATGCATTTATTTATTTTAAACATTATTTGGTAGCATTATGTGCCAAGTATATGTTTATCAATTTTACTACATCATAAATGCATCTAAGTTGCCTATATATAATTAAATGTAGACTTATTATACTAAGTCTACTACATTTGACCTATATTTGACTCATATATATAATGCATACATATATATATACAAATATGAAATATAAATGCTTAGTTTCCATCTTTGACTATTTGACTTTCTAATTTTAGCTTATTTGACCAAGCAAAGACTATTTGACTTAGTCTTATATAACAACTAAGCATTAATCTTGCAAGACAAAAACACACACAAGCACCTAGAACACCTACTAGGGTCGTCCAAGGAGGAAAGGAGAAGAAAGATTATTTTGCAAGCTTGATTTTTATTTCTTGGTGGATTTTAGCAAAGTTTGATCCATAGAAAAGCTTCTCCTTGCTATTTCAACTTCATTTCTAGCCTTATTTGCTAATTTAAGGTGAAGAGGTTAAGTGTTTTCATGTTTCAAAGTTTGAGAATTAAATTTAGTTTGGTGAAATATTGTTATTTTGATTCATAATGCTAGATATATGTCTTAGGAGTAGAGTTTGGGAATTATTGTGTTGTTGTTGTTGTTATATCTTGCATTTGTTTTGTATTTTTGAAGATAAATGCTAGGGTTTGTAGATCTAGGTTGTTGTAGTATTGTATTTGAGGCTTGTGATATTGTAGAAGCAAGATAGGAAGTGAATTTAGCATGAAAGACATAGTAAACGTGCTCCGAATTAAACGAAATTTGTACAATAGGTAGATGACTCAGTGTAGAACATATGTTGTTTTTGGAGCAAGAGCTAGTTCAATCGTTTTAGCCCTCTGACAAGGCCATTTTCGAAATGTAGCAGAAAAACACTAGAACTAGACAACTTAGAGTAGTTGTACTAATTTGGTCTTAACTTAGTCAATTTAGATCGGAATTGAGCTCTGTTGGATTCCAGAATTATCTACATTCGAAGGAATTTAATTCTACACCAAAACTAGATTATTTGGAGGTTGGGAGAGTAGGTAACTAAACTATTTAATTTGGCCTATTGCAGAGATAATGAAGTTGTCCTAAGTTAGCTAGTTGTTTGCTATTGCTAAATATTGTTGTTTAAATAGTCAAGTTGCAAGTTCTTATTATTGTGTGTTATTTTTAAATACAAATGTATTGTTGCATGGTTGATGTGTTGAGAGAAAACCTACTTTGTTGTTCTCTCAAAGTGATGCAAATATGTGCTAAGTGGTTAAGTGCAAATGCGTTATGAAAGGTTGCAACCTTAGGTGGGGCTTGGTAACGTCGTGTTGTGTTGGGCGGCATAGGGCTTGCGGGTAATTGCACGACTACTATAGTCTAACACCACTCTCTTGTGGTTGGAGTAAGGCTATGGAGAGTGGGGTATTTAGGTGGGTACATTTGGAGTACTAATATGCGGGAGTAATAAGTGAACGTGATGAGTTCGTGCAGGAGTTATAAGTATTGGCATCAACAAATGATAAGCAGTATCATTGCAACGTGGTTTATAGCTTTATTGCTTAAGTTATATGTTGTTCTAACGTGATCAATTGGTTTATAGGTTATTGCTTTAAAAGTCCCCTTTAACTGTTTCTCCTCCCCACTGAGCTTTGGTGCCGGATAAGCTCACCCCTCTATGATGTATGCTGCAGGTGTACATGATAATGATTATGTGCACGAGGAGACTATTGAGGAGCCGTGGAATGTGAATTATGTTTAGCATGTGTTGGATTTGGAAACAATGTTTCAATGGCTTTTAGTAGTTTGTAGTAATGAAGTTATGTTTTAGTTTATGTTTGGAATACTTGTTAACTTATCTATTTTGAAGTCTATCTTGTTTTGATGATATATATAGTTGGTCATGGTTGGATTCATGATCAGGTTTAGGCTTATATATGTTTGTTGAGAATATATATGTTAAGTATTATGTCTACTTTGATGTAGACTTTGTTTAAATGTGATTGTGATTTTCTTTTTCTTATTGGATGTTCATATTACAGCCGTTATAATATCTGTGTGTCGTCGCATCTTGAGCTTGGTTTCCCCTAGGACCGAGTTTGGGGCATGACATTTGTGGTATCAGAGCTTAGCTTGTCTGAGCATAAGCTAGGATAAGACCCTCGGTCTGTGTGTTATGTGAACCAAGGTGAAGTGTCGTGGTATGATTATGTGTTTACGTGTGTTTCGGGTGCTTATGTGCATAAGAACATGTTCACGATACGTGTGGTTTGAGGTGTGCTTATCAAGGGTTTGATTGTGTGTTTTTGCCCTGGCTGAGTCGAATGAAGGAGCCAGTTGAGTGGCTCAACCGACTCTTCTCGCTCGTTTTGTCTAGTGCAAGTCGATCGAGCAAGTTGGGCGAGTTGCTCGCCTGACATATCTCGCTCGACTTGGGCATTCTATGTTTTGCCATGCTTATGCGTACTGTAATGCAATAAATGAGTGTTATTGTGACACCCCGAACCCAGCACTTTACTAATTGCATTCATTAAATTGTTAACTTAGATGTAATTTAGCTAATTAATTTATTTTTTTTATATTTCCATAAATTCAAATATTTCTTTTTATGCATTTTATATTTTTATAAAATACTACATATTTTTAGGGGACTATAGCCCCTAACTGTGCGTGCATTGCATATCGGGATCAACGGGAAAAAATTCGCGAAATGTCTGATGAATAGTACCAGCGAGATTTTTTCAGATTTTTCAGATTTTTGGCATTTTATTTTGCTGAAATTTAATCACCCAAATGACCCATTTACCCTTACTAAAATACCCTATTTGCTTGACCTACCCTTTGACCATCTTATGAGAATATTAAAAGCCAAGAAACAAAAAAAAAGGGGGTCAAAAAAATGGCCAAAAAAGAGTTACGGGAATAGTAACTTCTCAAAAAAAAAATTACTCCTTGCTTCATTCTTGCTTCCATTTCTTCCCAAATTGGTTGTGCTTCATCCTTAGGACCTTAAGACCATTCTTTGATCTTCAAAAGAGGTGAGAGTGCATTATATTTTTGTATTAAATTCAATTAAAGTTTGTATTATTATTTTTGTGATCTAATATTGTAGTGGTTTAATTCTTGTTCCATTGATTCTTATATGCTCTAATGACTTCATAGAATATGTTTGATGGTTTAAAATGCTTGTTGAATGCTTGAAAATGAAAATGGCACTTGGGGAAGATGATGAATAGTGCTAAACTAGGGTTTCCAAAAAAAGTTACAATTTAATTCGATTCGAGGCTTCTAGTAGTTGCTAATTAGGTCCATAAGCGTGAAACAAATGTTAATTGCACTTGCTATGTTCAAAATTTGAGAAATTTGATCAAAATAGGCTACTTTAATAAGGGGTTTCGGGTTTATCTTGAATCCGGGCACGTTTCGAGGTTATGGCTAGTCTTTATTAAGTATTGAAACCTTAGAAGTGCTTTCGTTTCACTTGTTTGGGTTCCGAAATTGATACTTGTAGTGTAAACCCAAAAAGAGGCATTTTTGGTGTTTTCGTATACTTGTACTCTAGGTTATGATTTGGAGGTTTTAAATGAGGTATTTAGGTATCCTTAGATTGGAAGGATGGTTAGCTAGCTTAACTTGATCATTGAATTCCGATAGGAAGCTAAATAGCCTAGTTGAACAAAGGGGAAATGAATGAATTAATTGCTTTAGTACTTGTATTGCTTTGTAGTTGCTCCTAGCGAGTCTAAATGCTATTCTAAGGTATGTGTGAGCTTTCGGTTAAGTTTTGTGAAAAGTATAATATTGACCCCTTTGTGTTCGCATAGTTAATCTCATGATAATTGATTTATAATTGAGTAATTAAATGTTTATATGCATTTGTGTAGTGTACGTATTATAGTAGTGAAGTCTCGTGAATTAAGTTGCTTGGTTTACATGGATTTGGTTGAGTATGAATTTAGAATGGACTAAAGGAACTAGTAATGAACCATGGTAATAATTGTTGTTAGTTGATTCTTGATTGATTGGATAAATGTTTAAATGTACTTATGTAACAAGTTCATCTATTCGGAGAAGTTGTGAGTTAAGTTATATCGATACTAGTTAAAGATTGAGTAAACATGTTTATATTGCTTATTAATTGCATTATATGTGTAAAGATACGCTTATATAACTTATTGGTTAGATGTTATATAGTGTTTCTACTTATATGAATGGCTATGTATATGTTATTTATTATGCTATTGTCTTTGTCTAATACTTGAAAATTAAAGAATGTTGCATATGTGATCACTTGAGTTTATGTATTGTTCAAATATTGATTAGAATGATTGTTAAACCATGAAATATATTGTTAGTTATGTGAATTAAAGGGAATCAAATAGAGTTGGATAAATTAATGGCTTTATGAACTAGCTTTAGTTGAGAATAAGAAATCACTTCTTATGCATATAGTTGATTGTATTAGGTAGTGATAATTGAAGGGAATTGATGCTTTCGGAGAATATTGAGGGAATCTTGGCTTAATTCGCGCAGGTTTGGCTTCCTAAAAGGTGAGGGATCATTTCTATGTGCATTCTATGTGTCTCATCTTGTTATATGCTAAATATTCGATACTAAGTGATTTAAGTGTTTTAGTTGGATTAGTTTAACAATTATAGACTAATGAATGTATCATATTTCATCGTATAGCGTGATTGATGTGTGTGCCCGAGGACAACCTCTTTTGTTGTCCTCCTTGTTTGCATATCGGCTTATTTTGTTATATTGTTATTATTATTGCTTCCTGTGCTATCGAGTCAAGGGTTGCGCAACCTTATCGTCGGGGCGGATGCGATGGGCCTCTCTGGGCGGCAGCGGGCTTGCCAGGGTTGGTTTCTCTAGCTCCGTACCCTATTCCCTCACTCGCCTGGTCCGGAGATTGCCAGGGGGTGTTGGGTCGTAGGATTGGGTACATCCGGAGTACCCTTTGGTGTTTGGGATGCTGGCTTATCGTGATCGTGATCGTGGTTCGTGGATCGTGAATGAAGACCAGCGAAGATTGGTGTATAGGGGTTATGTGAAATGTATCCTTTTAAATGTGTGGTTATTTAAGCTATCATTGTTTCTTTAATTGCCTAATTGTTATTGTTGTTTAACTGTATTACCTGTTGCATTGCACGCCCCGGGAGACTATATCCCTCACTGGGCAACAGTGGTTGCTCATACCTCGATATATGTTTCAGAAAGTGCTGAGGGTGATCCCCAGCTAATTGAGGTGCTAGTGGAAGAGGAAGAAGTTCAGGCTGAGCCTTTGCCCTAGTTGTTATGTGTTTGTTGTCTAAGGTGGATTTGTCTTCTTGTTACATGGTGTACTTGTATTGCTATAGCATGATCTATTTTGTGGCCTTAAGGCTATGTATATTCTTGTAGTTGCAAGTTGAAAGTTGTTAGTTGTAATGTTAGCTTTGAGATATTATGGCTTGTAATAACTTTTAATTCTCCTTTTAGTTCTTGCATGCTTGGGTGTGTATGTTTAGAGGTGTTGATTTCAACTTCTAAAATTGCTCTAATGTTATCATAGAATGGCATGTTAAAAAGGTTTAATGAAAAGTTAAGTTGGGTGCATGCATGTGTGATTTGGAGCTATTGTTTGTCTCCTGGCTTGGATGGCCTAGAACCTTTGAATTTTAATTATAAAAGCTTGTTTTAGTATATTGTGGCTATTTTAAGCATTTACAGGTTTGAAAAATGTCCGCGGTACAGAGGAAACTCTGTCCATTTTTCCCTAAATTTTTGTGACCGGGTTTGGTATTGGGTTGAGAATAGCATGGTTATTAGAGCCTCCGGTCTCGTGAGGGATCGGGGCGTCACAGTTATATGATGTGTTATGCTTGTAAACTAGTTTCCACTAACTCTTATTTGATAATAACTGTTTATGTGTTATAACTTTTGATTAACTTTTTGATGTTTAAGATGCCTCTGAGAGTTCGAGGTACCAAAGGTAGACCTAGCACAAAGCTAGAAGCAGTGCCGCCTAGAGATCCAATGTTGGGTTTGATTACAGAGGCTATGGGTATGATGGCCGACATATTTGAGAGACAGGCAGTTAGTGAGGATAAGAGGCACAACAATGACAATCAGCACAACAATTTTAACGGTAATGGTGGAGATGATCGGTTGCTTGATCAATTTCTCAATTATGGGCCGACTAAATTTCTAGGAGACCCAGATGATATCAAAGCCGAGACTTGGCTAGAAAGAGTTGAGGTTATCTACAACACCCTGAGGTACACAGATGAACATAAGGTCTCTTTTGCCGTCTTCTTGTTGGAGGGAAATGTGAGAGAATGTGGAGAACTGTGAACCTTGAGTGAGAGCTAAGCCATACTCCGTTACTATGAGATAATTTTGTTCGAGCCTTTAAGAACAACTACATCTTCGAGATAGTTCGAGAAAGGAGAGATGATAAGTTCTCGAATTGGAATTAGGGGAACCAGTCAGTGGATAAGTACGAGGCACATTTTAATTCGTTGTCTCGCTATGCACCAGAGTTAGTGCATACGCTGGCAAAGAGGATTAGAAGGTTTATACGTGGGTTGAGGCCCGATCTCCAAATGAACTTAATTTCAAACACATATACTACCTATATTGAGGCCCATAAAGTGGCAAGCCTTATTGAGAAAAGGAAAAGAGATTTGGGTTATGTACCGAGTCAGCCGAATAAGAGGCTGTTTCAGCCTCCAAGCCAGCAGTGGTCATTTCAGTCACTAGGCCAGAGTCAGAATCAGATCAGGTCGACCGTTTCGAGGAATCAGCAGACTGGTTCAGTTGTGTCTTTGGCCCAGTGATCCTCAGGGGCCAGTGCTTCTACCGTTAAAACTTGTTACTTCTACAATAAAAAGGGGCATGTGGAGAGAGAGTGTTGGAGGAAGATAGGTAAATGCACGGGCTGCGCAGTGAGTAGTATAGGGCTAAGGATTGCCCAAAGTTCCAGAATGTTCAGTGTCAGACCATAGGTTGGGGTCAAGGCAGGAGGGCCGGTAGTACACCTGTACTGTGTGTACAGACATAAGCTTATGCTATAGAGAGGGATGAGATACTTGAGGCAGCGGCTGTGGTCGAAAGTACTTTTCTAATCCTTGATCAGTTGGTTAAGGTTTTGATTGATCCCAGTGCTACGCATTCTTTTATTACTATTCTTTGTGTGCAACGTGCTAAATTGCCAGTTGAAAAACTTCCATATAGTATTGAGGTTAGCATATTGATGGGTAGTAAGTTCATTACTGAATCGGTATGCAAAGCATGTAGGATTCGAATTGAGGATCAAGAGTTTCCTGCTGATTTTGTCTTACTTCTAATTTATGGTTACGAGATCATATTAGGAATGGATTGGTTATCTAAGTATTAGGCTCGAGTGAATTGTCAGACCAAGGTGGTTAAGTTCCGAAAATCAGGTTGTCTAGTGGTAAGGATAGAGGGGAACCGTGACTCTTCAAGGAATCTTCTTATTTCTTCAATAAAAGCTATCAAACTTGTGAGGAAGGGTTGTAATGGGTTTCTTGCTTATCTGATTAACAAACCTTCTGATAAGTTGAAGTTAGAGAAAGTTCCAATTGTTCGAGAGTATCCTAGTATCTTCCTTGAGGAATTACCAGGGGTACCACCGGAGAGAGATGTAGAGTTTGTGATCAATATGCTAGTGGGGACTCAACCAATGTCTAAAGCAATGTATTTGATGGCTCTTGCCGAGCTCCTGGAGTTAAAGGTTCAGTTATAATAGTTGCTGAGCAAAGGGTTTATTCAGCAGAGTACATCATCGTGGGGAACACCTGTGTTATTTGTGAAGAAGAAAGATGGCTCTATGAGGATGTGCATAGATTATCGAGGTTTGAATTAGGTGACTATCAAGAATAAGTATCCTCTTCCACTTATTGATGAGTTGTTCGATCAGCTTCAAGGGGCAAAGGTCTACTCGAAGTTTGATTTGAGGCAATGTCACTATCAGCTTCGAATCAACAAAGAGGATGTGCCGAAGTCTGCTTGTAGAACTCAATATGGTCACTATGAGTTTGTAGTCATGCCTTTTGGCCTGACTAATGCTCTTGCAGCGTTCATGGATCTCATGCATCGTGTTTTCTAATCGTACCTAGATCGGTTTGTTGTGATTTTCATTGATGATATCTTGGTGTATTCCAAGAATAAATCAGAACATGAGCAACATATTCATCTTGTTCTTCAGAAGCTTCAGCAGTACCAATTGTACACAAAGTTCAGCAAGTGTGAGTTCTGGTTCTAGCAAGTTTCCTTTCTAGGTCATGTTATCTCCCAACAGGGTATATCCATGGATCCAAACAAGATTGAAGTGGTGTCTGAGTGGAAAAGGCTAGAGAATATGACCGAAGTACGGAGTTTCCTTGGTTTAGCGGGCTATTACAGAAAGTTTGTGAATAACTTCTCCAAAGTTATAGGTCCTCTTACTAAGCTCACTCAGAAGTGTGTTAGTTATGAGATAAATGAAAAGTGTGAGAACAGTTTTCAGGAATTAAAAGGAGGTTGACTACAACTCCAGTTCTTACCTTGCCGGAGGGTAGTAAGAACTTTGTGATTTATACCGATGCTTGAAAGAAGGTTTGGGTTGTGTGTTGATGCAACATGGCCGGGTGATTGCTTATGCATCTCGGAAGTTGAAGCAGTATGCGGGGAATTATCCTACTCCTGATTTGTAATTAGCAGCTGTAATCTTTGCCTTGAAGAAGTGGCGTCATTATGTGTGGGGTAGCAAGTTTGAAGTCTTCACCGATCACAAGAGTTTGAAATATTTGTTCTCCCAAAAAGAGTTAAACATAAGGTAGAGGCGATGAATGGCACTATTGGATGATTATAATTGCATGATCAATTATGTGCCTGAGAAGGCTAATGTGGTAGCGGATGCTCTTAGCCAGAAGGCTAGTCTGTTTATGTTAGCAGTTAATGAATGGGGGGTGCTTGAAGAAGTTTGTTCGTGGAAACCAGAGTTGAAAGAAGTTAGTGTCTTGTTTGCTAACTTGCAGATCCAACCATTATTATTAACTCAGATTCACGAAGCCCAACAACTAGATCAACATCTTCAAAGAGTTTCTGATGGTAAATCGGACTTCAAGACGCACAAAGATGGGGTGTTGCGGTTTAGAACTAGAGTTTGTGTTCCAAATGATCCAAATTTGAAGAAGGAGATTCTTGTGGAAGCCCACAATTCAAAGTATACCATTCATCCGGGTGGAACCAAGAGGTATCGGGATCTGAAGCAACATTATTGGTGGAACAATACAAAGAAGGAGGTCTTAGAGTTTGTGTCTAGATGTTTGACTTGTCAGCGAGTCATAGCTGAGCATCAACGACCAACAGGTTTGCTTCAGCCGTTGTTTATTCATCTATGGAAATGGGAGCATATGACGATGGATTTTATCTCGGAGTTGCCAAGGTCTCCAAGGGATTTTGATTCAGTATGGGTTGTAGTAGATCGATTGACTAAGACTGCACATTTCATTCCAAATAACAAACAAAATAGTATGGAGAAGTTGGCCAAGTTGTATATAGATAACATTGTGAGACTTCATGGTGTACCGGTTAGGATTGTGTCAGATCGAGATCCGTGATTTACTTCCAAGTTTTGGCAGCGCCTTCAGGAAGCTTTGGGTACCAATTTGAGTTTCAGCATAGCTTATCATCCTCAGTTAGATAGCTAGTTAGAGCGGACTATTAAGATACTTAAGGATATGCTTAGAGCTATTGTCATAGACTTCAAGCAGATTTGGGAGAAACACTTATCGTTTGCAGAGTTTTCTTACAACAATAGTTACCAAGCGACTATTGGGATGGCTCTTTATGAGGCTTTGCACGGTCGTAAGTGTCGTTCTCCGTTGTATTGGGATGAGGTCGGAGAAATGAAGGTGATTGATCCAGCTTTGATGCCAGAGTTTGTGAAAACAATTGAGAATGTCTGCCTTATTCGTTAGAGGATGCTTACCGCTCAGAGTAGGCAGAAGAGTTACGTTGATAAGTGCAGACGGGACTTAGAGTTTGAAGTTGATGATCAGGTCTTCTTAAGATTTATCCTCAGAAAGGCATATCCGTTATGGCAAGGGTGAAAAAATTGAGTCCGAGATATGTAGGGTCATTTGAGATCGTTGGCCGAGTTGGCAAGTTGGCTTGTCCCTACCAGAGAGTCTCTTCATAGTTCACGATGTCTTTCATGTTTCTATGCTGAGGAAGTATCATCCGGATGCATCTCATGTTCTTGAGGTAGAGCCTTACAGCTTAGTGAAAATCTAACTTATGAGTAGAGGCATCTCAAACAATTTGGGGACTTTGGGCGATCATCTAAATGAGGGTCTTAATAATTAGGATTTTTCTCAATAAAAAAACTCTAAATTTTCTATTAAAATAATCATTACGAATAAAAAAAATACCAAAATTAGAATTATAAAATAGCATAATATTACAAGTTAACAAAAAGATAGACCTATATAAAATTTATTTTTATTACCTTTTGAGATGCAAAATTATTTATTACATCGTCATAATCAAGTTTATCTCACAAATTTTTTCCAATAGACAATATAACTAATCCATTTAATCTTTCTTGGGACATAGATGATCTTAAATACGTTTTTAATAATTTTAATTTTGAAAAACTTTTTTTTGCAGATGCAACTGAAACTGGAATTGTTAACAATATTCTATAAGAAACATAAGCATTTGGAAAAGAATCAACATTTTTTTATATAATTAAGTACTTCCAATGGACTACAATTTTCTTTTTGTTACATTTCTTTTAACACTTTTAATTCTGAAAATAAATCTAATCCATCTATGTCAGAATGTCCATCATAGCTTAGAAAATCTTCAAGATTCAAGCAACATTGTTTAATAGTATCTTCATCCATTGACTTTAATCTAGTGAAATTGAATAAGAATCCAAAAAAAAATTTAAATACTTCAAATTGCTCAAATCTAGTTTTAAGTGAAGAAATAATTTGATCAATCATGTAAAGAAAATACTCAATTCTAAATAATTCTTCAAGAGATTTTGTTTTATCATCACCAACATCTTCGTGAAATTATTTCTTTCTATGAATCACACGTTTTTCCTAAAATTTAGGTTCTATTTCCATTTCATTTTCAATTTCTTTGGCTGAAATCACAGCATATATAAATCCATTTTCCCTATAATTTTCAAAAAGAGAAACAAGACCCTTAAGAAGATCTATAGCAACATCAATATGCATATTTTCACTTTGAAAGTTCTTACTAACAGAGTTTACTGCAAACAAGATATCATACCAAATCGTCATACCTAATAAAAATTCAAAATCCTCTAGTTCATAAGTTGCTAGACTGTTAGCTTCACTCTTTATTTTAGGATCTTCACTTGTTTCTGCTAGTTCAAACAAAGCATCTCTAATTTTTGGAGCTTGATATCTAATAGCCTTTACACTTTCATACAAATTTCCCAACAAGTTTGTGATAATGACTTAACCGTTAAATTAGATATGTTATTTTTTAAAATTTTCCATCGTTTAGGTGAAGAAGAGAATAAAGAATATATCCGTTGTAGAACTCCGAAAAATGATATGGCTTTAATACATGAAGTAGCAACATCACAAAGTACTAAATTAAGACTATGACATGGACATGGTGTATACAATGCTCTAGGATTTATATCTTAACCTTTTCTATACACCTTGGTGTTTCCCTTTCATGTTAGATCCACTATCATAACCTTGTCCTCTTATATCATTAGTATCAAGTTCTTAATTTCTCCTATAAGTTCATCAAAAAGGCCTTTTCCAGAAGTATCTTCGACATTCAAAAAACCTAAAAAGTATTCTTCTATTCTTATTGGACTAGATGAAATATCTACGCACCTTAAAACCATAGACATTTGTTCTTGGTGGCTCAAATTGGGAGTACAATCAAGTATAATTGAATAGTATTTTACTTCTTTAATTTTTTTTAAAATTAAACTTTTTACTTTATGTGCCAACACTTGTATTAACTCATTTTGAATATTATGTCCTAAATAATGTTTATGAATTTCACCATTTTGAATACACCGAACATGTTCTTTCATTATTGGATCAAATTCATTAATCATCTCAATAAAGCTTAAAAAAATTCCATTATTTTCTTGATAAATTTTATCATTATTCCCACGAAATGCCTAATTATTTTTAGATAAACTTTTTATAAGAGCAATTATTCTTTTTAGGATATTTCTCCAATGTTTTTTCTCTTTGTTAAGTCTTTCTTGAGCATCTTTATCAATTGTTTTGTTCTTTAATAATCTCGATTCTAAATCAAAACAAGCACTCATGTTAACTATATGTTCATTACTTGTTTCATGACTCTTCAACCTAGCACTTAGATGTTTCCAATCTTTAGTTCCTTCGTTACCCAATTGGCTTATCATACTAGATTTTGTACCAAACAATTTACAACAAAAACAATATACTTTATCAAAATCTTTTGAATACACTAACCATCTTCTATCATGTTTTTCTCCATTTGACAATTTTCTTATATAATGAGAAGTAGAAAAGTGTCTACAAGTTTTATCTTTTGGAAAATTTAAATCACTCACTCTTATTGGACCCTTTTCTACTAATAAGTCTATTAATTTATTATTAAGATTTTCCCATCTTCTCGGATTATAAATACAATCTAAATCATCTTTAAGTTTTCTAGTTTCCATGTTCTCTTCATTATTTTCTTGACATTCTTCATCAACCATCACATTATCACACATTTTATTATTACAATTTTCTATATCTTTTTCTACCATGACTTCATGATCTCTTAAATTATTTAAATTTGATAGTTCATTAGTTTCTCTACTTGAGTTACTTTCATCTCTTTTGTTAGTGGTAATAAACTTTTCTAAAGCTCCTCTTTGAGATTTAATTAAACTTTCTATTCTCCTTTTTTTCTTAAGTTTTTCATAACCCGATGGATATTTCCTACTAGACATACTTGCTTCAAATTTAGGTACAACAAAATTCAAAAAATTTACAATAAATTCAATATTAAAAATAACACAATAATTGCAATGAAAAAAAGAAAAACTAAACTATTGCATTCAAGAACAATTAATAAAAAAAAATGAGAATTGAGAGTATGAAAGAAAGATATAACCTAGACAAACTTGCAAGTAAAAGCAAGTGCTTCAATACTCTTCAAAATAATATCAATATGTTTCTTTTCTTTAAAGTTTTCCTTTCTTGGAAGAGAACCTATTAAAAAAATTAATTATTTCAAGTTAAGATATATATAAGTATGTAAACAATATCAAAATTTATCACATAAAAAAAAACAAAAAGAAGAGTTGAATGTGTACCTCTATGCTTTCTTTCTTTTTTCTTCTTTCTTATATTATATGCAAAATTAATATCACAATAAACAATAGGAGACTTTAGAGTATAAAAAAAATACAATGAGCATAAGAGTGAAGTGCGTAAAAAATGAGGAAAGAAATGATATATATACTTGAACTTTACTTTGTTATATCTTTTTTTTTAAAAAAAGAAGAGGATACTATTGTATAACGACTGGGACTATTCAAGTCCCAGCCAATTACCTTATCAAGGTTGTTGGCCGTTTGGCCTTCATTAAAAAAAATAATTAAAAACTCTTTTAATTGGGGCCTGAGAGTCCCAATCAATTTATTGATGAAGGCTTGCTCATTTAATGAGCAGGTCTTGGGACTCTAAGGCCCTCTTGGCCCCAATTAAAGGACACTAGTCTAAGATAGACCTTTATCTTTAAAAAAAAGCAATTTCTTTAAATTGGGGCCCATGGGCTAAGGGGGCCTTAGGCACAGACCCAAGCCGCTCTTAGCTTGGGCCGACCTTACTAATGAGGAACGACCTATTCGTATTCTAGATCAGTCGATTTGAAAGCTGCGTACGAAGAGGATACCGATAGTCAAAGTTTTGTGGCATTATCATGGTATAGAGGAGGCTTCTTAGGAATGTTATGATCAAATCGAGTGGCAATATCCGAAGTTGTTTAATTGAACATGTAAGAATTTTGTGGGCAAAATTGTTCTAAGGAGGGGAGGATATGAGACCCAAGCATTTCATTTTATATGCATTTATTTATTTTAAACATTATTTGGTAGTATTGTGTGCTAAATATGTGTTTATCAGTTTTACTATATCATAAATGCATCTAAGTTGCCTATATATAATTAAATATAAACTTATTATACTAAGTCTACTACATTTGACTCATATATATAATGCATATATATATATATATATATATATATATATATATATATACAAATATGAAATATAAATGCTTAGTTTCCATCTTTGACTATTTGACTTTCTAATTTTAGCTTATTTGACCAAGCAAAGACTATTTGACTTAGTCTTATATAACAACTAAGCATTAATCTTGCAAGACAAAAGCACACACAAGCACCTAGAACACCTACTAGGGTCAGCCAAGGAGGAAAGGAGAAGAAAGATTATTTTGCAAGCTTGATTTTCATTTCTTGGTGGATTTTAGCAAAGTTTAATCCATAAAAAAACTTCTCCTTGCTATTTCAACTTCATTTCTAGCCTTATTTGCTAATTTAAGGTGAGGAGGTTAAGTGTTTTCATGTTTCAAAGTTTGAGAATTAAATTTAGTTTGGTGAAATGTTGTTATTTTGATTCATAATGCTAGATATATGCCTTTGGAGTAGACTTTTGGGATTATTGTGTTGTTGTTGTTAAATCTTGCATTTTTTTTTTGTATTTTTGAAGATAAATGCTAGGGTTTGTAGATCTAGGTTGTTGCAATATTGTGTGAACATGTTTATGATTGTATTTGAGGCTTGTGATGTTGTAGAAGCAAGATAGGAAGTGAATTTTCCATGAAAGACATAGTAAACGTGCTCCGAATTGAACAAAAAATTTATAGTAGGTAGATAACTCAGTGTAGAACATATGTTGTTTTTGAAGCAAGAGCTAGTTCAATCGTCTTAGCCCTCTGACAAGGCCATTTCTGAAATGTAGCAGAGAAACGCTGGAACTGGACAGCTTAGAGTAGTTGCACTAATTTGGTCATAACTCAGTCAATTTAGATCGGAATTGAGCTCTGTTTGATTCTATTATTATCTACATTCGAAGGCCTTTAATTCTACACCAATACCAAATTATTTGGAGGTCAGAAGAGTAGGTAAATGAACTATTTAAATTGGACTATTGCAGAGATAATGAACTTGTCCTAAGTTAGCTAGTTGTTTGCTATTGCTAAATGTTGTTTGCTATTGCTAAATGTTGTTGTTTAAATGGTCAAGTTGCAAGTTCTCATTATTGTATGTTATTTTTAAATACAAATGTATTGTTGTATGGTTGGTGTGTTGAGAGCAAACCTACTTTGTTATTCTCTCAAAGTGATGCGAATATGTGTTAAATGGTTAAGTGCGAATGCGTTACGAAAGGTTGCAACCTTAGGCGGGGCTTGGTAGCATCGTGTCGTGCCAGGTAACATGGGGTTTGCGGGTAATTGCATGACTACCATAGTCTAATACCACTCTCTTATAGTCGGAGTAAGGCCATGAAGAGTGGGGTGTTTAAGTGGGTACATTCGGAGTACCAACATGCGGGTATGATAAGTGAACGTGATGAGTTTGTGCGGGAGTTATTGTTAGGAATTGTGCATGGTATTTTTAATTTTTTTTATAATTAAATAAAACGCAGCGGAAACAATTAATAATACTCATGCATCCGTTCATGACTAATTACGTAGATTACATGTATGCATAATAATCAACTATTAATTACGCATAAAGATTTCAGAATTACCTTTCCATGATGACGAATTTGATGTAGAATCTGAAAGCTCCCCAAGTGTGAAGCCTCCAAAAGTATCCACACAGAATTTGCACCCTTAATTGGATTTCACCCCACTAGGTTTTCTAGAGAAATCCTACATATTATTCTAACTATAATTTTTGTGTTAGCTAAACCTGTGTCAGAATATTACGTTATATATGAAACATATATGACCTAGGGCCACATATAGGCCAGTCTTAAATAGACCAGTCTTGGACTCATAATAACCAGATCAATATCAAGTTACTATGAGCCCAGTTAAATTAATATTATGACGATCCTAAAATTAATTTAATATTTTCTCTAATCCAATTAATTTACAAATTCCATTTGTGTGTGACCTCTCGGGTTCATAATTAATTGGCAGCAAAATAATATTAATCCAATTAATATTTAATTAGAACTCTTCTAATTTAATTCTCGCAAGTTGTGAGTATATCACGACTACCCAACTAATAATGAAGTGAAATTCTACGAACCCTTTAGTAACAATTATGCAATCAATTCATTCTGTCTAAATTATCCTGATTGAGCCAGAGTCATGGATAGGGTCGTCAAACTCTATTACACAATCATATGTCCAAATCTATTTAATCAGTAACTTATAAATAATACGTGGAACAACTTCCACTATTCTACCTCGACCAAGGATTTCTAGTTACTCGATTAATAGATCGCATAGGATCCCTAATTGACAGATTTTATATCTACACACACCTATCTCCATGATGGAATAGATCATAACCACTGAGTACATTATCCAATCCTTGATGAGGACTAGCTTTATTGTACTAGCAAATCACGTTACCCCTAACACAAGATAACCGTGGTGTCTCAGGTCTAAAGACTAATTGCACCATTACACTATACAATGAATTATTGACCATTCCATGTAATTCGTTGTATTAGCGGTCATGTCCAGTCACTTATTCTCAACAAGCACTTATACATCTACCTTTACGACATGAGACTAATCGCCTAAATCAATATCTCATATTATTTGGATGGTAGACTGTAATACAATCTTTCCAGATAAATCAACGCCCAATTAATTTATCCTACGAACGGGGACCTTTTTAGAATATATTTATGAATATAGATTCTGTCACTCATATTCTTACTCTTAAGGATAGAATCTATAAATATTATTCTAAGGACTCTTATTTAAATAATTAATCTCATTAATTATATTTAAATAAACTACTCACATTAAATAAATAATATAATTATTATGTCCTAAAATTGGCATTTAGGGCATATAACACAACAATCCCCCACTTGCACTAAAGCCAATTACCCTGGTATGTCATACTTATCTTCTCAAGATGGTAATCTAATAACTGCTGAATCATTGTCTTAGTCAGTGGACTAGCACCATCAACTGTTGACGTTATTTACTGCATAATATCATTCTCTCCACAATCTATGATTGATGTGGTAATGCCTCTTTAATGCGCTTGGATCTTTAGTGAGATCTAGGTTCTTTAGCTTGCGCTACAACTCCATTGTCGTCACAGCACTACCCGTTTGACTTAACGGAAAGAACCATCCTTAGTTCAGTTACGAACTCCTAGATCCAAACTGCTTCCTTTTGTTACATCTGATGCAATAATACACTTGACCTCTGGAATTTGCAATTGTACCAATATTTGGAACATTTCCAAATAATTGTTCTTCCGTTACAGGTGAGTATGAACCCATATATTGATTTCTAATAATCCACTTCAGACTCTCAGTCTGAATTTGTAAAGCATTAAGTTCCACCTTCTCCATATACCAAGAACATTTCTTTAGTGCTTCTCAAGTGCTTAAGAATGTTCTTGATTGCTTTCCAGTGTTCCTTACCTGGATTAGACAGATATCTGCTCATAACACTTATAGCATTTATGATATCTTGTCTTTGTACACAACATGACGTATATAAGATTCTTAATTGCTGCAGCACTTAAAACCTTTTGTGTACAGTCTTTCTCTTTTTAGCAGTCTTAGGACTCACAACCCTAGAGAGATAAATGCCATGTCTCAAAAGAGAACAATTTTCTTTTAAAATCTACGTACCTTTAACACCTTTTGGGAAAGACCCATTAATCCTTTTGATCTATCACTACAGATCGACTTCCAAGGATTTGGGCAGATTATCCCAAAATTTATTTGAAGAATTTATTTGAATAACTAGACCTACTTGTGTAGTCAAGATTCATCTTCATTCTCAATGAAGTCAATCGAATGTTCTAGATTCTTTAGGCTTGGTTAAATCCATAAATGGATCCCTTTAGCTTGTACTCTCTGTGATTTATCACTGGGCTCAAAACATATTGGCAATCCCATATTAATGTCTTCATTAATGAAGTCATTATGGAATGTCGTTTTGACATCCATCTACCATATCTCATAATAGTAGTGTGCAATTATGGCCAATAAATCATAATGAATTTCAACAATTGATGAAAAGATTTCCTCATAGTCAACTCCTTGCCTATGACAATAATCTTTTACCATTTGTCTTAAAAGGTCTCCACCTTTATCCATTTAAGATTTTATGGCCTTAAGCCATTTAAGCTTATGTCAAACATAGCTTTTCATAACTGACAAAAATCATCAACATGATCATTGTTATCTTACTGATCTGGGTAAAACTGTGAAATAATCAGTTGTTCTTGGATTGAGCTTTCTAGAATCGAATCCTAGATTTGACTCAGGTCAACTGGTTGTTTAGTGACTCCTACTGAGTCATACTTTTCTTCTCATACTATTTTCTTAGATGAACTATTCTTCCAAGAAGAAGTTGTACTTGCTAACAGATTCTCTAGTCAGCAAGGGAATAAAAGTCATATCCAACGAATCTTTGGGATAACCAATTAACCTTGTCCAATCTCATTTCCAATTTATCAATCTTAAGCCTTTGATTGAAAGAAGGATAGCCCTCATTCTTAACACCTTAAGACTAGGTATCCTGTTTTCTCATATCCTATATGATGTATTTAAGATTAACTTGGAAGTGAACTTATCCAAGAGATGGACTGCTATAAGGAGAATGTAGCTTTACATGCAAAGTTACAATTTAGCATAGTTTATCAATAACAGACCATGTCCAACAAGGTCCAACTCATTCTTTCCAATAATTCATCAAGCATTGGAATATTAGAAGGAGTTAATGAAGTAACTATGTTATTTTCCTTTGAGATACTGTTAGAAATTGAGGCTAAGAATTCTCCATGATCTCATCATTGAGACTTACTTCTCATTTCTAGTTTGATTTACTACTTTAGCTCTGAATTTCTTGAACACTTCAAATGATTCAGATTCATACTTATGACAATCATATGTAAGGTAGCTAAATCCTTATTGGGCTATTTCTCCAAAAGGCCCATATACATCTCTATGTATAAATCCTAAATATTTGTGGTCCTTTGTCCTACAAAGGGCGATTTGATCATTTTTAAGCACACAAGATCCACGTGTTGGCAATGTCCCGGGGCCTCAAAGGCTTACTAGTCCTTCTTTCACCAATTGAGTGATTCTTGTTTCTCTCTATGACCTAATCATAAGTGCCACAATAATTTTAGAGTTATTCGTATATCTTGATCTCTCATATTATTCGTTTATCACGTTTTACATCATCCATATAAAACTTGTTCATTAATTTACCCGTGTCAATTCATTTATTTCCCAAATAAATGAAACACATGAATAACAATTATTCCAAAATTAATGAACACCCAGATGGGTAAACGAGAAGACGAGATGTATTTATAGAGGACATCAATTTCTCTTCAAACTCTTTGAAGTCCTTTGGAATTTCATCTCCTAGTAGTTCTCTTTTTCTTGCAGTGGAAATAATTTCCTTTTACCAATTATGTTCCACTCTTCCAGATCTACCCTTGATACATGACTCTCATGTCCAAAGGTTGTGTCAAATGTATTCACACGGAAAAGTCCATTATGAATAACAAGAGAAAACTAAGAATTGACTTTGAGGATTAGATTTGTCTGCATATGATAAACCATGAATAAACTCATGGACTCAAGATACTCATCCTGAGAACACATGCTTTCAAATCAATTCCTCTAGTTATTCTTTAGAACAATTTCTAGATATCTCATATCTACCATTAGATATCTCATATCTAGCTGTCCTATCTTGCTTACTTCACAACTCTTGTAAGTAATTAATGGTGGATATATTATCCATGCTCTCTTGCTTGACAACTTATTTTGGGCATCTAGAATGTGTATGACTTTCTCATATTTGAGAACGATTCTCAAAACATTGAGCTAGTCATCGAAGTTTGGTCTAGTCAAAATAGAAAGTTGGGTTCACATCCGATATTATATATATGCAGTAATTTCTAAGGATGTTAGATAATTATATTATTAACCATTTGATTTGGGTCTTTAAATCAAACAATAACCCCCACTAAATTTTTCGAATCCCACACTTCCCTAGTAGAAAACAGAAAAACAATAAGATGTTTTTCTTAGTGGAATTGGGGGCCCATTCATTTTAACCCACCTCACATTTTAGATTTTTGGCAAAATTAAAACAAATAGGTGAATAACCTCTTATTCAATGTATCTCATACAAATTCCAATTGGTCTTGCCTCCAATCCTTTCGACCTCATATTATAGATTTTTGGTCTTTAAGATTGTTTAAGTAAACCCATTATCCTGAAAATTTGGATCAATGCAATACCAACACCTCACATGATAGATTTTTGGTTGCCAGTAAGAATCTAAATTTTTCACATCTCATGCTTATATAGACTTAGTTTATATGTTGATACAAATAAATAACCCCTATGTGTCCATAGCCAGCTACTTACTTGCCCAACACATAAACTAATGTACGATAACAGAAGGCAATGATATAATCTTCTAAAGACTATACCATTATTAACTTAATATTTAATTTGGAAAGGTTTTCTGGTCTTTAGTTTAGGTCTCACTTTTCACATGCTTCTAATTTTAATTTATCGCATAAATAAATAGAAACATACATGCATTAACACATATTTATCGCATAAATAAATAAATAAATGCATAAAATAAAATGGGATGATCATGGACTAGGAGCACTTATCAACCTGAGCCACTGGGTTGAATACCTAAATCAAATAAATGGGTCACAAGATAGATTCATGGGCTGCTCCTCCTCAGTTTCACAAAACTCCTTTCGTGAACTGGGCCCACCAACTCTTGATGTCTTCATCTTGATCTTCCATTACATTTATGTATATAGATTCCTAATCTAGTGGGGAGACATAAATGGGAATAGGGTTTTACATATTTAAAACGGGGATAAAAGACATGCAAGCCCCATTTTAAAATATTACATAAAACCCATAATGGGTAAATAAATAAAAGAATGACATTCATGCATTCATTCATTCATCCATTCTATATACAACACTAGTCCATGATCACCCACATACATAGCAAATAATAAAGAAAAGTAATCCACGAATATAGCACAATTAATTTCCTAATGTAATCTCATTATATTAGGTTTATCCAATTAATAAACACCTTTATTAATTTGGATCCTTAAATATCTCATATTTAAATAAATATAATCACATTATATTTATAATAATTAATTAATAAATAAATAATTAATTAACTACAAGTATAGCATAATTAATTTTCTAATATAAGCTCTTTACATTAGATTTTTCAATTTAATAAACTCTTTATTAAATTTATTCCATAAATATCTCATATTTATAAAATACAAATATAATCAAATTATATTTAATAATTACTAAACTATTTATTAATATAAAGTGTCAAAATATTATTTTGGGCTCCTTTAATTATTTGTCAAACAATATAATTAAAATTTAGTCCAAAACAGAAAAATAAAAGTCCAACTCTGATTTTAGTTTTAGTCCAAGTCCGAGTAAACAAATAGCCCGATTAGGACATTAAAATAGTCTACACTATTTCTAATTTAAGCCCAAATCTACTTGGCCCAATTCAGATCACAAAAGAGGTCCAATGCTATTTTAAAACCAAATTTAAAAATAGCCCAGATTAGACAATAAAAAGAGTCCAACTATTTTATTTAAGTCTGAATCAAATTGGCCCAAGTGAGCCCAATCAAATGCATATGCCCATATTAGCCCAAGAGATTAATGAAACAAAATGATATTAACCCAACCCATTGGGTCGGGTTTGGGTTTTGACCCTATCTGGTTCATATCCGGATCCAAATCCGGACCCGAACCGAGTCTAAACCCTAACCAAATTTTTTTTTCTTTTCCTTTCTTTTTCCCTGCCTGCGCCGCCCTCCACCCCCTTTCCTCTTCTTCGTTGCTTTTCTTTTTCCACCATGGCTGCACCTTGCAGCCATGGTGGCAGACTTCTCTATCACAACAGCCACCATGGCTGCGAGGACAACCTCCTCGCAGCCATGGTGGCTGCGCGTGAGAGGGCTGCGAGGTGTCCCTCGCGGCCTCTCACGTTGCAACCATAGGAGCTCCAAGGCTCCTCGTGGATTCACAACCGCGAGAGCCTTGCGACTCCACCATGGCCAGCGGCCACAAGAGTCGTGAGGCTCCTTGCGGCTTGCGGCTCTACCATGGCCACAGGCCATGGGCTGAGTTGCGACGACTCTTCCTCGTGGCTTAGCCAGGCCATGGCAAAAGCGGCACCAAGGTGGTCCGCCACTGCCCGTGAAGAAGATAGGTGGGTTTTTCAA
The DNA here is from genome assembly GCA_037974665.1 of Ehretia macrophylla. Lineage (NCBI taxonomy): Eukaryota > Viridiplantae > Streptophyta > Magnoliopsida > Boraginales > Ehretiaceae > Ehretia > Ehretia macrophylla. The sequence continues at coordinate 67,721,098 of CM075776.1, read as the reverse complement.
TTTTTTTTTTTTTAAATTGCTGAAAACAACTTTAGAAAATTGAAAACAGTCCCAAAACTAGTTTTGAACAGTTTTTCAAAACATATTTAAATAATTGTAAAACACTTTTACATATTATAAAAAAACTTGGTTTTGTTTATAAAGCACAGATTTCATAAAACCATTTTATGAAACTAATTCAAGGGAAATACTCTAGGGCTACTATTTAATCTAATTAAATTAATGGGCATAACAACTAATAGATTCTAAATCTACTAATTTAATAGTTTCAAAAACTATTTGATTTGACACTATAAATTGTGCTATACAATTTTGTGCTAAAATCGAATAACCACGTAAAAGACATGAACGGTAGCTCTGATACCACTGTTAGGAATCGTGCATGGTATTTTAAAATTTTTAATAAGTAAATAAAACGCAGCGAAAATAATTAATAATACTCATGCATCCGTTTATGGCTAATTACGTAGATTACATACATGCATAATAATCAACTATTAATTACGCATAAAGATTTCTGGATTACCTTTCCATGATGACGAATCTGATGTAGAATCTGAAAGCTCCCAAGTGTGAAGCCTTCGAAAGTATCCACACAGAATTTGCACCCTTAATTGGATTTCACCCCATTCGGTTTTCTAGAGAAATCCTACATATTATTCTGACTATGATTTTTGTACTAGCTAAACTTGTGTTAGAATATTATATTATATAGGAAACATACATGACTTAGGGCCACATATGGGCCAGTCTTAAACAAACCAGTCTTGGACTCATAATAACCAAATCAATATAAAGTTACTACGAGCCCGGTTAAATTAATATTAGGACGATCCTAAAATTAATTTAATCTTTTCTCTAATCCAATTAATCTGCAAATTCCATTTGTGAGTGACCTCTCAGGTTCATAATTAATTGGCAGCGAAATAATATTAATCCAATTAATATTTAATTAGAACTCTTCTAATTTAATTCTTGCAAGTCGTGAGTGATACCTAGCAGTATATCACGACTACCCAACTAATAATGAAGTGAAATTTTACGAACCATTTAGTAACAATTATGCAATCAATTCCTTCTGTCTAAATTATCCTGATTGAGCCAGAGTCATGAATAGGGTCGTCAAACTCTATTACTCAATCATATGTCCAAATCTATTTAATCAGTAACTTATAAATAATATGTGGAACAACTTCCACTATTCTACCTCGGCCAAGGATTTCTAGTTACTCGATTAATAGATCGCATAGGATCCCTAATTGACAGATTCCATATCGACGCACACCTATCTCCATGCCGGAATAGATCGTAACTACTGAGTACATTATTCAATCCTTGATGAGGACTAGCTTTATTGCACTAGCAAATCACGTTACCCCTAATACAAGATAACCGTCGTGTCTTAGGTCTAAATACTAATTGCACCATTACACTATACAACGAATTCTTGACCATTCCATGTAATTCGTTATATTAGCGGTCATGCCCAGTCACTTGTTCTCAACAAGTACTTATATATCTATCTTTACGACATGAGACTAATCGTCCAAATCAATATCTCATATTATTTGGACGGTAGACTATAATCCGATCTTTCCGGATAAATCAATGCCCAATTAATTTATCCTACGAACAGGGACTATTTTAGAATATATTTATGAATATAGATTTTGTCACTCATATTCTTACTCTTAAGGATAGAATCTATAAATATTATTCTAAGGACTCTTATTTAAATAATTAATCGCATTAATTATATTTAAATAAACTACCCACATTAAATAAATAATATAATTATTATGTCCTAAAATTGTCATTTAGGGCATTTAGCGTCGTGTCGTGCCAAGCAACATGGGGTTTGCTGGTAATTGCATGAATACCATAGTCTAACACCACTCTCTTATGGTCGGAGTAAGGCCATGAAGAGTGAGGTGTTTAAGTGGGTACATCCGGAGTACCAATATGCTAGTGTGATAAGTGAATGTGATGAGTTTGTGCAGGAGTTATAAGTGTCGACATCAACAAATGATAAGTAGTATCCTTACAACGTGGTTTATAGCTTTATTGCTTAAGTTATATGTTGTTCTAATGTGATCAATTGGTTTATAGGTTATTGCTTTAAAAGTCCCCTTTAACTGTTTCCCCTCCCCACTGAGCTTTGGTACTGGATAAGCTTACCCCTCTGTGATGCATGTTGCAGGTGTACATGATGATGATTATGTGCACGAGGAGACTATTGAGGAGCCATGTAATGTGAATTATGTTTAGCATATGTTAGATTTGGAAAAAATGTTTTAATGGGTTTTAGTAGTTTGTAGTAATGAAGTTATGTTTTAGTTTATGTTTGGAATACTTGTTAACCTATCTATTTTGAAGTCTAGCTCATTTTGATGGTATATAGAGTTGGTCATGGTTGGATTCATGATCACGTTTGGGATTATGGATGGTTGTTGAAAATATATATGTTGATTATCATGTCTACTTTGATGTAGACTTTGTTTAAATGTGATTAGGATTTTCTGTTTCTTGTTGGATGTCCATATTGCAGCCGTTATAATGTTTGTATGTCGTTGCATCTTGAGCTTGGTTCCCCTAGGACTGTGTATAGGGTGTGACATGGAAGCATGCTCTTAGGCTTGTGGAGCTTTGTTCCAAAGGTGAAGTTTTTCAAGTTCTGTTTTTGCGAACTAATAGGTTTTCCGAAAAACTATAGCTTTAATTTTAAACTATGAACTATGTCTTGTGTTATTCATTTTAAAGATCCATACATGAATATTTCTGCCTTATTCCTATCTTAATTAGGTTAAGATAGAATTTGATTCATGCAATATAATATTTTCCTTCAAATACATTTTCTCACAATAGACATAAACTCTTTCGTTTAAGTGAAGTTTTGTATGTAGATCTTATTTGATAATTGTGACTTAAAATAAGGGAAATCATCCTTGTCATGCAAGGCATAGGATATTAGGAACTCCAGCTTTTATAATTTTAGAATTGGTGACTTTAGCATTGAAAGCTTTCGGTAAATTAATGTAAGTAGTTTACCTTTTCCTTTTAATTTACCCAATTTATTGCTCTCCAAATATCTTTTAGTTTGTTATTTTGTATTTGTTCGTGATTCTTGTTCAGTTATTTGTATTGATCCTTTTGATAAGTCAAATTTGAGCTTTTGATTCAGGTCCTACGAACTATATAAACTGTGTATCGAACTATGCGGTAGGAGTTAATTAGTCGGCCCTTGTTATTGACTACTGTTATCGACTATTGTGAATTGTGAATTTTGAATTTGAACTTGAAATCGCACTGCTATTAAGCAATCACAACTTATTATAGTTTCTTGTAGTGCTTGATATTATCGTGTGATTATTTGACTATTTATTAATCTTTGAACCTTGGCTTTCTTTGGGGTAAATCTACTTACTGAGCATTGTTTTACTCATTTCTTTCATTTTTTCTTTGCAGACAACAAAGTTAGATCGGGGTTTATCATACTAGAAATCACGTAACCAAAGCTAAAGATTTGAGTGCAATTATTGAGGATTATGATTATTGTTATTTTTAGAGATTCCTAATGTAATTAAAGTTTTAATACTTATTTTTGGGACTTTAGATGCTTTGGATCATTTATTTATTAATGGATTTCTAATTCATTTTATTGAGAGACTTGAGTCTTGCGGGCTTTGAAGGACTTGTCTTTTTAGTCACGTAACAGTCTCGTCCTAGATTTACAGTGTTAAATTTCAAGTCATGACACTTACTTGCTACTAGTTTCGTGCAAGAATATAATTGGGTAGTTCTATAGCATTCTTTGATGAAAATGATAACGACACACAAGTTTTGAAAGTTTTTAAATTATCAACATCTCATCACTTTTGATTCTCATACTTGTATATTTATATCCATAGCTTCACGTTAGTCAATAGCCTACTGTACTATTTAAACATATATTGTACATCTCAGAATGACACAGGAAACACAAAACATTTTGTCAATTAAACTCTTTCATATTTCATATGAGTCTTATTATGACTTTGATAAAGACTTGTGAGGATTTTTCCTAGATAGATTACTACTCCAATTAGGATCGTGAATGTTGATCTTAAGGACCTTTGCAACTTGCAAATTTAATTCTTATTTAGCTTGGAAATAAGGTTAGTGAGGTTTCTTGTCTCTTTCTTTTTTCCCAGTCTTTCTTTAGTAAAGTCGTGTATATATTTGTTTATCGTGTTTTGTTTCTATTTCCTGATGCTCGATTCTTCAAAAATACATCACATTTTATTCATATGTGTTCCCCTTATACTATGATGTACACTTGTTTCCAATCAATTTTTATTTGCACTATTAATAATTATTGTTAGCCTTTCTGTTTCCTAGTTTCTTTTATGAGTATCAAATATTAATCTTGGTTGAGTTCATATTGCTCATCCTTATCCTCGACACTTGATATATTAGAGCTACTTTAAACTTGACTTTAATATACCTTTCCTGTTGGCTGTTGTTAATTCTAAGATCATTGCACTCGACTTTTTGTATAAAAACTTCAACCTTTTTTGTATTTTTCTATTCTACATGTCTATTTGTTAAATTCCAAATCTGTTACTATATTTAATTCTTTTCTAATGCTCTTATTGAGATCTAGCATCTTGAAATCCATTTGTCCATAACCAAGGTATTATAATGTTTTTCATTTCTCCATATCATTCCTTATCACTAAAATACTTTTATTTGATATTTGAGCACCTATTCTTTTACACATACGGGATTTTCTTTACCCATATTACTTGGGAGTGACGTCTTTATCTTTTGTCATCCTATTGCTCTCCTGAACAAGTCGAGCAATTATTATTTTCCCTTGTTAGTATCTCACCTCGTGTTTATTGCTCAATCTTGAGTTGATTCCAAACTCTCCTATTCTTATTTAGTGCAGTGACCCTTTTACTTGTTCCTTAAATTCATCTTCAATTACTACTATAAAATTAATCATGAAGTGACATGTTTGGCAAATACTTGTCTGTCATGATGGGATCCCTTAAACGTGTGTTCTATAGGGGCCTTATGTGTGTGATTGTGATTATAATGCTACAATGTAGCCACAACTTATCGTGCGTGATATTTCATTTATTCATATTATTATTATTATTATTATTATTATCTCGTGATTGTGACTTGACTTTTGTTTATTCTATTTACTATATATATAAATATCCATGTCAAGTTTTTCTGTGATCTCTTGTTCTCATCTCTTGTTATTACTCTGAGCTTTTTATTATTCCTTTGTGTCATTCTTGGAGAAAAACCCTCCTTACTGAGCATTTATTTCGCTCACCCCGTTTGTTTATTTCTCTTTTCAAATGATAATAAGTAAATGTTCAGGTTATGGGTAGTATTTTCTTGAACCTTGTCGTGATTGAATCGAGATTTTGGTGGTATAATTGCTATTAAATTTAACATTCAGTTATGTATTGTATTATTGATGATTTAATATGAATTTTATATTGGAGAACCTTAAAATTATTTGAGGATTTGGTGCTCTGTTTGCTATTACCATTCTAGTCTAAATGCCTTGTGTGTTAAAGAGACTTATATTCTCTAAGACACTCGACGTGTAACATCTCAAGCCTTTCTAGTTAGTTGGGATTTTAGGGCATAAAATGTAAGTCTTTCTCCTAGTATGTATGTGGTGGTGGTGAAGAGCTTGAGTTGGGTTAGGGTTGTGGTTGAGATTGGCGGGGTTGTTTAGGAATGTATAATTATTTGAACACAAGGGATTAATTTTTAATTACCTCAGTTATTAGCGATTGTAAAATTTATTGAACTTATGAAGTTAGTTTTTAATTGTTTTGACTTCATTTTATTCAATCGTAGAGAAGAAGCCAAATTGCCCAACAATCAAAAACACTTTAAAGGTACAAATAGCTCAAAGCCTTGCATCGAATTACAAAGGTGCAAATGAAGTTCATTCCAAGCCACTTCAAGACTTAACTGGCATCAACTTTAGGAAGAATTTTTTGTTGAATTACAGTTCAACATGGACTCTACCCAATGGTAGAGCCAAGCAATGAGGTTTAGTGAGGACACACGATGCCAACGGGTTGAATATCCAAAAAAATAGAACATATGAATCTGAAATCAATTAATATAACTTTGTATCAAAATCGAATTGGATATTCGTCAAATTTTAAAATCGCTTACCAAAACCAAATTTGATAAGATTTCAAAAATTCATAGGTATTCGTATCTCAACTGTTTAACTAAGAACACAAAATAAACAATTAAAAAAATCTAAAAAATTGCTTAAAAATTAAAATAAATGTAAAATTAAACTAGAAGATTTCAAGTTAAATGTCAAAAAAATTACAAAAAATAAATTAAAATATATGCACAATGATAAACACAAATTACCCCTTCCTTTCTCACGTTGGATAATATCAAGTTGTTGGTGTGAAAGAGGCAGATCTTTGCATTTTGAATTTTATTTTCAAGTCATTTTAGAGATAGGGAAAGAGAAAAATGAAAGAAGATAGGACAAATAGAAAGAAGAAGGTTAAGAGGAAGAACGTGAGAGAGAGACAGAGAGAGAAATAAGGTTAGAATTTGGGGATAGAGATTAAGTCTTCAAGCTGTAGAAGTTTGGGAGAAGAGAAAAATGGATGGGAGGAGAAAAAGGGAAAGAGAGAGAAATAAAACTGAAAAGAGAGAAACAAAGAATAAGTAAAGATCGCACATCTCAAATTTTTTTGTTGACTAGATGAGAGTATCCAAAGTTTGACAAAATAAATAATTAAAAGGTTGTAGACGTCAAAATTCACAATCACGAATTTTGGGCCACCAACAACCTACAAGGACAGAAGGCAAAAAGCGGTGTGAGTCTTGGGATACCGGTGTGGTGCTGGCCGAAGACACTCTGACGTTCAAGTCAGTAGGTTATCAGAAAGGATAAGAAAATGAGGAAAATAAGAGGGGAAAGACGGAGACTACCGTAGTATCGGCGTTGATATATGGAATGTAGGCCGTGGAGATATAGAGGGGAAATGGAAGTAATGCTAGTGTGGCTAGTGTTCGATGCCCTCTCCTTGTGTAGGCGTAACCTACTTATAAGCGTGGGTAGGCCAAGAGTCACGGACTCTTGGGACTTGTATTCTTAGTAGACTACGTGATCGCTTATTGCGTAGGATAGAGTAATCTCTATCCCAAGTCCTTTGATGGTCGTCCGCTTCTTGTAGGCTGGGCAATTGTGATAAGTCTAGAGTCGTTTATTCGATAGAGTTCGAGTTGTACTCGAGTTCGTCTTCACTAGTTCACGTAGGATGGTATCGTTACACGGGCTTAGCAAGGGTCTTGGACCTTTATCAGACCTAACTTGGGAGTAGGTCATAACTTATAGCACCGTATATGGGCCTTGGCCCAATAACCGTTCGTCGATCGAGGTCAAATGACCTGTCGTGGTTAGACCATGTGTCCAATCCCAATTTTGGTGTCAATAGTTTGTTTCCCACTCCCTAAGTCGAAGAGTCCTCTAGTTAGGGAATAGTTGCTAGTTGGCAAAATAACTCAGGCATGGTCCTTCTATAGAGAGGCATTTTGTGTGGGCTACGCTCAATGGCGGACTTTATTTACTTACTATTTGCCCACGGTCGAGAGTAGGCAACATCTCGTGTTGCCATAATGAGCAGACCACGAGGCTAGGAGCCTCGATGGAATAGTCTTTAGATCTCCGAGCATGAGTTCATACGGATTATAATTCCCTATGTAAGCTGTTGAGGAGGCTACATGTAAGTTGATGTACTTAAGTTGGAGGGGTTTGCAAGGCTATTGCATGCTTGAGAGTAGCCTACGTAATCGAGATGTATTGTTTGTGCATCATTTCGCAACCTACTATTCGTTGGTACAAAATGTCACATCCTACTGTTTGTTGGTAGGCAATTTTGCATCTTACCATTTGTAGGTAGGCAATCTCGCATCCTACTATGTGCTGGCAGGCAATCTTGCATCCTACCGTGTGTTGGTAAGCAATCTCGCATCCTACCGTGTGCCGGTATGCAACCTCGCATCCTACCGTTATGAAAGAGAATGCCTTGTGTGTGGTATGGGTGTCGATAATTCGTAAACTACCATATGGTTGGGCATATTTTCGCAGCCTACCATGTGGTTGTGTACAATTTCGCAACCTACCATTGGTTGTGCATAATTTTGCAGGCAACCATGTAGTAGTGCATAATTTCGCAACCTACCATTGACTTGTGCTCACTTTCGCAACCTACCATGACTTTTTCCAATTCGTAGCCTACACTCTTTGGTCTTGAAATTCGCATCCTACCATTACTTTCTGAAATTTCGCAACCTACCATCGCATCTTGAAATTTCGCAACCTACCATTGCATCTTGGAATTTCGCAACCTACCATCCTTTTTGAATTTGTCATTTTTTTTTGGGTTGCACGCTACTCCATATGTAGGTTGCGACCTCTGGAGTTCCTCTTTGTAGGCCAGTCATTTTGACCCTATATAGGTTAGTCGTTTGGGCATTACATAGGCTGTAATTTTTTAACTTTAAAGGTAGGCCACCTCATAATGACTTTATGTAAGCTACAATTTGCGAGCCTCGATTATAGGTGACTCCTTAGTGCCTTATGTAGGTTACGACTTTTGAACCTTAATGGTACGTGACCCAACGACTAATTGGTAACCTAGCACATTCTCTTATTCAAGTAGGCTACTCTTTAGGACCCTTCCCTTGTCGTTGAGGTAGAGCCGACACGCCGTAGCTTTTTCAAATAGTAGTCTAGTAGTTTCCAGTTAGTGTTTCCCTTTGTCATGTACCTTCATTATTGTACCGAAGTGCCCTTCAAGGGTTAGATTGACTCAAACGAGCTGGCTAGCCCAACGTTTGTGGCAAGCTCGCATAGAATCTGTCTCTCTAGTTTGTCCATCTTCTCTCTTCAATGACTTGTAGCGCAATAGGCACCAACAAACTATGAGGTAATGTGCCCCTAGTACTCTTTGATATTTGGTAGACACTGGTCCTTTTTGACTTTGATCTCTCTCATGCATGTGTTGCACACATTGCACTTTTGCCTTTCGGTTGCATGATAGGTGTAAATTACGTACGACTTTCGGGCCTCGGCTATATTAAATGTGCCTATGCGACTTCTGTCTTTAGTTATGCTCCGCATAAGCCTTGTTGCCTTATGAACTACTTATCCTTTGTCTCATTGTAGTCTTACTTATGGTGATCGACTATGCGTTTAGCAGTGGGGTGGCCTACTATTAGGTGAGCTTGACCCAAGCGGGCTACCGTTAGGTAAGCTTGATTTCAGGGGACTACTACCTTCGTAGGCTACACCATTTGGTATTCAGATGATGTAGTTTGGTTTTCACAGACTACCATACTAGTAGATTGGTCCATTTAGGACGTGAATAGGGTAGCTTTCCTATCGTGAAGTTCTTTAAAAATTGAAACCATAGTTCTTCACAATTGGAGCCTACTGCGTTGGTTGTCCTTGTACTCGTAATGCCATAGAATGGAGCGATTGTTGCCTATCGTGTTAGTAAGCTGAAAAAATATGCCTTTCTAACATGTTAATTATGGGGCCAAGTCAGAGGCTACCATATTAGTAGGCTTGAAAATATTCAACCTTCTTATCCAAAAAGGTGGAGGCAGCATCGGAGCCTATCATGCCAGTAGGCTTTGAAGAACATATGTGTTTATCCTCTTAGCACATCGAACATTATAGAGTTAGTCTTGGGACTTGTCATGACATGGAAAGCTCTGAATAGTTGTTCGTGTATCCTATCATCAGAAACTGTGAAGCATCGCAGAGTCCACCACGATGGCAGGCTTTGAAAATTCATTCGTTCACTCTTGTTTCAAAAATAGTGGAGTAAGTTTGGTGCCTACCGTGCTGGTAGTCTTCTAAAATATTTGTGCTTTCTTGAGAAACAATATATTGGGGTCTACTGTGTTCTCTTTTGAGTGCGGAGCCTACCTCATCACTCTTTCGAACTGGCGCCTACCATTTGGTCCAAGAAGTTAGCGATGCCTACCATGTTGGTAAGCTCCACTTTCTAAACCTTGTTAAGTGTAACTCGTTGCCTTTACCGTACATGCACTAAGAAAAAAGATTTTGACTTTGTAGTTGAGTAGGCTACTATAGTAATTTGGCATCGCTGCATCCTTACAATTACCGTGGTTGGTAGCCTCAAACTTGATGGTAGTTTAGAACTAAGTGGGTTATTACTGTAATAGGTAAGGTTAGATGCGCCGACGGTAGGCCATAGAAATTTCTTAGTTTGATGCTCTAAAATTAGCTGGCTTATTTGTTTCCTACCATTGTTGGCATTCTTGAACTTGGTAGAGTTTTCCAATCAAGTGGTAGCCTACCGTGGTCAGTAGTCTCCGAAGGGATGGTGGCATCTTATAATCAAGCCACGTTCTTGTCGCCTACTGTTACTGGCAGACTCTCATTAAATAAGTCTTGATTTTCCAAAGATGATGCTTGTAAGTTGTGCCTATCGTAGGAATTTTATGTAGGCTAGTCCGATTAGGACTTTGATTAGGTAGTTTAGCCTTTACAAACTACTAACTCTTAGGCCGATCCACTTAGGACCTAAATTGGGTAGTTTGGTCGCCACATACTGTTATGTTGTTGTGATGAAGGACTACCTTAGTAGGCTAGTTCGCTTAGGACTCTTGGGTAGTCGCATTGGACCATAACCTTAATAGTTTGGTCCTCTTAAGACTTTTATGTAGGTTGGTCCCCATAGGACGTTGAGCGATCACGTAGGACCGTAAGTTGGTTCACATGGGACTTAATGTGGTTGCGTAGGACCGTATTCGTAGGTTCATCCTTATAAGACTTTATATGGTTGCGTAAGATCGTAGATTGGTCTGCATATGACTCTACATGGTCGGGTAGGACCATAGGTAGGTCCGCATAGGACTTTATATGGTCACATAAGACCGTAGGTTGGTCCATATAGGACTTTTGTATGGTCGCAAAGGACCGTAGATTGGTCCGCATAGGACTTTACACGGTCGTGTGAGACCGTAAATTGGTCTGCATAGGAATCTGACTTGGTAGGTTGATAATTTCAAAGCCTACTGTAGTAAGCAGGTCCCCTTAGGATATTAAGTGGTAGGTTGATAATTTCAAAGCCTACTGTAGTAAGCAGGTCCCCTTAGGATATTAAGTGGCGGTGTGATAATATCGGAACCTACCGTAGTAGGTAGGTCCCGTTAGGATCCCAAGTTGATGGGTTGATAATTTCGGAGCCTACCATAGTAGGTTGCAACATACAAGAGGTCAAGTTGGTACATTACACGTTTCAGACTCTACCTTAGTAGGTTGTTCCCTTTGGGGTTTTAAGTTGGTAGGTTAGTCACTTCGGACCCTACCATAGTAGGTTGCGCCCTTTAGGTATCTAAATTGGTAGATGGATCACTTCGTACTCTACCATAGTAGGTTGCGCCATTTAGGCGTCTTAGTTGGTAGATGCATCACTTGGACCCTACTATAGTAGGTTGCGGCCTTTAGGCATCTTAGTTGGTAGATGGATCACTTCGGACCCTACCATAGTAGGTTGCACCCTTTAGGCGTCTTATTTGGTAGATGGGTCACTTTGAACCCTACCATAGTAAGTTGCGCCTTTTTGGCGTCTTAGTTGGTAGATGGGTAACTTCGGGCCCTACCATAGTAAGTTGCGTACTTTAGGCGTCTTAGTTGGTAGATAGGTCACTTCGGACCCCACTATAGTAGTTGCGCCTTTTCAGCATCTTAGTTGGTAGATGGGTAACTTCGGACCCTACCATAGTAGGTTGCGCCTTTTTGGCGTCTTAGTTGGTAGATAGGTCACTTCAGACCCTACTATAGTAGGTTGCGTACTTTAGGCATCTTAGTTGGTAGATAGGTTACTTCGGACCCTACAATAGTAGGTTGCGCTTTTTTGGCATCTTAGTTGGTAGATGGGTCACTCCAAACCCTACCATACTAGGTTGCGCATTTTAGGTGTCTTAGTTGGCAGATAGGTCACTTCGGACCCTACCATAGTAGGTTGCGCCTTTTGGCGTCTTAGTTGGTAGATGGGTCATTTCAGACCTTACCATAGTAGGTTGCGCACTTTAGGCATCTTAGTTGGTAGATAGGTCACTTCGGACCCTACCATAGTAGGTTGTACACTTTAGGCGTCTTAGTTGGTAGATAGGGGTCACTTCAAACCCTACCATAGTAGGTTGGGCCCTTTAGGCGTCTTATTTGGTACATGGGTCACTTCATACCCTACCATAGTAGGTTGCGCACTTTAGGCGTCTTAGTTGGTAATTGGGGGTCATTTCGGACCTTACCATAGTAGGTTGCGCCCTTTAGGCGTCTTATTTGGTATATGGGTCACTTCGGACCCTACCATAGTAGGTTGCACCCTTTAGGCGTCTTAATTGGTAGGTCACTTCGGACCCTACCATAGTAGGTTGCTCCTTTTAGGAGTCTAAGTTGGTGGATTAGTCACTTTGGACTCTACTATAGCAGGTTGCTCCTTTTAGGAGTCTAACTTGGTAGGTAGTTTGGTTGCCATGAACTCCTACCATAGAAGTCGGGTACGTAAGTTGGTCTACTTAAGACTTTTATAAAGTGGCAACAGACTACTACTTGGTCCTCTTAGGACTTTAAGTGGTCGCATGGGATCGTAATTATAGGTTGGTCCACATGGGACTTCGAGTGATTGTGTGGGACCATAGGTTGGTCTCACGGGACTTTGAATTGGCAGTTCGGCCGTTGTGATTTCTACTAAAGTAGTTTGATTAGCTTGGGACTTTGAATTGGTAGTTCGGTTGTTAGGGCTTCTACCAAAGTAGTTTGGTCCGCTTGGGACTTTGAATTAGTAGTTCGGCTGCTAGGGCTCTACCAAAGTAGTTTGATTCACTTTGGACTTTGAATTGGTAGTTCGGCTGCTAAGGCTTCTACCAAAGTAGTTTGGTCCACTTGGGACTTTGAATTGGTAGTTCGGCCGCTGTGGCTTCTGCCAAAGTAGTTTGGTCCGCTTGAGACTTTGAATTGGTAGTTCGGCCATTGGGGCTTCTACCAAAATAGTTTGGCCCGCTTGAGACTTTGAATTGGTAGTTCGGCCGCTGGGGCTTCTACCAAAGTAGTTTGGTATGCTTGGGAATTTAATGTAGTCACAATGGACTACGTAGGCTAATCTATTTAAGACTTTTGTTCAATAGCGATGGATTGTTGCCTTCAGTAGGCTAGTCCACTTAAGACGTCTATTTGGCCGCCATGGACTACTACTGTGTAGTTTGGTCCCTTTAGGACCTTTAGTAGTTTTCCCTTTTTCCCGACGCTTAGGTAGTGGATTAGGGGCTTCATAAGTCTCTTTTAGCAAAATAAGTTTAGAGGACTGTTTGAGTTTGTGTTCGTAAGCGGGCTCATATTGCGTAGCTCAAACGATGGGTGTGCTCGCTCGTATTTCGCTAGTTGGCTTGAAACACGCCTTCAGACCTCGGAGTCTTAACTAGACAAAATATACAATGAGTAGGCCAAAACATGTTGCCTTTTTATTTTGAGAAAGTAATTACAGTGATAGGCTCCTAGGCGTGTCACCGACTACTTTGACTGTTGTGAAAGACCCCCACGAAAGGGCAGCTAATTAAAGACTGACGATCCCATAAGGGGAGCTAACTAAAATTTGCAAATACTAATTGTAGTACTTGTTGAGGCAGATGGTATTTCGACTACTGTGACTGAAATGTGCTTATGGTATGTTGCTTGAATTGAGCTTGCACAATAGCATGTTCCACTTGGTATATGACATCGTAGCCTGGTTGTCTTTGGGAGGTTCTCTGTTGCGCTCTTATTTCACCGATCCCCCTCTTGGTAGGGAACTTGACCACTTGGTAATAGGAGGATATAACAACTTTCATATCATGGATCCACGGTCTTTCCAAAATGATGTTGTAGGGTGATGGACAATCTATCACTGAGAACTGAGTGAAGAGGTTCACGCCTTGTGCATCGATGGGAAGGATAATCTCTTTGATGGTGCTCTTGTACTCGCTGTTAAACCCTACTAGTATGGTTGTAGAGCTCATGATGCGGGATTCATCAATTCCCATTTATCTCAAGGTATGTAGCATGAGTATATTGGTAGCATTACCATTGTCGATGAGTATTTGCCTGACCAATCGGTTGGCTACCATCAACTCGATGACCAAGGCATTATGATACGGACCATCAAAGTAGGTCTTTCCATGTGTAGGGAATGTGATGACTTGATCTTGTTCGGACTCCCTGAGTTTTTGGGGCCTAAAGTTAGACTTGAACATGCGATCGGTGCATACCTTCGCTATTGAGTATGCAGTCCCATTAACCCGTGATCTGCCAGTGATAACGTTGATAGTGTGCTCATATTATGGTAACCCTAGTTGAGTAGTATCTTGAATCACCTGTTTTTGTTCTCCTTGGGCCATCGTCCCTCTCCTGTTGGTTTGTTCTAGTTTGAGTGGTTGTCCATCGTCTCATGAATAATGAATCTTCCACTCATCTATAAGGTAGGGCTTATGTCTTCTATGATATTGATCAGATGTCATAGCCCGTCTATGGTCTCGCCTACTGTAGTGCGGCGAGGAGGGACGGTAGTTGGCTCTATCTTCTTTCCACTTGATTTGGGCCCATGCCTTGGCGAAGACATCCTCCATGGTCTTGCATGGGTACTTGGTTAACTCTTTATACAAGTCTGACTCGCGAAACAGACCCTTGCGAAAGGCAGAGATAGCTGTAGCCATCTCACAATGCGGGATGAATACCCTTTCCTTGTTGAATCTGCCAATGTAGTCCCGTAGAGGTTCTCCCTTCCTTTGCACGAGCAAGTAGATGTTGTCTGACTATTTTTCTAACTTCTTGTTGCTCGCAAATTGCTCCACGAACATGTCTGTCAACTAGGCGAATGAGGCAATATAGTTGTTCGGCAGGCTTGTGTACCATTATAGGGAGGGTCCTACCAAGCTGGAACCGAAGCCCTTACACATGCAGGCTTCCCTTGAATCTCGCGGGATGGCTACTGTGAACATTATCTACTTGTACTACACTATGTGGTCATTGGGATCGGTAGTCCCATTGTAGGGCCTCATGTTTGGAAAGCTGAACTTAGTCGTCATCTCTACCATGGCATTGGTGTTAACAAAACTGTTGCTGCACTCTTCTTGATGGGGACAGGTACACCAGGGATCCTTTGGATGAGAGACTCAATCTCTTGGAATCGGTGAAAGATATCTTGGTTCGATCCTCCCTCATCTGTTAATTGAGTCTGTAATCGCTTAGTGGCGACGGTAGTTTGGAGGTAAACTCCATTCCTAGGTGTCTGTTGAGGTATAGATCCAAGGGATTGCATGGGATCTACTACTCGGCTATGGGCGACTGACTTTCCATGGCTGGGTGGCGTAGAGACTGTTGTCCAGAGCATCTGGTTCTTCTCTTCTAAATCGAGGTTCTCTCGACGGATCGCAGCATTTTCCACCTCAAGTTCCTTCAACTTGTCTTTGCATGAGTCTATCTCAGTTATTAGGGCCCTCATCTGGGCTTAGATCGTTATGAGTGCTAGTTTCGGCCATGGCTTTTGTTGTAAGCATGAGTAATCAAGGGTTTGAAGCCTTCTGATCGGGTAACTAAGTTGCTAAGGCCCCACAGTGGGTGCCAAATTGTAGACGTCAAAATTCACAATCACGAATTTCAGGCCACCAGCAACCTATAAGGACAGAAGGCAAAAAGCGACGTGAGTCTTAGGACACTGGTGTAATGCCGGCCGAAGACACTCTGACGCTCAAGTCAGTAGGTAATCAGAAAGGATAAGAAAATGAGGAAAATAAGAGGGGAAAGGCAGAAACTATTGTAGTATCAGTGTCGATATAGGGAGTGTAGGTCGTGGAGATGTAGAGGGGAAAATGGAAGTAATGCTAGTACGGCTAGTGTTTGATGCCCTCTCCTTGTGTAGGCGTGGGTAGGCCAAGAGTCACGGACTCTTGGGACTAGTATTCTTAGTAGACTACGTGATCCCCTATCGCGTAGGATAGAGTAGTCTTTATCCCAAGTCCTTCGGTGGTCATCCGTTTCTCATAGGCTGGGCAATTGTGATAAGTCTAAGGTCATTTATCCAGAGATATCCAATAGAGTTCGTCTTCAATAGTTCACGTAGGATGGTGCCGCTACACTGGCTTAGCAAGGGTCTTGGGCCTCTATCAGACCTAACTTGGGAGTAGGCCATAACTTATAGCACCGTATATGGGCCTTGGCCTAATGACCGCTCGTCGATCGGGGTCAAGTGACCCGTCGTGGTTGGACCATGGGTCCAAGCCCAATTTTGGTGTCAACAAAGGTAAATGTGATGCCTCTCTTGTTGCATGTAATTCGAGGGTTGGCATAACAGTCATGTTTTGAGATGATTATGAAAAAAAAATATGGCAGGTCAAGCTAAGCAACATAGAGTTGAGAATGTTGCCCAAGTAGAAGCAATTGCTCTATGGAAGCTTGAAAAGTTTTTTTTTGGTTAATGTGAAAATCCAACTAGTGGAGCCTAACCACTATCTAGTAAACCCACGAGTGCAGCTGTGCATTCCAATACATGCTCTAGGTCAGTCAAGAGTGTGAACCTAATAAGCAGCTAAGGAGCTTCGAACTCAAGTTTGGTAAATGTTACATCTCCTTGTTTACCACTAGGTTACCCCCTTGGGGGTAGCTTGCAAAGTTGTTGATGCCATGGATTTGAAATATGTCATTCTAGAAGTTGATTCAGGAAATGTCTTCCATGCGGCTTCAGAACAATTTCCAGTTAATTTGACGCTTGATCAAGTAATGGAAGAAGTTAGAGAATGTTTGTCCAATAGACCTTCAGTCTGTCTTTCACTTATCAATCGATCTGGTAATCATGCTGCAGATTGGGTAACTAAGTTTGTTGGGTATAACCAATTGTCATATGATTGAGTTAGCAATATTCCTATACAACTTAGTTCAATCTTGTATCAAGACTTCTCTCATGATGGGATAGGTTAATTTAGATTTCCTATTAATAAAAGTTTTAAGTTTTCAACAAAAAAAAACCTCAAAAAAAAAAATCATAGTTAAGAAACGGGTAAATCTTACAAATAGTCCTCATTTTTTATACCATTTTTAATTTAATCTTCATTGTTTCCCAAATATTATAAAATATTTCAATTTAGTACCGAATGTTGACACTATTTTTAATTTTATACCCATTATTTCAAAAGTAACAAAGTTAATCCCCAAATTTTGTAAAAAAATCTTAGTTTAGTCCATGTAGTGTGTGATATGCACGTGAACTTTGGGGATTAAATTGACAAAAAAAAAATTAACATTGGGACTAAAATTGAAAATTTTCGATAAATTTTAGGGACTAAACGCGTTATTTTTGTAACAATAAAGATAAACTTGAAAAAATGTATAAATATTAAGAACCAAACGCGCCACTTGCGAACCAACAAAAACACAAATAAAAAAATGTGCTCATATTAAGGATTATTGGTGAAATTTGCCCTTAAAAAACCTATGTTGAAATTAGGCCCAAAATTAGATAGGCCAAAGTCTTTCTCCCGAAAGTAATTATTTACTTGGCTGGGCTGCCCTTTTGGTCGCATGGCATGCACATCTAAACAAAAGTTCGTGTCTGAAAAAAAATAAAAAAATAAAAAAATAAAAAAATAAAAAAAAATAAAAAATAAAAAATTAGGAAACGTATAATTGAAGGCGTCCTGGTCCTTCCATGGGTACCATAAATCCATAATATAGCCAAAGCAAACCGAGAATCACTTGAGAGCAAGCCAAATCAGCACTAACATTGAATTTATGATGTAGGCAAATCACGCACAAGATTCCAAATTAGTCACACATCCTCTCTCAAAACTGAAAAAAATATATTATCCTCCGCGTCTAATTGATCTTGTAACAGATTATTTTTTATTAGTTTGCTACATAACTTTGTTTAACAATAATTAAAAATATAAATTTCATTTCAATTTAATATATTATGTAAAAAAAAATAAGATAATTACTAATGCAGAAAACATTAATCCGTCTAATTGGAAGATAATATTTTATAGTTTTTTTTTTAATATAATAGGCCACTTTTAGCTCTCCAAATTTCTTACCGATCACATCAAAATACTTTATATTTTCTTAATATATTCATATTAAGTTCTTAAAGCGACCTTAATCCTGAAATGGACTTAACATTAGAGGGTTTTTTTTTTTTTTTTTTCAGAAGAACGCTAAGATTGACTCCTTTTCTTTTACAAACAACTTAACCCTATTCGAGAATTTCTAATACCAAGATACAATGGGAAAAAAAAGCATTAATTATGGTTTACATTTAGGCTCCATTTGTTTGTTGTAAAATAACTTACTTATAAAAAATATTTTAAGAGAAATATATTTTTTCAGAAAATATTCTATTTTCTGGTGTTTGGATGTAATAGTGAAAAACTTATTAAATTTATTATTTTATTTTATTTTAAAAAAGTATTACTAATTGATTAATTAATTAATTTATTAAAATTATTAATTTACTAATAAAAATTTAAAATAAGTTAACAATAATTAATTAATAATAAATAAATTAATACATAATAAATAAATAAATTCATAAATTAATAATAATTATTCAACTAATTATGTTTTCTTCTCTTCAAGGAAATAAAAATATTTTTCACTCTTTTTAACTAAATATTGTTTTGACCAAAAAATACCAATTTTTTAATATTACCAAATACCAAAAAATTAAAAAATATTTTACGGCAAACAAACGATCCAAACATTTTCCAAAAAAATTAATTGGCAATATTATTAGTTTGATAAATAAAGAAAATAAAAGGAAAAATCCCTGAAAGTTGACAACTCAGCATAGAGAAAACAACAACAACAACAACAACAAAAAAACAACATACCAGGCAAGGGTAAATTTCACATTTAGTTTATATTGTTAACATGTATGTTCAATGTCGTCTCTAATATTTTAAAAAATTCATAGTAACCCTTCATATTTGTAAAAGTGATTCAAAATAGTATTTATTATTCAATACTACACAATTTGGTCATTATTATTTTTTAAAAAAATTCAATTTAATTCTTATTTTTCCTTAAAAATTTTTAATTTAGTCATTGTATGTGACCTTATTTAGGGACTAATTTAAAATATTTAAAAAATAGTAAAAACTAAATTAGCTAATTTTAAATAATAAAAATTATTTTAAATTACTTTTATAAATATTATTAATTAATATAATTTTTTTAAAATATAAAAAATCTAACTTAAAAAAATGGATAAACAATAAGAACTAGTGCAATTTACCCTAACAGCCAAAACATAAAAAACACGTCATACACGTGAGTCTGAATCTTAAATGATCCACTTCGTCGTGCATACACGTAGATATACCACTTCATAGTCTCTTTATTAAAATCGTCACTTCACAAACATACATTTCATTTCACTCTTTTCTTGCCTCTTCTTCATCTCAATAGTGAATAGCCCAATTGTGTGTGTATTTTCTCAACATGCAGAGGATCATTCCAGAAAGGGCATTTTCGGGAAATCACAACTCCTTTTTAACAACTACACGTCGATTTCTCTCCACTGTGGCCCAATTCGATGCCTCACTTCAACTACAAAATGAATCAGTTCTTCCCAAAATGCCCCCATTCGACTACACTCCACCACCCTACAATGGACCCTCTGCGTATGAGATACTGAAAAAACGTCAACAATATCTCAGCCCCGCCATCTTCCACTTCTACAAAAAACCCGTAAGCATTTTTTCTATTTCTTTTCCGTTTTTTTCTTCTTTTTTTTTGGTAAAAAAAAAGTTTTAGAGAAGCGATGATATACATGACAACCAGAAAAAGAAAAATACCTCAATAGTGGGACATTGTTCGGTGGTCTCTTTAATGCGAAAGGATCCGCTCGTTATTGAATAAGATCCATGGTAGTAACTTATAATATGATGAAATGATTTGACAATTTACAATTGTTGTGTCTCAATCGTAAGGTAATAACGTTGTGAGGGAATAACGTTATGAGCGAATCCTCGCTCCTCTTCTAATCTCATGGCCTCAGTCTTAATCACGCTCTCAAAAACATCATCCACTTTTGGATTATTTGTTGAAATTCTCTATTTGTTACCTCCACAATAGCCGTTTTAGTTCCTTTGTTTTTTGAAAAAAATGCATATCACTACCATGAAATTGTTAACGAAGACGTGTATTGTGCAATAGAAAGCTTACTGGCTAAAACTATAATTATAGTATCACAGGAAATAATATGCACTCTCGTCAAATCATATCAAGTATGAAGTTATATATCCTTAGATTTTTTGTTGCTTCATTGGCTTATTTACATTTATTTATCTATTTGTGTTTAGCTGAACTTGGTGGATGGCAAGATGCAATACTTGTTTGATGAGAATGGGAGGAGATATTTGGATGCTTTCGGAGGGATAGCAACAGTGTGTTGTGGGCACTGCCACCCTGAGGTGGTGGAAGCCATTGTCAACCAAACAATGCGCTTGCAGCACTCTACAGTTTTGTATCTGAATCATGCAATTGCTGATTTTGCTGAGGCACTTGCCTCTAAGCTGCCCGGTGATCTCAAGGTTTCATATATCCATACAAGTTCCCATTTATATCTCTTTAGTCTTTTTTTTTTTTTTTTTGCTTAATGAAAAGTTTTTGGCGCCAGGTACAACTGCATATAATAGACCCCAAAAAGGGTTCGACCCTTCAAAACCACGGGCGTGGTGGGCCTTTTTGTGCACCAGGCTGCCCTTTAAAAGTTGAATTGAGTTTTGATTAGTGTTCTTTTTTGTAGGTTGTATTCTTTACAAATTCTGGAACTGAGGCGAATGAGCTGGCGATGTTAATGGCACGGATGTACACGGGTTGTCATGATATAGTTTCAATTAGGAATGGTTATCATGGTAATGCTGCTGGCACAATGGCTGCTACTGCTCAATGTAACTACAAGTTCAATGTAGTACAGGTACATAGGCTTACATCAGTAAATCACATTCTATGTAGTCAATTTTAATGATTGATTGTCCATTTATGATCCCACCGAAGGCTGTAAAGTGTCGTTCAGCATAATGTTAGCATGGTTGGAATGTAATACTAAAACAGTGATCTTTTGGTTCATATGCGATATCGTGATGGCTGGAATAGGGTAGCTTAGTCAGTCAATGATAGCCTAGTTGTCAATTATGGTCGTTGTTCTCTGTCAACATTTAGCGAGTGTTGTTATGTTTTTCTACTATGTGAATGCAGGATAAGCAATATTGTGTAATTGATAGAGTTGCTATTCTTTCTGTTTATTTGTCATGAGCTGGAATATGCTCCGGTCATAAGCCTGATTCAGTATCAGTTTATATACATATTCATGGATGGCTATTATTGTTTACTATCTCAGAAATTGCAAGTTAATAGAAATGATTTCTCTCGTATTAGGGGGTTATGTGATTGTAAAAGAAATTAATGTCTATATGTTGGAAAATGATTTGTGAATCTTTTCTTATTAATTTATCTCATCAATATTCAACAGAGTGGAGTTCATCATGCGCTGAACCCTGACCAATACCGAGGCATCTTTGGTTCAGATGGTCTCAAATATGCCCAGGATGTTGATGATATCATTACATATGGAACTTGTGGTCGAGTCGCCGGTTTTATTGCAGAGGCCATACAGGTATCCCTTTAAATTTCGTGGCTATGTGCTTCATGACAGAAAAATTTATGTATGCACTTTGTATTATTATGTCATTTCATGGTAAACCATACTTTCTTGACAGGGGGTGGGTGGAATCTTGGAGTTGGCCCCTGGATATTTGCCAGCTGTTTATAGCAGCATTAGAAAGGCTGGAGGCCTTTGTATAGCTGATGAGGTCCAGTCAGGGTTTGCTCGAACAGGGAGCCACTTCTGGGGATTTGAGGCCCATGGCATTATTCCTGATATTGTTACCATGGCAAAGGTACGTTCCTTCTCCTTCTCTGTGTTTTTGCCCTATAATGCACTCAGGAGGCTGATCTTTTAATTATTAATGATGTATAAAAAAGTTGGAAACTTACCTCATGCTCTAGCACAGAGGAAGAAGTCATCCATTTCTACAAAGTTTAATTCTTCATAGCTGGATATGTATTTCATAAAATTTGCAAATTTGGGAGGTTGATCTTCTAATTATTTGTTTTATTCCCTATTTTTAACCATTCAATTGTGCTTCACTGTGTATCATATGAATGTCGAGTATTTGGTATTGCCTTGAGGAAATGAAGAAGCTAGATGGTCTTGTAATGAGTTAAAGCAGTATGTTATTGAAATTTTCTTCCAAATGACTATGACTCCGCGGAATCTATAGAAATATCACCTGTGATCTGAAGATTCTGAATTTTTAATTCTGCTGCACTTTAGGGCATTGGAAATGGTCTTCCACTTGGAGCTGTGGTTACCACACCAGAGATTGCAAATAGCTTGACATTCCGTAATTATTTCAACACTTTTGGCGGTAATCCTGTGTGTACTGCTGGTGGCCTAGCTGTTCTCAGAGTGATAGAAAAGGAAAACCTTCAGCAAAATGCATTCAATGTGGGATCATATCTGAAGGAGCGTCTCACTGCTATGAAGGAGAAGTATGAAAGTATGTCTCCTCCTGTTAGATGTTGGGATTGCATGAGGAATATTTAGCATGCTAATACTTTCTGAGAAACAGAATCATGTATTAAATGTATTCAAATTTATGAGTAGAAGATAGAATAAAACTGAGCTCTTGATTTCCTATTAATTTTTACTAATTTGAGAATGGGGTTTTGACTTATATAACTTGTCGCTTTTCTGTAGTTATTGGAGATGTGAGGGGAAGAGGTCTGATGCTTGGGGTTGAGCTTGTAACTGATCGTCAGTTAAAAACTCCAGCTAAGGTTGAAATTCTTCATATCATGGACAAAATGAGAGGTGCCTTTCTTTTACCTATTAATATCAGCCCCTTCTATATGTCTATTTGCATAAACTCTTAACTGATTAACACAGGTTTTGTGCTTTCAGAGATGGGAGTATTAATCGGAAAAGGTGGTTTCTATGGTAATGTATTCAGGATCACTCCTCCCCTCTGTTTTACCAAGGAAGACGCTGGTATGTCTTCATCATCCCTTTCATCTTGTTCATGTTTTTCTTTGCATGTCTTTGACTTTCTCTTTCCTTTCTAAGCTGCTTACATGTTATACATCACAGATTTTCTCGTGGACGTAATGGACTATACAATGTCGAAGATGTGAAGTTATGCAGTAAATGGAAGAAGATGAGCGTAACTAAACCAACAATTTGACATGTTAATGGTGAAACTCTGCTTGAACTTATTGTATCTGTATAAGAGCTTGAACTTATTGTATATGTATAAGTTTCTTATAAAAATAAAGATGACAAGGAGATGATGAGACATCACCTCGTTGTCTCTCTCTCCGTTTGTCTTATTTCACAATAAATCTATTCTTATAGTCAGCTCGAACATTTAATGTTGTTTTGTTTTATTTATATGTAGTAATAGTTCATTGCATGGTAGATGGAACAACTTTCACTTAATGGAACAACTTTCACTTCCTTACAAAGAGATTCAGAAACTATAGGTTCTTGCTTGATCCATGATAGGGTTTTGAGGATGAGGATGCCAAGGGGTTGGAGCAGACAGACAGTTACAGAAAACTATTCTGTTTTCGAATATATGTTTGGGTTAGTCTAAAAAATGTTTGATATGTGTGGCACATGAATTTTACGCGTACGGGGGTCATGAACATTCGGACGTTTTCAAGAAAATTGTTTTATGTTGTCATAAAAGTAGTTTGAAAATTCTTGCTCTTCTGAAAACCGGGGTCAATTCAACCTGCTGGTGGCTTATGTCCAGCTTTTAGAAAGTTTGCATATCAAAACATTGTGAACAGCGTCATGCTTGTGTCATGGTGCCTTCATCTCATTAGTTTTCCCAAAATTTACACCTGGAAGCTACCTTATTTCACGGATAATTGGTGCTCAATGAGCATTTGTGAAATTATTGTCGGGAAAAGCACAAAGTAACTAGTTTAAACTGTTGGACTTTATATTGTAAGATAAATTAAAATGAGAGAAGTGTTATAAATAAAAATACAAGATATATAATAAAGATTAAAATAACAGAATGTAAAATTAACAGTATTAAAATTCAAAGATGTAGAAATAAATTAAATACAGATGATATTGAGGTTCGAGTTAGACTCGATGTCTTTAAGATTTTAACATCCAGTTACGGTGCTTTCGGTTAATTGATGCAAGTCTTTCAGGATATAACGATATTTTCTTCGTAGTAGGAGCATACCAAACTACGAAACTGTCGAACTGAATATGACAAACTCTCTTTATTGGACACAATGATAAAAATAAAATATTTGTTCTGCTTGCTCAAATTTTTTTTTTACTTTCTTTTTTTAACTAAGCAGACTACACACATATATATATATAGCCAAAGATAATGAAAATAATCATTGCCAGAATGTTTAGATCAAAGTAAAAAATTATTATAACAATCTCAGGGCACAAATGTTTAGCAATTATGACATCTTCGCACATGGTTTTAGTGAACAAATAATCTTAGCACGGAAATAGATGCAAGCATGCCCAACAAAGCTGTTATCACATCCACTATTCTTTATTTAATAATTTTCATTCTCTAATCATCCAAAATCACGGAAACAGATACAAGCATGCCCAACAAAGCTGTTATCACATCCACTATTCTTTATTTAATAATTTCCATTCACAAATTACTAAAAAATCTTACAATCACCCACATGAATGAAAATTAAAAATACATAATGAAGCGATAAAATATTGACACTAGAGAGAGTTTGAAAGATTGATATTGCTTCCGGATAGGTAGCTTTTGGCCTTAAACCTTCCGTAGTGAGAACTATCGGATTTACTTACTAACCAGTGAATGCGATGTCTTGAACTGTTTAGCTTTTGTGTAAACCAAGACAATAGAACTCACACAACATTCTTTTAATCGTACTTCAGTTCTCACGGTTGTGTTCATTTTGGCCATGAAAAATTCCGAGTTTCATGAGTACTCTAGAGAATTCAGCCTTGAGATTCTCGTAGGAGTGGCCCACTCCCTACTCACATAGGTGATCACTTATTAAGAGTATCCCTGTAATACTTCACTTGAATTTTTCAAGATATAAGTATCATTAAAAGCATAGCTTATCCTAAACCACATGCAGGCAGCACTGTCTGCTCGTTATAAGAATAGGTGGAAATATTACTCCCATAGTACTCCCGATGAATCATTCATAGCTCAGTTTTTCCCTTTGAACCTACATTCAGGGATCTCTTGTCACGTAGGTAGGGTTTTCCACTATGATGACTCTTTAGTCATAGGCTTAAGACTCATTCTCCTCGACGATTTGTAAACTTGCTCTCTGTTTAAACCTTTAGTGAGCGGATCCGCAATGTTATCTTTTGACTTTACGTAATCAATTGAGATAACCCCATTAGAGAGCAATTGTTTAACGGTATTATGTCTACGACATATATGTCTAGACTTACCGTTGTACATGCTACTCTGTGCCCTTCCAATGACAGATTGACTATCGCAGTGTATGCAGATAGCTGGCATATGTTTGGGCCAGTTTGGAATATCCTCTAAGAACTGTTGAAGCCATTCGGCTTCCTCTGCAGCTTTATCCTAAGCTATAAACTCAGATTCCATGGATCTAGCTATACATGTTTGCTTAATGGATTTCCAAGAGACGGCTGCTCCTCCCAAAGTAAAAATGTATCCACTGGTGGATTTGGAGTCATTAGTATCCGATATCTAGTTGGCATCACTGTATCCCTCTAGTACAGATGGATATCGGGTATAGTACAGCCCAAAGTTCAATGTGTATCTTAGATACCTTAGAACTCTTATTATAGCTGCCCAATGGTCTTTCCTTGGATTGCTCGTATACCTGCACAATTTGCTTACAGTTAATGCTATATCGGGCCTCGTACAATTCATAATGTACATCAAACTACCAATAATCCTTGAATACTCTAATTGAGATATTCTTTCACCAGTATTTTTAGTTAGATGTACATTTGCATCTATAGGTGTCTTCGCGAGACTAGCATCATTTTTATTAAACTTGTCCAGTACTTTCTCTATATAATGGGACTGAGACAAGATTAGTCCGTCAGATGTTCTGATAATTTTAATACCCAGAATCACATCTGCCATACTCATATCCTTCATATCGAAGTTACTGGATAACATCTTCTTAGTAGACTTAATGACACTTTCATTACTCCCAATAATAAGCATATCATCTACATAGAGACAAACAATGACATATTCTTGACCTGTGCCTTTCACATAGACACACTTGTCACATTCATTAATCCTAAAGCCATTTGACAACATGACTTTATCAAATTTCTCATGCCATTGTTTAGGCGCCTGTTTTAGTCCGTAAAGGGATTTTACAAGCTTACAAACCTTCTTCTCTTTCTCAGGAACTGCAAACCCCTCAGGTTGTTCCATGTAGATCTCTTCATCTAGATCTCCATTTAAGAAGGCTGTTTTTACATCCATTTGATGTATTTCAAGATTATTGATAGTTGCAATAACTATCAACATTCGAATGGATGTAATTCTCGTGACTGGTGAATATGTATCGAAATAATCAAGACCTTTCTTTTGTCTATATCCATTAGCGACAAGTCTGGCCTTGTATTTGTTGATTGATCCATCAGCTTTCAACTTCCTTTTAAAAATCCATTTACACCCTAAAGGTTTATTTACAGGAGGAAGATCCACCAGTTCCCATGTATGATTTTGCATGATGGATTCAATTTCACTGTTTACTGCCTCTCTCCATAAAGGAGCTTCAGGAGTAGACATTGCCTCATTAAAAGTGCGAGGCTCATTTTCTAACAAATACGTTAGAAAATCTGGACCAAAAGACTTAGACGTTCTAGCCCTCTTGCTACGTCTTTGTACATCTTCAATATCGTTAGATATAGCCTCATCATCTATATCTAATTTTTGACTCTTGTCATATGTTCTTTTCGTAGAACTTGATTCTTGCGTATT